>OY757541.1:23542965-23803383 GCA_963584105.1 Alviniconcha strummeri | reverse complement strand
TGTCATTTGAGCACATACTGGCAGTCTAGACAGCTATTTTCTCCAAGAAAATAATAAAATGTTAAATACAGCTGATGTAAAAATCTGGATTTCGAACTTTTTTCAAGACTTTCTTTCCATTGATGAATTTTGAAAAACATTTTTAAGAATTCATCATCACCGTCCGTTTTGTTTTTACGTTAACTTTAAATAACCTCGAATACACAAAACACGAAACTTTAGCACCCCCCAGCCCCCCAACACACACACACACACACACACACACACACACACACACACACACACACGCACGCACGCACGCGCATGCACGCACGCACGCACGCACGCACTTCCAACACTCCCACATACCCCTCCAGATACAACCCTACCCATTTCCCCACCTGCATGTAATTGCCTTCCTCCCCCCATCTCCCCCTCCCCCCGCGACGCCCACTTACAATCATCTGTCCATATATACTCTTACTAAACACTTGTCTGGCTTTTATTTCAGTTTAGCATTCGACAGCGGATTCAGACGATTGTGATACAACTATCCCGCAACATTGAAGTGTGTGTGTGTGTGTGTGTGTGTGTGTGTGTGTGTGTGTGTGTGTGTGTGTGTGTGTGTACAAAAGTGTAACATACGATCCAAGCAACAGAGTCTCTGCATCGACGAGAGATGAAACAGCCGCTCAAAGGCGCTTAACATCACAATGACCCTGTCATGGGGAAATTACGCAGTTACATTTGTTAACAGTTAGTTGTATAACTGAGATGATAATGATATTAATAATAATACAAATTCGAAATGAGCGACAGGTGATTATCTACAACATGTAGAACGAGAGCTTTTGACTTTCATAAAGTCTCACCGCCACTTTCGCCCTTTTAAATACTCACACCGATACAATAGCAACTGCAGCAGCAGCAATAACAAAACCGCGGCAATGCAAATCAACGGCATTGAACTTGCTTCGAGACAAAGCACAGTTGAATCCTGTGTTGTATTAGCAGAATCAATTGTAGCTACATCACTTTTCATCATCCGGGCAGGAGTAAACCACATCGTCTCCCGGCTTCAGCGGACTCGCTACGCTGTGCGGCCGGTTTTTGTTGTTGTTTCAGCATAGGGGTGCTTTGTACCGACGTCAGCGTTAGCGCTCAGAATGTGAGTTGGAAGCAGCCATCACCCGTTGACCAACTGACCTGCCCGAAATCAGGAACAACCGTCGCACTAAAGACAGATTAAACGCAGCATCCATGTTACTGTTTGAGGTTTTATGTGTGACAGAATTTGTAAGCATTCAGGGTTATCACAAGTTAGTCGCGCTAGGTGCCCAGTCATAATAACAGTACGGACAAAAGTAATAATAATGATGATAATAGTAAGTAGTAGTTATAATTATTACCATTATTATTAGCAGTTGCATCACTTATTGCTATTATTATTGTCCTTATTACTATTGTTATTATGATGTTTTGGCGATGTCGATCGATCGGCATCGAGTCTTCCTTTCCGTCAAGAGCAAAGCGTAACCTGTGCAGTCACAGCAGAAATGATGTATGGAGGCCGGTCAACCAAAACATCGACCATCGTTAAACCAGTCACAGCCGGAGACAGAATGGGGGATCACTGGCTCTCGTTTTATGAGCCAAGAACATGTTAACCAGTCAATGGACAGTTCAACTTTGCGCCCCTCCTACCCCGCCTCCAAATCATCGTGTAATATTTGCATCTGAAAGAACACTGAAACAATATTTGTTCTAGTTGAAACTGTACAGAGCGCCAACGTCTAAAAATGCGACAGGCTATCACTGTCAGTGCCTTGTTGTGCGTCTGCGTGCTTCCGCCTGCGTGTGTGAAGTTGCGGTGTGCCTGTGCCGGAGAGATCAGTAAGCCGAGCTTGCAAGTGTCTGTTATCTCCTTCCGGTGACCAAATTAATGCTCTCTTCATCTTCATCCAGGGGGTGGTCACAGCCACTATCAAGGGTCTGGTCCAAACAAATAAATACAAACCTACTGCATTTTGCGACTTTAAAATCTCTGACTTGACCCAAACACACAATCGTTCAAAAAGAACGCTGATTTTACTTTCTAACTGTTTGTGTGTTTGGATTTTGTTTTAGAACGCTAGCAGTCAACCCTTTTCAAACATTTTTGTCTCTGACTTGTGTGGCGCTGTGTGTGCTGTGTGTGAATGAATGCATTAATCCGTGAAGTGCTTCTAATTCCTTTGAAAAATTAATTAGTTTCGCGCGCGCGAGCGTGTGTGTGTACGAGCGCGCGCGCATGGTATGAAAAGTGCTCACAAGCACCCGACAGTTCGGCGGCTGAACAGCATACCCAGGTACACCTATGATGACAACAGTTCACTCTCATTTGTGAAGCTGGCAGACCCAAGGATACAAGGATATTTATTTCGCAGTGACATGAAAAACTGTACATGAAGTTCTCTTGGTGACACACATACGCAGTTGTATCCTTGTATATTTCTTTGGCATCGTAGCCTCATGGTGATGAGCACGTCGCGTCACTACATTTCTATTTACGTTTTATCGTCCTTAAGCTGTCACGTTTGGCTGTCACGGTCTGCAGGCTGGAGGACAAGAGGGAAGGAGCTGGGCAAACAGACCAAGTCGTGACCTCTGCGGTGGGACGTGCGGCAGGTTAGACAGTAAAAACCGTTGTAATTAAACAGATTAGGTTTGTTTGGAGCGTGAATTGGAATACATGTGTGAGCTACTCTAATCCTGACACAGGCATTGGAAGCTGCCCTCTCTCTCTCTCTCTCTTTGCTGCTGACGTCCTCAGGTGACTGGTGATGATTCAAGGGGGGAAGGGAGGGGAGGGGGAGACTGAGAAAGAGTTGAAAGCATGTGGCTGCGATATTGTGTGTGCGTTTGTGTGTGTGTGTGTGTGTGTGTGTGTGTGTGTGTGTGTGTGTGTGTGTGTATGTGCGTGCGTGCGTGCGTGCGTGCGTGCGTGCGTGCGTGTGTGTGTGTGTGTGTGTGTGTGTGTGTGTGTGTGTGTGTGTGTGTGTGTGTCGGGGAAGGGCCGGTGGGGGGCTGTGATGTTGCGGTGGTGGTATGCGCAATTGACGGTTTGTATTTATACAATAACTTGACGGAATGAACTGCATTATTTACACGGTATTTGGGGGCCGGTGGAAGATACAGAAAACGTGACGGCTGGGGAGACAAGGATTGGGGTGAAGGTGACGGAAAGCAATGCTCGAAGTGTGGCCAGTGCCATGGCTTGTGCTTGGTAACGGAGAACGGGGCTAAACGAGTCCGTGAGTCGCCCACTGTCACTGGCTCGCGTGGAGGCGCGAGTAGACCGTTACAAGTAGCTGGTTCACTGGTTCGTTGAATTAACGGAAGGAAGGTAAAATGATCTGTAATTGTTTCTTGTCATTTTCCAGTTATTTTTCTTTCTCTTCTTTTCTGCATATAAACGCCGTGATATAGATTCAGCTAAGATATATATATATACATATATTTTGCAGCCATCCCCGCGTATTTCCCGGCGAAGCCCCCAGTGGGGATGGAAATTCCAACATCCCTTTCCCCCCCTTTTAATATTCTTTTATCTTATCTCACCTTCATCAACATCATTTTTATTTTTTAAATTAAGCAAATCGTTAGAGGATACTTGATTTATTTATTTGATATTTAGAGAGAGAGAGAGAGAGAGAGTTTGTGTGTGTGTGTGTGTGTGTGTGTGTGTGTGTGTGTGTGTGTGTGTGTGTGTGTGTGTGTGTGTCTGTGTCTGTGTCTGTGTGTGATAACATAGACTTGGTTTTATAAACATTTGTGGCACTTACATCCTGTGATTGCTGATCCTCTTTCTCCGAAGCGCTTTGTGGTGCAGGACGTGTCACAAGTTTTACCGCCGTCATTGAACACTGACAATCATCGCAGTTCCATTTTTTCCATTTTTAATGATGCATGCTGTTTACCGTCACATACGTAGACACTGCACTGATGACAAGGCACAGAAACACACACACACACACACACACACACGCACGCACGCACGCACGCACGCACGCACGCACACAATGACACACACACAATAACACACACGCTGTGACACGACTGACTGACTGGCACACACTCGCACGCCACAGTGTAGTTGGTGCCACACACTCGCACGTTCGTACTTTTACTCTAATGTAATATACTTATAGCCCCGTCTCCTTCTTTCAGTATACAGAAAAAAGCAAAGTGACGTGGCTATAAGTAGATTATATTAGAATCCAAGTAAGAAAGATTTCCCTCCCCGAACCAGTATACTGTTTTCAAATGGTATGGACTATATTTTCATATCGTTTGTCAGGCGGCAGACAAATCTGCGACCATCCAGTTCATGATAGCAGTGTTGTATTTCTGTAGTTTATGTGGTCTGGTGGCTGAGTAATTCAGGCGACAGACAAATATGGGTCCTCCCGGTTCAATAATGAGAGCAGTGTTGTGTTTATGTAGTTTTCGTGGTCTGGGGGCTGATTGGTTCAGGCGACAGCCAAATCTGTGACCTTCCGATTAATGAGAGCAGTGTTGTGTTCATGCAGTTTCTGTGGTCTAGTGGCCGAGTGGTTTAATTGACAGACAAATCGGGGATTTTTAAAGCATTATGTCAGATTTTAGTGAATGTGACTGATTCCTTCTTTTTTATGATACAATATAACTTTAATGCCAAGTGTCAATACACTGATTGACACTGAATACCGAGGAATTCTTTTTGGTGCCAAGTATACTTATCACACATTCACTCCAATCATAAAACAGTTAATTACAACAACAGCCAAAAAACAACAACAACAAAACATGAGATAACAACATGAGAAAATCCCACTGGCATCAAGCTGTGCATATGACATAAAATAAAATTGCCACTTCCCGAGGACCCTCTCTTAAAAGTTACTGTCCTAATAAAAGCAATTATAAGAATTATCTACAACAAATTAATTAATTAACCCCGCTGGCTTACTCCCCTGGCCACTACCACCCTGACCCATCCAAGATCATACGCACTAAAAACTAAAAACATTCCCGCCTGGACTCAGCTGACACGGAAATGGGCCTAATGTAAGCTCGCAAATAGACGTCATTAGCCTTTCACACCCAACGCCCCCCCCCCTCCGCTACCCCCCCCCCCCCCCCCTCTCCTCGAGCAACAACACAACACGCGCGCGCGGTTAAGGGAAGCTACTCTGGACGAAGCCGGAGAGGAAGCAGGCGGCATTCGCTGGCGAAAAATAAATAAAAAATGACCTAATGTTTGGACACCCTGAATAGCATGTTCTTCGTCCGTAAGTAAAGGATTTTAATGAGTCACTGCAAATAATAACAAAACACTAGAACTCAAACTTCAGGGTAAGACTACGTGCAAGTGCAGTTGACCCAGAGGTCATGTCAGACAGGAAACACTATCGTTGTGTCGGGGTACCTAGTCACATCATTTGCAAATCAAAAACCATAAAACGCAGTTAAATAAAATTGAAATAAATAAAACTCTCACTTCCATACTCGATCAGCAGCATATGCCGCCTCCAAGCCTTTCGGCAACCACGTAAGAGTGAAACTGACCGAACAATGAATAAATATAAAATGTTTATGTAAGATCAACAACCAGCAGGCAAAGCATCAAAATATAAACATTTAAAATTAATTTGATCCTGTAAAAAATAAAAAAATAAAAAATGCTCAAAATGATGACAATAACATATCTTAGATGAACTATAATAGGGAACCATGTAGGACCGTTTACACTCAACAGCAAGCCACATCATCACTCAAGGCATATAATTTAGCATTTTAAGAATAAGAGAACTTCACAGTACAACATGAACAACAAAAACGCAGTATGACCTTGAACTTGAAGAAGAACAGACTGCTTATTATGCACATTCTGCCAGGTAACCTCCCAAACTACTTAACATTTAGGCATGGTCTCAGGAACATTCTAGATAGAAGTATAAACTCTGCATGAAGATAGTAAGACTGTGATAAAGCACCTAAGCAAGGTTAAACATCATTCAGGTTTATATATATATAAACTCTCTTTTGGATAGAAACTGTTACTAAAGCCTGTAGTTCTAATTTTGATGTACCTGAACCGCTTCCCAGATGGAAGAGATTCAAAGAGGTGGTTTGCAGGGTGAGTGGAGTCAGAGATCATGGTTGTGGCTTTGCAAGGAGTGTGGGTTGTATAGATTGACTCAATGGAGGGAAGTTTGCTGCCAGTGATCTTTGAGGCTGTCTTAACAATCCCTTCAAGCATGTTCTTGTTGTGAATACTAGCACTTCCAAACCACACAGTGATGGAGAATGTTAGCCACACTTTCAGTGACTGCCCGATAGAAGTGGGTCAGGATAGTCTTGTTGACTCTCAACTTCTTCAGCCGGCGGACAAAGAACATGCGCTCTCGGGCTTTCTTTGCAATAGTTTCAAAATTGATGTCTCATTTTAAAGCGTCGGCGATGGTAGTGCACAGGAATTTGAATGAGTCCACAAGTTCGACTTCTTGTTCTCCAGTAGCTAATGGTGGCATAGCTGTCTTGTTCTTCTGAAATCTCTGATCATCTCCTTCGTCTTTGCCACATTCAGTTCTAGGTCAGTGTTGGTGCACCAGCTCAATTTCGTCTCTGAGTGAATGGATCAAGCGATATTGAGTGTCTGGTTAATGATACCAGTGTTGTGTTTATGTAGTTTGTGCCGTCTGATGGCCGAGTGGTTCAGGCGACAGACAAATATGGGTCCTCCCTGATCATTAATGATAGCAATTCTCTATTTATGTAGTGTGCGTGTGTGTGTGTGTGTGTGTGTGTGTGTGTGTGTGTGTGTGTGTGTGTGTGTGTGTGTGTGTGTGTGTGTGTGTGTGTGTGTGGAAGGCTGGAGCGCGAGAAGGCCATACTTTCTCGTGTAATGTACTTGATGATTATGGAAGCGTATGCAGTATGTGCGTTCATTAAGTTATTAGGAATGATAATGGTTTTCAGATTGGTTTCACATATTTTGCTTCTTATTGCTGTTTTGCTGTACTTAATTAATGGGTGACTATTAGTTAGCTGAATTAGCATGTGAGGGCTGATTAAACTCGATTGACATCCTTCTGTGCCATTCGTCTTGGCCCTCCCAGTCTCGGAGACGGACGGCGCCAAGATCGATGTCCCCGAGACGCAGGAAGGCCGCCCGAGACGGATGTCCCCGAGACGGAGGAAGGCCGACCGAGACGGATGTCCCTGAGACGGAGAAAGGCCGCCCGAGACGGATGTCGCCGAGATGGATGTCCCCGAGACAGAAAGTGTTTTTTCCCCCAAGCATTCTGTCCGATTTGAGTGAATCTGACTGATTCCTTCTTCGTGTTTTTTTTTTTTTTTTTTTTTTTTTTTCCAGCTGAGTGTATGGGTCGAGCGATATTGAGTGTCTGGTTAATGATAGCACTGTTGTGTTTATGTAGTTTGTGCGGTCAGGTGGCCGAGTGGTTCAGGCGACAGACAACTATGGGTCGTCCCGGTTCAGTAATGAGAGCATGCAGTTTTGTGTTAATGTAGTTTTGGTAGTGTGGTGGCTGAGTGGTTCAGGCGACAGCCAAATCTGCGACCACCCGGTTCATGATAGCAGTGTTGTGTTTATGCAGTTTCTGTGGTCTGGTGGCCGAGTCGTTCAGGCCACAGAGAAATCGGGGACCTCTTGTTCGATGAGAGCAGTGTTGTATTCATGTAGTTTTTGTGGTCTGGTGACCTAGTGGTTATATCAGGATGAGACATGCACAGGGGACGAAAAACAACAACAGCAGTATGACCTTGAACTTGAAGAACAGACTGCTTATAATAATAATGCACATTCTGCCAGGTGACTCCCCAGACTGCATAACATTTTGACATGGTCTCAACAAAATTGTAGTAGTATGATCTTTGCATGAAGATAGTAAGACTGTGATAATAGTATGTTGGTGTTTTCAGTCATCACAAGAGTACAGTTCATAAAACAACAACAACAAAACAGCAAAAAAGAAGAAAGAAACAGGTATGGTTATGCATTATTCAGGTTGATGTGGTTTTTGTAGTTTGGTGGCCGAGTGGTTCAGGCGACAGCCAAATCTGCGACCTCCTGGTTCATGATAGCAGTATTGTGTTCATGCAGTTTCTGTGGTCTGGTGGCCGAGTGGTTCAGGCCACAGAGAAATCGGGGACTTCCCGTTTAATGAGAGCAGTATTGCGATGACGTAGTTTTTGTGGTCTGGTGGCCTAGTGGTTCTGGCGACAGACAAATCTGCGACTGAATGTCTGGTTAATGATAGCAGTGTTGCGTTGATGTAGTTTCGGTCAGGAGTATCTGTTTCTGTGTGTATATGTGTGTGTGTGTGTGTGTGTGTGTGTGTGTGTGTGTGTGTGTGTGTGTGTGTGTGTGTGTGTGTGTGTGTGTGTGTGTGTACGTGGAAGGCCGGAGCGCGAGAAGGCCATGCTTTCATGCACTTTCTGTGGTCTGGTAGCCGAGTGGTTCAGGCCACAAAGAAATCGGGGACTTCCCGTTTATTGAGAGCTGTGTTGCGTTGACGTAGTTTTTTTGGTCTGTGGCCTAGTGGTTCTGGCGATAGACAATTCTGCGACTGAGTGTCTGGTTAATGATAACAGTATTGCGTTGATGTAGTTTGGGTCAGGAGTATCTGCCTCTGTGTCTACAGATTGTGTGTATGTGTGTGTGTGTGTGTGTGTGTGTGTGTGTGTGTGTGTGTGTGTGTGTGTGTGTGTGTGTGTGTGTGTGTGTGTGTCTGTGCGTGGAAGGCGGGAACGCGAGAAGGCCATGCTTTCTCGTGTAATGTACTTGATGATTATGGAAGCGTATGGAGTATGTGCGTTGATTAAGTTATTAGGAATGCTAATGGTTTTCAAATTGGTTTGACATGTTTGTTTGTTATTGCTGTTTTGCTGTAGTTAGTGAATGAGTGTCTAGTAGTTAGTTGAAGTGCCTTGTGAAGGCTGATGAGAATTGATTATCTTGACTTCACTTGAAGGCTGTCCCCGAGACGGAGGTGCCCGAGACGGATGTGCCCGAGACGGATGACCCCGAGACGGATGACCCCGAGACGGATGTCCCCGAGACGGAAGGCCGAGACGGACATCCCCGAGACGGGTGGCACAGACGGGTGTCGCAGACGGATGGCCCTGGGAGGAAAAGCCTGGACCTTCGTTTTCATGGCTTTTCGTCCCAGGAACATCCTTCTGTGCCACTGGTCTTGGCCGTCCCAGTCTCGGAGACGGATGGCGCCGAGACGGATGTCCCCGAGACGGAGGAAGGCCGCCCGAGACGGATGTCACCGAGATGGATGTCCCCGACACGGAAGGTGTGCTTTTTCGAGCATTACGTCCGATTTGAGAGAATGTGACTGATTCCTTCTTCTTCTTTTTTCAGCTGAGTCTATGGGTCCAGCGATATTGAGTGTCTGCAGTGTTGTGTTTATGTAGTTTGTGCGGTCGTGGCCGAGTGCTTCATGCGACAGACAAATATGGGTCCTCCGAGTTCGGTAATGAGAGCAGGTTTGTGTTGATGTGGTTTTCGTAGTCTGGTGGCCGAGTGGTTCAGGCGACAACCAAATCTGCGACCTGCTGGTTCTTGATAGCAGTGTTGTGTTCATGCAGTTTCTGTGGTCTGGTGGCCGAGTGTTTCAGGCCAGAGAGAAATCGGGGACTTCCCTATAAATGAGAGCAGTGTTGCGTTGACGTAGTTTTTTTTGTCTGGTGGCCTAATGGTTCTGGCGACAGACAAATCTGCGACTGAGTGTCTGGTTAATGATAGCAGTGTTGCGTTGATGTAGTTTGGGTCAGGAGTATCTGACTGTGTGTGTGTGTGTGTGTGTGTGTGTGTGTGTGTGTGTGTGTGTGTGTGTGTGTGTGTGTGTGTGTGTGTGTGTGTGTTTGTGTGTAAGTCCGGAGCGCGAGAAGGCCATGCTTTCTCGTCTAATGTACTGGATGATTATGGAAGCGTATGGAGTATGTGCGTTGATTAAGTTATTAGGAATGCTAATGGTTTTCTAATTGGTTTGACATGTTTTGTTTGTTATTGCTGTAGTTAGTGAATGAGTGTCTAGTAGTTAGTTGAAGTGCCTTGTGAAGGCTGATGAGAATTGATTATCTTGACTTCACTTGAAGGCTGTCCCCGAGACGGAGGTGCCCGAGACGGATGTGCCCGAGACGGATGACCCCGAGACGGATGACCCCGAGACGGATGTCCCCGAGACGGAAGGCCGAGACGGACATCCCCGAGACGGGTGGCACAGACGGGTGTCGCAGACGGATGGCCCTGGGAGGAAAAGCCTGGACAGAAGGGTCCTTCGTTTTCATGGCTTTTCGTCCCAGGGACATCCTTCTGTGCCACTGGTCTTGGCCGTCCCAGTCTCGGAGACGGATGGCTCCGAGACGGATGTCCCCGAGACGGAGGAAGGCCGCTCGAGACGGATGTCACCGAGATGGATGTCCCCGACACGGAAGGTGTGCTTTTTCGAGCATTACGTCCGATTTGAGAGAATGTGACTGATTCCTTCTTCTTCTTTTTTCAGCTGAGTGTATGGGTCCAGCGATATTGAGTGTCTGCAGTGTTGTGTTTATGTAGTTTGAGCGGTCGTGCCCGAGTGATTCAGGCGACAGACAAATATGGGTCCTCCGGTTTCGGTAATGAGAGCAGTTTTGTGTTGATGTGGTTTTCGTAGTCTGGTGGCCGAGTGGTTCATGCGACAACCAAATCTGCGACCTTCTGGTTCTTGATAGCAGTATTGTGTTCATGCAGTTTCTGTGGTCTGGTGGCCGAGTGGTTCAGGCCACAGACAAATCGGGGACTTCCCTATAAATGAGAGCAGTGTTGCGTTGACGTAGTTTTTTTGGTCTGGTGGCCTAATGGTTGTGGTGACAGACAAATCTGCGAGTGAGTGTCCGGTTAATGATAGCAGTGTTGCGATGATGTAGTTTGGGTCAGGAGTATCTGACTGTGTGTGTGTGTGTGTGTGTGTGTGTGTGTGTGTGTGTGTGTGTGTGTGTGTGTGTGTGTGTGTGTGTGTGTGTGTGTGTCTGTGTGTGTGTGTGTGTGCGTGGAAGGCGGGAGCGCGAGAAGGATGTCCCCGAGACGAAAGGCCGAGACGGAGATCCCCGATTAAAATTGATTATCTTGACTTCACTTGAAGGCTGTCCCCGAGACGGAGGTGCCCGAGACGGATGTGCCCCAGACGGATGAACCCGAGACGGATGACCCCGAGACGGATGTCCCGGAGACGGAAGGCCGAGACGGACATCCCCGAGACGGGTGGCACAGACGGGTGTCGCAGACGGATGGCCCTGGGAGGAAAAGCCTGGACTTAAGGGTCCTTCGTTTTCATGGCTTTTCGTCCCAGGGACATCCTTCTGTGCCACTGATCTTGGCCGTCCCAGTCTCGGAGACGGATGGCGCCGAGACGGATGTCCCCTAGACGGAGGAAGGCCGCCCGAGACGGATGTCACCGAGATGGATGTCCCCGACACGGAAGGTGTGCTTTTTCGAGCAGTACGTCCGATTTGAGAGAATGTGACTGATTCCTTCTTCTTCTTTTTTCAGCTGAGTGTATGGGTCCAGCGATATTGAGTGTCTGCAGTGTTGTGTTTATGTAGTTTGTGCGGTCGTGGCCGAGTGATTCAGGCGACAGACAAATATGGGTCCTCCTGTTTCGGTAATGAGAGCAGTTTTGTGTTGATGTGGTTTTCGTAGTCTGGTGGCCGAGTGGTTCAGGCGACAAACAAATCTGCGACCTGCTGGTTCTTGATATCAGTGTTGTGTTCATGCAGTTTCTGTGGTCTGGTGGCCGAGTGGTTCAGGCCACAGAGAAATCGGGGACTTCCCTATAAGTGAGAGCAGTATTGCGTTGACGTAGTTTTTTTGGTCTGGTGGCCTAATGGTTCTGGCGACAGAGAAATCTGCGACTGAGTGTCTGGTTAATGATAGCAGTGTTGCGTTGATGTAGTTTGGGTCAGGAGTATCTGACTCTGTGTGTGTGTGTGTGTGTGTGTGTGTGTGTGTGTGTGTGTGTGTGTGTGTGTGTGTGTGTGTGTGTGTGTGTGTGTGTGTGTGTGTGTGTGTGTGTGTGTGTGTGTGTGTGTGTGTGTGTGTGTGTGTGTGTGTGTGCGTGGAAGGCGGGAGCGCGAGAAGGCCATGCTTTCTCGTGTAATGTACTTGATGATTATGGAAGCGTATGGAGTATGTGCGTTGATTAAGTTATTAGGAATGCTAATGATTTTCAAATTGGTTTAAGATGTTTTGATTGTTATTGCTGTTTTGCTCTAGTTAGTGAATGAGTGTGTAGTAGTTAGTTGAAGTGCCTTGTGAAGGCTGATTAAAATTGATTATCTTGACTTCACTTGAAGCTTGTCCCCGAGACGGAGGTGCCCGAGACGGATGTGCCCCAGACGGATGACCCCGAGACGGATGACCCCGAGACGGATGTCCCCGAGACGGAAGGCCGAGACTGACATCCCCGAGACGGGTGGCACAGACGGGTGTCGCAGACGGATGGCCCTAGGATAAAAAGCCTGGACGGAAGGGTCCTTCGTTTTCATGGCTTTTCGTCCCAGGGACAGCCTTCTGTGCCACTGGTCTTGGACGTCCCAGTCTCGGAGACGGATGGCGCCGAGACGGATGTCCCCGAGACGGAGGAAGGCCGCCCGAGACGGATGTCACCGAAATGGATGTCCCCGACACGGAAGGTGTGCTTTTTCAAGCATTACGTCCGATTTGAGAGAATGTGACTAATTCCTTCTTCTTTTTTTTCAGCTGAGTGTATGGGTCCAGCGATATTGAGTGTCTGCAGTGTTGTGTTTATGTAGTTTGTTCGGTCGTGGCCGAGTGATTCAGGCGACAGACAAATATGGGTCCTCCGGGTTCGGTAATGAGAGCAGTTTTCTGTTCATGTGGTTTTCGTAGTCTGGTGGCCGAGTGGTTCAGGCGACAACCAAATCTGCGACCTGCTGGTTCTTGATAGCAGTATTGTGTTCATGCAGTTTCTGTGGTCTCGTGGCCGAGTGGTTCAGGCCACAGAGAAATCGGGGACTTCCCTATAAATGAGAGCAGTGTTGCGTTGACGTAGTTTTTTTGGTCTGGTGACCTAATGGTTCTGGCGACAGAGAAATCTGCGACTGAGTGTCTGGTTAATCATAGCAGTGTTGTGTTGATGTAGTTTGGGTCAGGAGTATCTGACTGTGTGTGTGTGTGTGTGTGTGTGTGTGTGTGTGTGTGTGTGTGTGTGTGTGTGTGTGTGTGTGTGTGTGTGTGTGCGTGGAAGGCGGGAGCGCGAGAAGGCCATGCTTTCTCGTGTAATGTACTTGATGATTATGGAAGCGTATGGAGTATGTGCGTTGATTAAGTTATTAGGAATGCTAATGATTTTCAAATTGGTTTGAGATGTTTTGATTGTTATTGCTGTTTTCCTGTAGTTAGTGAATGAGTGTGTAGTAGTTAGTTGAAGTGCCTTGTGAAGGCGGATTAAAATTGATTATCTTGACTTCACTTGAAGGCTGTCCCCGAGACGAAGGTGCCCGAGACGGATGTGCCCCAGACGGATGACCCCGAGACGGATGACCCCGAGACGGATGTCCCCGAGACGGAAGGCCGAGACGGACATCCCCGAGACGGGTGGCACAGACGGGTGTCGCAGACGGATGGCCCTGGGAGGAAAAGCCTGGACTTAAGGGTCCTTCGTTTTCATGGCTTTTCGTCCCAGGGACATCCTTCTGTGCCACTGGTCTTGGTCGTCCCAGTCTCGGATACGGATGGCGCCGAGACGGATGTCCCCGAGACGGAGGAAGGCCGCCCGAGACGGATGTCCCCGAGACGGAGGAAGGCCGCCCGAGACGGATGTCACCGAGATGGATGTCCCCGACACGGAAGGTGTGTTTTTTCAAGCATTACGTCCGATTTGAGAGAATGTGACTGATTCCTTCTTCTTCTTTTTTCAGCTGAGTGTATGGGTCCAGCGATATTGTGTGTCTGCAGTGTTGTGTTTATGTAGTTTGTGCGGTTGTGGCCGACTGCTTCAGGCGACAGACAAATATGGGTCCTCCGGGTTCGGTAATGAGAGCAGTTTTGTGCTGATGTAGTTTTCGTAGTCTGGTGGCCGAGTGGTTCAGGCGACAGCCAAATGTGCCACCCGCTGCTTCTTGATAGCAGTGTTGTGTTCATGCAGTTTCTGTGGTCTGGTGGCCGAGTGTTTCAGGCCTCAGATAAATCGGGGACTTCCCTATAAATGAGAGCAGTTTTGCGTTGACGTAGTTTTTTTCGTCTTGGTGGCCTAATGCTTCTGGCGACAGACAAATCTGCGAGTGAGTGTCTGGTTAATGATAGCAGTGTTGCTTTGATATAGTTTGGGTCAGGAGTATCTTACTCTCTCTCTGTGTGTGTGTGTGTGTGTGTGTGTGTGTGTGTGTGTGTGTGTGTGTGTGCGTGCGTGGAAGATGGGAGCGCGAGAAGGCCATGCTTTCTCGTGTAATGTACTGGATGATTATGGAAGCGTATGGAGTATGTGCGTTGATTAAGTTATTAGGAATGCTAATGGTTTTCTAATTGGTTTGACATGTTTTGTTTGTTATTGCTGTTTTGCTGTAGTTAGTGAATGAGTGTGTAGTAGTTAGTTGAAGTGCCTTGTGAAGGCTGATTAAAATTGATTATCTTGACATCACTTGAAGGCTGTCCCCGAGACGGAGGTGCCTGAGACGGATGTGTCCCAGACGGAAGACCCCGAGACGAATGACCCCGAGACGGATGTCCCCGAGACGGAAGGCCGAGACTGACATTCACGAGACGGGTGGCACAGACGGGTGTCGCAGACGGATGGCCCTGGGAGGAAAAGCCTGGACGGAAGGGTCCTTCGTTTTCATGGCTTTTCGTCCCAGGGACATCCTTCTGTGCCTCTGGTCTTGGCCGTCCCACTTTCGGAGACGGATGGCGCCGAGACGGATGTCCCCGAGACGGAGGAAGGCCGCCCGAGACGGATGTCCCCGAGACGGAGGAAGGCCGCCCGAGACGGATGTTACCGAGATGGATGTCCCCGACACGGAAGGTGTGCTTTTTCGAGCATTACGTCCGATTTGAGAGAATGTGACTGATTCCTTCTTCTTCTTTTTTCAGCTGAGTGTATGCGTCCAGCGATATAGAGTGTATGCAGTGTTGTGTTTATGTAGTTTGTGTGGTCGTGGCCGAGTGATTCAGGCGACAGACAAATATGGGTCCTCCGGGTTCGGTAATGAGAGCAGTTTTGTGTTGATGTGGTTTTCGTAGTCTGGTGGTCGAGTGGTTCAGGCGACAACCAAATCTGCGACCTGCTGGTTTTTGATAGCAGTGTTGTGTTCATGCAGTTTCTGTGGTCTGGTGGCCGAGTGATTCAGGCCACAGAGAAACCATGGACTTCGCTATAAATGAGAGCAGTGTTGTGTAGACGTAGTTTTTTTGGTCTGGTGGCCTAAGGGTTCTGGCGACAGAGAAATCTGCGACTGAGTGTCTGGTTAATGATAGCAGTGTTGCGTTGATGTAGTTTGGGTCAGGAGTATCTGACTGTGTGTGTGTGTGTGTGTGTGTTTGTGTGTGTGTGTGTGTGTGTGTGTGTGTGTGTGTGTGTGTGTGTGTGTGTGTGTGTGTGTGTGTGTGTGTGTGTGCGTGGAAGGCGGGAGCGCGAGAAGGCCATGCTTTCTCGTGTAATGTACTTGATGATTATGGAAGCGTATGGAGTATGTGCGTTGATTAAGTTATTAGGAATGCGAATGGTTTTCCAATTGGTTTGAGATGTTTTGGTTGTTATTGCTTTTTTGATGTAGTTAGTGAATGAGTGTGTAGTAGTTACTTGAAGTGCCTTGAGTAGGCTGATTAAAATTGATTATCTTGACTTCACTTGAAGGCTGTCCCCGAGACGGAGGTGCCCGAGACGGATGACCCCGAGACGGATGTCCCCGAGACGGAAGGCCGAGACGGACATCCCCGAGACGGATGGCACAGACGGTGTCGCAGACGGATGGCCCTGGGAGGAAAAGCCTGGACGGAAGGGTCCTTCGTTTTCATGGCTTTTCGTCCCAGGGACATCCTTCTGTGCCACTGGTCTTGGCTGTCCCAGTCTCGGAGACGGATGGCGCCGAGACGGATGTCCCCGAGACGGAGGAAGGCCGCCCGAGACGGATGTCCACGAGACGGAGGAAGGCCGCCCGAGACGGATGTCACCGAGATGGATGTCCCCGACACGGAAGGTGTGCTTTTTCAAGCATTACGTCCGATTTGAGAGAATGTGACTGATTCCTTCTTCTTTTTTTTTCAGCTGAGTGTATGCGTCCAGCGATATAGAGTGTCTGCCGTCTTGTGTTTATGTAGTTTGTGCGGTCGTGGCCGAGTGATTCAGGCGACAGACGAATATGGGTCCTCCGGGTTCGGTAATGAGAGCAGTTTTGTGTTGATGTGGTTTTCGTAGCCTGGTGGCCGAGTGGTTCAGGCGACAACGAAATCTGCGACCTGCTGGTTCTTGATAGCAGTGTTGTGTTCATGCAGTTTCTGTGGTCTGGTGGCCGAGTGGTTCATGCCACAGAGAAATCGGGGACTTCCCTATAAATGAGAGCAGTGTTGCGTTGACGTAGTTTTTTTGGTCTGGTGGCCTAATGGTTCTGGCGACAGACAAATCTGCGACTGAGTGTCTGGTTAATGATAGCAGTGTTGCGTTGATGTAGTTTGGGTCAGGAGTATCTGACTGTGTGTGTGTGTGTGTGTGTGTGTGTGCGTGGAAGGCGTGGTCGCGAGAAGGCCATGCTTTCTAGTGTAATGTACTGGATGATTATGGAAGCGTATAGAGTATGTGCGTTCATTAAGTTATTAGGAATGCTAATGGTTTTCCAATTGGTTTGAGATGTTTTGGTTGTTATTGCTGTTTTGCTGTAGTTAGTGAATGAGTGTCTAGTAGTTAGTTGAAGTGCCTTGTGAAGGCTGATTAGAATTGATTATCTTGACTTCACTTGAAGGCTGTCCCCGAGACGGAGGTGCCCAAAAGCATGGTGGCCGAGTGGTTCAGGCCAGAGTGAAATCGGGGACTTCCCTATAAATGAGAGCAGTGTTGCGTTGACGTAGCTTTTTGGTCTGGTGACCTAATGGTTCTGGCGACAGACAAATCTGCGACTGAGTGTCTGGTTAATGATAGCAGTGTTGCGTTGATGTAGTTTGGGTCAGGAGTATCTGACTGTGTGTGTGTGTGTGTGTGTGTGTGTGTGTGTGTGTGTGTGTGTGTGTGTGTGTGTTTGTGTGGAAGTCCGAAGCGCGAGAAGGCCATGCTTTCTCGTCTAATGTACTGGATGATTATGGAAGCGTATGGAGTATGTGCGTTGTTTAAGTTATTAGGAATGCTAATGATTTTCAAATTGGTTTGAGATGTTTTGGTTGTTATTGCTGTTTTGCTGTAGTTTCTGAATAAGTGTCCAGTAGTTAGCTGAAGTGCCTTGTGAAGGCTGATTAGAATTGATTATCTTGACTTCACTTGAAGGCTGTCCCCGAGACGGAGGTGCCCGAGACGGATGTGCCCCAGACGGATGACCCGGAGACGGATGACCCCGAGACGGATGTCCCCGAGACGGAAGGCCGAGACGGACATCCCCGAGACGGGTGGCACAGACGGGTGTCGCAGACGGATGGCCCTGGGAGGAAAAGCCTGGACGGAAGGGTCCTTCGTTTTCATGGCTTTTCGTCCCAGGGACATCCTTCTGTGCCACTGGTCTTGGCCGTCCCAGTCTCGGAGACGGATGGCGCCGAGACGGATGTCCCCGAGACGGAGGAAGGCCGCCCGAGACAGATGTCCACGAGACGGAGGAAGGCCGCCCGAGACGGATGTCACCGAGATGGATGTCCCCGACACGGAAGGTGTGCTTTTTTAAGCATTACGTCCTATTTGAGAGAATGTGACTGATTCCTTCTCCTTCTTTTTTCAGCTGAGTGTATGAGTCTAGCGATATTGAGTGTCTGCAGTGTTGTGTTTATGTAGTTTGTGCGGTTGTGGCCGAGTGCTTCAGGCGACAGACAAATATGGGTCCTCCGGGTTCGGTAATGAGAGCAGTTTTGTGTTGATGTGGTTTTCGTAGTCTGGTGGCCGAGTGGTTCAGGCGACAGCGAAATGTGCGACCCGCTGCTTCTTGATAGCAGTGTTGTGTTCATGCAGTTTCTGTGGTCTGGTGGTCGAGTCTTTCAGGCCTCAGAGAAATCGGGGACTTCCCTATGAATGAGAGCAGTGTTGCGTTGACGTAGTTTTTTTGGTCTGGTGGCCTAATGGTTCTGGCGACACAGAAATCTGCGACTGAGTGTCTGGTTAATGATAGCAGTGTTGCGTTAATGTAGTTTGGGTGAGGAGTATCTGACTGTGTGTGTGTGTTTGTGTGTGTGTGTGTGTGTGTGTGTGTGTGTGTGTGTGTGTGTGTGTGTGTGTGTGTGTTTGTGTGGAAGTCCGGAGCGCGAGAAGGCCATGCTTTCTCGTCTAATGTACTGGATAATTATGGAAGTGTATGGAGTATGTGCGTTGATTAAGTTAGTAGGAATGCTAATGGTTTTCTAATTTGTTTGAGATGTTTTGGTTGTTATTGCTGTTTGGTGTAGTTAGTGAATGAGTGTCTAGTAGTTAGTTGAAGTGCCTTGTGAAGGCTGATTAAACTTGATTATCTTGACTTCACTTGAAGGCTGTACCCGAGACGGAGGTGCCTGAGACGGATGTGCCCCAGACGGATGACCCCGAGACGGATGACCCCGAGACGGATGTCCCCGAGACGGAAGGCCGAGACGGACATCCCCGAGACGGGTGGCACAGACGGGTGTCGCAGACGGATGGCCCTGGGAGGAAAAGCCTGGACGGAAGGGTCCTTCGTTTTCATGGCTTTTCGTCCCAGGGACATCCTTCTGTGCCACTGGTCTTGGCCGTCCCAGTCTCGGAGACGGATGGCGCCGAGACGGATGTCCCCGAGACGGAGGAAGGCCGCCCGAGACGGATGTCCCCGAGACGGAGGAAGGCCGCCCGAGACGGATGTCACCGAGATGGATGTCCCCGAGACGGAAGGTGTGTTTTTTCGAGCATTACGTCCGATTTGAGAGAATGTGACTGATTCCTTCTTCTTCTATTTTCAGCTGAGTGTATGGGTCCAGCGATATTGAGTGTGTGCAGTGTTGTGTTTATATAGTTTGTGCGGTCGTGGCCGAGTGCTTCATGCGACAGACAAATATGGGTCCTCCGGGTTTGGCAATGAGAGCAGGTTTGTGTTGATGTGGTTTTCGTAGTCTGGTGGCCGAGTGGTTCAGGCGACAACCAAATCTGCGACCTGCTGGATGTTGATAGCAGTGATGTGTTCCTGCAGTTTCTGTGGTCTGGTGGCCGAGTGGTTCAGGCCACAGAGAAATCGGGGACTTCCCTATAAATGAGAGCAGTGTTGCGTTGACGTAGTTTTTTTGGTCTGGTGGCCAAATGGTTCTGGCGACAGAGAAATCTGCGACTGAGTGTCTGGTTAATGATAGCAGTGTTGCGTTGATGTAGTTTGGGTGAGGAGTATCTGACTGTGTGTGTGTGTGTGTGTGTGTGTGTGTGTGTGTGTGTGTGTGTGTGTGTGTGTGTGTGTGTGTGTGTGTGTGTGTGTGTGTGTGTGCGTGGAAGGCGGGAGCGCGAGAAGGCTATGCTTTCTCGTGTAATGTACTTGATGATTATGGAAGCGTATGGAGTATGTGCGTTGCTGAAGTTATTAGGAATGCTAATGGTTTTCCAATTGGTTTGAGATGTTTTGTTTGTTATTGCTGTTTTGCTGTAGTTAGTGAATGAGTGTCTAGTAGTTAGTTGAAGTGCCTTCTGAAGGCTGATTAGAATTGATTATCTTGACTTCACTTGAAGGCTGTCCCCGAGACGGATGTGCCCGAGAACGATGTGCCCCAGACGGATGACCCCGAGACGGATGACCCCGAGACGGATGTCCCCGAGACGGAAGGCCGAGACGGACATCCCCGAGACTGGTGGCACAGACGGGTGTCGCAGACGGATGGCCCTGGGAGGAAAAGCCTGGACGGAAGGGTCCTTCGTTTTCATGGCTTTTCGTCCCAGGGACATCCTTCTGTGCCACTGTTCTTGGCCGTCCCAGTCTCGGAGACGGATGGCGCCGAGACGGATGTCCCCGAGACGGAGGAAGGCCGCCCGAGACGGATGTCCCCGAGACGGAGAAAGGCCGCCCGAGACGGATGTCACCGAGATGGATGTCCCCGAAACGGAAGGTGTGCTTTTTCAAGCATTACGTCCGATTTGAGAGAATGTGACTGATTCCTTCTTCTTCTTTTTTCAGCTGAGTGTATGGGTCCAGCGATATTCAGTGTCTGCAGTGTTGTGTTTATGTAGTTTGTTCGGTCGTGGCCGTGTGATTCAGGCGACAGACAAATATGGGTCCTCCGGGTTCGGTAATGAGAGCAGTTTTGTGTTGATGTGGTTTTCGTAGCCTGGTGGCCGAGTGGTTCAGGCGACAACCAAATCTGCGACCTGCTGGTTCTTGATAGTAGTGTTGTGTTCATGCAGTTTCTGTGGTCTGGTGGCCGAGTGGTTCAGGCCACAGAGAACAGGGGACTTCCCTATAAGTGAGAGCAGTGTTGCGTTGCCGTTGTTTTTTTGGTCTCGTGGCCTAATGGTTCTGGCGACAGACAAATCTGCGAATGAGTGTCTGGTTAATGATAGCAGTGTTGCGTTGATGTAGTTTGGGTCAGGAGTATCTGGTGGCCGAGTGGTTCATGTGACAACCAAATCTGCGACCTGCTGGTTCTTGATAGCAGTGTTGTGATCATGCAGTTTCTGTGGTCTGGTGGCCGAGTGGTTCAGGCCAGAGAGAAATCGGGGACTTCCCTATAAATGAGAGCAGTGTTGCGTTGACGTAGTTTTTTTGGTCTGGTGACCTAACGGTTCTGGCGACAGACAAATCTGCGACTGAGTGTCTGGTTAATGATAGCAGTGTTGCGTTGATATAGTTTGGGTCAGGAGTATCTGACTGTGTGTGTGTGTGTGTGTGTGTGTGTGTGTGTGTGTGTGTGTGTGTGTGTGTGTGTGTGTGTGTGTGTGTGTGTGTGTGTGTGTATTTGTGTGGAAGTCCGAAGCGCGAGAAGGCCTTGCTTTCTCGTCTAATGTACTGGATGATTATGGAAGCGTATGGAGTATGTGCGTTGATTAAGTTATTAGAAATGCTAATGGTTTTCTAATTGGTTTGAGATGTTTTGGTTGTTATTGTTGTTTTGCTGTAGTTGGTGAATGAGTGTCTAGTAGTTAGTTGAAGTGCCTTGTGAAGGCTGATTAAAGGTGATTATCTTGACTTCACTTGAAGGCTGTCCCCGAGACGGAGGTGCCCGAGACGGATGTGCCCCAGACGGATGACCCCGAGACGGATGACCCCGAGACGGATGTCGCCGAGACGGAAGGCCGAGACGGACATCCCCGAGACGGGTGGCACAGACGGGTGTCGCAGACGGATGGCCCTGGGAGGAAAAGCCTGGACGGAAGGGTCCTTCGTTTTCATGGCTTTTCGTCCCAGGGACATCCTTCTGTGCCACTGGTCTTGGCCGTCCCAGTCTCGGAGACGGATGGCGCCGAGACGGATGTCCCCTAGACGGAGGAAGGCCGCCCGAGACGGATGTCCCCAGAGATGGAGGAAGGCCGCCCGAGACGGATGTCACCGAGATGGATGTCCCCGAGACGGAAGGTGTGCTTTTTCGAGCATTACGTCCGATTTGAGAGAATGTGACTGATTCCTTCTTCTTCTTTTTTCAGCTGAGTGTATGCGTCCAGCGATAGAGAGTGTCTGCAGTGTTGTGTTTATGTAGTTTGTGTGGTCGTGGCCGAGTGCTTCAGGCGACAGACAAATATGGGTCCTCCGGGTTCGGTAATGAGAGCAGTTTTGTGCTGATGTGGTTTTCGTAGCCTGGTGGCCGAGTGGTTCAGGCGACAGCCAAATGTGCGACCCGCTGCTTTTTGATAGCAGTGTTGTGTTCATGCAGTTTCTGTGGTCTGGTGGCCGAGTGTTTCAGTCCTCAGAGAAATCGGGGACTTCCCTATAAGTGAGAGCAGTGTTGCGTTGACGTAGTTTTTTTGGTCTTGCTGGCCTAATGGTTCTGGCGACAGACAAATCTGCGAGTGAGTGTCTGGTTACTGATAGCAGTGTTGCTTTGATGTAGTTTGGGTCAGGAGTATCTGACTCTGTGTGTGTGTGTGTGTGTGTGTGTGTGTGTGTGTGTGTGTGTGTGTGTGTGTGTGTGTGTGTGTGTGTGTGTGTGTGTGTGCGTGGAAGGCGGGAGCGCGAGAAGGCCATGCTTTTTTTAGTGTAATGTACTTGATGATTATGGAAGCGTATGGAGTATGTGCGTTGATGAAGTTATTAGGAATGCTAATGGGTTTCCAATTGGTTTTAGATGTTTTGGTTGTTACTGCTGTTTTGCTGTAGTTAGCGAATGTGTGTGTAGTAGTTAGTTGAAGTGCCTTGTGTAGGCTGATTAAAATTGATTATCTTGACTTCACTTGAAGGCTGTCCCTGAGACGGAGGTGCCCGAGACGGATGACCCCGAGACGGATGACCCCGAGACGGATGTCCCCGAGACGGAAGGCCGAGACGGACTTCCCCGAGACGGGTGGCACAGACGGGTGTCGCAGACGGATGGCCCTGGGAGGAAAAGCCTGGACGGAAGGGTCCTTCGTTTTCATGGCTTTTCGTCCCAGGGACATCCTTCTGTGCCTCTGGTCTGGGCCGTCCCAGTCTCGGAGACGGATGGCGCCGAGACGGATGTCCCCGAGACGGAGGAAGGCCGCCCGAGACGGATGTCCCCGAGACGGAGGAAGGCCGCCCGAGACGGATGTCACCGAGATGGATGTCCCCGACACGGAAGGTGTGCTTTTTGAAGCATTACGTCCGATTTGAGAGAATGTGACTGATTCCTTCTTCTTCTTTTTTCAGCTGAGTGTATGGGTCCAGCGATATAGAGTGTCTGCCGTCTTGTGTTTATGTAGTTTGTGCGGTCGTGGCCGAGTGCTTCAGGCGACAGACAAATATGGGTCCTCCGGGTTCGGTAATGAGAGCAGTTTTGTGTTGATGTGGTTTTCGTAGCCTGGTGGCCGAGTGGTTCAGGCGACAACCAAATCTGCGACCTGCTGGTTCTTGATAGCAGTGTTGTGTTCATGCAGTTTCTGTGGTCTGGTGGCCGAGTGGTTCAGGCCACAGAGAAATCGGGGACTTCCCTATAAGTGAGAGCAGTGTTGCGTTGACGTTGTTTTTTTGGTCTGGTGGCCTAATGGTTCTGGCGACAGACAAATCTGCGACTGAGTGTCTGGTTAATGATAGCAGTGTTGCGTTGATGTAGTTTGGGTCAGGAGTATCTGACTGTGTGTGTGTGTGTGTGTGTGTGTGTGTGTGTGTGTGTGTGTGTGTGTGTGTGTGTGTGTGTGTGTGTGTGTGTGTGTGTGTGTGTGTGCGTGGAAGGCGGGAGCGCGAGAAGGCCATGCTTTCTCGTGTAATGTACTTGATGATTATGGAAGCGTATGGAGTATGTGCGTTGATTAAGTTATTAGGAATGCTAATGGTTTTCAAATTGGTTTGAAATGTTTCGGTTGTTATTGCTGTTTTGCTGTAGTTACTGAATAAGTGTCTAGTAGTTACTTGAAGTGCCTTGTCAAGGCTAATTAAAATTGATTATCTTGACTTCACTTGAAGGCTGTCCCCGAGACGGAGGTGTCCGAGACGGATGTGCCCCAGACGGATGACCCCTAGACGGATGACCCCGAGACGGATGTCCCCGAGACGGAAGGCCGAGACTGACATCCCCGAGACGGGTGGCACAGACGGGTGTCGCAGACGCATGGCCCTGGGAGGAAAAGCCTGGACGGAAGGGTCCTTCGTTTTCATGGCTTTTCGTCCCAGGGACAGCCTTCTGTGCCACTGGTCTTGGCAGTCCCATTCTCGGAGACGAATGGCGCCGAGACGGATGTCCCCGAGACGGAGGAAGGCCGCCCGAGACGGATGTCACCGAAATGGATGTCCCCGACACGGAAGGTGTGCTTTTTCAAGCATTACGTCTGATTTGAGAGAATGTGACTAATTCCTTCTCTTTTTTTTCCAGCTGAATCTATGGGTCCAGCGATATTGAATGTCTGCAGTGTTGTGTTTATGTAGTTTGTGCGGTCGTGGCCGAGTGATTCAGGCGACAGACAAATATGGGTCCTCCGGGTTCGGTAATGAGAGCAGTTTTGTGCTGATGTGGTTTTCGTAGTCTGGTGGTCGAGTGGTTCAGGCGACAGCCAAATGTGCGACCCGCTGCTTTTTGATAGCAGTGTTGTGTTCATGCAGTTTCTGTGGTCTGGTGGCCGAGTGTTTCAGTCCTGAGAGAAATCGGGGACTTCCCTATAAGTGAGAGCAGTGTTGCGTTGACGTAGTTTTTTTGGTCTTGCTGGCCTAATGGTTCTGGCGACAGACAAATCTGC
Source organism: Alviniconcha strummeri (assembly GCA_963584105.1). Classification (NCBI taxonomy): domain Eukaryota; kingdom Metazoa; phylum Mollusca; class Gastropoda; family Provannidae; genus Alviniconcha; species Alviniconcha strummeri. The sequence continues at coordinate 23,778,904 of OY757541.1, read as the reverse complement.
GAGTGAGTGTCTGGTTACTGATAGCAGTGTTGCTTTGATGTAGTTTGGGTCAGGAGTATCTGACTCTGTGTGTGTGTGTGTGTGTGTGTGTGTGTGTGTGTGTGTGTGTGTGTGTGTGTGCGTGGAAGGCGGGAGCGCGAGAAGGCCATGCTTTTTTTAGTGTAATGTACTTGATGATTATGGAAGCGTATGGAGTATGTGCGTTGATGAAGTTATTAGGAATGCTAATCGGTTTCCAATTGGTTTGAGATGTTTTGGTTGTTATTGCTGTTTTGCTGTAGTTAGCGAATGAGTGTGTAGTAGTTAGTTGAAGTGCCTTGTGTAGGCTGATTAAAATTGATTATCTTGACTTCACTTGAAGGCTGTCCCCGAGAAGGAGGTGCCCGAGACGGATGACCCCGAGATGGATGACCCCGAGACGGATGTCCCCGAGACGGAAGGCCGAGACGGACATCCCCGAGACGGGTGGCACAGGCGGGTGTCGCAGACGGATGGCCCTAGGAGGAAAAGCCTGGACGGAAGGGTCCTTCGTTTTCATGGCTTTTCGTCCCAGGGACATCCTTCTGTGCCTCTGGTCTGGGCCGTCCCAGTCTCGGAGACGGATGGCGCCGAGACGGATGTCCCCGAGACGGAGGAAGGCCGCCCGAGACGGATGTCCCCGAGACGGAGGAAGGCCGCCCGAGACGGATGTCACCGAGATGGATGTCCCCGACACGGAAGGTGTGCTTTTTGAAGCATTACGTCCGATTTGAGAGAATGTGACTGATTCCTTCTTCTTCTTTTTTCAGCTGAGTGTATGGGTCCAGCGATATAGAGTGTCTGCCGTCTTGTGTTTATGTAGTTTGTGCGGTCGTGGCCGAGTGCTTCAGGCGACAGAGAAATATGGGTCCTCCGGGTTCAGTAATGAGAGCAGTTTTGTGTTGATGTGGTTTTCGTAGCCTGGTGGCCGAGTGGTTCAGGCGACAACGAAATCTGCGACCTGCTAGTTCTTGATAGTAGTGTTGTGTTCATGCAGTTTCTGTGGTCTGGTGGCCGAGTGGTTCAGGCCACAGAGAACAGGGGACTTCCCTATAAGTGAGAGCAGTGTTGCGTTGCCGTTGTTTTTTTGGTCTCGTGGCCTAATGGTTCTGGCGACAGACAAATCTGCGACTGAGTGTCTGGTTAATGATAGCAGTGTTGCGTTGATGTAGTTTGGGTCAGGAGTATCTGGTGGCCGAGTCGTTCATGTGACAACCAAATCTGCGACCTGCTGGTTCTTGATAGCAGTTTTCTGTTCATGCAGTTTCTGTGGTCTGGTGGCCGAGTGGTTCAGGCCAGAGAGAAATCGGGGAATTCCCTATAAATGAGAGCAGTGTTGCGTTGACGTAGTTTTTTTGGTCTGGTGACCTAACGGTTCTGGCGACAGACAAATCTGCGACTGAGTGTCTGGTTAATGATAGCAGTGTTGCGTTGATATAGTTTGGGTCAGGAGTATCTGACTGTGTGTGTGTGTGTGTGTGTGTGTGTGTGTGTGTGTGTGTGTGTGTGTGTGTGTGTTTGTGTGGAAGTCCGAAGCGCGAGAAGGCCTTGCTTTCTCGTTTAATGTACTGGATGATTATGGAAGCGTATGGAGTATGTGCGTTGATTAAGTTATTAGGAATGCTAATGGTTTTCTAATTAGTTTGAGATGTTTGGTTGTTATTGCTGTTTTGCTGTAGTTAGTGAATGAGTGTCTAGTAGTTAGTTGAAGTGCCTTGTGAAGGCTGATTAAAGTTGATTATCTTGACTTCACTTGAAGGCTGTCCCCGAGACGGAGGTGCCCGAGACGGATGTGCCCCAGACGGATGACCCGGAGACGGATGACCCCGAGACGGATGTCCCCGAGACGGAAGGCCGAGACGGACATCCCCGAGACGGGTGGCACAGACGGGTGTCTCAGACGGATGGCCCTGGGAGGAAAAGCCTGGACGGAAGGGTCCTTCGTTTTCATGGCTTTTCGTCCCATGGACATTCTTCTGTGCCACTGGTCTTGGCCGTCCCAGTCTCGGAGACGGATGGCGCCGAGACGGATGTCCCCTAGACGGAGGAAGGCCGCCCGAGACGGATGTCCCCAGAGATGGAGGAAGACCGCCCGAGACGGATGTCAGCGAGATGGATGTCCCCGAGACGGAAGGTGTGCTTTTTCGAGCATTACGTCCGATTTGAGAGAATGTGACTGATTCCTTCTTCTTCTTTTTTCAGCTGAGTGTATGCGTCCAGCGATAGAGAGTGTCTGCAGTGTTGTGTTTATGTAGTTTGTGTGGTCGTGGCCGAGTGCTTCAGGCGACAGACAAATATGGGTCCTCCGGGTTCGGTAATGAGAGCAGTTTTGTGTTGATGTGGTTTTCGTAGTCTGGTGGTCGAGTGGTTCAGGCGACAACCAAATGTGCGACCTGCTGGTTTTTGATAGCAGTGTTGTGTTCATGCAGTTTCTGTGGTCTGGTGGCCGAGTGATTCAGGCCACAGAGAAATCATGGACTTCGCTATAAATGAGAGCAGTGTTGTGTTGACGTAGTTTTCTTGGTCTGGTGGCCTAATGGTTCTGGCGACAGACAAATCTGCGACTGAGTGTCTGGTTAATGATAGCAGTGTTGCGTTGATGTAGTTTGGGTCAGGAGTATCTGACTGTGTGTGTGTGTGTGTGTGTGTGTGTGTGTGTGTGTGTGTGTGTGTGTGTGTGTGTGTGTGTGTGTGTGTGTGTGCGTGGAAGGCGGGAGCGCGAGAAGGCCATGCTTTTTTTTAGTATAATGTACTTGATGATTATGGAAGCGTATGGAGTATGTGCGTTGATGAAGTTATTAGGAATGCTAATGGTTTTCTAATTGGTTTGAGATGTTTTGGTTGTTATTGCTGTTTTGCTGTAGTTAGTGAATGAGTGTGTAGTAGTTAGTTGAAGTGCCTTGTGTAGGCTGATTCAAATTGATTATCTTGACTTTACTTGAAGGCTGTCCCCGAGACGGAGGTGCCCGAGACGGATGACCCCGAGACGGATGTCCCCGAGACGGAAGGCCGAGACGGACATCCCCGAGACGGGTGGCACAGACGGGTGTCGCAGACGGATGGCCCTGGGAGGAAAAGCCTGGACGGAAGGGTCCTTCGTTTTCATGGCTTTTCGTCCCAGGGACATCCTTCTGTGCCACTGGTCTTGGCCGTCCCAGTCTCGGAGACGGATGGCGCCGAGACGGATGTCCCCGAGACGGATGAAGGCCGCCCGAGACGGATGTCCCCGAGAAGGAGGAAGGCCGCCCGAGACGGATGTCACCAAGATGGATGTCCCCGACACGGAAGGTGTGCTTTTTCAAGCATTACGTCCGATTTGAGAGAATGTGACTGATTCCTTCTTCTTCTTTTTTCAGCTGAGTGTATGGGTCCAGCGATATTGAGTGTCTGCAGTGTTGTGTTTATGTAGTTTGTGCGGTTGTGGCCGACTGCTTCAGGCGACAGACAAATATGGGTCCTCCGGGTTCGGCAATGAGAGCAGTTTTGTGCTGATGTGGTTTTCGTAGTCTGGTGACCGAGTGGTTCAGGCGACAGCCAAATGTGCGACCCGCTGCTTTTTGATAGCAGTGTTGTGTTCATGCAGTTTCTGTGGTCTGGTGGCCGAGTGTTTCAGTCCTCAGAGAAATCGGGGACTTCCCTATAAGTGAGAGCAGTGTTGCGTTGACGTAGTTTTTTTGGTCTTGCTGGCCTAATGGTTCTGGCGACAGACAAATCTGCGAGTGAGTGTCTGGTTACTGATAGCAGTGTTGCTTTGATGTAGTTTGGGTCAGGAGTATCTGACTCTGTGTGTGTGTGTGTGTGTGTGTGTGTGTGTGTGTGTGTGTGTGTGTGTGTGTGTGCGTGGAAGGCGGGATCGCGAGAAGGCCATGCTTTTTTTAGTGTAATGTACTTGATGATTATGGAAGCGTATGGAGTATGTGCGTTGATGAAGTTATTAGGAATGCTAATCGGTTTCCAATTGGTTTGAGATGTTTTGGTTGTTATTGCTTTTTTGCTGTAGTTAGCGAATGAGTGTGTAGTAGTTAGTTGAAGTGCCTTGTGTAGGCTGATTAAAATTGATTATCTTGACTTCACTTGAAGGCTGTCCCCGAGACGGAGGTGCCCGAGACGGATGACCCCGAGACGGATGACCCCGAGACGGATGTCCCCGAGACGGAAGGCCGAGACGGACATCCCCGAGACGGGTGGCACAGACGGGTGTCGCAGACGGATGGCCCTGGGAGGAAAAGCCTGGACGGAAGGGTCCTTCGTTTTCATGGCTTTTCGTCCCAGGGACATCCTTCTGTGCCTCTGGTCTGGGCCGTCCCAGTCTCGGAGACGGATGGCGCCGAGACGGATGTCCCCGAGACGGAGGAAGGCCGCCCGAGACGGATGTCCCCGAGACGGAGGAAGGCCGCCCGAGACGGATGTCACCGAGATGGATGTCCCCGACACGGAAGGTGTGCTTTTTGAAGCATTACGTCCGATTTGAGAGAATGTGACTGATTCCTTCTTCTTCTTTTTTCAGCTGAGTGTATGGGTCCAGCGATATAGAGTGTCTGCCGTCTTGTGTTTATGTAGTTTGTGCGGTCGTGGCCGAGTGCTTCAGGCGACAGAGAAATATGGGTCCTCCGGGTTCAGTAATGAGAGCAGTTTTGTGTTGATGTGGTTTTCGTAGCCTGGTGGCCGAGTGGTTCAGGCGACAACGAAATCTGCGACCTGCTGGTTCTTGATAGTAGTGTTGTGTTCATGCAGTTTCTGTGGTCTGGTGGCCGAGTGGTTCAGGCCACAGAGAACAGGGGACTTCCCTATAAGTGAGAGCAGTGTTGCGTTGCCGTTGTTTTTTTGGTCTCGTGGCCTAATGGTTCTGGCGACAGACAAATCTGCGACTGAGTGTCTGGTTAATGATAGCAGTGTTGCGTTTATGTAGTTTGGGTCAGGAGTATCTGGTGGCCGAGTGGTTCATGTGACAACCAAATCTGCGACCTGCTGGTTCTTGATAGCAGTGTTGTGTTCATGCAGTTTCTGTGGTCTTGTGGCCGAGTGGTTCAGGCCAGAGAGAAATCGGGGACTTCCCTATAAATGAGAGCAGTGTTGCGTTAACGTAGTTTTTTTGGTCTGGTGACCTAACGGTTCTGGCGACAGACAAATCTGCGACTGAGTGTCTGGTTAATGATAGCAGTGTTGCGTTGATATAGTTTGGGTCAGGAGTATCTGACTGTGTGTGTGTGTGTGTGTGTGTGTGTGTGTGTGTGTGTGTGTGTGTGTGTGTGTGTGTGTGTGTGTGTGTGTGTGTGTGTGTTTGTGTGGAAGTCCGAAGCGCGAGAAGGCCATGCTTTCTCGTCTAATGTACTGGATGATTATGGAAGCGTATGGAGTATGTGCGTTGATTAAGTTATTAGGAATGCTAATGGTTTTCTAATTGGTTTGAGATGTTTTGGTTGTTATTGCTGTTTTGCTGTAGTTAGTGAATGAGTGTCTAGTAGTTAGTTGAAGTGCCTTGTGAAGGCTGATTAAAGTTGATTATCTTGACTTCACTTGAAGGCTGTCCCCGAGTCGGAGGTGCACGAGACGGATGTGCCCCAGACGGATGACCCCGAGACGGATGACCCCGAGACGGATGTCCCCGAGACGGAAGGCCGAGACGGACATCCCCGAGACGGGTGGCACAGACGGGTGTCGCAGACGGATGGCCCTGGGAGGAAAAGCCTGGACGGAAGGGTCCTTCGTTTTCATGGCTTTTCGTCCCAGGGACATCCTTCTGTGCCACTGGTCTTGGCCGTCCCTGTCTCGGAGACGGATGGCGCCGAGACGGATGTCCCCGAGACGGAGGAAGGCCGCCCGAGGCGCCGAGACGGATGTCCCCGAGACGGAGGAAGGCCGCCCGAGACGGATGTCCCCGAGACGGAGGAAGTCCGCCCGAGACGGATGTCACCGAGATGGCTGTCCCCGAGACGGAAGGTGTGCTTTTTCGAGCATTACGTCCAATTTGAGAGAATGTGACTGATTCCTTCTTCTTCTTTTTTCAGCTGAGTGTATAGGTCCAGCGATATTGAGTGTCTGCAGTGTTGTGTTTATGTAGTTTGTTCGGTCGTGGCCGAGTGATTCTGGCGACAGACAAATATGGGTCCTCCGGGTTCGGTAATGAGAGCTGTTTTGTGTTGATGTGGTTTTTGTAGTCTGCTGGTCGAGTGGTTCAGGCGACAACCAAATCTGCGACCTGCTAGTTCTTGATAGCAGTGTTGTGTTCATGCAGTTTCTGTGGTCTGGTGGCCGAGTAGTTCAGGCCACAGAGAAATCGGGGACTTCACTATAAATGAGAGCAGTGTTGCGTTGACGTAGTTTTTTTGGTCTGGTGATCTAATGGTTCTGGCGACAGACAAATCTGCGACTGAGCGTCTGGTTAATGATAGCAGTGTTGCGATGATGTAGTTTGGGTGAGGATTATCTGACTGTGTGTGTGTGTGTGTGTGTGTGTGTGTGTGTGTGTGTGTGTGTGTGTGTGTGTGTGTGTGTGTATGTGAGTGTGTGTGTGTGTGTGTGTGTGTGTGTGTGTGCGTGGAAGGCGGGAGCGCGAGAAGGCCATGCTTTCTCGTGTAATGTACTTGATGATTATGGAAGCGTATGGAGTATGTGCGTTGATTAAGTTATTGGGAATGCTAATGATTTTCAAATTGGTTTGAGATGTTTTGATTGTTATTGCTGTTTTGCTGTAGTTAGTGAATGAGTGTGTAGTAGTTAGTTGAAGTGCCTTGTGAAGGCGGATTAAAATTGATTATCTTGACTTCACTTGAAGGCTGTCCCCGAGACGGAGGTGCCCGAGACGGATGTGCCCCAGACGGATGACCCCGAGACGGATGTCCCCGAGACGGAAGGCCGAGACGGACATCCCCGAGACGGGTGGCACAGACGGGTGTCGCAGACGGATGGCCCTGGGAGGAAAAGCCTGGACGGAAGGGTCCTTCGTTTTCATGGCTTTTCGTCCCAGGGACATCCTTCTGTGCCTCTGGTCTGGGCCGTCCCAGTCTCGGAGACGGATGGCGCCGAGACGGATGTCCCCGAGACGGAGGAAGGCCGCCCGAGACGGATGTCCCCGAGACGGAGGAAGGCCGCCCGAGACGGATGTCACCGAGATGGATGTCCCCGACACGGAAGGTGTGCTTTTTGAAGCATTACGTCCGATTTGAGAGAATGTGACTGATTTCTTCTTCTTCTTTTTTCAGCTGAGTGTATGGGTCCAGCGATATAGAGTGTCTGCCGTCTTGTGTTTATGTAGTTTGTGCGGTCGTGGCCGAGTGATTCAGGCGACAGAGAAATATGGGTCCTCCGGGTTCAGTAATGAGAGCAGTTTTGTGTTGATGTGGTTTTCGTAGCCTGGTGGCCGAGTGGTTCAGGCGACAACGAAATCTGCGACCTGCTGGTTCTTGATAGTAGTGTTGTGTTCATGCAGTTTCTGTGGTCTGGTGGCCGAGTGGTTCATGCCACAGAGAAATCGGGGACTTCCCTATAAGTGAGAGCAGTGTTGCGTTGACGTTGTTTTTATGGTCTCGTGGCCTAATGGTTCTGGCGACAGACAAATCTGCGACTGAGTGTCTGGTTAATGATAGCAGTGTTGCGTTGATGTAGTTTGGGTCAGGAGTATCTGGTGGCCGAGTGGTTCATGTGACAACCAAATGTGCGACCTGCTGGTTCTTGATAGCAGTGTTGTGTTCATGCAGTATCTGTGGTCTGGTGGCCGAGTGGTTCAGGCCAGAGAAAAATCGGGGACTTCCCTATAAATGAGAGCAGTGTTGCGTTGACGTAGTTTTTTTGGTCTGGTGACCTAACGGTTCTGGCGACAGACAAATCTGCGACTGAGTGTCTGGTTAATGATAGCAGTGTTGCGTTGATATAGTTTGGGTCAGGAGTATCTGACTCTGTGTGTGTGTGTGTGTGTGTGTGTGTGTGTGTGTGTGTGTGTGTGTGTGTGTGTGTGTGTGTGTGTGTGTGTGTGTGTGTTTGTGTGGAAGTCCGAAGCGCGAGAAGGCCATGCTTTCTCGTCTAATGTACTGGATTATTATGGAAGCGTATGGAGTATGTGCGTTGTTTAAGTTATTAGGAATGCTAATGATTTTGAAATTGGTTTGAGATGTTTTGGTTGTTATTGCTGTTTTGCTGTAGTTACTGAATAAGTGTCCAGTAGTTAGTTGAAGTTCCTTGTGAAGGCTGATTAAAATTGATTATCTTGACTTCACTTGAAGGCTGTCCCCGAGACGGAGGTGCCCGAGACGGATGTGCCCCAGACGGATGACCCCGAGACGGATGACCCCGAGACGGATGTCCCCGAGACGGAAGGCCGAGACGGACATCCCCGAGACGGGTGGCACAGACGGGTGTCGCAGACGGATGGCCCTGGGAGGAAAAGCCTGGACGGAAGGGTCCTTCGTTTTCATGGCTTTTCGTCCCAGGGACATCCTTCTGTGCCCCTGGTCTTGGCCGTCCCAGTCTCGGAGACGGATGGCGCCGAGACGGATGTCCCCGAGACGGAGGAAGGCCGCCCGAGACGGATGTCCACGAGACGGAGGAAGGCCGCCCGAGACGGATGTCACCGAGATGGATGTCCCCGACACGGAAGGTGTGCTTTTTCAAGCATTACGTCCTATTTGAGAGAATGTGACTGATTCCTTCTCCTTCTTTTTTCAGCTGAGTGTATGGGTCCAGCGATATTGAGTGTCTGCAGTGTTGTGTTTATGTAGTTTGTGCGGTTGTGGCCGACTGCTTCAGGCGACAGACAAATATGGGTCCTCCGGGTTTGGTAATGAGAGCAGTTTTGTGCTGATGTGGTTTTCGTAGTCTGCTGGCCGAGTGGTTCAGGCGACCTCCAAATGTGCGACCCGCTGCTTTTTGATAGCAGTGTTGTGTTCATGCAGTTTCTGTGGTCTGGTGGCCGAGTGTTTCAGTCCTCAGAGAAATCGGGGACTTCCCTATAAGTGAGAGCAGTGTTGCGTTGACGTAGTTTTTTTGGTCTTGCTGGCCTAATGGTTCTGGCGACACAGAAATCTGCGACTGAGTGTCTGGTTACTGATAGCAGTGTTGCTTTGATGTAGTTTGGGTCAGGAGTATCTGACTGTGTGTGTGTGTGTGTGTGTGTGTGTGTGTGTGTGTGTGTGTGTGTGTGTGTGTGTGTGTGTGTGTGTGTGTGTGTGTGCGTGGAAGGCGGGAGCGCGAGAAGGCCATGCTTTTTTTAGTATAATGTACTTGATGATTATGGAAGCGTATGGAGTATGTGCGTTGATGAAGTCATTAGGAATGCTAATGGTTTTCCAATTGGTTTGAGATGTTTTGGTTGTTATTGCTGTTTTGCTGTAGTTAGTGAATGAGTGTGTAGTAGTTAGTTGAAGTGCCTTGTGTAGGCTGATTAAAATTGATTATCTTGACTTTACTTGAAGGCTGTCCCCGAGACGGAGGTGCCCGAGACGGATGACCCCGAGACGGATGTCCCCGAGACGGAAGGCCGAGACGGACATCCCCGAGACGGGTGGCACAGACGGTGTCGCAGACGGATGGCCCTGGGAGGAAAAGCCTGGACGGAAGGGTCCTTCGTTTTCATGGCTTTTCGTCCCAGGGACATCCTTCTGTGCCACTGGTCTTGGCCGTCCCAGTCTCGGAGACGGATGGCGCCGAGACGGATGTCCCCGAGACGGATGAAGGCCGCCCGAGACGGATGTCCCCGAGACGGAGGAAGGCCGCCCGAGACGGATGTCACCAAGATGGATGTCCCCGACACGGAAGGTGTGCTTTTTCAGGCATTACGTCCGATTTGAGAGAATGTGACTGATTCCTTCTTCTTCTTTTTTCAGCTGAGTGTATGGGTCCAGCGATATTGAGTGTCTGCAGTGTTGTGTTTATGTAGTTTGTGCGGTTGTGGCCAAGTGCTTCAGGCGACAGACAAATATGGGTCCTCCGGGTTCGGTAATGAGAGCAGTGTTGTGTTGATGTGGTTTTCGTAGTCTGGTGGCCGAGTGGTTCAGGCGACAGCGAAATGTGCGACCCGCTGCTTCTTGATAGCAGTGTTGTGTTCTTGCAGTTTCTGTGGTCTGGTGGTCGAGTCTTTCAGGCCTGAGAGAAATCGGGGACTTCCCTATAAATGAGACCAGTGTTGCGTTGACGTAGTTTTTTTGGTCTGGTGGCCTAATGGTTCTGGCGACACAGAAATCTGCGACTGAGTGTCTGGTTAATGATAGCAGTGTTGCGTTGATGTAGTTTGGGTGAGGAGTATCTGACTCTGTGTGTGTGTGTGTGTGTGTGTGTGTGTGTGTGTGTGTGTGTGTGTGTGTGTGTGTGTGTGTGTGTGTGTGTGTGTGTGTGTGTGTGTTTGTGTGGAAGTCCGGAGCGCGAGAAGGCCATGCTTTCTCGTCTAATGTACTGGATAATTATGGAAGTGTATGGAGTATGTGCGTTGATTAAGTCATTAGGAATGCTAATGGTTTTCTAATTTGTTTGAGATTTTTTGATTGTTATTGCTGTGTGGTGTAGTTAGTGAATGAGTGTCTAGTAGTTAGTTGAAGTGCCTTGTGAAGGCTGATTAAACTTGATTATCTTGACTTCACTTGAAGGCTGTACCCGAGACGGAGGTGCCTGAGACGGATGTGCCCCAGACGGATGACCCCGAGACGGATGACCCCGAGACGGATGTCCCCGAGACGGAAGGCCGAGACGGACATCCCCGAGACGGGTGGCACAGACGGGTGTCGCAGACGGATGGCCCTGGGAGGAAAAGCCTGGACGGAAGGGTCCTTCGTTTTCATGGCTTTTCGTCCCAGGGACATCCTTCTGTGCCACTGGTCTTGGCCGTCCCAGTCTCGGAGACGGATGGCGCCGAGACGGATGTCCCCGAGACGGATGAAGGCCGCCCGAGACGGATGTCCCCGAGACGGAGGAAGGCCGCCCGAGACGGATGTCACCAAGATGGATGTCCCCGACACGGAAGGTGTGCTTTTTGAAGCATTACGTCCGATTTGAGAGAATGTGACTGATTCCTTCTTCTTCTTTTTTCAGCTGAGTGTATGGGTCCAGCGATATTGAGTGTCTGCAGTGTTGTGTTTATGTAGTTTGTGCGGTTGTGGCCGACTGCTTCAGGCGACAGACAAATATGGGTCCTCCGGGTTCGGTAATGAGAGCAGTTTTGTGCTGATATGGTTTTCGTAGTCTGGTGGCCGAGTGGTTCAGGCGACAGCCAAATGTGCGACCCGCTGCTTTTTGATAGCAGTGTTGTGTTCATGCAGTTTCTGTGGTCTGGTGGCCGAGTGTTTCAGTCCTCAGAGAAATCGGGGACTTCCCTATAAGTGAGAGCAGTGTTGCGTTGACGTAGTTTTTTTGGTCTTGCTGGCCTAATGGTTCTGGCGACAGACAAATCTGCGAGTGAGTGTCTGGTTACTGATAGCAGTGTTGCTTTGATGTAGTTTGGGTCAGGAGTATCTGACTGTGTGTGTGTGTGTGTGTGTGTGTGTGTGTCTGTGTGTGTGTGTGTGTGTGTGTGTGTGTGTGTGTGTGTGTGTGTGTGTGTGTATGTGTGTGTGTGTGTGTGTGTGTGTGTGTGTGTGCGTGGAAGGCGGGAGCGCGAGAAGGCCATGCTTTTTTTAGTATAATGTACTTGATGATTATGGAAGCGTATGGAGTATGTGCGTTGATGAAGTCATTAGGAATGCTAATGGTTTTCCAATTGGTTTGAGATGTTTTGGTTGTTATTGCTGTTTTGCTGTAGTTAGTGAATGAGTGTGTAGTAGTTAGTTGAAGTGCCTTGTGTAGGCTGATTAAAATTGATTATCTTGACTTTACTTGAAGGCTGTCCCCGAGACGGAGGTCCCCGAGACGGATGTCCCCCAGACGGAAGGCCGAGACGGACATCCCCGAGACGGGTGGCACAGACGGTGTCGCAGACGGATGGCCCTGGGAGGAAAAGCCTGGACGGAAGGGTCCTTCGTTTTCATGGCTTTTCGTCCCAGGGACATCCTTCTGTGCCACTGGTCTTGGCCGTCCCAGTCTCGGAGACGGATGGCGCCGAGACGGATGTCCCCGAGACGGATGAAGGCCACCCGAGACGGATGTCCCCGAGACGGAGGAAGGCCGCCCGAGACGGATGTCACCAAGATGGATGTCCCCGACACGGAAGGTGTGCTTTTTCAGGCATTACGTCCGATTTGAGAGAATGTGACTGATTCCTTCTTCTTCTTTTTTCAGCTGAGTGTATGGGTCCAGCGATATTGAGTGTCTGCAGTGTTGTGTTTATGTAGTTTGTGCGGTTGTGGCCGACTGCTTCAGGCGACAGACAAATATGGGTCCTCCGGGTTCGGTAATGAGAGCAGTTTTGTGCTGATGTGGTTTTCGTAGTCTGGTGGCCGAGTGGTTCAGGCGACAGCCAAATGTGCGACCCGCTGCTTTTTGATAGCAGTGTTGTGTTCATGCAGTTTCTGTGGTCTGGTGGCCGAGTGTTTCAGTCCTCAGAGAAATCGGGGACTTCCCTATAAGTGAGAGCAGTGTTGCGTTGACGTAGTTTTTTTGGTCTTGCTGGCCTAATGGTTCTGGCGACAGAGAAATCTGCGAGTGAGTGTCTGGTTACTGATAGCAGTGTTGCTTTGATGTAGTTTGGGTCAGGAGTATCTGACTGTGTGTGTGTGTGTGTGTGTGTGTGTGTGTGTGTGTGTGTGTGTGTGTGTGTGTGTGTGTGTGTGTGTGTGTGTGTGTGTGCGTGGAAGGCGGGAGCGCGAGAAGGCCATGCTTTTTTTAGTGTAATGTACTTGATGATTATGGAAGCGTATGGAGTATGTGCGTTGATGAAGTTATTAGGAATGCTAATGGGTTTCCAATTGGTTTGAGATGTTTTGGTTGTTATTGCTGTTTTGCTGTAGTTAGTGAATGAGTGTGTAGTAGTGAGTTGAAGTGCCTTGTGTAGGCTGATTAAAATTGATTATCTTGACTTCACTTGAAGGCTGTCCCCGAGACGGATGTGCCCGAGACGGATGACCCCGAGACGGATGACCCCGAGACGGATGTCCCCGAGACGGAAGGCCGAGACGGACATCCCCGAGACGGGAGGCACAGACGGGTGTCGCAGACGGATGGCCCTGGGAGGAAAAGCCTGGACGGAAGGGTCCTTCGTTTTCATGGCTTTTCGTCCCAGGGACATCCTTCTGTGCCTCTGGTCTGGGCCGTCCCAGTCTCGGAGACGGATGGCGCCGAGACGGATGTCCCCGAGACGGAGGAAGGCCGCCCGAGACGGATGTCCCCGAGACGGAGGAAGGCCGCCCGAGACGGATGTCACCGAGATGGATGTCCCCGACACGGAAGGTGTGCTTTTTGAAGCATTACGTCCGATTTGAGAGAATGTGACTGATTCCTTCTTCTTTTTTCAGCTGAGTGTATGGGTCCAGCGATATAGAGTGTCTGCCGTCTTGTGTTTATGTAGTTTGTGCGGTCGTGGCCGAGTGATTCAGGCGACAGAGAAATATGGGTCCTCCGGGTTCAGTAATGAGAGCAGTTTTGTGTTGATGTGGTTTTCGTAGCCTGGTGGCCGAGTGGTTCAGGCGAGAACGAAATCTGCGACCTGCTGGTTCTTGATAGTAGTGTTGTGTTCATGCAGTTTCTGTGGTCTGGTGGCCGAGTGGTTCATGCCACAGAGAAATCGGGGACTTCCCTATAAGTGAGAGCAGTGTTGCGTTGACGTTGTTTTTTTGGTCTGGTGGCTTAATGATTCTGGCGACAGACAAATCTGCGACTGAGTGTCTGGTTAATGATAGCAGTGTTGCGTTGATGTAGTTTGGGTCAGGAGTATCTGGTGGCCGAGTGGTTCATGTGACAACCAAATCTGCGACCTGCTGGTTCTTGATAGCAGTGTTGTGTTCATGCAGTTTCTGTGGTCTGGTGGCCAAGTGGTTCAGGCCAGAGAGAAATCGGGGACTTCCCTATAAATGAGAGCAGTGTTGCGTTGACGTAGTTTTTTTGGTCTGGTGACCTAACGGTTCTGGCGACAGACAAATCTGCGACTGAGTGTCTGGTTAATGATAGCAGTGTTGCGTTGATATAGTTTGGGTCAGGAGTATCTGACTCTGTGTGTGTGTGTGTGTGTGTGTGTGTGTGTGTGTGTGTGTGTGTGTGTGTGTGTGTGTGTGTGTGTTTATGTGCGTGGAAGGCGGGAGCGCGAGAAGACCATGCTTTCTCTTCTAATGTACTTGATGATTATGGAAGTGTATGGAGTATATGCGTTGATTAAGTTATTAGGAATGCTAATGATTTTCAAATTGGTTTGAGATGTTTTGGTTGTTATTGCTGTTTTGCTGTAGTTAGTGAATGAGTATCTAGTAGTTAGTTGAAGTGCCTTGTGAAGGCTGATTAAAATTGATTATCTTGACTTCACTTGAAGGCTGTCCCCGAGACGGAGGTGCCCGAGACGGATGTGCCCCAGACGGATGACCCCAAGACGGATGACCCCGAGACGGATGTCCCCGAGACGGAAGGCCGAGACGAACATCCCCGAGACGGGTTGCACAGACTGGTGTCGCAGACGGATGGCCCTGGGACGAAAAGCCTGGACGGAAGGGTCCTTCGTTTTCATGGCTTTTCGTCCCAGGGACATCCTTCTGTGCCACTGGTCTTGGCCGTCCCAGTCTCGGAGACGGATGGCGCCGAGACGGATGTCCCCTAGACGGAGGAAGGCCACCCGAGACGGATGTCCCCGAGACGGAGGAAGGCCGCCCGAGACGGATGTCACCGAGATGGATGTCCCCGAGACGGAAGGTGTGCTTTTTCGAGCATTACGTCCGATTTGAGAGAATGTGACTGATTCCTTCTTCTTCTTTTTTCAGCTGAGTGTATGCGTCCAGCGATATAGAGTGTATGCAGTGTTGTGTTTATGTAGTTTGTGTGGTCGTGGCCGAGTGCTTCAGGCGACAGACAAATATGGGTCCTCCGGGTTCGGTAATGAGAGCAGTTTTGTGTTGATGTGGTTTTCGTAGTCTGGTGGTCGAGTGGTTCAGGCGACAACCAAATCTGCGACCTGCTGGTTTTTGATAGCAGTGTTGTGTTCATGCAGTTTCTGTGGTCTGGTGGCCGAGTGTTTCAGTCCACAGAGAAACCATGGACTTCGCTATAAATGAGAGCAGTGTTGTGTTGACGTAGTTTTTTTGGTCTGGTGGCCTAATGGTTCTGGCGACAGAGAAATCTGCGACTGAGTGTCTGGTTACTGATAGCAGTGTTGCGTTGATGTAGTTTGGGTCAGGAGTATCTGACTGTGTGTGTGTGTGTGTGTGTGTGTGTGTGTGTGTGTGTGTGTGTGTGTGTGTGTGTGTGTGTGTGTGTGTGTGTGTGTGTGTGCGTGGAAGGCGGGAGCGCGAGAAGGCCATGCTTTTTTTAGTATAATGTACTTGATGATTATGGAAGCGTATGGAGTATGTGCGTTGATGAAGTTATTAGGAATGCTAATGGTTTTCCAATTGGTTTGAGATGTTTTGGTTGTTATTGCTGTTTTGCTGTAGTTAGTGAATGAGTGTGTAGTAGTTAGTTGAAGTGCCTTGTGTAGGCTGATTAAAATTGATTATCTTGACTTTACTTGAAGGCTGTCCCCGAGACGGAGGTGCCCGAGACGGATGACCCCGAGACGGATGTCCCCGAGACGGAAGGCCGAGACGGACATCCCCGAGACGGGTGGCACAGACGGGTGTCGCAGACGGATGGCCCTGGGAGGAAAAGCCTGGACGGAAGGGTCCTTCGTTTTCATGGCTTTTCGTCCCAGGGACATCCTTCTGTGCCTCTGGTCTGGGCCGTCCCAGTCTCGGAGACGGATGGCGCCGAGACGGATGTCCCCGAGACGGAGGAAGGCCGCCCGAGACGGATGTCCCCGAGACGGAGGAAGGCCGCCCGAGACGGATGTCACCGAGATGGATGTCCCCGACACGGAAGGTGTGCTTTTTGAAGCATTACGTCCGATTTGAGAGAATGTGACTGATTCCTTCTTCTTCTTTTTTCAGCTGAGTGTATGGGTCCAGCGATATAGAGTGTCTGCCGTCTTGTGTTTATGTAGTTTATGCGGGCGTGGCCGAGTGATTCAGGCGACAGAGAAATATGGGTCCTCCGGGTTCAGTAATGAGAGCAGTTTTGTGTTGATGTGGTTTTCGTAGCCTGGTGGCCGAGTGGTTCAGGCGACAACGAAATCTGCGACCTGCTGGTTCTTGATAGTAGTGTTGTGTTCATGCAGTTTCTGTGGTCTGGTGGCCGAGTGGTTCATGCCACAGAGAAATCGGGGACTTCCCTATAAGTGAGAGCAGTGTTCCGTTGACGTTGTTTTTATGGTCTCGTGGCCTAATGGTTCTGGCGACAGACAAATCTGCGAGTGAGTGTCTGGTTACTGATAGCAGTGTTGCGTTGATGTAGTTTGGGTCAGGAGTATCTGGTGGCCGAGTGGTTCATGTGACAACCAAATGTGCGACCTTCTGGTTCTTGATAGCAGTGTTGTGTTCATGCAGTTTCTGTGGTCTGGTGGTCGAGTGGTTCAGGCCAGAGAAAAACCGGGGACTTCCCTATAAATGAGAGCAGTGTTGCGTTGACGTAGTTTTTTTGGTCTGGTGACCTAACGATTCTGGCGACAGACAAATCTGCGACTGAGTGTCTGGTTAATGATAGCAGTGTTGCGTTGATGTAGTTTGGGTCAGGAGTATCTGGTGGCCGAGTGGTTCATGTGACAACCAAATGTGCGACCTGCTGGTTCTTGATAGCAGTGTTGTGTTCATGCAGTTTCTGTGGTCTGGTGGCCGAGTGGTTCAGGCCAGAGAAAAATCGGGGACTTCCCTATAAATGAGAGCAGTGTTGCGTTGACGTAGTTTTTTTGGTCTGGTGACCTAACGATTCTGGCGACAGACAAATCTGCGACTGAGTGTCTGGTTAATGATAGCAGTGTTGCGTTGATATAGTTTGGGTCAGGAGTATCTGACTGTGTGTGTGTGTGTGTGTGTGTGTGTGTGTGTGTGTGTGTGTGTGTGTGTGTGTTTGTGTGGAAGTCCGAATCGCGAGAAGGCCATGCTTTCTCGTCTAATGTACTGGATGATTATGGAAGCGTATGGAGTATGTGCGTTGTTTAAGTTATTAGGAATGCTAATGATTTTGAAATTGGTTTGAGATGTTTTGGTTGTTATTGCTGTTTTGCTGTAGTTACTGAATAAGTGTCCAGTAGTTAGTTGAAGTGCCTTGTGAAGGCTGATTAAAATTGATTATCTTGACTTCACTTGAAGGCTGTCCCCGAGACGGAGGTGCCCGAGACGGATGTGCCCCAGACGGATGACCCCGAGACGGATGACCCCGAGACGGATGTCCCCGAGACGGAAGGCCGAGACGGACATCCCCGAGACGGGTGGCACAGACGGGTGTCGCAGACGGATGGCCCTGGGAGGAAAAGCCTGGACGGAAGGGTCCTTCGTTTTCATGGCTTTTCGTCCCAGGGACATCCTTCTGTGCCCCTGGTCTTGGCCGTCCCAGTCTCGGAGACGGATGGCGCCGAGACGGATGTCCCCGAGACGGAGGAAGGCCGCCCGAGACGGATGTCCACGAGACGGAGGAAGGCCGCCCGAGACGGATGTCACCGAGATGGATGTCCCCGAAACGGAAGGTGTGCTTTTTCAAGCATTACGTCCTATTTGAGAGAATGTGACTGATTCCTTCTCCTTCTTTTTTCAGCTGAGTGTATGGGTCTGGCGATATTGAGTGTCTGCAGTGTTGTGTTTATGTAGTTTGTGCGGTTGTGGCCGAGTGCTTCAGGCGACAGACAAATATGGGTCCTCCGGGTTCGGTAATGAGAGCAGTGTTGTGTTGATGTGGTTTTCGTAGTCTGGTGGCCGAGTGGTTCAGGCGACAGCGAAATGTGCGACCCGCTGCTTTTTGATAGCAGTGTTGTGTTCATGCAGTTTCTGTGGTCTGGTGGCCGAGTGTTTCAGTCCTCAGAGAAATCGGGGACTTCCCTATAAGTGAGAGCAGTGTTGCGTTGACGTAGTTTTTTTGGTCTTGCTGGCCTAATGGTTCTGGCGACAGACAAATCTGCGAGTGAGTGTCTGGTTACTGATAGCAGTGTTGCTTTGATGTAGTTTGGGTCAGGAGTATCTGACTGTGTGTGTGTGTGTGTGTGTGTGTGTGTGTGTGTGTGTGTGTGTGTGTGTGTGTGTGTGTGTGTGTGCGTGGAAGGCGGGAGCGCGAGAAGGCCATGCTTTTTTTAGTATAATGTACTTGATGATTATGGAAGCGTATGGAGTATGTGCGTTGATGAAGTCATTAGGAATGCTAATGGTTTTCCAATTGGTTTGAGATGTTTTGGTTGTTATTGCTGTTTTGCTGTAGTTAGTGAATGAGTGTGTAGTAGTTAGTTGAAGTGCCTTGTGTAGGCTGATTAAAATTGATTATCTTGACTTTACTTGAAGGCTGTCCCCGAGACGGAGGTGCCCGAGACGGATGACCCCGAGACGGATGTCCCCGAGACGGAAGGCCGAGACGGACATCCCCGAGACGGGTGGCACAGACGGTGTCGCAGACGGATGGCCCTGGGAGGAAAAGCCTGGACGGAAGGGTCCTTCGTTTTCATGGCTTTTCGTCCCAGGGACATCCTTCTGTGCCACTGGTCTTGGCCGTCCCAGTCTCGGAGACGGATGGCGCCGAGACGGATGTCCCCGAGACGGATGAAGGCCGCCCGAGACGGATGTCCCCGAGACGGAGGAAGGCCGCCCGAGACGGATGTCACCAAGATGGATGTCCCCGACACGGAAGGTGTGCTTTTTCAGGCATTACGTCCGATTTGAGAGAATGTGACTGATTCCTTCTTCTTCTTTTTTCAGCTGAGTGTATGGGTCCAGCGATATTGAGTGTCTGCAGTGTTGTGTTTATGTAGTTTGTGCGGTTGTGGCCGACTGCTTCAGGCGACAGACAAATATGGGTCCTCCGGGTTCGGTAATGAGAGCAGTTTTGTGCTGATGTGGTTTTCGTAGTCTGGTGGCCGAGTGGTTCAGGCGACAGCCAAATGTGCGACCCGCTGCTTTTTGATAGCAGTGTTGTGTTCATGCAGTTTCTGTGGTCTGGTGGCCGAGTGTTTCAGTCCTCAGAGAAATCGGGGACTTCCCTATAAGTGAGAGCAGTGTTGCGTTGACGTAGTTTTTTTGGTCTTGCTGGCCTAATGATTCTGGCGACAGAGAAATCTGCGAGTGAGTGTCTGGTTACTGATAGCAGTGTTGCTTTGATGTAGTTTGGGTCAGGAGTATCTGACTGTGTGTGTGTGTGTGTGTGTGTGTGTGTGTGTGTGTGTGTGTGTGTGTGTGTGTGTGTGTGTGTGTGTGTGTGTGTGTGTGTGTGTGTGCGTGGAAGGCGGGAGCGCGAGAAGGCCATGCTTTTTTTAGTGTAATGTACTTGATGATTATGGAAGCGTATGGAGTATGTGCGTTGATGAAGTTATTAGGAATGCTAATGGGTTTCCAATTGGTTTGAGATGTTTTGGTTGTTATTGCTGTTTTGCTGTAGTTAGTGAATGAGTGTGTAGTAGTGAGTTGAAGTGCCTTGTGTAGGCTGATTAAAATTGATTATCTTGACTTCACTTGAAGGCTGTCCCCGAGACGGAGGTGCCCGAGACGGATGACCCCGAGACGGATGACCCCGAGACGGATGTCCCCGAGACGGAAGGCCGAGACGGACATCCCCGAGACGGGTGGCACAGACGGGTGTCGCAGACGGATGGCCCTGGGAGGAAAAGCCTGGACGGAAGGGTCCTTCGTTTTCATGGCTTTTCGTCCCAGGGACATCCTTCTGTGCCTCTGGTCTGGGCCGTCCCAGTCTCGGAGACGGATGGCGCCGAGACGGATGTCCCCGAGACGGAGGAAGGCCGCCCGAGACGGATGTTCCCGAGACGGAGGAAGGCCGCCCGAGACGGATGTCACCGAGATGGATGTCCCCGACACGGAAGGTGTGCTTTTTGAAGCATTACGTCCGATTTGAGAGAATGTGACTGATTCCTTCTTCTTCTTTTTTCAGCTGAGTGTATGGGTCCAGCGATATAGAGTGTCTGCCGTCTTGTGTTTATGTAGTTTGTGCGGTCGTGGCCGAGTGATTCAGGCGACAGAGAAATATGGGTCCTCCGGGTTCAGTAATGAGAGCAGTTTTGTGTTGATGTGGTTTTCGTAGCCTGGTGGCCGAGTGGTTCAGGCGACAACGAAATCTGCGACCTGCTGGTTCTTGATAGTAGTGTTGTGTTCATGCAGTTTCTGTGGTCTGGTGGCAGAGTGGTTCATGCCACAGAGAAATCGGGGACTTCCCTATAAGTGAGAGCAGTGTTGCGTTGACGTTGTTTTTTTGGTCTGGTGGCTTAATGATTCTGGCGACAGACAAATCTGCGACTGAGTGTCTGGTTAATGATAGCAGTGTTGCGTTGATGTAGTTTGGGTCAGGAGTATCTGGTGGCCGAGTGGTTCATGTGACAACCAAATCTGCGACCTGCTGGTTCTTGATAGCAGTGTTGTGTTCATGCAGTTTCTGTGGTCTGGTGGCCGAGTGGTTCAGGCCAGAGAGAAATCGGGGACTTCCCTATAAATGAGAGCAATGTTGCGTTGACGTAGTTTTTTTGGTCTGGTGACCTAACGGTTCTGGCGACAGACAAATCTGCGACTGAGTGTCTGGTTAATGATAGCAGTGTTGCGTTGATATAGTTTGGGTCAGGAGTATCTGACTGTGTGTGTGTGTGTGTGTGTGTGTGTGTGTGTGTGTGTGTGTGTGTGTATGTCTGTGTGTGTGTGTGTGTGTGTGTGTGTGTGTGTGTGTGTGTGTGTGTGTGTGTTTATGTGCGTGGAAGGCGGGAGCGCGAGAAGACCATGCTTTCTCTTCTAATGTACTTGATGATTATGGAAGTGTATGGAGTATATGCGTTGATTAAGTTATTAGGAATGCTAATGATTTTCAAATTGGTTTGAGATGTTTTGGTTGTTATTGCTGTTTTGCTATAGTTAGTGAATGAGTATCTAGTAGTTAGTTGAAGTGCCTTGTGAAGGCTGATTAAAATTGATTATCTTGACTTCACTTGAAGGCTGTCCCCGAGACGGAGGTGCCCGAGACGGATGTGCCCCAGACGGATGACCCCAAGACGGATGACCCCGAGACGGATGTCCCCGAGACGGAAGGCCGAGACGGACATCCCCGAGACGGGTTGCACAGACTGGTGTCGCAGACGGATGGCCCTGGGACGAAAAGCCTGGACGGAAGGGTCCTTCGTTTTCATGGCTTTTCGTCCCAGGGACATCCTTCTGTGCCACTGGTCTTGGCCGTCCCAGTCTCGGAGACGGATGGCACCGAGACGGATGTCCCCGAGACGGAGGAAGGCCGCCCGAGACGGATGTCCCCGAGACGGAGGAAGGCCGCCCGAGACGGATGTCACCGAGATGGATGTCCCCGAGACGGAAGGTGTGCTTTTTCGAGCATTACGTCCGATTTGAGAGAATGTGACTGATTCCTTCTTCTTCTTTTTTCAGCTGAGTGTATGCGTCCAGCGATATAGAGTGTATGCAGTGTTGTGTTTATGTAGTTTGTGTGGTCGTGGCCGAGTGCTTCAGGCGACAGACAAATATGGGTCCTCCGGGTTCGGTAATGAGAGCAGTTTTGTGTTGATGTGGTTTTCGTAGTCTGGTGGTCGAGTGGTTCAGGCGACAACCAAATCTGCGACCTGCTGGTTTTTGATAGCAGTGTTGTGTTCATGCAGTTTCTGTGGTCTGGTGGCCGAGTGTTTCAGTCCACAGAGAAACCATGGACTTCGCTATAAATGAGAGCAGTGTTGTGTTGACGTAGTTTTTTTGGTCTGGTGGCCTAATGGTTCTGGCGACAGAGAAATCTGCGACTGAGTGTCTGGTTACTGATAGCAGTGTTGCGTTGATGTAGTTTGGGTCAGGAGTATCTGACTGTGTGTGTGTGTGTGTGTGTGTGTGTGTGTGTGTGTGTGTGTGTGTGTGTGTGTGTGTGTGTGTGTGTGTGTGTGTGTGCGTGGAAGGCGGGAGCGCGAGAAGGCCATGCTTTTTTTAGTATAATGTACTTGATGATTATGGAAGCGTATGGAGTATGTGCGTTGATGAAGTTATTAGGAATGCTAATGGTTTTCCAATTGGTTTGAGATGTTTTGGTTGTTATTGCTGTTTTGCTGTAGTTAGTGAATGAGTGTGTAGTAGTTAGTTGAAGTGCCTTGTGTAGGCTGATTCAAATTGATTCTCTTGACTTTACTTGAAGGCTGTCCCCGAGACGGAGGTGCCCGAGACGGATGACCCCGAGACGGATGTCCCCGAGACGGAAGGCCGAGACGGACATCCCCGAGACGGGTGGCACAGACGGGTGTCGCAGACGGATGGCCCTGGGAGGAAAAGCCTGGACGGAAGGGTCCTTCGTTTTCATGGCTTTTCGTCCCAGGGACATCCTTCTGTGCCACTGGTCTTGGCCGTCCCAGTCTCGGAGACGGATGGCGCCGAGACGGATGTCCCCGAGACGGATGAAGGCCGCCCGAGACGGATGTCCCCGAGAAGGAGGAAGGCCGCCCGAGACGGATGTCACCAAGATGGATGTCCCCGACACGGAAGGTGTGCTTTTTCAAGCATTACGTCCGATTTGAGAGAATGTGACTGATTCCTTCTTCTTCTTTTTTCAGCTGAGTGTATGGGTCCAGCGATATTGAGTGTCTGCAGTGTTGTGTTTATGTAGTTTGTGCGGTTGTGGCCGACTGCTTCAGGCGACAGACAAATATGGGTCCTCCGGGTTCGGCAATGAGAGCAGTTTTGTGCTGATGTGGTTTTCGTAGTCTAGTGACCGAGTGGTTCAGGCGACAGCCAAATGTGCGACCCGCTGCTTTTTGATAGCAGTGTTGTGTTCATGCAGTTTCTGTGGTCTGGTGGCCGAGTGTTTCAGTCCTCAGAGAAATCGGGGACTTCCCTATAAGTGAGAGCAGTGTTGCGTTGACGTAGTTATTTTGGTCTTGCTGGCCTAATGGTTCTGGCGACAGACAAATCTGCGACTGAGTGTCTGGTTACTGATAGCAGTGTTGCTTTGATGTAGTTTGGGTCAGGAGTATCTGACTCTGTGTGTGTGTGTGTGTGTGTGTGTTTGTGTGTGTGTGTGTGTGTGTGTGTGTGTGTGTGTGTGTGTGTGTGTGTGTGTGTGTGTGTGTGTGTGTGTGTGTGTGCGTGGAAGGCGGGAGCGCGAGAAGGCCATGCTTTTTTTAGTGTAATGTACTTGATGATTATGGAAGCGTATGGAGTATGTGCGTTGATGAAGTTATTAGGAATGCTAATCGGTTTCCAATTGGTTTGAGATGTTTTGGTTGTTATTGCTGTTTTGCTGTAGTTAGCGAATGAGTGTGTAGTAGTTAGTTGAAGTGCCTTGTGTAGGCTGATTAAAATTGATTATCTTGACTTCACTTGAAGGCTGTCCCCGAGACGGAGGTGCCCGAGACGGATGACCCCGAGACGGATGACCCCGAGACGGATGTCCCCGAGACGGAAGGCCGAGACGGACATCCCCGAGACGGGTGGCACAGACGGGTGTCGCAGACGGATGGCCCTGGGAGGAAAAGCCTGGACGGAAGGGTCCTTCGTTTTCATGGCTTTTCGTCCCAGGGACATCCTTCTGTGCCACTGGTCTTGGCCGTCCCATTCTCGGAGACGGATGGCGCCGAGACGGATGTCCCCGAGACGGAGGAAGGCCGCCCGAGACGGATGTCACCGAGATGGATGTCCCCGACACGGAAGGTGTGCTTTTTCAAGCATTACGTCCGATTTGAGAGAATGTGACTAATTCCTTCTTCTTCTTTTTTCAGCTGAGTGTATGGGTCCAGCGATATAGAGTGTCTGCCGTCTTGTGTTTATGTAGTTTGTGCGGTCGTGGCCGAGTGATTCAGGTGACAGAGAAATATGGGTCCTCCGGGTTCGGTAATGAGAGCAGTTTTGTGCTGATGTGGTTTTCGTAGTCTGGTGGCCGAGTGGTTCAGGCGACAACCAAATCTGCGACCTGCTGGTTCTTGATAGTAGTGTTGTGTTCATGCAGTTTCTGTGGTCTGGTGGCCGAGTGGTTCAGGCCACAGAGAAATTGGGGACTTCCCTATAAATGAGAGCAGTGTTACGTTGACGTAGTTTTTTTGGTCTGGTGACCTAATGGTTCTGGCGACAGAGAAATCTGCGTCTGAGTGTCTGGTTAATGATAGCAGTGTTGTGTTGATGTAGTTTGGGTCAGGAGTATCTGACTGTGTGTGTGTGTGTGTGTGTGTGTGCGTGGAAGGCGTGGTCGCGAGAAGGCCATGCTTTCTAGTGTAATGTACTGGATGATTATGGAAGCGTATGGAGTATGTGCGTTCATTAAGTTATTAGGAATGCTAATGGTTTTCCAATTGGTTTGAAATGTTTTGGTTGTTATTGCTGTTTTGCTGTAGTTACTGAATAAGTGTCTAGTAGTTAGTTGAAGTGCCTTGTGAAGGCTGATTAAAATTGATTATTTTGATTTCACTTGGAGGCTGTCCCCGAGACGGAGGTGCCCGAGACGGATGTGCCCCAGACGGATGGCCCCGAGACGGATGACCCCGAGACGGATGTCCCCGAGACGGAAGGCCGAGACGGACATCCCCGAGACGGGTGGCACAGACGGGTGTCGCAGACGGATGGCCCTTGGAGGAAAAGCCTGGACGGAAGGGTCCTTCGTTTTCATGGCTTTTCGTCCCAGGGACATCCTTCTGTGCCACTGGTCTTGGCCGTCCCAGTCTCGGAGACGGATGGCGCCGAGACGGATGTCCCCGAGACGGATGAAGGCCGCCCGAGACGGATGTCCCCGAGACGGAGGAAGGCCGCCTGAGACGGATGTCACCAAGATGGATGTCCCCGACACGGAAGGTGTGCTTTTTGAAGCATTACGTCCGATTTGAGAGAATGTGACTGATGACTGATTCCTTCTTCTTCTTTTTTCAGCTGAGTGTATGGGTCCAGCGATATAGAGTGTCTGCCGTCTTGTGTTTATGTAGTTTGTGCGGTCGTGGCCGAGTGATTCAGGCGACAGAGAAATATGGGTCCTCCGGGTTCAGTAATGAGAGCAGTTTTGTGTTGATGTGGTTTTCGTAGCCTGGTGGCCGAGTGGTTCAGGCGAGAACGAAATCTGCGACCTGCTGGTTCTTGATAGTAGTGTTGTGTTCATGCAGTTTCTGTGGTCTGGTGGCCGAGTGGTTCATGCCACAGAGAAATCGGGGACTTCCCTATAAGTGAGAGCAGTGTTGCGTTGACGTTGTTTTTTTGGTCTGGTGGCTTAATGATTCTGGCGACAGACAAATCTGCGACTGAGTGTCTGGTTAATGATAGCAGTGTTGCGTTTATGTAGTTTGGGTCAGGAGTATCTGGTGGCCGAGTGGATCATGTGACAACCAAATGTGCGACCTGCTGGTTCTTGATAGCAGTGTTGTGTTCATGCAGTTTCTATGGTCTGGTGGCCGAGTGGTTCAGGCCAGAGAGAAATCGGGGACTTCCCTATAAATGAGAGCAGTGTTGCGTTAACGTAGTTTTTTTGGTCTGGTGACCTAACGGTTCTGGCGACAGACAAATCTGCGACTGAGTGTCTGGTTAATGATAGCAGTGTTGCGTTGATATAGTTTGGGTCAGGAGTATCTGACTGTGTGTGTGTGTGTGTGTGTGTGTGTGTGTGTGTGTGTGTGTGTGTGTGTGTGTGTGTGTGTGTGTGTGTGTTTATGTGCGTGGAAGGCGGGAGCGCGAGAAGACCATGCTTTCTCTTCTAATGTACTTGATGATTATGGAAGTGTATGGAGTATATGCGTTGATTAAGTTATTAGGAATGCTAATGATTTTCAAATTGGTTTGAGATGTTTTGGTTGTTATTGCTGTTTTGCTGTAGTTAGTGAATGAGTATCTAGTAGTTAGTTGAAGTGCCTTGTGAAGGCTGATTAAAATTGATTATCTTGACTTCACTTGAAGGCTGTCCCCGAGACGGAGGTGCCCGAGACGGATGTGCCCCAGACGGATGACCCCAAGACGGATGACCCCGAGACGGATGTCCCCGAGACGGAAGGCCGAGACGGACATCCCCGAGACGGGTTGCACAGACTGGTGTCGCAGACGGATGGCCCTGGGACGAAAAGCCTGGACGGAAGGGTCCTTCGTTTTCATGGCTTTTCGTCCCAGGGACATCCTTCTGTGCCACTGGTCTTGGCCGTCCCAGTCTCGGAGACGGATGGCGCCGAGACGGATGTCCCCGAGACGGAGGAAGGCCGCCCGAGACGGATGTCCCCGAGACGGAGGAAGGCCACCCGAGACGGATGTCACCGAGATGGATGTCCCCGAGACGGAAGGTGTGCTTTTTCGAGTATTACGTCCGATTTGAGAGAATGTGACTGATTCCTTCTTCTTCTTTTTTCAGCTGAGTGTATGTGTCCAGCGATATAGAGTGTATGCAGTGTTGTGTTTATGTAGTTTGTGTGGTCGTGGCCGAGTGCTTCAGGCGACAGACAAATATGGGTCCTCCGGGTTCGGTAATGAGTGCAGTTTTGTGTTGATGTGGTTTTCGTAGTCTGGTGGTCGAGTGGTTCAGGCGACAACCAAATCTGCGACCTGCTGGTTTTTGATAGCAGTGTTGTGTTCATGCAGTTTCTGTGGTCTGGTGGCCGAGTGTTTCAGTCCACAGAGAAACCATGGACTTCGCTATAAATGAGAGCAGTGTTGTGTTGACGTAGTTTTTTTGGTCTGGTGGCCTAATGGTTCTGGCGACAGAGAAATCTGCGACTGAGTGTCTGGTTACTGATAGCAGTGTTGCGTTGATGTAGTTTGGGTCAGGAGTATCTGACTGTGTGTGTGTGTGTGTGTGTGTGTGTGTGTGTGTGTGTGTGTGTGTGTGTGTGTGTGTGTGTGTGTGTGTGTGTGTGTGTGTGTGTGTGTGTGTGAGTGTGTGTGTGTGTGTGTGTGTGTGTGCGTGGAAGGCGGGAGCGCGAGAAGGCCATGCTTTTTTTAGTATAATGTACTTGATGATTATGGAAGCGTATGGAGTATGTGCGTTGATGAAGTTATTAGGAATGCTAATGGTTTTCCAATTGGTTTGAGATGTTTTGGTTGTTATTGCTGTTTTGCTGTAGTTAGTGAATGAGTGTGTAGTAGTTAGTTGAAGTGCCTTGTGTAGGCTGATTCAAATTGATTATCTTGACTTTACTTGAAGGCTGTCCCCGAGACGGAGGTGCCCGAGACGGATGACCCCGAGACGGATGTCCCCGAGACGGAAGGCCGAGACGGACATCCCCGAGACGGGTGGCACAGACGGGTGTCGCAGACGGATGGCTCTGGGAGGAAAAGCCTGGACGGAAGGGTCCTTCGTTTTCATGGCTTTTCGTCCCAGGGACATCCTTCTGTGCCACTGGTCTTGGCCGTCCCAGTCTCGGAGACGGATGGCGCCGAGACGGATGTCCTCGAGACGGATGAAGGCCGCCCGAGACGGATGTCCCCGAGAAGGAGGAAGGCCGCCCGAGACGGATGTCACCAAGATGGATGTCCCCGACACGGAAGGTGTGCTTTTTCAAGCATTACGTCCGATTTGAGAGAATGTGACTGATTCCTTCTTCTTCTTTTTTCAGCTGAGTGTATGGGTCCAGCGATATTGAGTGTCTGCAGTGTTGTGTTTATGTAGTTTGTACGGTTGTGGCCTGCTGCTTCAGGCGACAGACAAATATGGGTCCTCCGGGTTCGGCAATGAGAGCAGTTTTGTGCTGATGTGGTTTTCGTAGTCTGGTGACCGAGTGGTTCAGGCGACAGCCAAATGTGCGACCCGCTGCTTTTTGATAGCAGTGTTGTGTTCATGCAGTTTCTGTGGTCTGCTGGCCGAGTGTTTCAGTCCTCAGAGAAATCGGGGACTTCCCTATAAGTGAGAGCAGTGTTGCGTTGACGTAGTTTTTTTGGTCTTGCTGGCCTAATGGTTCTGGCGACAGACAAATCTGCGAGTGAGTGTCTGGTTACTGATAGCAGTGTTGCTTTGATGTAGTTTGGGTGAGGAGTATCTGACTCTGTGTGTGTGTGTGTGTGTGTGTGTGTGTGTGTGTGTGTGTGTGTGTGTGTGTGTGTGTGTGTGTGTGTGTGTGTGTGTGCGTGGAAGGCGGGATCGCGAGAAGGCCATGCTTTTTTTAGTGTAATGTACTTGATGATTATGGAAGCGTATGGAGTATGTGCGTTGATGAAGTTATTAGGAATGCTAATCGGTTTCCAATTGGTTTGAGATGTTTTGGTTGTTATTGCTGTTTTGCTGTAGTTAGCGAATGAGTGTGTAGTAGTGAGTTGAAGTGCCTTGTGTAGGCTGATTAAAATTGATTATCTTGACTTCACTTGAAGGCTGTCCCCGAGACGGAGGTGCCCGAGACGGATGACCCCGAGACGGATGACCCCGAGACGGATGTCCCCGAGACGGAAGGCCGAGACGGACATCCCCGAGACGGGTGGCACAGACGGGTGTCGCAGACGGATGGCCCTGGGAGGAAAAGCCTGGACGGAAGGGTCCTTCGTTTTCATGGCTTTTCGTCCCAGGGACATCCTTCTGTGCCTCTGGTCTGGGCCGTCCCAGTCTCGGAGACGGATGGCGCCGAGACGGATGTCCCCGAGACGGAGGAAGGCCGCCCGAGACGGATGTCCCCGAGACGGAGGAAGGCCGCCCGAGACGGATGTCACCGAGATGGATGTCCCCGACACGGAAGGTGTGCTTTTTGAAGCATTACGTCCGATTTGAGAGAATGTGACTGATTCCTTCTTCTTCTTTTTTCAGCTGAGTGTATGGGTCCAGCGATATAGAGTGTCTGCCGTCTTGTGTTTATGTAGTTTGTGCGGTCGTGGCCGAGTGATTCAGGCGACAGAGAAATATGGGTCCTCCGGGTTCAGTAATGAGAGCAGTTTTGTGTTGATGTGGTTTTCGTAGCCTGGTGGCCGAGTGGTTCAGGCGACAACGAAATCTGCGACCTGCTGGTTCTTGATAGTAGTGTTGTGTTCATGCAGTTTCTGTGGTCTGGTGGCCGAGTGGTTCAGGCCACAGAGAACAGGGGACTTCCCTATAAGTGAGAGCAGTGTTGCGTTGCCGTTGTTTTTTTGGTCTCGTGGCCTAATGGTTCTGGCGACAGACAAATCTGCGACTGAGTGTCTGGTTAATGATAGCAGTGTTGCGTTTATGTAGTTTGGGTCAGGAGTATCTGGTGGCCGAGTGGTTCATGTGACAACCAAATGTGCGACCTGCTGGTTCTTGATAGCAGTGTTGTGTTCATGCAGTTTCTGTGGTCTTGTGGCCGAGTGGTTCAGGCCAGAGAGAAATCGGGGACTTCCCTATAAATGAGAGCAGTGTTGCGTTAACGTAGTTTTTTTGGTCTGGTGACCTAACGGTTCTGGCGACAGACAAATCTGCGACTGAGTGTCTGGTTAATGATAGCAGTGTTGCGTTGATATAGTTTGGGTCAGGAGTATCTGACTGTGTGTGTGTGTGTGTGTGTGTGTGTGTGTGTGTGTGTGTGTGTGTGTGTGTGTGTGTGTGTGTGTGTGTGTGTGTGTGTGTGTGTGTGTTTGTGTGGAAGTCCGAAGCGCGAGAAGGCCATGCTTTCTCGTCTAATGTACTGGATGATTATGGAAGCGTATGGAGTATGTGCGTTGATTAAGTTATTAGGAATGCTAATGGTTTTCTAATTGGTTTGAGATGTTTTGGTTGTTATTGCTGTTTTGCTGTAGTTAGTGAATGAGTGTCTAGTAGTTAGTTGAAGTGCCTTGTGAAGGCTGATTAAAGTTGATTATCTTGACTTCACTTGAAGGCTGTCCCCGAGTCGGAGGTGCACGAGACGGATGTGCCCCAGACGGATGACCCCGAGACGGATGACCCCGAGACGGATGTCCCCGAGACGGAAGGCCGAGACGGACATCCCCGAGACGGGTGGCACAGACGGGTGTCGCAGACGGATGGCCCTGGGAGGAAAAGCCTGGACGGAAGGGTCCTTCGTTTTCATGGCTTTTCGTCCCAGGGACATCCTTCTGTGCCACTGGTCTTGGCCGTCCCTGTCTCGGAGACGGATGGCGCCGAGACGGATGTCCCCGAGACGGAGGAAGGCCGCCCGAGACGGATGTCCCCGAGACGGAGGAAGTCCGCCCGAGACGGATGTCACCGAGATGGCTGTCCCCGAGACGGAAGGTGTGCTTTTTCGAGCATTACGTCCAATTTGAGAGAATGTGACTGATTCCTTCTTCTTCTTTTTTCAGCTGAGTGTATAGGTCCAGCGATATTGAGTGTCTGCAGTGTTGTGTTTATGTAGTTTGTTCGGTCGTGGCCGAGTGATTCTGGCGACAGACAAATATGGGTCCTCCGGGTTCGGTAATGAGAGCTGTTTTGTGTTGATGTGGTTTTTGTAGTCTGGTGGTCGAGTGGTTCAGGCGACAACCAAATCTGCGACCTGCTAGTTCTTGCTAGCAGTGTTGTGTTCATGCAGTTTCTGTGGTCTGGTGGCCGAGTAGTTCAGGCCACAGAGAAATCGGGGACTTCACTATAAATGAGAGCAGTGTTGCGTTGACGTAGTTTTTTTGGTCTGGTGATCTAATGGTTCTGGCGACAGACAAATCTGCGACTGAGTGTCTGGTTAATGATAGCAGTGTTGCGATGATGTAGTTTGGGTGAGGATTATCTGACTGTGTGTGTGTGTGTGTGTGTGTGTGTGTGTGTGTGTGTGTGTGTGTGTGTGTGTGTGTGTGTGTGTGTGTGTGTGTGTGTGTGTGCGTGGAAGGCGGGAGCGCGAGAAGGCCATGCTTTCTCGTGTAATGTACTTGATGATTATGGAAGCGTATGGAGTATGTGCGTTGATTAAGTTATTGGGAATGCTAATGATTTTCAAATTGGTTTGAGGTGTTTTGATTGTTATTGCTGTTTTGCTGTAGTTACTGAATGAGTGTGTAGTAGTTAGTTGAAGTGCCTTGTGAAGGCGGATTAAAATTGATTATCTTGACTTCACTTGAAGGCTGTCCCCGAGACGGAGGTGCCCGAGACGGAAGGCCGAGACGGACATCCCCGAGACGGGTGGCACAGACGGGTGTCGCAGACGGATGGCCCTGGGAGGAAAAGCCTGGACGGAAGGGTCCTTCGTTTTCATGGCTTTTCGTCCCAGGGACATCCTTCTGTGCCTCTGGTCTGGGCCGTCCCAGTCTCGGAGACGGATGGCGCCGAGACGGATGTCCCCGAGACGGAGG
This sequence comes from Alviniconcha strummeri, assembly GCA_963584105.1. NCBI lineage: Eukaryota > Metazoa > Mollusca > Gastropoda > Provannidae > Alviniconcha > Alviniconcha strummeri. The sequence goes on along the minus strand of OY757541.1, from coordinate 23,747,660 downwards.
AAGGCCGCCCGAGACGGATGTCCCCGAGACGGAGGAAGGCCGCCCGAGACGGATGTCACCGAGATGGATGTCCCCGACACGGAAGGTGTGCTTTTTGAAGCATTACGTCCGATTTGAGAGAATGTGACTGATTCCTTCTTCTTCTTTTTTCAGCTGAGTGTATGGGTCCAGCGATATAGAGTGTCTGCCGTCTTGTGTTTATGTAGTTTGTGCGGTTGTGGCCGAGTGATTCAGGCGACAGAGAAATATGGGTCCTCCGGGTTCAGTAATGAGAGCAGTTTTGTGTTGATGTGGTTTTCGTAGCCTGGTGGCCGAGTGGTTCAGGCGACAACGAAATCTGCGACCTGCTGGTTCTTGATAGTAGTGTTGTGTTCATGCAGTTTCTGTGGTCTTGTGGCCGAGTGGTTCATGCCACAGAGAAATCGGGGACTTCCCTATAAGTGAGAGCAGTGTTGCGTTGACGTTGTTTTTATGGTCTCGTGGCCTAATGGTTCTGGCGACAGACAAATCTGCGACTGAGTGTCTGGTTAATGATAGCAGTGTTGCGTTGATGTAGTTTGGGTCAGGAGTATCTGGTGGCCGAGTGGTTCATGTGACAACCAAATGTGCGACCTGCTGGTTCTTGATAGCAGTGTTGTGTTCATGCAGTTTCTGTGGTCTGGTGGCCGAGTGGTTCAGGCCAGAGAAAAATCGGGGACTTCCCTATAAATGAGAGCAGTGTTGCGTTGACGTAGTTTTTTTGGTCTGGTGACCTAACGGTTCTGGCGACAGACAAATCTGCGACTGAGTGTCTGGTTAATGATAGCAGTGTTGCGTTGATATAGTTTGGGTCAGGAGTATCTGACTGTGTGTGTGTGTGTGTGTGTGTGTGTGTGTGTGTGTGTGTGTGTGTGTGTGTGTGTGTGTGTGTGTGTGTGTGTGTGTTTGTGTGGAAGTCCGAAGCGCGAGAAGGCCATGCTTTCTCGTCTAATGTACTGGATGATTATGGAAGCGTATGGAGTATGTGCGTTGTTTAAGTTATTAGGAATGCTAATGATTTTGAAATTGGTTTGAGATGTTTTGGTTGTTATTGCTGTTTTGCTGTAGTTACTGAATAAGTGTCCAGTAGTTAGTTGAAGTGCCTTGTGAAGGCTGATTAAAATTGATTATCTTGACTTCACTTGAAGGCTGTCCCCGAGACGGAGGTGCCCGAGACGGATGTGCCCCAGACGGATGACCCCGAGACGGATGACCCCGAGACGGATGTCCCCGAGACGGAAGGCCGAGACGGACATCCCCGAGACGGGTGGCACAGACGGGTGTCGCAGACGGATGGCCCTGGGAGGAAAAGCCTGGACGGAAGGGTCCTTCGTTTTCATGGCTTTTCGTCCCAGGGACATCCTTCTGTGCCCCTGGTCTTGGCCGTCCCAGTCTCGGAGACGGATGGCGCCGAGACGGATGTCCCCGAGACGGAGGAAGGCCGCCCGAGACGGATGTCCACGAGACGGAGGAAGGCCGCCCGAGACGGATGTCACCGAGATGGATGTCCCCGACACGGAAGGTGTGCTTTTTGAAGCATTACGTCCTATTTGAGAGAATGTGACTGATTCCTTCTCCTTCTTTTTTCAGCTGAGTGTATGGGTCCAGCGATATTGAGTGTCTGCAGTGTTGTGTTTATGTAGTTTGTGCGGTTGTGGCCGACTGCTTCAGGCGACAGACAAATATGGGTCCTCCGGGTTTGGTAATGAGAGCAGTTTTATGCTGATGTGGTTTTCGTAGTCTGCTGGCCGAGTGGTTCAGGCGACCTCCAAATGTGCGACCCGCTGCTTTTTGATAGCAGTGTTGTGTTCATGCAGTTTCTGTGGTCTGGTGGCCGAGTGTTTCAGTCCTCAGAGAAATCGGGGACTTCCCTATAAGTGAGAGCAGTGTTGCGTTGACGTAGTTTTTTTGGTCTTGCTGGCCTAATGGTTCTGGCGACAGACAAATCTGCGAGTGAGTGTCTGGTTACTGATAGCAGTGTTGCTTTGATGTAGTTTGGGTCAGGAGTATCTGACTGTGTGTGTGTGTGTGTGTGTGTGTGTGTGTGTGTGTGTGTGTGTGTGTGTGTGTGTGTGTGTGTGTGTGTGCGTGGAAGGTGGGAGCGCGAGAAGGCCATGCTTTTTTTAGTATAATGTACTTGATGATTATGGAAGCGTATGGAGTATGTGCGTTGATGAAGTCATTAGGAATGCTAATGGTTTTCCAATTGGTTTGAGATGTTTTGGTTGTTATTGCTGTTTTGCTGTAGTTAGTGAATGAGTGTGTAGTAGTTAGTTGAAGTGCCTTGTGTAGGCTGATTAAAATTGATTATCTTGACTTTACTTGAAGGCTGTCCCCGAGACGGAGGTGCCCGAGACGGATGACCCCGAGACGGATGTCCCCGAGACGGAAGGCCGAGACGGACATCCCCGAGACGGGTGGCACAGACGGTATCGCAGACGGATGGCCCTGGGAGGAAAAGCCTGGACGGAAGGGTCCTTCGTTTTCATGGCTTTTCGTCCCAGGGACATCCTTCTGTGCCACTGGTCTTGGCCGTCCCAGTCTCGGAGACGGATGGCGCCGAGACGGATGTCCCCGAGACGGATGAAGGCCGCCCGAGACGGATGTCCCCGAGACGGAGGAAGGCCGCCCGAGACGGATGTCACCAAGATGGATGTCCCCGACACGGAAGGTGTGCTTTTTCAGGCATTTCGTCCGATTTGAGAGAATGTGACTGATTCCTTCTTCTTCTTTTTTCAGCTGAGTGTATGGGTCCAGCGATATTGAGTGTCTGCAGTGTTGTGTTTATGTAGTTTGTGCGGTTGTGGCCGAGTGCTTCAGGCGACAGACAAATATGGGTCCTCCGGGTTCGGTAATGAGAGCAGTGTTGTGTTGATGTGGTTTTCGTAGTCTGGTGGCCGAGTGGTTCAGGCGACAGCGAAATGTGCGACCCGCTGCTTCTTGATAGCAGTGTTGTGTTCTTGCAGTTTCTGTGGTCTGGTGGTCGAGTCTTTCAGGCCTGAGAGAAATCGGGGACTTCCCTATAAATGAGAGCAGTGTTGCGTTGACGTAGTTTTTTTGGTCTGGTGGCCTAATGGTTCTGGCGACACAGAAATCTGCGACTGAGTGTCTGGTTAATGATAGCAGTGTTGCGTTGATGTAGTTTGGGTGAGGAGTATCTGACTCTGTGTGTGTGTGTGTGTGTGTGTGTGTGTGTGTGTGTGTGTGTGTGTGTGTGTGTGTGTGTGTGTGTGTGTTTGTGTGGAAGTCCGGAGCGCGAGAAGGCCATGCTTTCTCGTCTAATGTACTGGATAATTATGGAAGTGTATGGAGTATGTGCGTTGATTAAGTTAGTAGGAATGCTAATGGTTTTCTAATTTGTTTGAGATTTTTTGATTGTTATTGCTGTGTGGTGTAGTTAGTGAATGAGTGTCTAGTAGTTAGTTGAAGTGCCTTGTGAAGGCTGATTAAACTTGATTATCTTGACTTCACTTGAAGGCTGTACCCGAGACGGAGGTGCCTGAGACGGATGTGCCCCAGACGGATGACCCCGAGACGGATGACCCCGAGACGGATGTCCCCGAGACGGAAGGCCGAGACGGACATCCCCGAGACGGGTGGCACAGACGGGTGTCGCAGACGGATGGCCCTGGGAGGAAAAGCCTGGACGGAAGGGTCCTTCGTTTTCATGGCTTTTCGTCCCAGGGACATCCTTCTGTGCCACTGGTCTTGGCCGTCCCAGTCTCGGAGACGGATGGCGCCGAGACGGATGTCCCCGAGACGGATGAAGGCCGCCCGAGACGGATGTCCCCGAGACGGAGGAAGGCCGCCCGAGACGGATGTCACCAAGATGGATGTCCCCGACACGGAAGGTGTGCTTTTTGAAGCATTACGTCCGATTTGAGAGAATGTGACTGATTCCTTCTTCTTCTTTTTTCAGCTGAGTGTATGGGTCCAGCGATATTGAGTGTCTGCAGTGTTGTGTTTATGTAGTTTGTGCGGTTGTGGCCGACTGCTTCAGGCGACAGACAAATATGGGTCCTCCGGGTTCGGTAATGAGAGCAGTTTTGTGCTGATGTGGTTTTCGTAGTCTGGTGGCCGAGTGGTTCAGGCGACAGCCAAATGTGCGACCCGCTGCTTTTTGATAGCAGTGTTGTGTTCATGCAGTTTCTGTGGTCTGGTGGCCGAGTGTTTCAGTCCTCAGAGAAATCGGGGACTTCCCTATAAGTGAGAGCAGTGTTGCGTTGACGTAGTTTTTTTGGTCTTGCTGGCCTAATGGTTCTGGCGACAGAGAAATCTGCGAGTGAGTGTCTGGTTACTGATAGCAGTGTTGCTTTGATGTAGTTTGGGTCAGGAGTATCTGACTGTGTGTGTGTGTGTGTGTGTGTGTGTGTGTGTGTGTGTGTGTGTGTGTGTGTGTGTGTGTGTGTGTGTGTGTGTGTGTGTGTGTGTGTGTGTGTATGTGTGTGTGTGTGTGTGTGTGTGTGTGTGTGCGTGGAAGGCGGGAGCGCGAGAAGGCCATGCTTTTTTTAGTATAATGTACTTGATGATTATGGAAGCGTATGGAGTATGTGCGTTGATGAAGTCATTAGGAATGCTAATGGTTTTCCAATTGGTTTGAGATGTTTTGGTTGTTATTGCTGTTTTGCTGTAGTTAGTGAATGAGTGTGTAGTAGTTAGTTGAAGTGTCTTGTGTAGGCTGATTAAAATTGATTATCTTGACTTTACTTGAAGGCTGTCCCCGAGACGGAGGTCCCCGAGACGGATGTCCCCCAGACGGAAGGCCGAGACGGACATCCCCGAGACGGGTGGCACAGACGGTGTCGCAGACGGATGGCCCTGGGAGGAAAAGCCTGGACGGAAGGGTCCTTCGTTTTCATGGCTTTTCGTCCCAGGGACATCCTTCTGTGCCACTGGTCTTGGCCATCCCAGTCTCGGAGACGGATGGCGCCGAGACGGATGTCCCCGAGACGGATGAAGGCCGCCCGAGACGGATGTCCCCGAGACGGAGGAAGGCCGCCCGAGACGGATGTCACCAAGATGGATGTCCCCGACACGGAAGGTGTGCTTTTTCAGGCATTACGTCCGATTTGAGAGAATGTGACTGATTCCTTCTTCTTCTTTTTTCAGCTGAGTGTATGGGTCCAGCGATATTGAGTGTCTGCAGTGTTGTGTTTATGTAGTTTGTGCGGTTGTGGCCGACTGCTTCAGGCGACAGACAAATATGGGTCCTCCGGGTTCGGTAATGAGAGCAGTTTTGTGCTGATGTGGTTTTCGTAGTCTGGTGGCCGAGTGGTTCAGGCGACAGCCAAATGTGCGACCCGCTGCTTTTTGATAGCAGTGTTGTGTTCATGCAGTTTCTGTGGTCTGGTGGCCGAGTGTTTCAGTCCTCAGAGAAATCGGGGACTTCCCTATAAGTGAGAGCAGTGTTGCGTTGACGTAGTTTTTTTGGTCTTGCTGGCCTAATGGTTCTGGCGACAGAGAAATCTGCGAGTGAGTGTCTGGTTACTGATAGCAGTGTTGCTTTGATGTAGTTTGGGTCAGGAGTATCTGACTGTGTGTGTGTGTGTGTGTGTGTGTGTGTGTGTGTGTGTGTGTGTGTGTGTGTGTGTGTGTGCGTGGAAGGCGGGAGCGCGAGAAGGCCATGCTTTTTTTAGTGTAATGTACTTGATGATTATGGAAGCGTATGGAGTATGTGCGTTGATGAAGTTATTAGGAATGCTAATCGGTTTCCAATTGGTTTGAGATGTTTTGGTTGTTATTGCTGTTTTGCTGTAGTTAGCGAATGAGTGTGTAGTAGTTAGTTGAAGTGCCTTGTGTAGGCTGATTAAAATTGATTATCTTGACTTCACTTGAAGGCTGTCCCCGAGACGGAGGTGCCCGAGACGGATGACCCCGAGACGGATGACCCCGAGACGGATGTCCCCGAGACGGAAGGCCGAGACGGACATCCCCGAGACGGGTGGCACAGACGGGTGTCGCAGACGGATGGCCCTGGGAGGAAAAGCCTGGACGGAAGGGTCCTTCGTTTTCATGGCTTTTCGTCCCAGGGACATCCTTCTGTGCCTCTGGTCTGGGCCGTCCCAGTCTCGGAGACGGATGGCGCCGAGACGGATGTCCCCGAGACGGAGGAAGGCCGCCCGAGACGGATGTCCCCGAGACGGAGGAAGGCCGCCCGAGACGGATGTCACCGAGATGGATGTCCCCGACACGGAAGGTGTGCTTTTTGAAGCATTACGTCCGATTTGAGAGAATGTGACTGATTCCTTCTTCTTCTTTTTTCAGTTGAGTGTATGGGTCCAGCGATATAGAGTGTCTGCCGTCTTGTGTTTATGTAGTTTGTGCGGTCGTGGCCGAGTGATTTAGGCGACAGAGAAATATGGGTCCTCCGGGTTCAGTAATGAGAGCAGTTTTGTGTTGATGTGGTTTTCGTAGCCTGGTGGCCGAGTGGTTCAGGCGAGAACGAAATCTGCGACCTGCTGGTTCTTGATAGTAGTGTTGTGTTCATGCAGTTTCTGTGGTCTGGTGGCCGAGTGGTTCATGCCACAGAGAAATCGGGGACTTCCCTATAAGTGAGAGCAGTGTTGCGTTGACGTTGTTTTTTTGGTCTGGTGGCTTAATGATTCTGGCGACAGACAAATCTGCGACTGAGTGTCTGGTTAATGATAGCAGTGTTGCGTTGATGTAGTTTGGGTCAGGAGTATCTGGTGGCCGAGTGGTTCATGTGACAACCAAATCTGCGACCTGCTGGTTCTTGATAGCAGTGTTGTGTTCATGCAGTTTCTGTGGTCTGGTGGCCGAGTGGTTCAGGCCAGAGAGAAATCGGGGACTTCCCTATAAATGAGAGCAGTGTTGCGTTGACGTAGTTTTTTTGGTCTGGTGACCTAACGGTTCTGGCGACAGACAAATCTGCGACTGAGTGTCTGGTTAATGATAGCAGTGTTGCGTTGATATAGTTTGGGTCAGGAGTATCTGACTGTGTGTGTGTGTGTGTGTGTGTGTGTGTGTGTGTGTGTGTGTGTGTGTGTGTGTGTGTGTGTGTGTGTGTGTGTGTGTGTGTGTGTGTGTGTTATGTGCGTGGAAGGCGGGAGCGCGAGAAGACCATGCTTTCTCTTCTAATGTACTTGATGATTATGGAAGTGTATGGAGTATATCCGTTGATTAAGTTATTAGGAATGCTAATGATTTTCAAATTGGTTTGAGATGTTTTGGTTGTTCTTGCTGTTTTGCTGTAGTTAGTGAATGAGTATCTAGTAGTTAGTTGAAGTGCCTTGTGAAGGCTGATTAAAATTGATTATCTTGACTTCACTTGAAGGCTGTCCCCGAGACGGAGGTGCCCGAGACGGATGTGCCCCAGACGGATGACCCCAAGACGGATGACCCCGAGACGGATGTCCCCGAGACGGAAGGCCGAGACGGACATCCCCGAGACGGGTTGCACAGACTGGTGTCGCAGACGGATGGCCCTGGGACGAAAAGCCTGGACGGAAGGGTCCTTCGTTTTCATGGCTTTTCGTCCCAGGGACATCCTTCTGTGCCACTGGTCTTGGCCGTCCCAGTCTCGGAGACGGATGGCGCCGAGACGGATGTCCCCGAGACGGAGGAAGGCCGCCCGAGACGGATGTCCCCGAGACGGAGGAAGGCCGCCCGAGACGGATGTCACCGAGATGGATGTCCCCGAGACGGAAGGTGTGCTTTTTCGAGCATTACGTCCGATTTGAGTGAATGTGACTGATTCCTTCTTCTTCTTTTTTCAGCTGAGTGTATGCGTCCAGCGATATAGAGTGTATGCAGTGTTGTGTTTATGTAGTTTGTGTGGTCGTGGCCGAGTGCTTCAGGCGACAGACAAATATGGGTCCTCCGGGTTCGGTAATGAGAGCAGTTTTGTGTTGATGTGGTTTTCGTAGTCTGGTGGTCGAGTGGTTCAGGCGACAACCAAATCTGCGACCTGCTGGTTTTTGATAGCAGTATTGTGTTCATGCAGTTTCTGTGGTCTGGTGGCCGAGTGTTTCAGTCCACAGAGAAACCATGGACTTCGCTATGAATGAGAGCAGTGTTGTGTTGACGTAGTTTTTTTGGTCTGGTGGCCTAATGGTTCTGGCGACAGAGAAATCTGCGACTGAGTGTCTGGTTACTGATAGCAGTGTTGCGTTGATGTAGTTTGGGTCAGGAGTATCTGACTGTGTGTGTGTGTGTGTGTGTGTGTGTGTGTGTGTGTGTGTGTGTGTGTGTGTGTGTGTGTGTGTGTGTGTGTGTGTGTGTGTGTGCGTGGAAGGCGGGAGCGCGAGAAGGCCATGCTTTTTTTAGTATAATGTACTTGATGATTATGGAAGCGTATGGAGTATGTGCGTTGATGAAGTTATTAGGAATGCTAATGGTTTTCCAATTGGTTTGAGATGTTTTGGTTGTTATTGCTGTTTTGCTGTAGTTAGTGAATGAGTGTGTAGTAGTTAGTTGAAGTGCCTTGTGTAGGCTGATTCAAATTGATTATCTTGACTTTACTTGAAGGCTGTCCCCGAGACGGAGGTGCCCGAGACGGATGACCCCGAGACGGATGTCCCCGAGACGGAAGGCCGAGACGGACATCCCCGAGACGGGTGGCACAGACGGGTGTCGCAGACGGATGGCCCTGGGAGGAAAAGCCTGGACGGAAGGGTCCTTCGTTTTCATGGCTTTTCGTCCCAGGGACATCCTTCTGTGCCACTGGTCTTGGCCGTCCCAGTCTCGGAGACGGATGGCGCCGAGACGGATGTCCCCGAGACGGATGAAGGCCGCCCGAGACGGATGTCCCCGAGAAGGAGGAAGGCCGCCCGAGACGGATGTCACCGAGATGGATGTCCCCGACACGGAAGGTGTGCTTTTTCAAGCATTACGTCCGATTTGAGAGAATGTGACTGATTCCTTCTTCTTCTTTTTTCAGCTGAGTGTATGGGTCCAGCGATATTGAGTGTCTGCAGTGTTGTGTTTATGTAGTTTGTGCGGTTGTGGCCGACTGCTTCAGGCGACAGACAAATATGGGTCCTCCGGGTTCGGCAATGAGAGCAGTTTTGTGCTGATGTGGTTTTCGTAGTCTGGTGACCGAGTGGTTCAGGCGACAGCCAAATGTGCGACCCGCTGCTTTTTGATAGCAGTGTTGTGTTCATGCAGTTTCTGTGGTCTGGTGGCCGAGTGTTTCAGTCCTCAGAGAAATCGGGGACTTCCCTATAAGTGAGAGCAGTGTTGCGTTGACGTAGTTTTTTTGGTCTTGCTGGCCTAATGGTTCTGGCGACAGACAAATCTGCGAGTGAGTGTCTGGTTACTGATAGCAGTGTTGCTTTGATGTAGTTTGGGTCAGGAGTATTTGACTCTGTGTGTGTGTGTGTGTGTGTGTGTGTGTGTGTGTGTGTGTGTGTGTGTGTGTGTGTGTGCGTGGAAGGCGGGAGCGCGAGAAGGCCATGCTTTTTTTAGTGTAATGTACTTGATGATTATGGAAGCGTATGGAGTATGTGCGTTGATGAAGTTATTAGGAATGCTAATCGGTTTCCAATTGGTTTGAGATGTTTTGGTTGTTATTGCTGTTTTGCTGTAGTTAGCGAATGAGTGTGTAGTAGTTAGTTGAAGTGCCTTGTGTAGGCTGATTAAAATTGATTATCTTGACTTCACTTGAAGGCTGTCCCCGAGACGGAGGTGCCCGAGACGGATGACCCCGAGACGGATGACCCCGAGACGGATGTCCCCGAGACGGAAGGCCGAGACGGACATCCCCGAGACGGGTGGCACAGACGGGTGTCGCAGACGGATGGCCCTGGGAGGAAAAGCCTGGACGGAAGGGTCCTTCGTTTTCATGGCTTTTCGTCCCAGGGACATCCTTCTGTGCCACTGGTCTTGGCCGTCCCATTCTCGGAGACGGATGGCGCCGAGACGGATGTCCCCGAGACTGAGGAAGGCCGCCCGAGACGGATGTCACCGAGATGGATGTCCCCGACACGGAAGGTGTGCTTTTTCAAGCATTACGTCCGATTTGAGAGAATGTGACTAATTCCTTCTTCTTCTTTTTTCAGCTGAGTGTATGGGTCCAGCGATATAGAGTGTCTGCCGTCTTGTGTTTATGTAGTTTGTGCGGTCGTGGCCGAGTGATTCAGGTGACAGAGAAATATGGGTCCTCCGGGTTCGGTAATGAGAGCAGTTTTGTGCTGATGTGGTTTTCGTAGTCTGGTGGCCGAGTGGTTCAGGCGACAACCAAATCTGCGACCTGCTGGTTCTTGATAGTAGTGTTGTGTTCATGCAGTTTCTGTGGTCTGGTGGCCGAGTGGTTCAGGCCACAGAGAAATTGGGGACTTCCCTATAAATGAGAGCAGTGTTACGTTGACGTAGTTTTTTTGGTCTGGTGACCTAATGGTTCTGGCGACAGAGAAATCTGCGTCTGAGTGTCTGGTTAATGATAGCAGTGTTGTGTTGATGTAGTTTGGGTCAGGAGTATCTGACTGTGTGTGTGTGTGTGTGTGTGTGTGTGTGTGTGTGTGTGCGTGGAAGGCGTGGTCGCGAGAAGGCCATGCTTTCTAGTGTAATGTACTGGATGATTATGGAAGCGTATGGAGTATGTGCGTTCATTAAGTTATTAGGAATGCTAATGGTTTTCCAATTGGTTTGAAATGTTTTGGTTGTTATTGCTGTTTTGCTGTAGTTACTGAATAAGTGTCTAGTAGTTAGTTGAAGTGCCTTGTGAAGGCTGATTAAAATTGATTATCTTGATTTCACTTGGAGGCTGTCCCCGAGACGGAGGTGCCCGAGACGGATGTGCCCCAGACGGATGGCCCCGAGACGGATGACCCCGAGACGGATGTCCCCGAGACGGAAGGCCGAGACGGACATCCCCGAGACGGGTGGCACAGACGGGTGTCGCAGACGGATGGCCCTTGGAGGAAAAGCCTGGACGGAAGGGTCCTTCGTTTTCATGGCTTTTCGTCCCAGGGACATCCTTCTGTGCCACTGGTCTTGGCCGTCCCAGTCTCGGAGACGGATGGCGCCGAGACGGATGTCCCCGAGACGGATGAAGGCCGCCCGAGACGGATGTCCCCGAGACGGAGGAAGGCCGCCCGAGACGGATGTCACCAAGATGGATGTCCCCGACACGGAAGGTGTGCTTTTTCAAGCAGTACGTCCGATTTGAGAGAATGTGACTGATTCCTTCTTCTTCTTTTTTCAGCTGAGTGTATGGGTCCAGCGATATTGAGTGTCTGCAGTGTTGTGTTTATGTAGTTTGTGCGGTTGTGGCCGACTGCTTCAGGCGACAGACAAATATGGGTCCTCCGGGTTCGGTAATGAGAGCAGTTTTGTGCTGATGTGGTTTTCGTAGTCTGGTGGCCGAGTGGTTCAGGCGACAGCCAAATGTGCGACCCGCTGCTTTTTGATAGCAGTGTTGTGTTCATGCAGTTTCTGTGGTCTGGTGGCCGAGTGTTTCAGTCCTCAGAGAAATCGGGGACTTCCCTATAAGTGAGAGCAGTGTTGCGTTGACGTAGTTTTTTTGGTCTTGCTGGCCTAATGGTTCTGGCGACAGAGAAATCTGCGAGTGAGTGTCTGGTTACTGATAGCAGTGTTGCTTTGATATAGTTTGGGTCAGGAGTATCTGACTGTGTGTGTGTGTGTGTGTGTGTGTGTGTGTGTGTGTGTGTGTGTGTGTGTGTGTGTGTGTGCGTGGAAGGCGGGAGCGCGAGAAGGCCATGCTTTTTTTAGTGTAATGTACTTGATGATTATGGAAGCGTATGGAGTATGTGCGTTGATGAAGTTATTAGGAATGCTAATGGGTTTCCAATTGGTTTGAGATGTTTTGGTTGTTATTGCTGTTTTGCTGTAGTTAGTGAATGAGTGTGTAGTAGTGAGTGAAGTGCCTTGTGTAGGCTGATTAAAATTGATTATCTTGACTTCACTTGAAGGCTGTCCCCGAGACGGAGGTGCCCGAGACGGATGACCCCGAGACGGATGACCCCGAGACGGATGTCCCCGAGACGAAAGGCCGAGACGGACATCCAGGAGACGGGTGGCACAGACGGGTGTCGCAGACGGATGGCCCTGGGACGAAAAGCCTGGACGGAAGGGTCCTTCGTTTTCATGGCTTTTCGTCCCAGGGACATCCTTCTGTGCCTCTGGTCTGGGCCGTCCCAGTCTCGGAGACGGATGGCGCCGAGACGGATGTCCCCGAGACGGAGGAAGGCCGCCCGAGACGGATGTCCCCGAGACGGAGGAAGGCCGCCCGAGACGGATGTCACCGAGATGGATGTCCCCGACACGGAAGGTGTGCTTTTTGAAGCATTACGTCCGATTTGAGAGAATGTGACTGATTCCTTCTTCTTCTTTTTTCAGCTGAGTGTATGGGTCCAGCGATATAGAGTGTCTGCCGTCTTGTGTTTATGTAGTTTATGCGGTCGTGGCCGAGTGATTCAGGCGACAGAGAAATATGGGTCCTCCGGGTTCAGTAATGAGAGCAGTTTTGTGTTGATGTGGTTTTCGTAGCCTGGTGGCCGAGTGGTTCAGGCGACAACGAAATCTGCGACCTGCTGGTTCTTGATAGTAGTGTTGTGTTCATGCAGTTTCTGTGGTCTGGTGGCCGAGTGGTTCATGCCACAGAGAAATCGGGGACTTCCCTATAAGTGAGAGCAGTGTTGCGTTGACGTTGTTTTTATGGTCTCGTGACCTAATGGTTCTGGCGACAGACAAATCTGCGAGTGAGTGTCTGGTTACTGATAGCAGTGTTGCGTTGATGTAGTTTGGGTCAGGAGTATCTGGTGGCCGAGTGGTTCATGTGACAACCAAATGTGCGACCTGCTGGTTCTTGATAGCAGTGTTGTGTTCATGCAGTTTCTGTGGTCTGGTGGCCGAGTGGTTCAGGCCAGAGAAAAATCGGGGACTTCCCTATAAATGAGAGCAGTGTTGCGTTGACGTAGTTTTTTTGGTCTGGTGACCTAACGATTCTGGCGACAGACAAATCTGCGACTGAGTGTCTGGTTAATGATAGCAGTGTTGCGTTGATGTAGTTTGGGTCAGGAGTATCTGGTGGCCGAGTGGTTCATGTGACAACCAAATGTGCGACCTGCTGGTTCTTGATAGCAGTGTTGTGTTCATGCAGTTTCTGTGGTCTGGTGGCCGAGTGGTTCAGGCCAGAGAGAAATCGGGGACTTCCCTATAAATGAGAGCAGTGTTGCGTTAACGTAGTTTTTTTGGTCTGGTGACCTAACGGTTCTGGCGACAGACAAATCTGCCACTGAGTGTCTGGTTAATGATAGCAGTGTTGCGTTGATATAGTTTGGGTCAGGAGTATCTGACTGTGTGTGTGTGTGTGTGTGTGTGTGTGTGTGTGTGTGTGTGTGTGTGTGTGTGTGTGTGTGTGTGTGTGTGTGTGTGTTTATGTGCGTGGAAGGCGGGAGCGCGAGAAGACCATGCTTTCTCTTCTAATGTACTTGATGATTATGGAAGTGTATGGAGTATATGCGTTGATTAAGTTATTAGGAATGCTAATGATTTTCAAATTGGTTTGAGATGTTTTGGTTGTTATTGCTGTTTTGCTGTAGTTAGTGAATGAGTATCTAGTAGTTAGTTGAAGTGCCTTGTGAAGGCTGATTAAAATTGATTATCTTGACTTCACTTGAAGGCTGTCCCCGAGACGGAGGTGCCCGAGACGGATGTGCCCCAGACGGATGACCCCGAGACGGATGACCCCGAGACGGATGTCCCCGAGACGGAAGGCCGAGACGGACATCCCCGAGACGGGTTGCACAGACTGGTGTCGCAGACGGATGGCCCTGGGACGAAAAGCCTGGACGGAAGGGTCCTTCGTTTTCATGGCTTTTCGTCCCAGGGACATCCTTCTGTGCCACTGGTCTTGGCCGTCCCAGTCTCGGAGACGGATGGCGCCGAGACGGATGTCCCCGAGACGGAGGAAGGCCGCCCGAGACGGATGTCCCCGAGACGGAGGAAGGCCACCCGAGACGGATGTCACCGAGATGGATGTCCCCGAGACGGAAGGTGTACTTTTTCGAGTATTACGTCCGATTTGAGAGAATGTGACTGATTCCTTCTTCTTCTTTTTTCAGCTGAGTGTATGCGTCCAGCGATATAGAGTGTATGCAGTGTTGTGTTTATGTAGTTTGTGTGGTCGTGGCCGAGTGCTTCAGGCGACAGACAAATATGGGTCCTCCGGGTTCGGTAATGAGTGCAGTTTTGTGTTGATGTGGTTTTCGTAGTCTGGTGGTCGAGTGGTTCAGGCGACAACCAAATCTGCGACCTGCTGGTTTTTGATAGCAGTGTTGTGTTCATGCAGTTTCTGTGGTCTGGTGGCCGAGTGTTTCAGTCCACAGAGAAACCATGGACTTCGCTATAAATGAGAGCAGTGTTGTGTTGACGTAGTTTTTTTGGTCTGGTGGCCTAATGGTTCTGGCGACAGAGAAATCTGCGACTGAGTGTCTGGTTACTGATAGCAGTGTTGCGTTGATGTAGTTTGGGTCAGGAGTATCTGACTGTGTGTGTGTGTGTGTGTGTGTGTGTGTGTGTGTGTGTGTGTGTGTGTGTGTGTGTGTGTGTGTGTGTGTGTGTGTGTGTGTGTGTGTGTGTGTGTGCGTGGAAGGCGGGAGCGCGAGAAGGCCATGCTTTTTTTTAGTATAATGTACTTGATGATTATGGAAGCGTATGGAGTATGTGCGTTGATGAAGTTATTAGGAATGCTAATGGTTTTCCAATTGGTTTGAGATGTTTTGGTTGTTATTGCTGTTTTGCTGTAGTTAGTGAATGAGTGTGTAGTAGTTAGTTGAAGTGCCTTGTGTAGGCTGATTCAAATTGATTATCTTGACTTTACTTGAAGGCTGTCCCCGAGACGGAGGTGCCCGAGACGGATGACCCCGAGACGGATGTCCCCGAGACGGAAGGCCGAGACGGACATCCCCGAGACGGGTGGCACAGACGGGTGTCGCAGACGGATGGCCCTGGGAGGAAAAGCCTGGACGGAAGGGTCCTTCGTTTTCATGGCTTTTCGTCCCAGGGACATCCTTCTGTGCCACTGGTCTTGGCCGTCCCAGTCTCGGAGACGGATGGCGCCGAGACGGATGTCCCCGAGACGGATGAAGGCCGCCCGAGACGGATGTCCCCGAGAAGGAGGAAGGCCGCCCGAGACGGATGTCACCAAGATGGATGTCCCCGACACGGAAGGTGTGCTTTTTCAAGCATTACGTCCGATTTGAGAGAATGTGACTGATTCCTTCTTCTTCTTTTTTCAGCTGAGTGTATGGGTCCAGCGATATTGAGTGTCTGCAGTGTTGTGTTTATGTAGTTTGTGCGATTGTGGCCGACTGCTTCAGGCGACAGACAAATATGGGTCCTCCGGGTTCGGCAATGAGAGCAGTTTTGTGCTGATGTGGTTTTCGTAGTCTGGTGACCGAGTGGTTCAGGCGACAGCCAAATGTGCGACCCGCTGCTTTTTGATAGCAGTGTTGTGTTCATGCAATTTCTGTGGTCTGGTGGCCGAGTGTTTCAGTCCTCAGAGAAATCGGGGACTTCCCTATAAGTGAGAGCAGTGTTGCGTTGACGTAGTTTTTTTGGTCTTGCTGGCCTAATGGTTCTGGCGACAGAGAAATCTGCGAGTGAGTGTCTGGTTACTGATAGCAGTGTTGCTTTGATGTAGTTTGGGTCAGGAGTATCTGACTCTGTGTGTGTGTGTGTGTGTGTGTGTGTGTGTGTGTGTGTGTGTGTGTGTGTGTGTGTGTGTGTGTGTGTGTGTGTGTGTGTGTGTGTGTGCGTGGAAGGCGGGATCGCGAGAAGGCCATGCTTTTTTTAGTGTAATGTACTTGATGATTATGGAAGCGTATGGAGTATGTGCGTTGATGAAGTTATTAGGAATGCTAATCGGTTTCCAATTGGTTTGAGATGTTTTGGTTGTTATTGCTGTTTTGCTGTAGTTAGCGAATGAGTGTGTAGTAGTTAGTTGAAGTGCCTTGTGTAGGCTGATTAAAATTGATTATCTTGACTTCACTTGAAGGCTGTCCCCGAGACGGAGGTGCCCGAGACGGATGACCCCGAGACGGATGACCCCGAGACGGATGTCCCCGAGACGGAAGGCCGAGACGGACATCCCCGAGACGGGTGGCACAGACGGGTGTCGCAGACGGATGGCCCTGGGAGGAAAAGCCTGGACGGAAGGGTCCTTCGTTTTCATGGCTTTTCGTCCCAGGGACATCCTTCTGTGCCTCTGGTCTGGGCCGTCCCAGTCTCGGAGACGGATGGCGCCGAGACGGATGTCCCCGAGACGGAGGAAGGCCGCCCGAGACGGATGTCCCCGAGACGGAGGAAGGCCGCCCGAGACGGATGTCACCGAGATGGATGTCCCCGACACGGAAGGTGTGCTTTTTGAAGCATTACGTCCGATTTGAGAGAATGTGACTGATTCCTTCTTCTTCTTTTTTCAGCTGAGTGTATGGGTCCAGCGATATAGAGTGTCTGCCGTCTTGTGTTTATCTAGTTTGTGCGGTCGTGGCCGAGTGATTCAGGCGACAGAGAAATATGGGTCCTCCGGGTTCAGTAATGAGAGCAGTTTTGTGTTGATGTGGTTTTCGTAGCCTGGTGGCCGAGTGGTTCAGGCGACAACGAAATCTGCGACCTGCTGGTTCTTGATAGTAGTGTTGTGTTCATGCAGTTTCTGTGGTCTGGTGGCCGAGTGGTTCAGGCCACAGAGAACAGGGGACTTCCCTATAAGTGAGAGCAGTGTTGCGTTGCCGTTGTTTTTTTGGTCTCGTGGCCTAATGGTTCTGGCGACAGACAAATCTGCGACTGAGTGTCTGGTTAATGATAGCAGTGTTGCGTTTATGTAGTTTGGGTCAGGAGTATCTGGTGGCCGAGTGGTTCATGTGACAACCAAATCTGCGACCTGCTGGTTCTTGATAGCAGTGTTGTGTTCATGCAGTTTCTGTGGTCTTGTGGCCGAGTGGTTCAGGCCAGAGAGAAATCGGGGACTTCCCTATAAATGAGAGCAGTGTTGCGTTAACGTAGTTTTTTTGGTCTGGTGACCTAACGGTTCTGGCGACAGACAAATCTGCGACTGAGTGTCTGGTTAATGATAGCAGTGTTGCGTTGATATAGTTTGGGTCAGGAGTATCTGACTGTGTGTGTGTGTGTGTGTGTGTGTGTGTGTGTGTGTGTGTGTGTGTGTGTGTGTGTGTGTGTGTGTGTGTGTGTGTGTGTGTGTGTGTGTTTGTGTGGAAGTCCGAAGCGCGAGAAGGCCATGCTTTCTCGTCTAATGTACTGGATGATTATGGAAGCGTATGGAGTATGTGCGTTGATTAAGTTATTAGGAATGCTAATGGTTTTCTAATTGGTTTGAGATGTTTTGGTTGTTATTGCTGTTTTGCTGTAGTTATTGAATGAGTGTCTAGTAGTTAGTTGAAGTGCCTTGTGAAGGCTGATTAAAGTTGATTATCTTGACTTCACTTGAAGGCTGTCCCCGAGTCGGAGGTGCACGAGACGGATGTGCCCCAGACGGATGACCCCGAGACGGATGACCCCGAGACGGATGTCCCCGAGACGGAAGGCCGAGACGGACATCCCCGAGACGGGTGGCACAGACGGGTGTCGCAGACGGATGGCCCTGGGAGGAAAAGCCTGGACGGAAGGGTCCTTCGTTTTCATGGCTTTTCGTCCCAGGGACATCCTTCTGTGCCACTGGTCTTGGCCGTCCCTGTCTCGGAGACGGATGGCGCCGAGACGGATGTCCCCGAGACGGAGGAAGGCCGCCCGAGACGGATGTCCCCGAGACGGAGGAAGTCCGCCCGAGACGGATGTCACCGAGATGGCTGTCCCCGAGACGGAAGGTGTGCTTTTTCGAGCATTACGTCCAATTTGAGAGAATGTGACTGATTCCTTCTTCTTCTTTTTTCAGCTGAGTGTATAGGTCCAGCGATATTGAGTGTCTGCAGTGTTGTGTTTATGTAGTTTGTTCGGTCGTGGCCGAGTGATTCTGGCGACAGACAAATATGGGTCCTCCGGGTTCGGTAATGAGAGCTGTTTTGTGTTGATGTGGTTTTTGTAGTCTGGTGGTCGAGTGGTTCAGGCGACAACCAAATCTGCGACCTGCTAGTTCTTGATAGCAGTGTTGTGTTCATGCAGTTTCTGTGGTCTGGTGGCCGAGTAGTTCAGGCCACAGAGAAATCGGGGACTTCACTATAAATGAGAGCAGTGTTGCGTTGACGTAGTTTTTTTGGTCTGGTGATCTAATGGTTCTGGCGACAGACAAATCTGCGACTGAGTGTCTGGTTAATGATAGCAGTGTTGCGATGATGTAGTTTGGGTGAGGATTATCTGACTGTGTGTGTGTGTGTGTGTGTGTGTGTGTGTGTGTGTGTGTGTGTGTGTGTGTGTGTGTGTGTGTGTGTGTGTGTATGTGTGTGTGTGTGTGTGTGTGTGTGTGTGTGTGTGTGTGTGTGTGTGTGTGTGTGTGTGTGTGTGTGTGCGTGGAAGGCGGGAGCGCGAGAAGGCCATGCTTTCTCGTGTAATGTACTTGATGATTATGGAAGCGTATGGAGTATGTGCGTTGATTAAGTTATTGGGAATGCTAATGATTTTCAAATTGGTTTGAGATGTTTTGATTGTTATTGCTGTTTTGCTGTAGTTAGTGAATGAGTGTGTAGTAGTTAGTTGAAGTGCCTTGTGAAGGCGGATTAAAATTGATTATCTTGACTTCACTTGAAGGCTGTCCCCGAGACGGAGGTGCCCGAGACGGATGTGCCCCAGACGGATGACCCCGAGACGGATGACCCCGAGACGGATGTCCCCGAGACGGAAGGCCGAGACGGACATCCCCGAGACGGGTGGCACAGACGGGTGTCGCAGACGGATGGCCCTGGTAGGAAAAGCCTGGACGGAAGGGTCCTTCGTTTTCATGGCTTTTCGTCCCAGGGACATCCTTCTGTGCCTCTGGTCTGGGCCGTCCCAGTCTCGGAGACGGATGGCGCCGAGACGGATGTCCCCGAGACGGAGGAAGGCCGCCCGAGACGGATGTCCCCGAGACGGAGGAAGGCCGCCCGAGACGGATGTCACCGAGATGGATGTCCCCGACACGGAAGGTGTGCTTTTTGAAGCATTACGTCCGATTTCAGAGAATGTGACTGATTTCTTCTGCTTCTTTTTTCAGCTGAGTGTATGGGTCCAGTGATATAGAGTGTCTGCCGTCTTGTGTTTATGTAGTTTGTGCGGTCGTGGCCGAGTGATTCAGGCGACAGAGAAATATGGGTCCTCCGGGTTCAGTAATGAGAGCAGTTTTGTGTTGATGTGGTTTTCGTAGCCTGGTGGCCGAGTGGTTCAGGCGACAACGAAATCTGCGACCTGCTGGTTCTTGATAGTAGTGTTGTGTTCATGCAGTTTCTGTGGTCTGGTGGCCGAGTGGTTCATGCCACAGAGAAATCGGGGACTTCCCTATAAGTGAGAGCAGTGTTGCGTTGACGTTGTTTTTATGGTCTCGTGGCCTAATGGTTCTCGCGACAGACAAATCTGCGACTGAGTGTCTGGTTAATGATAGCAGTGTTGCGTTGATGTAGTTTGGGTCAGGAGTATCTGGTGGCCGAGTGGTTCATGTGACAACCAAATGTGCGACCTGCTGGTTCTTGATAGCAGTGTTGTGTTCATGCAGTTTCTGTGGTCTGGTGGCCGAGTGGTTCAGGCCAGAGAAAAATCGGGGATTTCCCTATAAATGAGAGCAGTGTTGCGTTGACGTAGTTTTTTTGGTCTGGTGACCTAACGGTTCTGGCGACAGACAAATCTGCGACTGAGTGTCTGGTTAATGATAGCAGTGTTGCGTTGATATAGTTTGGGTCAGGAGTATCTGACTCTGTGTGTGTGTGTGTGTGTGTGTGTGTGTGTGTGTGTGTGTGTGTGTGTGTTTGTGTGGAAGTCCGAAGCGCGAGAAGGCCATGCTTTCTCGTCTAATGTACTGGATGATTATGGAAGCGTATGGAGTATGTGCGTTGTTTAAGTTATTAGGAATGCTAATGATTTTGAAATTGGTTTGAGATGTTTTGGTTGTTATTGCTGTTTTGCTGTAGTTACTGAATAAGTGTCCAGTAGTTAGTTGAAGTGCCTTGTGAAGGCTGATTAAAATTGATTATCTTGACTTCACTTGAAGGCTGTCTCCGAGACGGAGGTGCCCGAGACGGATGTGCCCCAGACGGATGACCCCGAGACGGATGACCCCGAGACGGATGTCCCCGAGACGGAAGGCCGAGACGGACATCCCCGAGACGGGTGGCACAGACGGGTGTCGCAGACGGATGGCCCTGGGAGGAAAAGCCTGGACGGAAGGGTCCTTCGTTTTCATGGCTTTTCGTCCCAGGGACATCCTTCTGTGCCACTGGTCTTGGCCGTCCCAGTCTCGGAGACGGATGGCGCCGAGACGGATGTCCCCGAGACGGAGGAAGGCCGCCCGAGACGGATGTCCACGAGACGGAGGAAGGCCGCCCGAGACGGATGTCACCGAGATGGATGTCCCCGACACGGAAGGTGTGCTTTTTCAAGCATTACGTCCTATTTGAGAGAATGTGACTGATTCCTTCTCCTTCTTTTTTCAGCTGAGTGTATGGGTCTAGCGATATTGAGTGTCTGCAGTGTTGTGTTTATGTAGTTTGTGCGGTTGTGGCCGAGTGCTTCAGGCGACAGACAAATATGGGTCCTCCGGGTTCGGTAATGAGAGCAGTGTTGTGTTGATGTGGTTTTCGTAGTCTGGTGGCCGAGTGGTTCAGGCGACAGCGAAATGTGCGACCCGCTGGTTCTTGATAGCAGTGTTGTGTTCTTGCAGTTTCTGTGGTCTGGTGGTCGAGTCTTTCAGGCCTCAGAGAAATCGGGGACTTCCCTATAAATGAGAGCAGTGTTGCGTTGACGTAGTTTTTTTGGTCTGGTGGCCTAATGGTTCTGGCGACACAGAAATCTGCGACTGAGTGTCTGGTTAATGATAGCAGTGTTGCGTTGATGTAGTTTGGGTGAGGAGTATCTGACTCTGTGTGTGTGTGTGTGTGTGTGTGTGTGTGTGTGTGTGTGTGTGTGTGTGTGTGTGTGTGTGTTTGTGTGGAAGTCCGGAGCGCGAGAAGGCCATGCTTTCTCGTCTAATGTACTGGATAATTATGGAAGTGTATGGAGTATGTGCGTTGATTAAGTTAGTAGGAATGCTAATGGTTTTCTAATTTGTTTGAGATTTTTTGATTGTTATTGCTGTTTGGTGTAGTTAGTGAATGAGTGTCTAGTAGTTAGTTGAAGTGCCTTGTGAAGGCTGATTAAACTTGATTATCTTGACTTCACTTGAAGGCTGTACCCGAGACGGAGGTGCCTGAGACGGATGTGCCCCAGACGGATGACCCCGAGACGGATGACCCCGAGACGGATGTCCCCGAGACGGAAGGCCGAGACGGACATCCCCGAGACGGGTGGCACAGACGGGTGTCGCAGACGGATGGCCCTGGGAGGAAAAGCCTGGACGGAAGGGTCCTTCGTTTTCATGGCTTTTCGTCCCAGGGACATCCTTCTGTGCCACTGGTCTTGGCCGTCCCAGTCTCGGAGACGGATGGCGCCGAGACGGATGTCCCCGAGACGGATGAAGGCCGCCCGAGACGGATGTCCCCGAGACGGAGGAAGGCCGCCCGAGACGGATGTCACCAAGATGGATGTCCCCGACACGGAAGGTGTGCTTTTTCAAGCATTACGTCCGATTTGAGAGAATGTGACTGATTCCTTCTTCTTCTTTTTTCAGCTGAGTGTATGGGTCCAGCGATATTGAGTGTCTGCAGTGTTGTGTTTATGTAGTTTGTGCGGTTGTGGCCGACTGCTTCAGGCGACAGACAAATATGGGTCCTCCGGGTTCGGTAATGAGAGCAGTTTTGTGCTGATGTGGTTTTCGTAGTCTGGTGGCCGAGTGGTTCAGGCGACAGCCAAATGTGCGACCCGCTGCTTTTTGATAGCAGTGTTGTGTTCATGCAGTTTCTGTGGTCTGGTGGCCGAGTGTTTCAGTCCTCAGAGAAATCGGGGACTTCCCTATAAGTGAGAGCAGTGTTGCGTTGACGTAGTTTTTTTGGTCTTGCTGGCCTAATGGTTCTGGCGACAGACAAATCTGCGAGTGAGTGTCTGGTTACTGATAGCAGTGTTGCTTTGATGTAGTTTGGGTCAGGAGTATCTGACTGTGTGTGTGTGTGTGTGTGTGTGTGTGTGTGTGTCTGTGTGTGTGTGTGTGTGTGTGTGTGTGTGTGTGTGTGTGTGCGTGGAAGGCGGGAGCGCGAGAAGGCCATGCTTTTTTTAGTATAATGTACTTGATGATTATGGAAGCGTATGGAGTATGTGCGTTGATGAAGTCATTAGGAATGCTAATGGTTTTCCAATTGGTTTGAGATGTTTTGGTTGTTATTGCTGTTTTGCTGTAGTTAGTGAATGAGTGTGTAGTAGTTAGTTGAAGTGCCTTGTGTAGGCTGATTAAAATTGATTATCTTGACTTTACTTGAAGGCTGTCCCCGAGACGGAGGTCCCCGAGACGGATGTCCCCGAGACGGAAGGCCGAGACGGACATCCCCGAGACGGGTGGCACAGACGGTGTCGCAGACGGATGGCCCTTGGAGGAAAAGCCTGGACGGAAGGGTCCTTCGTTTTCATGGCTTTTCGTCCCAGGGACATCCTTCTGTGCCACTGGTCTTGGCCGTCCCAGTCTCGGAGACGGATGGCGCCGAGACGGATGTCCCCGAGACGGATGAAGGCCGCCCGAGACGGATGTCCCCGAGACGGAGGAAGGCCGCCCGAGACGGATGTCACCAAGATGGATGTCCCCGACACGGAAGGTGTGCTTTTTCAGGCATTACGTCCGATTTGAGAGAATGTGACTGATTCCTTCTTCTTCTTTTTTCAGCTGAGTGTATGGGTCCAGCGATATTGAGTGTCTGCAGTGTTGTGTTTATGTAGTTTGTGCGGTTGTGGCCGACTGCTTCAGGCGACAGACAAATATGGGTCCTCCGGGTTCGGTAATGAGAGCAGTTTTGTGCTGATGTGGTTTTCGTAGTCTGGTGGCCGAGTGGTTCAGGCGACAGCCAAATGTGCGACCCGCTGCTTTTTGATAGCAGTGTTGTGTTCATGCAGTTTCTGTGGTCTGGTGGCCGAGTGTTTCAGTCCTCAGAGAAATCGGGGACTTCCCTATAAGTGAGAGCAGTGTTGCGTTGACGTAGTTTTTTTGGTCTTGCTGGCCTAATGGTTCTGGCGACAGACAAATCTGCGAGTGAGTGTCTGGTTACTGATAGCAGTGTTGCTTTGATGTAGTTTGGGTCAGGAGTATCTGACTGTGTGTGTGTGTGTGTGTGTGTGTGTGTGTGTGTGTGTGTGTGTGTGTGTGTGTGTGTGTGTGTGTGTGTGTGTGCGTGGAAGGCGGGAGCGCGAGAAGGCCATGCTTTTTTTAGTGTAATGTACTTGATGTTTATGGAAGCGTATGGAGTATGTGCGTTGATGAAGTTATTAGGAATGCTAATGGGTTTCCAATTGGTTTGAGATGTTTTGGTTGTTATTGCTGTTTTGCTGTAGTTAGTGAATGAGTGTGTAGTAGTGAGTTGAAGTGCCTTGTGTAGGCTGATTAAAATTGATTATCTTGACTTCACTTGAAGGCTGTCCCCGAGACGGAGGTGCCCGAGACGGATGACCCCGAGACGGATGACCCCGAGACGGATGTCCCCGAGACGGAAGGCCGAGACGGACATCCCCGAGACGGGTGGCACAGACGGGTTTCGCAGACGGATGGCCCTGGGAGGAAAAGCCTGGACGGAAGGGTCCTTCGTTTTCATGGCTTATCGTCCCAGGGACATCCTTCTGTGCCTCTGGTCTGGGCCGTCCCAGTCTCGGAGACGGATGGCGCCGAGACGGATGTCCCAGAGACGGAGGAAGGCCGCCCGAGACGGATGTCCCCGAGACGGAGGAAGGCCGCCCGAGACGGATGTCACCGAGATGGATGTCCCCGACACGGAAGGTGTGCTTTTTGAAGCATTACGTCCGATTTGAGAGAATGTGACTGATTCCTTCTTCTTCTTTTTTCAGCTGAGTGTATGGGTCCAGCGATATAGAGTGTCTGCCGTCTTGTGTTTATGTAGTTTGTGCGGTCGTGGCCGAGTGATTCAGGCGACAGAGAAATATGGGTCCTCCGGGTTCAGTAATGAGAGCAGTTTTGTGTTGATGTGGTTTTCGTAGCCTGGTGGCCGAGTGGTTCAGGCGAGAACGAAATCTGCGACCTGCTGGTTCTTGATAGTAGTGTTGTGTTCATGCAGTTTCTGTGGTCTGGTGGCCGAGTGGTTCATGCCACAGAGAAATCGGGGACTTCCCTATAAGTGAGAGCAGTGTTGCGTTGACGTTGTTTTTTTGGTCTGGTGGCTTAATGATTCTGGCGACAGACAAATCTGCGACTGAGTGTCTGGTTAATGATAGCAGTGTTGCGTTGATGTAGTTTGGGTCAGGAGTATCTGGTGGCCGAGTGGTT
The DNA here is from genome assembly GCA_963584105.1 of Alviniconcha strummeri. Taxonomy (NCBI): domain Eukaryota; kingdom Metazoa; phylum Mollusca; class Gastropoda; family Provannidae; genus Alviniconcha; species Alviniconcha strummeri. The sequence continues at coordinate 23,723,173 of OY757541.1, read as the reverse complement.
CATGTGACAACCAAATCTGCGACCTGCTGGTTCTTGATAGCAGTGTTGTGTTCATGCAGTTTCTGTGGTCTGGTGGCCGAGTGGTTCAGGCCAGAGAGAAATCGGGGACTTCCCTATAAATGAGAGCAGTGTTGCGTTAACGTAGTTTTTTTGGTCTGGTGACCTAACGGTTCTGGCGACAGACAAATCTGCGACTGAGTGTCTGGTTAATGATAGCAGTGTTGCGTTGATATAGTTTGGGTCAGGAGTATCTGACTGTGTGTGTGTGTGTGTGTGTGTGTGTGTGTGTGTGTGTGTGTGTGTGTGTGTGTGTGTTTATGTGCGTGGAAGGCGGGAGCGCGAGAAGACCATGCTTTCTCTTCTAATGTACTTGATGATTATGGAAGTGTATGGAGTATATGCGTTGATTAAGTTATTAGGAATGCTATTGATTTTCAAATTGGTTTGAGATGTTTTGGTTGTTATTGCTGTTTTGCTGTAGTTAGTGAATGAGTATCTAGTAGTTAGTTGAAGTGCCTTGTGAAGGCTGATTAAAATTGATTATCTTGACTTCACTTGAAGGCTGTCCCCGAGACGGAGGTGCCCGAGACGGATGTGCCCCAGACGGATGACCCCAAGACGGATGACCCCGAGACGGATGTCCCCGAGACGGAAGGCCGAGACGGACATCCCCGAGACGGGTTGCACAGACTGGTGTCGCAGACGGATGGCCCTGGGACGAAAAGCCTGGACGGAAGGGTCCTTCGTTTTCATGGCTTTTCGTCCCAGGGACATCCTTCTGTGCCACTGGTCTTGGCCGTCCCAGTCTCGGAGACGGATGGCGCCGAGACGGATGTCCCCGAGACGGAGGAAGGCCGCCCGAGACGGATGTCCCCGAGACGGAGGAAGGCCACCCGAGACGGATGTCACCGAGATGGATGTCCCCGAGACGGAAGGTGTGCTTTTTCGAGTATTACGTCCGATTTGAGAGAATGTGACTGATTCCTTCTTCTTCTTTTTTCAGCTGAGTGTATGCGTCCAGCGATATAGAGTGTATGCAGTGTTGTGTTTATGTAGTTTGTGTGGTCGTGGCCGGGTGCTTCAGGCGACAGACAAATATGGGTCCTCCGGGTTTGGTAATGAGTGCAGTTTTGTGTTGATGTGGTTTTCGTAGTCTGGTGGTCGAGTGGTTCAGGCGACAACCAAATCTGCGACCTGCTGGTTTTTGATAGCAGTGTTGTGTTCATGCAGTTTCTGTGGTCTGGTGGCCGAGTGTTTCAGTCCACAGAGAAACCATGGACTTCGCTATAAATGAGAGCAGTGTTGTGTTGACGTAGTTTTTTTGGTCTGGTGGCCTAATGGTTCTGGCGACAGAGAAATCTGCGACTGAGTGTCTGGTTACTGATAGCAGTGTTGCGTTGATGTAGTTTGGGTCAGGAGTATCTGACTGTGTGTGTGTGTGTGTGTGTGTGTGTGTGTGTGTGTGTGTGTGTGTGTGTGTGTGTGTGTGTGTGTGTGTGTGTGTGTGCGTGGAAGGCGGGAGCGCGAGAAGGCCATGCTTTTTTTAGTATAATGTACTTGATGATTATGGAAGCGTATGGAGTATGTGCGTTGATGAAGTTATTAGGAATGCTAATGGTTTTCCAATTGGTTTGAGATGTTTTGGTTGTTATTGCTGTTTTGCTGTAGTTAGTGAATGAGTGTGTAGTAGTTAGTTGAAGTGCCTTGTGTAGGCTGATTCAAATTGATTATCTTGACTTTACTTGAAGGCTGTCCCCGAGACGGAGGTGCCCGAGACGGATGACCCCGAGACGGATGTCCCCGAGACGGAAGGCCGAGACGGACATCCCCGAGACGGGTGGCACAGACGGGTGTCGCAGACGGATGGCCCTGGGAGGAAAAGCCTGGACGGAAGGGTCCTTCGTTTTCATGGCTTTTCGTCCCAGGGACATCCTTCTGTGCCACTGGTCTTGGCCGTCCCAGTCTCGGAGACGGATGGCGCCGAGACGGATGTCCCCGAGACGGATGAAGGCCGCCCGAGACGGATGTCCCCGAGAAGGAGGAAGGCCGCCCGAGACGGATGTCACCAAGATGGATGTCCCCGACACGGAAGGTGTGCTTTTTGAAGCATTACGTCCGATTTGAGAGAATGTGACTGATTCCTTCTTCTTCTTTTTTCAGCTGAGTGTATGGGTCCAGCGATATTGAGTGTCTGCAGTGTTGTGTTTATGTAGTTTGTGCGGTTGTGGCCGACTGCTTCAGGCGACAGACAAATATGGGTCCTCCGGGTTCGGCAATGAGAGCAGTTTTGTGCTGATGTGGTTTTCGTAGTCTGGTGACCGAGTGGTTCAGGCGACAGCCAAATGTGCGACCCGCTGCTTTTTGATAGCAGTGTTGTGTTCATGCAGTTTCTTTGGTCTGGTGGCCGAGTGTTTCAGTCCTCAGAGAAATCGGGGACTTCCCTATAAGTGAGAGCAGTGTTGCGTTGACGTAGTTTTTTTGGTCTTGCTGGCCTAATGGTTCTGGCGACAGACAAATCTGCGAGTGAGTGTCTGGTTACTGATAGCAGTGTTGCTTTGATGTAGTTTGGGTCAGGAGTATCTGACTCTGTGTGTGTGTGTGTGTGTGTGTGTGTGTGTGTGTGTGTGTGTGTGTGTGTGTGTGTGTGTGTGTGTGTGTGTGTGTGTGTGTGTGTGTGTGTGTGTGCGTGGAAGGCGGGATCGCGAGAAGGCCATGCTTTTTTTAGTGTAATGTACTTGATGATTATGGAAGCGTATGGAGTATGTGCGTTGATGAAGTTATTAGGAATGCTAATCGGTTTCCAATTGGTTTGAGATGTTTTGGTTGTTATTGCTGTTTTGCTGTAGTTAGCGAATGAGTGTGTAGTAGTTAGTTGAAGTGCCTTGTGTAGGCTGATTAAAATTGATTATCTTGACTTCACTTGAAGGCTGTCCCCGAGACGGAGGTGCCCGAGACGGATGACCCCGAGACGGATGACCCCGAGACGGATGTCCCCGAGACGGAAGGCCGAGACGGACATCCCCGAGACGGGTGGCACAGACGGGTGTCGCAGACGGATGGCCCTGGGAGGAAAAGCCTGGACGGAAGGGTCCTTCGTTTTCATGGCTTTTCGTCCCAGGGACATCCTTCTGTGCCTCTGGTCTGGGCCGTCCCAGTCTCGGAGACGGATGGCGCCGAGACGGATGTCCCCGAGACGGAGGAAGGCCGCCCGAGACGGATGTCCCCGAGACGGAGGAAGGCCGCCCGAGACGGATGTCACCGAGATGGATGTCCCCGACACGGAAGGTGTGCTTTTTGAAGCATTACGTCCGATTTGAGAGAATGTGACTGATTCCTTCTTCTTCTTTTTTCAGCTGAGTGTATGGGTCCAGCGATATAGAGTGTCTGCCGTCTTGTGTTTATGTAGTTTGTGCGGTCGTGGCCGAGTGATTCAGGCGACAGAGAAATATGGGTCCTCCGGGTTCAGTAATGAGAGCAGTTTTGTGTTGATGTGGTTTTCGTAGCCTGGTGGCCGAGTGGTTCAGGCGACAACGAAATCTGCGACCTGCTGGTTCTTGATAGTAGTGTTGTGTTCATGCAGTTTCTGTGGTCTGGTGGCCGAGTGGTTCAGGCCACAGAGAACAGGGGACTTCCCTATAAGTGAGAGCAGTGTTGCGTTGCCGTTGTTTTTTTGGTCTCGTGGCCTAATGGTTCTGGCGACAGACAAATCTGCGACTGAGTGTCTGGTTAATGATAGCAGTGTTGCGTTTATGTAGTTTGGGTCAGGAGTATCTGGTGGCCGAGTGGTTCATGTGACAACCAAATCTGCGACCTGCTGGTTCTTGATAGCAGTGTTGTGTTCATGCAGTTTCTGTGGTCTTGTGGCCGAGTGGTTCAGGCCAGAGAGAAATCGGGGACTTCCCTATAAATGAGAGCAGTGTTGCGTTAACGTAGTTTTTTTGGTCTGGTGACCTAACGGTTCTGGCGACAGACAAATCTGCGACTGAGTGTCTGGTTAATGATAGCAGTGTTGCGTTGATATAGTTTGGGTCAGGAGTATCTGACTGTGTGTGTGTGTGTGTGTGTGTGTGTGTGTGTGTGTGTGTGTGTGTGTGTGTGTGTGTGTGTGTGTGTGTGTGTGTGTTTGTGTGGAAGTCCGAAGCGCGAGAAGGCCATGCTTTCTCGTCTAATGTACTGGATGATTATGGAAGCGTATGGAGTATGTGCGTTGCTGAAGTTATTAGGAATGCTAATCGGTTTCCAATTGGTTTGAGATGTTTTGGTTGTTATTGCTGTTTTGCTGTAGTTAGCGAATGAGTGTGTAGTAGTTAGTTGAAGTGCCTTGTGTAGGCTGATTAAAATTGATTATCTTGACTTCACTTGAAGGCTGTCCCCGAGACGGAGGTGCCCGAGACGGATGACCCCGAGACGGATGACCCCGAGACGGATGTCCCCGAGACGGAAGGCCGAGACGGACATCCCCGAGACGGGTGGCACAGACGGGTGTCGCAGACGGATGGCCCTGGGAGGAAAAGCCTGGACGGAAGGGTCCTTCGTTTTCATGGCTTTTCGTCCCAGGGACATCCTTCTGTGCCTCTGGTCTGGGCCGTCCCAGTCTCGGAGACGGATGGCGCCGAGACGGATGTCCCCGAGACGGAGGAAGGCCGCCCGAGACGGATGTCCCCGAGACGGAGGAAGGCCGCCCGAGACGGATGTCACCGAGATGGATGTCCCCGACACGGAAGGTGTGCTTTTTGAAGCATTACGTCCGATTTGAGAGAATGTGACTGATTCCTTCTTCTTCTTTTTTCAGCTGAGTGTATGGGTCCAGCGATATAGAGTGTCTGCCGTCTTGTGTTTATGTAGTTTGTGCGGTCGTGGCCGAGTGATTCAGGCGACAGAGAAATATGGGTCCTCCGGGTTCAGTAATGAGAGCAGTTTTGTGTTGATGTGGTTTTCGTAGCCTGGTGGCCGAGTGGTTCAGGCGACAACGAAATCTGCGACCTGCTGGTTCTTGATAGTAGTGTTGTGTTCATGCAGTTTCTGTGGTCTGGTGGCCGAGTGGTTCAGGCCACAGAGAACAGGGGACTTCCCTATAAGTGAGAGGAGTGTTGCGTTGCCGTTGTTTTTTTGGTCTCGTGGCCTAATGGTTCTGGCGACAGACAAATCTGCGACTGAGTGTCTGGTTAATGATAGCAGTGTTGCGTTTATGTAGTTTGGGTCAGGAGTATCTGGTGGCCGAGTGGTTCATGTGACAACCAAATCTGCGACCTGCTGGTTCTTGATAGCAGTGTTGTGTTCATGCAGTTTCTGTGGTCTTGTGGCCGAGTGGTTCAGGCCAGAGAGAAATCGGGGACTTCCCTATAAATGAGAGCAGTGTTGCGTTAACGTAGTTTTTTTGGTCTGGTGACCTAACGGTTCTGGCGACAGACAAATCTGCGACTGAGTGTCTGGTTAATGATAGCAGTGTTGCGTTGATATAGTTTGGGTCAGGAGTATCTGACTGTGTGTGTGTGTGTGTGTGTGTGTGTGTGTGTGTGTGTGTGTGTGTGTGTGTGTGTGTGTGTGTGTGTGTGTGTGTGTGTGTGTTTGTGTGGAAGTCCGAAGCGCGAGAAGGCCATGCTTTCTCGTCTAATGTACTGGATGATTATGGAAGCGTATGGAGTATGTGCGTTGATTAAGTTATTAGGAATGCTAATGGTTTTCTAATTGGTTTGAGATGTTTTGGTTGTTATTGCTGTTTTGCTGTAGTTAGTGAATGAGTGTCTAGTAGTTAGTTGAAGTGCCTTGTGAAGGCTGATTAAAGTTGATTATCTTGACTTCACTTGAAGGCTGTCCCCGAGTCGGAGGTGCACGAGACGGATGTGCCCCAGACGGATGACCCCGAGACGGATGACCCCGAGACGGATGTCCCCGAGACGGAAGGCCGAGACGGACATCCCCGAGACTGGTGGCACAGACGGGTGTCGCAGACGGATGGCCCTGGGAGGAAAAGCCTGGACGGAAGGGTCCTTCGTTTTCATGGCTTTTCGTCCCAGGGACATCCTTCTGTGCCACTGGTCTTGGCCGTCCCTGTCTCGGAGACGGATGGCGCCGAGACGGATGTCCCCGAGACGGAGGAAGGCCGCCCGAGACGGATGTCCCCGAGACGGAGGAAGTCCGCCCGAGACGGATGTCACCGAGATGGCTGTCCCCGAGACGGAAGGTGTGCTTTTTCGAGCATTACGTCCAATTTGAGAGAATGTGACTGATTCCTTCTTCTTCTTTTTTCAGCTGAGTGTATAGGTCCAGCGATATTGAGTGTCTGCAGTGTTGTGTTTATGTAGTTTGTTCGGTCGTGGCCGAGTGATTCTGGCGACAGACAAATATGGGTCCTCCGGGTTCGGTAATGAGAGCTGTTTTGTGTTGATGTGGTTTTTGTAGTCTGGTGGTCGAGTGGTTCAGGCGACAACCAAATCTGCGACCTGCTAGTTCTTGATAGCAGTGTTGTGTTCATGCAGTTTCTGTGGTCTGGTGGCCGAGTAGTTCAGGCCACAGAGAAATCGGGGACTTCACTATAAATGAGAGCAGTGTTGCGTTGACGTAGTTTTTTTGGTCTGGTGATCTAATGGTTCTGGCGACAGACAAATCTGCGACTGAGTGTCTGGTTAATGATAGCAGTGTTGCGATGATGTAGTTTGGGTGAGGATTATCTGACTGTGTGTGTGTGTGTGTGTGTGTGTGTGTGTGTGTGTGTGTGTGTGTGTGTGTGTGTGTGTGTGTGTGTGTATGTGTGTGTGTGTGTGTGTGTGTGTGTGTGTGTGTGTGTGTGTGTGTGTGTGTGTGTGTGTGCGTGGAAGGCGGGAGCGCGAGAAGGCCATGCTTTCTCGTGTAATGTACTTGATGATTATGGAAGCGTATGGAGTATGTGCGTTGATTAAGTTATTGGGAATGGTAATGATTTTCAAATTGGTTTGAGATGTTTTGATTGTTATTGCTGTTTTGCTGTAGTTAGTGAATGAGTGTGTAGTAGTTAGTTGAAGTGCCTTGTGAAGGCGGATTAAAATTGATTATCTTGACTTCACTTGAAGGCTGTCCCCGAGACGGAGGTGCCCGAGACGGATGTGCCCCAGACGGATGACCCCGAGACGGATGACCCCGAGACGGATGTCCCCGAGACGGAAGGCCGAGACGGACATCCCCGAGACGGGTGGCACAGACGGGTGTCGCAGACGGATGGCCCTGGGAGGAAAAGCCTGGACGGAAGGGTCCTTCGTTTTCATGGCTTTTCGTCCCAGGGACATCCTTCTGTGCCTCTGGTCTGGGCCGTCCCAGTCTCGGAGACGGATGGCGCCGAGACGGATGTCCCCGAGACGGAGGAAGGCCGCCCGAGACGGATGTCCCCGAGACGGAGGAAGGCCGCCCGAGACGGATGTCACCGAGATGGATGTCCCCGACACGGAAGGTGTGCTTTTTGAAGCATTACGTCCGATTTGAGAGAATGTGACTGATTCCTTCTTCTTCTTTTTTCAGCTGAGTGTATGGGTCCAGCGATATAGAGTGTCTGCCGTCTTGTGTTTATGTAGTTTGTGCGGTCGTGGCCGAGTGATTCAGGCGACAGAGAAATATGGGTCCTCCGGGTTCAGTAATGAGAGCAGTTTTGTGTTGATGTGGTTTTCGTAGCCTGGTGGCCGAGTGGTTCAGGCGACAACGAAATCTGCGACCTGCTGGTTCTTGATAGTAGTGTTGTGTTCATGCAGTTTCTGTGGTCTGGTGGCCGAGTGGTTCATGCCACAGAGAAATCGGGGACTTCCCTATAAGTGAGAGCAGTGTTGCGTTGACGTTGTTTTAATGGTCTCGTGGCCTAATGGTTCTGGCGACAGACAAATCTGCGACTGAGTGTCTGGTTAATGATAGCAGTGTTGCGTTGATGTAGTTTGGGTCAGGAGTATCTGGTGGCCGAGTGGTTCATGTGACAACCAAATGTGCGACCTGCTGGTTCTTGATAGCAGTGTTGTGTTCATGCAGTTTCTGTGGTCTGGTGGCCGAGTGGTTCAGGCCAGAGAAAAATCGGGGACTTCCCTATAAATCAGAGCAGTGTTGCATTGACGTAGTTTTTTTGGTCTGGTGACCTAACGGTTCTGGCGACAGACAAATCTGCGACTGAGTGTCTGGTTAATGATAGCAGTGTTGCGTTGATATAGTTTGGGTCAGGAGTATCTGACTGTGTGTGTGTGTGTGTGTGTGTGTGTGTGTGTGTGTGTGTGTGTGTGTGTGTGTGTGTGTGTGTGTGTGTGTGTGTTGTGTGGAAGTCCGAAGCGCGAGAAGGCCATGCTTTCTCGTCTAATGTACTGGATGATTATGGAAGCGTATGGAGTATGTGCGTTGTTTAAGTTATTAGGAATGCTAATGATTTTGAAATTGGTTTGAGATGTTTTGGTTGTTATTGCTGTTTTGCTGTAGTTACTGAATAAGTGTCCAGTAGTTAGTTGAAGTTCCTTGTGAATGCTGATTAAAATTGATTATCTTGACTTCACTTGAAGGCTGTCCCCGAGACGGAGGTGCCCGAGACGGATGTGCCCCAGACGGATGACCCCGAGACGGATGACCCCGAGACGGATGTCCCCGAGACGGAAGGCCGAGACGGACATCCCCGAGACGGGTGGCACAGACGGGTGTCGCAGACGGATGGCCCTGGGAGGAAAAGCCTGGACGGAAGGGTCCTTCGTTTTCATGGCTTTTCGTCCCAGGGACATCCTTCTGTGTCCCTGGTCTTGGCCGTCCCAGTCTCGGAGACGGATGGCGCCGAGACGGATGTCCCCGAGACGGAGGAAGGCCGCCCGAGACGGATGTCCACGAGACGGAGGAAGGCCGCCCGAGACGGATGTCACCGAGATGGATGTCCCCGACACGGAAGGTGTGCTTTTTCAAGCATTACGTCCTATTTGAGAGAATGTGACTGATTCCTTCTCCTTCTTTTTTCAGCTGAGTGTATGGGTCCAGCGATATAGAGTGTCTGCAGTGTTGTGTTTATGTAGTTTGTGCGGTTGTGGCCGACTGCTTCAGGCGACAGACAAATATGGGTCCTCCGGGTTTGGTAATGAGAGCAGTTTTGTGCTGATGTGGTTTTCGTAGTCTGCTGGCCGAGTGGTTCAGGCGACCTCCAAATGTGCGACCCGCTGCTTTTTGATAGCAGTGTTGTGTTCATGCAGTTTCTGTGGTCTGGTGGCCGAGTGTTTCAGTCCTCAGAGAAATCGGGGACTTCCCTATAAGTGAGAGCAGTGTTGCGTTGACGTAGTTTTTTTGGTCTTGCTGGCCTAATGGTTCTGGCGACAGACAAATCTGCGAGTGAGTGTCTGGTTACTGATAGCAGTGTTGCTTTGATGTAGTTTGGGTCAGGAGTATCTGACTGTGTGTGTGTGTGTGTGTGTGTGTGTGTGTGTGTGTGTGTGTGTGTGTGTGTGTGTGTGTGTGTGTGTGTGTGTGTGTGTGTGCGTGGAAGGCGGGAGCGCGAGAAGGCCATGCTTTTTTTAGTATAATGTACTTGATGATTATGGAAGCGTATGGAGTATGTGCGTTGATGAAGTCATTAGGAATGCTAATGGTTTTCCAATTGGTTTGAGATGTTTTGGTTGTTATTGCTGTTTTGCTGTAGTTAGTGAATGAGTGTGTAGTAGTTAGTTGAAGTGCCTTGTGTAGGCTGATTAAAATTGATTATCTTGACTTTACTTGAAGGCTGTCCCCGAGACGGAGGTGCCCGAGACGGATGACCCCGAGACGGATGTCCCCGAGACGGAAGGCCGAGACGGACATCCCCGAGACGGGTGGCACAGACGGTGTCGCAGACGGATGGCCCTGGGAGGAAAAGCCTGGACGGAAGGGTCCTTCGTTTTCATGGCTTTTCGTCCCAGGGACATCCTTCTGTGCCACTGGTCTTGGCCGTCCCAGTCTCGGAGACGGATGGCGCCGAGACGGATGTCCCCGAGACGGATGAAGGCCGCCCGAGACGGATGTCCCCGAGACGGAGGAAGGCCGCCCGAGACGGATGTCACCAAGATGGATGTCCCCGACACGGAAGGTGTGCTTTTTCAGGCATTACGTCCGATTTGAGAGAATGTGACTGATTCCTTCTTCTTCTTTTTTCAGCTGAGTGTATGGGTCCAGCGATATTGAGTGTCTGCAGTGTTGTGTTTATGTAGTTTGTGCGGTTGTGGCCAAGTGCTTCAGGCGACAGACAAATATGGGTCCTCCGGGTTCGGTAATGAGAGCAGTGTTGTGTTGATGTGGTTTTCGTAGTCTGGTGGCCGAGTGGTTCAGGCGACAGCGAAATGTGCGACCCGCTGCTTCTTGATAGCAGTGTTGTGTTCTTGCAGTTTCTGTGGTCTGGTGGTCGAGTCTTTCAGGCCTGAGAGAAATCGGGGACTTCCCTATAAATGAGACCAGTGTTGCGTTGACGTAGTTTTTTTGGTCTGGTGGCCTAATGGTTCTGGCGACACAGAAATCTGCGACTGAGTGTCTGGTTAATGATAGCAGTGTTGCGTTGATGTAGTTTGGGTGAGGAGTATCTGACTCTGTGTGTGTGTGTGTGTGTGTGTGTGTGTGTGTGTGTGTGTGTGTGTGTGTGTGTGTGTGTGTGTGTGTGTGTGTGTGTGTGTGTGTGTGTTTGTGTGGAAGTCCGGAGCGCGAGAAGGCCATGCTTTCTCGTCTAATGTACTGGATAATTATGGAAGTGTATGGAGTATGTGCGTTGATTAAGTTAGTAGGAATGCTAATGGTTTTCTAATTTGTTTGAGATTTTTTGATTGTTATTGCTGTGTGGTGTAGTTAGTGAATGAGTGTCTAGTAGTTAGTTGAAGTGCCTTGTGAAGGCTGATTAAACTTGATTATCTTGACTTCACTTGAAGGCTGTACCCGAGACGGAGGTGCCTGAGACGGATGTGCCCCAGACGGATGACCCCGAGACGGATGACCCCGAGACGGATGTCCCCGAGACGGAAGGCCGAGACGGACATCCCCGAGACGGGTGGCACAGACGGGTGTCGCAGACGGATGGCCCTGGGAGGAAAAGCCTGGACGGAAGGGTCCTTCGTTTTCATGGCTTTTCGTCCCAGGGACATCCTTCTGTGCCACTGGTCTTGGCCGTCCCAGTCTCGGAGACGGATGGCGCCGAGACGGATGTCCCCGAGACGGATGAAGGCCGCCCGAGACGGATGTCCCCGAGACGGAGGAAGGCCGCCCGAGACGGATGTCACCAAGATGGATGTCCCCGACACGGAAGGTGTGCTTTTTGAAGCATTACGTCCGATTTGAGAGAATGTGACTGATTCCTTCTTCTTCTTTTTTCAGCTGAGTGTATGGGTCCAGCGATATTGAGTGTCTGCAGTGTTGTGTTTATGTAGTTTGTGCGGTTGTGGCCGACTGCTTCAGGCGACAGACAAATATGGGTCCTCCGGGTTCGGTAATGAGAGCAGTTTTGTGCTGATGTGGTTTTCGTAGTCTGGTGGCCGAGTGGTTCAGGCGACAGCCAAATGTGCGACCCGCTGCTTTTTGATAGCAGTGTTGTGTTCATGCAGTTTCTGTGGTCTGGTAGCCGAGTGTTTCAGTCCTCAGAGAAATCGGGGACTTCCCTATAAGTGAGAGCAGTGTTGCGTTGACGTAGTTTTTTTGGTCTTGCTGGCCTAATGGTTCTGGCGACAGACAAATCTGCGAGTGAGTGTCTGGTTACTGATAGCAGTGTTGCTTTGATGTAGTTTGGGTCAGGAGTATCTGACTGTGTGTGTGTGTGTGTGTGTGTGTGTGTGTGTGTCTGTGTGTGTGTGTGTGTGTGTGTGTGTGTGTGTGTGTGTGTGTGTGTGTGTGTGTGTGTGTGTATGTGTGTGTGTGTGTGTGTGTGTGTGTGTGTGTGTGTGTGCGTGGAAGGCGGGAGCGCGAGAAGGCCATGCTTTTTTTAGTATAATGTACTTGATGATTATGGAAGCGTATGGAGTATGTGCGTTGATGAAGTCATTAGGAATGCTAATGGTTTTCCAATTGGTTTGAGATGTTTTGGTTGTTATTGCTGTTTTGCTGTAGTTAGTGAATGAGTGTGTAGTAGTTAGTTGAAGTGCCTTGTGTAGGCTGATTAAAATTGATTATCTTGACTTTACTTGAAGGCTGTCCCCGAGACGGAGGTCCCCGAGACGGATGTCCCCCAGACGGAAGGCCGAGACGGACATCCCCGAGACGGGTTGCACAGACGGTGTCGCAGACGGATGGCCCTGGGAGGAAAAGCCTGGACGGAAGGGTCCTTCGTTTTCATGGCTTTTCGTCCCAGGGACATCCTTCTGTGCCACTGGTCTTGGCCGTCCCAGTCTCGGAGACGGATGGCGCCGAGACGGATGTCCCCGAGACGGATGAAGGCCACCCGAGACGGATGTCCCCGAGACGGAGGAAGGCCGCCCGAGACGGATGTCACCAAGATGGATGTCCCCGACACGGAAGGTGTGCTTTTTCAGGCATTACGTCCGATTTGAGAGAATGTGACTGATTCCTTCTTCTTCTTTTTTCAGCTGAGTGTATGGGTCCAGCGATATTGAGTGTCTGCAGTGTTGTGTTTATGTAGTTTGTGCGGTTGTGGCCGACTGCTTCAGGCGACAGACAAATATGGGTCCTCCGGGTTCGGTAATGAGAGCAGTTTTGTGCTGATGTGGTTTTCGTAGTCTGGTGGCCGAGTGGTTCAGGCGACAGCCAAATGTGCGACCCGCTGCTTTTTGATAGCAGTGTTGTGTTCATGCAGTTTCTGTGGTCTGGTGGCCGAGTGTTTCAGTCCTCAGAGAAATCGGGGACTTCCCTATAAGTGAGAGCAGTGTTGCGTTGACGTAGTTTTTTTGGTCTTGCTGGCCTAATGGTTCTGGCGACAGAGAAATCTGCGAGTGAGTGTCTGGTTACTGATAGCAGTGTTGCTTTGATGTAGTTTGGGTCAGGAGTATCTGACTGTGTGTGTGTGTGTGTGTGTGTGTGTGTGTGTGTGTGTGTGTGTGTGTGTGTGTGTGTGTGTGTGTGTGTGTGTGTGTGTGCGTGGAAGGCGGGAGCGCGAGAAGGCCATGCTTTTTTTAGTGTAATGTACTTGATGATTATGGAAGCGTATGGAGTATGTGCGTTGATGAAGTTATTAGGAATGCTAATGGGTTTCCAATTGGTTTGAGATGTTTTGGTTGTTATTGCTGTTTTGCTGTAGTTAGTGAATGAGTGTGTAGTAGTGAGTTGAAGTGCCTTGTGTAGGCTGATTAAAATTGATTATCTTGACTTCACTTGAAGGCTGTCCCCGAGACGGATGTGCCCGAGACGGATGACCCCGAGACGGATGACCCCGAGACGGATGTCCCCGAGACGGAAGGCCGAGACGGACATCCCCGAGACGGGAGGCACAGACGGGTGTCGCAGACGGATGGCCCTGGGAGGAAAAGCCTGGACGGAAGGGTCCTTCGTTTTCATGGCTTTTCGTCCCAGGGACATCCTTCTGTGCCTCTGGTCTGGGCCGTCCCAGTCTCGGAGACGGATGGCGCCGAGACGGATGTCCCCGAGACGGAGGAAGGCCGCCCGAGACGGATGTCCCCGAGACGGAGGAAGGCCGCCCGAGACGGATGTCACCGAGATGGATGTCCCCGACACGGAAGGTGTGCTTTTTGAAGCATTACGTCCGATTTGAGAGAATGTGACTGATTCCTTCTTCTTTTTTCAGCTGAGTGTATGGGTCCAGCGATATAGAGTGTCTGCCGTCTTGTGTTTATGTAGTTTGTGCGGTCGTGGCCGAGTGATTCAGGCGACAGAGAAATATGGGTCCTCCGGGTTCAGTAATGAGAGCAGTTTTGTGTTGATGTGGTTTTCGTAGCCTGGTGGCCGAGTGGTTCAGGCGAGAACGAAATCTGCGACCTGCTGGTTTTTGATAGTAGTGTTGTGTTCATGCAGTTTCTGTGGTCTGGTGGCCGAGTGGTTCATGCCACAGAGAAATCGGGGACTTCCCTATAAGTGAGAGCAGTGTTGCGTTGACGTTGTTTTTTTGGTCTGGTGGCTTAATGATTCTGGCGACAGACAAATCTGCGACTGAGTGTCTGGTTAATGATAGCAGTGTTGCGTTGATGTAGTTTGGGTCAGGAGTATCTGGTGGCCGAGTGGTTCATGTGACAACCAAATCTGCGACCTGCTGGTTCTTGATAGCAGTGTTGTGTTCATGCAGTTTCTGTGGTCTGGTAGCCAAGTGGTTCAGGCCAGAGAGAAATCGGGGACTTCCCTATAAATGAGAGCAGTGTTGCGTTGACGTAGTTTTTTTGGTCTGGTGACCTAACGGTTCTGGCGACAGACAAATCTGCGACTGAGTGTCTGGTTAATGATAGCAGTGTTGCGTTGATATAGTTTGGGTCAGGAGTATCTGACTCTGTGTGTGTGTGTGTGTGTGTGTGTGTGTGTGTGTGTGTGTGTGTGTGTGTGTGTGTGTGTTTATGTGCGTGGAAGGCGGGAGCGCGAGAAGACCATGCTTTCTCTTCTAATGTACTTGATGATTATGGAAGTGTATGGAGTATATGCGTTGATTAAGTTATTAGGAATGCTAATGATTTTCAAATTGGTTTGAGATGTTTTGGTTGTTATTGCTGTTTTGCTGTAGTTAGTGAATGAGTATCTAGTAGTTAGTTGAAGTGCCTTGTGAAGGCTGATTAAAATTGATTATCTTGACTTCACTTGTAGGCTGTCCCCGAGACGGAGGTGCCCGAGACGGATGTGCCCCAGACGGATGACCCCAAGACGGATGACCCCGAGACGGATGTCCCCGAGACGGAAGGCCGAGACGAACATCCCCGAGACGGGTTGCACAGACTGGTGTCGCAGACGGATGGCCCTGGGACGAAAAGCCTGGACGGAAGGGTCCTTCGTTTTCATGGCTTTTCGTCCCAGGGACATCCTTCTGTGCCACTGGTCTTGGCCGTCCCAGTCTCGGAGACGGATGGCGCCGAGACGGATGTCCCCTAGACGGAGGAAGGCCGCCCGAGACGGATGTCCCCGAGACGGAGGAAGGCCGCCCGAGACGGATGTCACCGAGATGGATGTCCCCGAGACGGAAGGTGTGCTTTTTCGAGCATTACGTCCGATTTGAGAGAATGTGACTGATTCCTTCTTCTTCTTTTTTCAGCTGAGTGTATGCGTCCAGCGATATAGAGTGTATGCAGTGTTGTGTTTATGTAGTTTGTGTGGTCGTGGCCGAGTGCTTCAGGCGACAGACAAATATGGGTCCTCCGGGTTCGGTAATGAGAGCAGTTTTGTGTTGATGTGGTTTTCGTAGTCTGGTGGTCGAGTGGTTCAGGCGACAACCAAATCTGCGACCTGCTGGTTTTTGATAGCAGTGTTGTGTTCATGCAGTTTCTGTGGTCTGGTGGCCGAGTGTTTCAGTCCACAGAGAAACCATGGACTTCGCTATAAATGAGAGCAGTGTTGTGTTGACGTAGTTTTTTTGGTCTGGTGGCCTAATGGTTCTGGCGACAGAGAAATCTGCGACTGAGTGTCTGGTTACTGATAGCAGTGTTGCGTTGATGTAGTTTGGGTCAGGAGTATCTGACTGTGTGTGTGTGTGTGTGTGTGTGTGTGTGTGTGTGTGTGTGTGTGTGTGTGTGTGTGTGCGTGGAAGGCGGGAGCGCGAGAAGGCCATGCTTTTTTTAGTATAATGTTCTTGATGATTATGGAAGCGTATGGAGTATGTGCGTTGATGAAGTTATTAGGAATGCTAATGGTTTTCCAATTGGTTTGAGATGTTTTGGTTGTTATTGCTGTTTTGCTGTAGTTAGTGAATGAGTGTGTAGTAGTTAGTTGAAGTGCCTTGTGTAGGCTGATTAAAATTGATTATCTTGACTTTACTTGAAGGCTGTCCCCGAGACGGAGGTGCCCGAGACGGATGACCCCGAGACGGATGTCCCCGAGACGGAAGGCCGAGACGGACATCCCCGAGACGGGTGGCACAGACGGGTGTCGCAGACGGATGGCCCTGGGAGGAAAAGCCTGGACGGAAGGGTCCTTCGTTTTCATGGCTTTTCGTCCCAGGGACATCCTTCTGTGCCTCTGGTCTGGGCCGTCCCAGTCTCGGAGACGGATGGCGCCGAGACGGATGTCCCCGAGACGGAGGAAGGCCGCCCGAGACGGATGTCCCCGAGACGGAGGAAGGCCGCCCGAGACGGATGTCACCGAGATGGATGTCCCCGACACGGAAGGTGTGCTTTTTGAAGCATTACGTCCGATTTGAGAGAATGTGACTGATTCCTTCTTCTTCTTTTTTCAGCTGAGTGTATGGGTCCAGCGATATAGAGTGTCTGCCGTCTTGTGTTTATGTAGTTTATGCGGGCGTGGCCGAGTGATTCAGGCGACAGAGAAATATGGGTCCTCCGGGTTCAGTAATGAGAGCAGTTTTGTGTTGATGTGGTTTTCGTAGCCTGGTGGCCGAGTGGTTCAGGCGACAACGAAATCTGCGACCTGCTGGTTCTTGATAGTAGTGTTGTGTTCATGCAGTTTCTGTGGTCTGGTGGCCGAGTGGTTCATGCCACAGAGAAATCGGGGACTTCCCTATAAGTGAGAGCAGTGTTCCGTTGACGTTGTTTTTATGGTCTCGTGGCCTAATGGTTCTGGCGACAGACAAATCTGCGAGTGAGTGTCTGGTTACTGATAGCAGTGTTGCGTTGATGTAGTTTGGGTCAGGAGTATCTGGTGGCCGAGTGGTTCATGTGACAACCAAATGTGCGACCTGCTGGTTCTTGATAGCAGTGTTGTGTTCATGCAGTTTCTGTGGTCTGGTGGTCGAGTGGTTCAGGCCAGAGAAAAATCGGGGACTTCCCTATAAATGAGAGCAGTGTTGCGTTGACGTAGTTTTTTTGGTCTGGTGACCTAACGATTCTGGCGACAGACAAATCTGCGACTGAGTGTCTGGTTAATGAGAGCAGTGTTGCGTTGATGTAGTTTGGGTCAGGAGTATCTGGTGGCCGAGTGGTTCATGTGACAACCAAATGTGCGACCTGCTGGTTCTTGATAGCAGTGTTGTGTTCATGCAGTTTCTGTGGTCTGGTGGCCGAGTGGTTCAGGCCAGAGAAAAATCGGGGACTTCACTATAAATGAGAGCAGTGTTGCGTTGACGTAGTTTTTTTCGTCTGGTGACCTAACGATTCTGGCGACAGACAAATCTGCGACTGAGTGTCTGGTTAATGATAGCAGTGTTGCGTTGATATAGTTTGGGTCAGGAGTATCTGACTGTGTGTGTGTGTGTGTGTGTGTGTGTGTGTGTGTGTGTGTGTGTGTGTGTGTGTGTGTGTGTGTGTGTGTGTGTGTGTGTGTGTGTGTGTGTTTGTGTGGAAGTCCGAATCGCGAGAAGGCCATGCTTTCTCGTCTAATGTACTGGATGATTATGGAAGCGTATGGAGTATGTGCGTTGTTTAAGTTATTAGGAATGCTAATGATTTTGAAATTGGTTTGAGATGTTTTGGTTGTTATTGCTGTTTTGCTGTAGTTACTGAATAAGTGTCCAGTAGTTAGTTGAAGTGCCTTGTGAAGGCTGATTAAAATTGATTATCTTGACTTCACTTGAAGGCTGTCCCCGAGACGGAGGTGCCCGAGACGGATGTGCCCCAGACGGATGACCCCGAGACGGATGACCCCGAGACGGATGTCCCCGAGACGGAAGGCCGAGACGGACATCCCCGAGACGGGTGGCACAGACGGGTGTCGCAGACGGATGGCCCTGGGAGGAAAAGCCTGGACGGAAGGGTCCTTCGTTTTCATGGCTTTTCGTCCCAGGGACATCCTTCTGTGCCCCTGGTCTTGGCCGTCCCAGTCTCGGAGACGGATGGCGCCGAGACGGATGTCCCCGAGACGGAGGAAGGCCGCCCGAGACGGATGTCCACGAGACGGAGGAAGGCCGCCCGAGACGGATGTCACCGAGATGGATGTCCCCGAAACGGAAGGTGTGCTTTTTCAAGCATTACGTCCTATTTGAGAGAATGTGACTGATTCCTTCTCCTTCTTTTTTCAGCTGAGTGTATGGGTCTGGCGATATTGAGTGTCTGCAGTGTTGTGTTTATGTAGTTTGTGCGGTTGTGGCCGAGTGCTTCAGGCGACAGACAAATATGGGTCCTCCGGGTTCGGTAATGAGAGCAGTGTTGTGTTGATGTGGTTTTCGTAGTCTGGTGGCCGAGTGGTTCAGGCGACAGCGAAATGTGCGACCCGCTGCTTTTTGATAGCAGTGTTGTGTTCATGCAGTTTCTGTGGTCTGGTGGCCGAGTGTTTCAGTCCTCAGAGAAATCGGGGACTTCCCTATAAGTGAGAGCAGTGTTGCGTTGACGTAGTTTTTTTGGTCTTGCTGGCCTAATGGTTCTGGCGACAGACAAATCTGCGAGTGAGTGTCTGGTTACTGATAGCAGTGTTGCTTTGATGTAGTTTGGGTCAGGAGTATCTGACTGTGTGTGTGTGTGTGTGTGTGTGTGTGTGTGTGTGTGTGTGTGTGTGTGTGTGTGTGTGTGCGTGGAAGGCGGGAGCGCGAGAAGGCCATGCTTTTTTTAGTATAATGTACTTGATGATTATGGAAGCGTATGGAGTATGTGCGTTGATGAAGTCATTAGGAATGCTAATGGTTTTCCAATTGGTTTGAGATGTTTTGGTTGTTATTGCTGTTTTGCTGTAGTTAGTGAATGAGTGTGTAGTAGTTAGTTGAAGTGCCTTGTGTAGGCTGATTAAAATTGATTATCTTGACTTTACTTGAAGGCTGTCCCCGAGACGGAGGTGCCCGAGACGGATGACCCCGAGACGGATGTCCCCGAGACGGAAGGCCGAGACGGACATCCCCGAGACGGGTGGCACAGACGGTGTCGCAGACGGATGGCCCTGGGAGGAAAAGCCTGGACGGAAGGGTCCTTCGTTTTCATGGCTTTTCGTCCCAGGGACATCCTTCTGTGCCACTGGTCTTGGCCGTCCCAGTCTCGGAGACGGATGGCGCCGAGACGGATGTCCCCGAGACGGATGAAGGCCGCCCGAGACGGATGTCCCCGAGACGGAGGAAGGCCGCCCGAGACGGATGTCACCAAGATGGATGTCCCCGACACGGAAGGTGTGCTTTTTCAGGCATTACGTCCGATTTGAGAGAATGTGACTGATTCCTTCTTCTTCTTTTTTCAGCTGAGTGTATGGGTCCAGCGATATTGAGTGTCTGCAGTGTTGTGTTTATGTAGTTTGTGCGGTTGTGGCCGACTGCTTCAGGCGACAGACAAATATGGGTCCTCCGGGTTCGGTAATGAGAGCAGTTTTGTGCTGATGTGGTTTTCGTAGTCTGGTGGCCGAGTGGTTCAGGCGACAGCCAAATGTGCGACCCGCTGCTTTTTGATAGCAGTGTTGTGTTCATGCAGTTTCTGTGGTCTGGTGGCCGAGTGTTTCAGTCCTCAGAGAAATCGGGGACTTCCCTATAAGTGAGAGCAGTGTTGCGTTGACGTAGTTTTTTTGGTCTTGCTGGCCTAATGGTTCTGGCGACAGAGAAATCTGCGAGTGAGTGTCTGGTTACTGATAGCAGTGTTGCTTTGATGTAGTTTGGGTCAGGAGTATCTGACTGTGTGTGTGTGTGTGTGTGTGTGTGTGTGTGTGTGTGTGTGTGTGTGTGTGTGTGTGTGTGTGTGTGTGTGTGTGTGTGTGTGTGTGTGTGCGTGGAAGGCGGGAGCGCGAGAAGGCCATGCTTTTTTTAGTGTAATGTACTTGATGATTATGGAAGCGTATGGAGTATGTGCGTTGATGAAGTTATTAGGAATGCTAATGGGTTTCCAATTGGTTTGAGATGTTTTGGTTGTTATTGCTGTTTTGCTGTAGTTAGTGAATGAGTGTGTAGTAGTGAGTTGAAGTGCCTTGTGTAGGCTGATTAAAATTGATTATCTTGACTTCACTTGAAGGCTGTCCCCGAGACGGAGGTGCCCGAGACGGATGACCCCGAGACGGATGACCCCGAGACGGATGTCCCCGAGACGGAAGGCCGAGACGGACATCCCCGAGACGGGTGGCACAGACGGGTGTCGCAGACGGATGGCCCTGGGAGGAAAAGCCTGGACGGAAGGGTCCTTCGTTTTCATGGCTTTTCGTCCCAGGGACATCCTTCTGTGCCTCTGGTCTGGGCCGTCCCAGTCTCGGAGACGGATGGCGCCGAGACGGATGTCCCCGAGACGGAGGAAGGCCGCCCGAGACGGATGTTCCCGAGACGGAGGAAGGCCGCCCGAGACGGATGTCACCGAGATGGATGTCCCCGACACGGAAGGTGTGCTTTTTGAAGCATTACGTCCGATTTGAGAGAATGTGACTGATTCCTTCTTCTTCTTTTTTCAGCCGAGTGTATGGGTCCAGCGATATAGAGTGTCTGCCGTCTTGTGTTTATGTAGTTTGTGCGGTCGTGGCCGAGTGATTCAGGCGACAGAGAAATATGGGTCCTCCGGATTCAGTAATGAGAGCAGTTTTGTGTTGATGTGGTTTTCGTAGCCTGGTGGCCGAGTGGTTCAGGCGACAACGAAATCTGCGACCTGCTGGTTCTTGATAGTAGTGTTGTGTTCATGCAGTTTCTGTGGTCTGGTGGCCGAGTGGTTCATGCCACAGAGAAATCGGGGACTTCCCTATAAGTGAGAGCAGTGTTGCGTTGACGTTGTTTTTTTGGTCTGGTGGCTTAATGATTCTGGCGACAGACAAATCTGCGACTGAGTGTCTGGTTAATGATAGCAGTGTTGCGTTGATGTAGTTTGGGTCAGGAGTATCTGGTGGCCGAGTGGTTCATGTGACAACCAAATCTGCGACCTGCTGGTTCTTGATAGCAGTGTTGTGTTCATGCAGTTTCTGTGGTCTGGTGGCCGAGTGGTTCAGGCCAGAGAGAAATCGGGGACTTCCCTATAAATGAGAGCAATGTTGCGTTGACGTAGTTTTTTTGGTCTGGTGACCTAACGGTTCTGGCGACAGACAAATCTGCGACTGAGTGTCTGGTTAATGATAGCAGTGTTGCGTTGATATAGTTTGGGTCAGGAGTATCTGACTGTGTGTGTGTGTGTGTGTGTGTGTGTGTGTGTGTGTGTGTGTGTGTGTATGTCTGTGTGTGTGTGTGTGTGTGTGTGTGTGTGTGTGTGTGTGTGTGTGTGTGTGTTTATGTGAGTGGAAGGCGGGAGCGCGAGAAGACCATGCTTTCTCTTCTAATGTACTTGATGATTATGGAAGTGTATGGAGTATATGCGTTGATTAAGTTATTAGGAATGCTAATGATTTTCAAATTGGTTTGAGATGTTTTGGTTGTTATTGCTGTTTTGCTGTAGTTAGTGAATGAGTATCTAGTAGTTAGTTGAAGTGCCTTGTGAAGGCTGATTAAAATTGATTATCTTGACTTCACTTGAAGGCTGTCCCCGAGACGGAGGTGCCCGAGACGGATGTGCCCCAGACGGATGACCCCAAGACGGATGACCCCGAGACGGATGTCCCCGAGACGGAAGGCCGAGACGGACATCCCCGAGACGGGTGGCACAGACGGGTGTCGCAGACGGATGGCCCTGGGAGGAAAAGCCTGGACGGAAGGGTCCTTCGTTTTCATGGCTTTTCGTCCCAGGGACATCCTTCTGTGCCTCTGGTCTGGGCCGTCCCAGTCTCGGAGACGGATGGCGCCGAGACGGATGTCCCCGAGACGGAGGAAGGCCGCCCGAGACGGATGTCCCCGAGACGGAGGAAGGCCGCCCGAGACGGATGTCACCGAGATGGATGTCCCCGACACGGAAGGTGTGCTTTTTGAAGCATTACGTCCGATTTGAGAGAATGTGACTGATTCCTTCTTCTTCTTTTTTCAGTTGAGTGTATGGGTCCAGCGATATAGAGTGTCTGCCGTCTTGTGTTTATGTAGTTTGTGCGGTCGTGGCCGAGTGATTCAGGCGACAGAGAAATATGGGTCCTCCGGGTTCAGTAATGAGAGCAGTTTTGTGTTGATGTGGTTTTCGTAGCCTGGTGGCCGAGTGGTTCAGGCGACAACGAAATCTGCGACCTGCTGGTTCTTGATAGTAGTGTTGTGTTCATGCAGTTTCTGTGGTCTGGTGGCCGAGTGGTTCATGCCACAGAGAAATCGGGGACTTCCCTATAAGTGAGAGCAGTGTTGCGTTGACGTTGTTTTTTTGGTCTGGTGGCTTAATGATTCTGGCGACAGACAAATCTGCGACTGAGTGTCTGGTTAATGATAGCAGTGTTGCGTTGATGTAGTTTGGGTCAGGAGTATCTGGTGGCCGAGTGGTTCATGTGACAACCAAATCTCCGACCTGCTGGTTCTTGATAGCAGTGTTGTGTTCATGCAGTTTCTGTGGTCTGGTGGCCGAGTGGTTCAGGCCAGAGAGAAATCGGGGACTTCCCTATAAATGAGAGCAGTGTTGCGTTGACGTAGTTTTTTTGGTCTGGTGACCTAACGGTTCTGGCGACAGACAAATCTGCGACTGAGTGTCTGGTTAATGATAGCAGTGTTGCGTTGATATAGTTTGGGTCAGGAGTATCTGACTCTGTGTGTGTGTGTGTGTGTGTGTGTGTGTGTGTGTGTGTGTGTGTGTGTGTGTGTGTGTGTGTGTGTGTGTGTGTGTGTGTGTGTGTGTGTGTGTTTATGTGCGTGGAAGGCGGGAGCGCGAGAAGACCATGCTTTCTCTTCTAATGTACTTGATGATTATGGAAGTGTATGGAGTATATGCGTTGATTAAGTTATTAGGAATGCTAATGATTTTCAAATTGGTTTGAGATGTTTTGGTTGTTATTGCTGTTTTGCTGTAGTTAGTGAATGAGTATCTAGTAGTTAGTTGAAGTGCCTTGTGAAGGCTGATTAAAATTGATTATCTTGACCTCACTTGAAGGCTGTCCCCGAGACGGAGGTGCCCGAGACGGATGTGCCCCAGACGGATGACCCCAAGACGGATGACCCCGAGACGGATGTCCCCGAGACGGAAGGCCGAGACGGACATCCCCGAGACGGGTTGCACAGACTGGTGTCGCAGACGGATGGCCCTGGGACGAAAAGCCTGGACGGAAGGGTCCTTCGTTTTCATGGCTTTTCGTCCCAGGGACATCCTTCTGTGCCACTGGTCTTGGCCGTCCCAGTCTCGGAGACGGATGGCGCCGAGACGGATGTCCTCGAGACGGAGGAAGGCCGCCCGAGACGGATGTCCCCGAGACGGAGGAAGGCCGCCCGAGACGGATGTCACCGAGATGGATGTCCCCGAGACGGAAGGTGTGCTTTTTCGAGCATTACGTCCGATTTGAGAGAATGTGACTGATTCCTTCTTCTTCTTTTTTCAGCTGAGTGTATGCGTCCAGCGATATAGAGTGTATGCAGTGTTGTGTTTATGTAGTTTGTGTGGTCGTGGCCGAGTGCTTCAGGCGACAGACAAATATGGGTCCTCCGGGTTCAGTAATGAGAGCAGTTTTGTGTTGATGTGGTTTTCGTAGCCTGGTGGCCGAGTGGTTCAGGCGACAACGAAATCTGCGACCTGCTGGTTCTTGATAGTAGTGTTGTGTTCATGCAGTTTCTGTGGTCTGGTGGCCGAGTGGTTCATGCCACAGAGAAATCGGGGACTTCCCTATAAGTGAGAGCAGTGTTGCGTTGACGTTGTTTTTATGGTCTCGTGGCCTAATGGTTCTGGCGACAGACAAATCTGCGACTGAGTGTCTGGTTAATGATAGCAGTGTTGCGTTGATGTAGTTTGGGTCAGGAGTATCTGGTGGCCGAGTGGTTCATGTGACATCCAAATGTGCGACCTGCTGGTTCTTGATAGCAGTGTTGTGTTCATGCAGTTTCTGTGGTCTGGTGGCCGAGTGGTTCAGGCCAGAGAAAAATCGGGGACTTCCCTATAAATGAGAGCAGTGTTGCGTTGACGTAGTTTTTTTGGTCTGGTGACCTAACGGTTCTGGCGACAGACAAATCTGCGACTGAGTGTCTGGTTAATGATAGCAGTGTTGCGTTGATATAGTTTGGGTCAGGAGTATCTGACTCTGTGTGTGTGTGTGTGTGTGTGTGTGTGTGTGTGTGTGTGTGTGTGTGTGTGTGTGTGTGTGTGTGTGTGTGTGTGTGTGTGTGTGTGTGTGTGTGTGTGTGTGTGTGTGTTTGTGTGGAAGTCCGAAGCGCGAGAAGGCCATGCTTTCTTGTCTAATGTACTGGATGATTATGGAAGCGTATGGAGTATGTGCGTTGTTTAAGTTATTAGGAATGCTAATGATTTTGAAATTGGTTTGAGATGTTTTGGTTGTTATTGCTGTTTTGCTGTAGTTACTGAATAAGTGTCCAGTAGTTAGTTGAAGTGCCTTGTGAAGGCTGATTAAAATTGATTATCTTGACTTCACTTGAAGGCTGTCCCCGAGACGGAGGTGCCCGAGACGGATGTGCCCCAGACGGATGACCCCGAGACGGATGACCCCGAGACGGATGTCCCCGAGACGGAAGGCCGAGACGGACATCCCCGAGACGGGTGGCACAGACGGGTGTCGCAGACGGATGGCCCTGGGAGGAAAAGCCTGGACGGAAGGGTCCTTCGTTTTCATGGCTTTTCGTCCCAGGGACATCCTTCTGTGCCACTGGTCTTGGCCGTCCCAGTCTCGGAGACGGATGGCGCCGAGACGGATGTCCCCGAGACGGAGGAAGGCCGCCCGAGACGGATGTCCACGAGACGGAGGAAGGCCGCCCGAGACGGATGTCACCGAGATGGATGTCCCCGACACGGAAGGTGTGCTTTTTCAAGCATTACGTCCTATTTGAGAGAATGTGACTGATTCCTTCTCCTTCTTTTTTCAGCTGAGTGTATGGGTCTAGCGATATTGAGTGTCTGCAGTGTTGTGTTTATGTAGTTTGTGCGGTTGTGGCCGACTGCTTCAGGCGACAGACAAATATGGGTCCTCCGGGTTCGGTAATGAGAGCAGTGTTGTGTTGATGTGGTTTTCGTAGTCTGGTGGCCGAGTGGTTCAGGCGACAGCGAAATGTGCGACCCGCTGCTTCTTGATAGCAGTGTTGTGTTCATGCAGTTTCTGTGGTCTGGTGGTCGAGTCTTTCAGGCCTCAGAGAAATCGGGGACTTCCCTATAAATGAGAGCAGTGTTGCGTTGACGTAGTTTTTTTGGTCTGGTGGCCTAATGGTTCTGGCGACACAGAAATCTGCGACTGAGTGTCTGGTTAATGATAGCAGTGTTGCGTTGATGTAGTTTGGGTGAGGAGTATCTGACTCTGTGTGTGTGTGTGTGTGTGTGTGTGTGTGTGTGTGTGTGTGTGTGTGTGTGTGTGTGTGTGTGTGTGTGTGTGTGTGTGTGTTTGTGTGGAAGTCCGGAGCGCGAGAAGGCCATGCTTTCTCGTCTAATGTACTGGATAATTATGGAAGTGTATGGAGTATGTGCGTTGATTAAGTTAGTAGGAATGCTAATGGTTTTCTAATTTGTTTGAGATTTTTTGATTGTTATTGCTGTTTGGTGTAGTTAGTGAATGAGTGTCTAGTAGTTAGTTGAAGTGCCTTGTGAAGGCTGATTAAACTTGATTATCTTGACTTCACTTGAAGGCTGTACCCGAGACGGAGGTGCCTGAGACGGATGTGCCCCAGACGGATGACCCCGAGACGGATGACCCCGAGACGGATGTCCCCGAGACGGAAGGCCGAGACGGACATCCCCGAGACGGGTGGCACAGACGGGTGTCGCAGACGGATGGCTCTGGGAGGAAAAGCCTGGACGGAAGGGTCCTTCGTTTTCATGGCTTTTCGTCCCAGGGACATCCTTCTGTGCCACTGGTCTTGGCCGTCCCAGTCTCGGAGACGGATGGCGCCGAGACGGATGTCCCCGAGACGGATGAAGGCCGCCCGAGACGGATGTCCCCGAGACGGAGGAAGGCCGCCCGAGACGGATGTCACCAAGATGGATGTCCCCGACACGGAAGGTGTGCTTTTTCAAGCATTACGTCCGATTTGAGAGAATGTGACTGATTCCTTCTTCTTCTTTTTTCAGCTGAGTGTATGGGTCCAGCGATATTGAGTGTCTGCAGTGTTGTGTTTATGTAGTTTGTGCGGTTGTGGCCGACTGCTTCAGGCGACAGACAAATATCGGTCCTCCGGGTTCGGTAATGAGAGCAGTTTTGTGCTGATGTGGTTTTCGTAGTCTGGTGGCCGAGTGGTTCAGGCGACAGCCAAATGTGCGACCCGCTGCTTTTTGATAGCAGTGTTGTGTTCATGCAGTTTCTGTGGTCTGGTGGCCGAGTGTTTCAGTCCTCAGAGAAATCGGGGACTTCCCTATAAGTGAGAGCAGTGTTGCGTTGACGTAGTTTTTTTGGTCTTGCTTGCCTAATGGTTCTGGCGACAGACAAATCTGCGAGTGAGTGTCTGGTTACTGATAGCAGTGTTGCTTTGATGTAGTTTGGGTCAGGAGTATCTGACTGTGTGTGTGTGTGTGTGTGTGTGTGTGTGTGTGTGTGTGTGTGTGTGTGTGTGTGTGTGTGCGTGGAAGGCGGGAGCGCGAGAAGGCCATGCTTTTTTTAGTGTAATGTACTTGATGATTATGGAAGCGTATGGAGTATGTGCGTTGATGAAGTTATTAGGAATGCTAATGGGTTTCCAATTGGTTTGAGATGTTTTGGTTGTTATTGCTGTTTTGCTGTAGTTAGTGAATGAGTGTGTAGTAGTGAGTTGAAGTGCCTTGTGTAGGCTGATTAAAATTGATTATCTTGACTTCACTTGAAGGCTGTCCCCGAGACGGAGGTGCCCGAGACGGATGACCCCGAGACGGATGACCCCGAGACGGATGTCCCCGAGACGGAAGGCCGAGACGGACATCCCCGAGACGGGTGGCACAGACGGGTGTCGCAGACGGATGGCCCTGGGAGGAAAAGCCTGGACGGAAGGGTCCTTCGTTTTCATGGCTTTTCGTCCCAGGGACATCCTTCTGTGCCTCTGGTCTGGGCCGTCCCAGTCTCGGAGACGGATGGCGCCGAGACGGATGTCCCCGAGACGGAGGAAGGCCGCCCGAGACGGATGTTCCCGAGACGGAGGAAGGCCGCCCGAGACGGATGTCACCGAGATGGATGTCCCCGACACGGAAGGTGTGCTTTTTGAAGCATTACGTCCGATTTGAGAGAATGTGACTGATTCCTTCTTCTTCTTTTTTCAGCTGAGTGTATGGGTCCAGCGATATAGAGTGTCTGCCGTCTTGTGTTTATGTAGTTTGTGCGGTCGTGGCCGAGTGATTCAGGCGACAGAGAAATATGGGTCCTCCGGGTTCAGTAATGAGAGCAGTTTTGTGTTGATGTGGTTTTCGTAGCCTGGTGGCCGAGTGGTTCAGGCGACAACGAAATCTGCGACCTGCTGGTTCTTGATAGTAGTGTTGTGTTCATGCAGTTTCTGTGGTCTGGTGGCCGAGTGGTTCATGCCACAGAGAAATCGGGGACTTCCCTATAAGTGAGAGCAGTGTTGCGTTGACGTTGTTTTTTTGGTCTGGTGGCTTAATGATTCTGGCGACAGACAAATCTGCGACTGAGTGTCTGGTTAATGATAGCAGTGTTGCGTTGATGTAGTTTGGGTCAGGAGTATCTGGTGGCCGAGTGGTTCATGTGACAACCAAATCTGCGACCTGCTGGTTCTTGATAGCAGTGTTGTGTTCATGCAGTTTCTGTGGTCTGGTGGCCGAGTGGTTCAGGCCAGAGAGAAATCGGGGACTTCCCTATAAATGAGAGCAATGTTGCGTTGACGTAGTTTTTTTGGTCTGGTGACCTAACGGTTCTGGCGACAGACAAATCTGCGACTGAGTGTCTGGTTAATGATAGCAGTGTTGCGTTGATATAGTTTGGGTCAGGAGTATCTGACTGTGTGTGTGTGTGTGTGTGTGTGTGTGTGTGTGTGTGTGTGTGTGTGTGTATGTCTGTGTGTGTGTGTGTGTGTGTGTGTGTGTGTGTGTGTGTGTGTTTATGTGCGTGGAAGGCGGGAGCGCGAGAAGACCATGCTTTCTCTTCTAATGTACTTGATGATTATGGAAGTGTATGGAGTATATGCGTTGATTAAGTTATTAGGAATGCTAATGATTTTCAAATTGGTTTGAGATGTTTTGGTTGTTATTGCTGTTTTGCTGTAGTTAGTGAATGAGTATCTAGTAGTTAGTTGAAGTGCCTTGTGAAGGCTGATTAAAATTGATTATCTTGACCTCACTTGAAGGCTGTCCCCGAGACGGAGGTGCCCGAGACGGATGTGCCCCAGACGGATGACCCCAAGACGGATGACCCCGAGACGGATGTCCCCGAGACGGAAGGCCGAGACGGACATCCCCGAGACGGGTTGCACAGACTGGTGTCGCAGACGGATGGCCCTGGGACGAAAAGCCTGGACGGAAGGGTCCTTCGTTTTCATGGCTTTTCGTCCCAGGGACATCCTTCTGTGCCACTGGTCTTGGCCGTCCCAGTCTCGGAGACGGATGGCGCCGAGACGGATGTCCTCGAGACGGAGGAAGGCCGCCCGAGACGGATGTCCCCGAGACGGAGGAAGGCCGCCCGAGACGGATGTCACCGAGATGGATGTCCCCGAGACGGAAGGTGTGCTTTTTCGAGCATTCCGTCCGATTTGAGAGAATGTGACTGATTCCTTCTTCTTCTTTTTTCAGCTGAGTGTATGCGTCCAGCGATATAGAGTGTATGCAGTGTTGTGTTTATGTAGTTTGTGTGGTCGTGGCCGAGTGCTTCAGGCGACAGACAAATATGGGTCCTCCGGGTTCAGTAATGAGAGCAGTTTTGTGTTGATGTGGTTTTCGTAGCCTGGTGGCCGAGTGGTTCAGGCGACAACGAAATCTGCGACCTGCTGGTTCTTGATAGTAGTGTTGTGTTCATGCAGTTTCTGTGGTCTGGTGGCCGAGTGGTTCATGCCACAGAGAAATCGGGGACTTCCCTATAAGTGAGAGCAGTGTTGCGTTGACGTTGTTTTTATGGTCTCGTGGCCTAATGGTTCTGGCGACAGACAAATCTGCGACTGAGTGTCTGGTTAATGATAGCAGTGTTGCGTTGATGTAGTTTGGGTCAGGAGTATCTGGTGGCCGAGTGGTTCATGTGACATCCAAATGTGCGACCTGCTGGTTCTTGATAGCAGTGTTGTGTTCATGCAGTTTCCGTGGTCTGGTGGCCGAGTGGTTCAGGCCAGAGAAAAATCGGGGACTTCCCTATAAATGAGAGCAGTGTTGCGTTGACGTAGTTTTTTTGGTCTGGTGACCTAACGGTTCTGGCGACAGACAAATCTGCGACTGAGTGTCTGGTTAATGATAGCAGTGTTGCGTTGATATAGTTTGGGTCAGGAGTATCTGACTCTGTGTGTGTGTGTGTGTGTGTGTGTGTGTGTGTGTGTGTGTGTGTGTGTGTGTGTGTGTGTTTGTGTGGAAGTCCGAAGCGCGAGAAGGCCATGCTTTCTTGTCTAATGTACTGGATGATTATGGAAGCGTATGGAGTATGTGCGTTGTTTAAGTTATTAGGAATGCTAATGATTTTGAAATTGGTTTGAGATGTTTTGGTTGTTATTGCTGTTTTGCTGTAGTTACTGAATAAGTGTCCAGTAGTTAGTTGAAGTGCCTTGTGAAGGCTGATTAAAATTGATTATCTTGACTTCACTTGAAGGCTGTCCCCGAGACGGAGGTGCCCGAGACGGATGTGCCCCAGACGGATGACCCCGAGACGGATGACCCCGAGACGGATGTCCCCGAGACGGAAGGCCGAGACGGACATCCCCGAGACGGGTGGCACAGACGGGTGTCGCAGACGGATGGCCCTGGGAGGAAAAGCCTGGACGGAAGGGTCCTTCGTTTTCATGGCTTTTCGTCCCAGGGACATCCTTCTGTGCCACTGGTCTTGGCCGTCCCAGTCTCGGAGACGGATGGCGCCGAGACGGATGTCCCCGAGACGGAGGAAGGCCGCCCGAGACGGATGTCCACGAGACGGAGGAAGGCCGCCCGAGACGGATGTCACCGAGATGGATGTCCCCGACACGGAAGGTGTGCTTTTTCAAGCATTACGTCCTATTTGAGAGAATGTGACTGATTCCTTCTCCTTCTTTTTTCAGCTGAGTGTATGGGTCTAGCGATATTGAGTGTCTGCAGTGTTGTGTTTATGTAGTTTGTGCGGTTGTGGCCGACTGCTTCAGGCGACAGACAAATATGGGTCCTCCGGGTTCGGTAATGAGAGCAGTGTTGTGTTGATGTGGTTTTCGTAGTCTGGTGGCCGAGTGGTTCAGGCGACAGCGAAATGTGCGACCCGCTGCTTCTTGATAGCAGTGTTGTGTTCTTGCAGTTTCTGTGGTCTGGTGGTCGAGTCTTTCAGGCCTCAGAGAAATCGGGGACTTCCCTATAAATGAGAGCAGTGTTGCGTTGACGTAGTTTTTTTGGTCTGGTGGCCTAATGGTTCTGGCGACACAGAAATCTGCGACTGAGTGTCTGGTTAATGATAGCAGTGTTGCGTTGATGTAGTTTGGGTGAGGAGTATCTGACTCTGTGTGTGTGTGTGTGTGTGTGTGTGTGTGTGTGTGTGTGTGTGTGTGTGTGTGTGTGTGTGTGTGTGTGTGTGTGTGTGTGTGTGTGTGTTGTGTGGAAGTCCGGAGCGCGAGAAGGCCATGCTTTCTCGTCTAATGTACTGGATAATTATGGAAGTGTATGGAGTATGTGCGTTGATTAAGTTAGTAGGAATGCTAATGGTTTTCTAATTTGTTTGAGATTTTTTGATTGTTATTGCTGTTTGGTGTAGTTAGTGAATGAGTGTCTAGTAGTTAGTTGAAGTGCCTTGTGAAGGCTGATTAAACTTGATTATCTTGACTTCACTTGAAGGCTGTACCCGAGACGGAGGTGCCTGAGACGGATGTGCCCCAGACGGATGACCCCGAGACGGATGACCCCGAGACGGATGTCCCCGAGACGGAAGGCCGAGACGGACATCCCCGAGACGGGTGGCACAGACGGGTGTCGCAGACGGATGGCTCTGGGAGGAAAAGCCTGGACGGAAGGGTCCTTCGTTTTCATGGCTTTTCGTCCCAGGGACATCCTTCTGTGCCACTGGTCTTGGCCGTCCCAGTCTCGGAGACGGATGGCGCCGAGACGGATGTCCCCGAGACGGATGAAGGCCGCCCGAGACGGATGTCCCCGAGACGGAGGAAGGCCGCCCGAGACGGATGTCACCAAGATGGATGTCCCCGACACGGAAGGTGTGCTTTTTCAAGCATTACGTCCGATTTGAGAGAATGTGACTGATTCCTTCTTCTTCTTTTTTCAGCTGAGTGTATGGGTCCAGCGATATTGAGTGTCTGCAGTGTTGTGTTTATGTAGTTTGTGCGGTTGTGGCCGACTGCTTCAGGCGACAGACAAATATCGGTCCTCCGGGTTCGGTAATGAGAGCAGTTTTGTGCTGATGTGGTTTTCGTAGTCTGGTGGCCGAGTGGTTCAGGCGACAGCCAAATGTGCGACCCGCTGCTTTTTGATAGCAGTGTTGTGTTCATGCAGTTTCTGTGGTCTGGTGGCCGAGTGTTTCAGTCCTCAGAGAAATCGGGGACTTCCCTATAAGTGAGAGCAGTGTTGCGTTGACGTAGTTTTTTTGGTCTTGCTGGCCTAATGGTTCTGGCGACAGACAAATCTGCGAGTGAGTGTCTGGTTACTGATAGCAGTGTTGCTTTGATGTAGTTTGGGTCAGGAGTATCTGACTGTGTGTGTGTGTGTGTGTGTGTGTGTGTGTGTGTGTGTGTGTGTGTGTGTGTGTGTGTGTGTGTGTGTGTGTGTGTGTGTGTGTGTGTGTGTGTGCGTGGAAGGCGGGAGCGCGAGAAGGCCATGCTTTTTTTAGTGTAATGTACTTGATGATTATGGAAGCGTATGGAGTATGTGCGTTGATGAAGTTATTAGGAATGCTAATGGGTTTCCAATTGGTTTGAGATGTTTTGGTTGTTATTGCTGTTTTGCTGTAGTTAGTGAATGAGTGTGTAGTAGTGAGTTGAAGTGCCTTGTGTAGGCTGATTAAAATTGATTATCTTGACTTCACTTGAAGGCTGTCCCCGAGACGGAGGTGCCCGAGACGGATGACCCCGAGACGGATGACCCCGAGACGGATGTCCCCGAGACGGAAGGCCGAGACGGACATCCCCGAGACGGGTGGCACAGACGGGTGTCGCAGACGGATGGCCCTGGGAGGAAAAGCCTGGACGGAAGGGTCCTTCGTTTTCATGGCTTTTCGTCCCAGGGACATCCTTCTGTGCCTCTGGTCTGGGCCGTCCCAGTCTCGGAGACGGATGGCGCCGAGACGGATGTCCCCGAGACGGAGGAAGGCCGCCCGAGACGGATGTCCCCGAGACGGAGGAAGGCCGCCCGAGACGGATGTCACCGAGATGGATGTCCCCGACACGGAAGGTGTGCTTTTTGAAGCATTACGTCCGATTTGAGAGAATGTGACTGATTCCTTCTTCTTCTTTTTTCAGCTGAGTGTATGGGTCCAGCGATATAGAGTGTCTGCCGTCTTGTGTTTATGTAGTTTGTGCGGTCGTGGCCGAGTGATTCAGGCGACAGAGAAATATGGGTCCTCCGGGTTCAGTAATGAGAGCAGTTTTGTGTTGATGTGGTTTTCGTAGCCTGGTGGCCGAGTGGTTCAGGCGAGAACGAAATCTGCGACCTGCTGGTTCTTGATAGTAGTGTTGTGTTCATGCAGTTTCTGTGGTCTGGTGGCCGAGTGGTTCATGCCACAGAGAAATCGGGGACTTCCCTATAAGTGAGAGCAGTGTTGCGTTGACGTTGTTTTTTTGGTCTGCTGGCTTAATGATTCTGGCGACAGACAAATCTGCGACTGAGTGTCTGGTTAATGATAGCAGTGTTGCGTTGATGTAGTTTGGGTCAGGAGTATCTGGTGGCCGAGTGGTTCATGTGACAACCAAATCTGCGACCTGCTGGTTCTTGATAGCAGTGTTGTGTTCATGCAGTTTCTGTGGTCTGGTGGCCGAGTGGTTCAGGCCAGAGAGAAATCGGGGACTTCCCTATAAATGAGAGCAGTGTTGCGTTGACGTAGTTTTTTTGGTCTGGTGACCTAACGGTTCTGGCGACAGACAAATCTGCGACTGAGTGTCTGGTTAATGATAGCAGTGTTGCGTTGATATAGTTTGGGTCAGGAGTATCTGACTGTGTGTGTGTGTGTGTGTGTGTGTGTGTGTGTGTGTGTGTGTGTGTGTGTGTGTGTGTGTGTGTGTGTGTGTGTGTGTGTGTTTATGTGCGTGGAAGGCGGGAGCGCGAGAAGACCATGCTTTCTCTTCTAATGTACTTGATGATTATGGAAGTGTATGGAGTATATGCGTTGATTAAGTTATTAGGAATGCTAATGATTTTCAAATTGGTTTGAGATGTTTTGGTTGTTATTGCTGTTTTGCTATAGTTAGTGAATGAGTATCTAGTAGTTAGTTGAAGTGCCTTGTGAAGGCTGATTAAAATTGATTATCTTGACTTCACTTGAAGGCTGTCCCCGAGACGGAGGTGCCCGAGACGGATGTGCCCCAGACGGATGACCCCAAGACGGATGACCCCGAGACGGATGTCCCCGAGACGGAAGGCCGAGACGGACATCCCCGAGACGGGTTGCACAGACTGGTGTCGCAGACGGATGGCCCTGGGACGAAAAGCCTGGACGGAAGGGTCCTTCGTTTTCATGGCTTTTCGTCCCAGGGACATCCTTCTGTGCCACTGGTCTTGGCCGTCCCAGTCTCGGAGACGGATGGCACCGAGACGGATGTCCCCGAGACGGAGGAAGGCCGCCCGAGACGGATGTCCCCGAGACGGAGGAAGGCCGCCCGAGACGGATGTCACCGAGATGGATGTCCCCGAGACGGAAGGTGTGCTTTTTCGAGCATTACGTCCGATTTGAGAGAATGTGACTGATTCCTTCTTCTTCTTTTTTCAGCTGAGTGTATGCGTCCAGCGATATAGAGTGTATGCAGTGTTGTGTTTATGTAGTTTGTGTGGTCGTGGCCGAGTGCTTCAGGCGACAGACAAATATGGGTCCTCCGGGTTCGGTAATGAGAGCAGTTTTGTGTTGATGTGGTTTTCGTAGTCTGGTGGTCGAGTGGTTCAGGCGACAACCAAATCTGCGACCTGCTGGTTTTTGATAGCAGTGTTGTGTTCATGCAGTTTCTGTGGTCTGGTGGCCGAGTGTTTCAGTCCACAGAGAAACCATGGACTTCGCTATAAATGAGAGCAGTGTTGTGTTGACGTAGTTTTTTTGGTCTGGTGGCCTAATGGTTCTGGCGACAGAGAAATCTGCGACTGAGTGTCTGGTTACTGATAGCAGTGTTGCGTTGATGTAGTTTGGGTCAGGAGTATCTGACTGTGTGTGTGTGTGTGTGTGTGTGTGTGTGTGTGTGTGTGTGTGTGTGTGTGTGTGTGTGTGTGTGTGTGTGTGTGTGTGTGTGCGTGGAAGGCGGGAGCGCGAGAAGGCCATGCTTTTTTTAGTATAATGTACTTGATGATTATGGAAGCGTATGGAGTATGTGCGTTGATGAAGTTATTAGGAATGCTAATGGTTTTCCAATTGGTTTGAGATGTTTTGGTTGTTATTGCTGTTTTGCTGTAGTTAGTGAATGAGTGTGTAGTAGTTAGTTGAAGTGCCTTGTGTAGGCTGATTCAAATTGATTCTCTTGACTTTACTTGAAGGCTGTCCCCGAGACGGAGGTGCCCGAGACGGATGACCCCGAGACGGATGTCCCCGAGACGGAAGGCCGAGACGGACATCCCCGAGACGGGTGGCACAGACGGGTGTCGCAGACGGATGGCCCTGGGAGGAAAAGCCTGGACGGAAGGGTCCTTCGTTTTCATGGCTTTTCGTCCCAGGGACATCCTTCTGTGCCACTGGTCTTGGCCGTCCCAGTCTCGGAGACGGATGGCGCCGAGACGGATGTCCCCGAGACGGATGAAGGCCGCCCGAGACGGATGTCCCCGAGAAGGAGGAAGGCCGCCCGAGACGGATGTCACCAAGATGGATGTCCCCGACACGGAAGGTGTGCTTTTTCAAGCATTACGTCCGATTTGAGAGAATGTGACTGATTCCTTCTTCTTCTTTTTTCAGCTGAGTGTATGGGTCCAGCGATATTGAGTGTCTGCAGTGTTGTGTTTATGTAGTTTGTGCGGTTGTGGCCGACTGCTTCAGTCGACAGACAAATATGGGTCCTCCGGGTTCGGCAATGAGAGCAGTTTTGTGCTGATGTGGTTTTCGTAGTCTGGTGACCGAGTGGTTCAGGCGACAGCCAAGTGCGACCCGCTGCTTTTTGATAGCAGTGTTGTGTTCATGCAGTTTCTGTGGTCTGGTGGCCGAGTGTTTCAGTCCTCAGAGAAATCGGGGACTTCCCTATAAGTGAGAGCAGTGTTGCGTTGACGTAGTTTTTTTGGTCTTGCTGGCCTAATGGTTCTGGCGACAGACAAATCTGCGAGTGAGTGTCTGGTTACTGATAGCAGTGTCGCTTTGATGTAGTTTGGGTCAGGAGTATCTGACTCTGTGTGTGTGTGTGTGTGTGTGTGTGTGTGTGTGTGTGTGTGTGTGTGTGTGTGTGTGTGTGTGTGTGTGTGTGTGTGTGTGTGTGTGTGTGTGTGTGCGTGGAAGGCGGGAGCGCGAGAAGGCCATGCTTTTTTTAGTGTAATGTACTTGATGATTATGGAAGCGTATGGAGTATGTGCGTTGATGAAGTTATTAGGAATGCTAATGGGTTTCCAATTGGTTTGAGATGTTTTGGTTGTTATTGCTGTTTTGCTGTAGTTAGCGAATGAGTGTGTAGTAGTTAGTTGAAGTGCCTTGTGTAGGCTGATTAAAATTGATTATCTTGACTTCACTTGAAGGCTGTCCCCGAGACGGAGGTGCCCGAGACGGATGACCCCGAGACGGATGACCCCGAGACGGATGTCCCCGAGACGGAAGGCCGAGACGGACATCCCCGAGACGGGTGGCACAGACGGGTGTCGCAGACGGATGGCCCTGGGAGGAAAAGCCTGGACGGAAGGGTCCTTCGTTTTCATGGCTTTTCGTCCCAGGGACATCCTTCTGTGCCACTGGTCTTGGCCGTCCCATTCTCGGAGACGGATGGCGCCGAGACGGATGTCCCCGAGACGGAGGAAGGCCGCCCGAGACGGATGTCACCGAGATGGATGTCCCCGACACGGAAGGTGTGCTTTTTGAAGCATTACGTCCGATTTGAGAGAATGTGACTAATTCCTTCTTCTTCTTTTTTCAGCTGAGTGTATGGGTCCAGCGATATAGAGTGTCTGCCGTCTTGTGTTTATGTAGTTTGTGCGGTCGTGGCCGAGTGATTCAGGTGACAGAGAAATATGGGTCCTCCGGGTTCGGTAATGAGAGCAGTTTTGTGCTGATGTGGTTTTCGTAGTCTGGTGGCCGAGTGGTTCAGGCGACAACCAAATCTGCGACCTGCTGGTTCTTGATAGTAGTGTTGTGTTCATGCAGTTTCTGTGGTCTGGTGGCCGAGTGGTTCAGGCCACAGAGAAATTGGGGACTTCCCTATAAATGAGAGCAGTGTTACGTTGACGTAGTTTTTTTGGTCTGGTGACCTAATGGTTCTGGCGACAGAGAAATCTGCGTCTGAGTGTCTGGTTAATGATAGCAATGTTGTGTTGATGTAGTTTGGGTCAGGAGTATCTCACTGTGTGTGTGTGTGTGTGTGTGTGTGTGTGTGTGTGTGCGTGGAAGGCGTGGTCGCGAGAAGGCCATGCTTTCTAGTGTAATGTACTGGATGATTATGGAAGCGTATGGAGTATGTGCGTTCATTAAGTTATTAGGAATGCTAATGGTTTTCCAATTGGTTTGAAATGTTTTGGTTGTTATTGCTGTTTTGCTGTAGTTACTGAATAAGTGTCTAGTAGTTAGTTGAAGTGCCTTGTGAAGGCTGATTAAAATTGATTATCTTGATTTCACTTGGAGGCTGTCCCCGAGACGGAGGTGCCCGAGACGGATGTGCCCCAGACGGATGGCCCCGAGACGGATGACCCCGAGACGGATGTCCCCGAGACGGAAGGCCGAGACGGACATCCCCGAGACGGGTGGCACAGACGGGTGTCGCAGACGGATGGCCCTGGGAGGAAAAGCCTGGACGGAAGGGTCCTTCGTTTTCATGGCTTTTCGTCCCAGGGACATCCTTCTGTGCCACTGGTCTTGGCCGTCCCAGTCTCGGAGACGGATGGCGCCGAGACGGATGTCCCCGAGACGGATGAAGGCCGCCCGAGACGGATGTCCCCGAGACGGAGGAAGGCCGCCCGAGACGGATTTCACCAAGATGGATGTCCCCGACACGGAAGGTGTGCTTTTTCAAGCATTACGTCCGATTTGAGAGAATGTGACTGATTCCTTCTTCTTCTTTTTTCAGCTGAGTGTATGGGTCCAGCGATATTGAGTGTCTGCAGTGTTGTGTTTATGTAGTTTGTGCGGTTGTGGCCGACTGCTTCAGACGACAGACAAATATGGGTCCTCCGGGTTCGGTAATAAGAGCAGTTTTGTGCTGATGTGGTTTTCGTAGTCTGGTGGCCGAGTGGTTCAGGCGACAGCCAAATGTGCGACCCGCTGCTTTTTGATAGCAGTGTTGTGTTCATGCAGTTTCTGTGGTCTGGTGGCCGAGTGTTTCAGTCCTCAGAGAAATCGGGGACTTCCCTATAAGTGAGAGCAGTGTTGCGTTGACGTAGTTTTTTTGGTCTTGCTGGCCTAATGGTTCTGGCGACAGACAAATCTGCGAGTGAGTGTCTGGTTACTGATAGCAGTGTTGCTTTGATGTAGTTTGGGTCAGGAGTATCTGACTGTGTGTGTGTGTGTGTGTGTGTGTGTGTGTGTGTGTGTGTGTGTGTGTGTGTGTGTGTGTGTGTGTGTGTGCGTGGAAGGCGGGAGCGCGAGAAGGCCATGCTTTTTTTAGTATAATGTACTTGATGATTATGGAAGCGTATGGAGTATGTGCGTTGATGAAGTCATTAGGAATGCTAATGGTTTTCCAATTGGTTTGAGATGTTTTGGTTGTTATTGCTGTTTTGCTGTAGTTAGTGAATGAGTGTGTAGTAGTTAGTTGAAGTGCCTTGTGTAGGCTGATTAAAATTGATTATCTTGACTTTACTTGAAGGCTGTCCCCGAGACGGAGGTGCCCGAGACGGATGACCCCGAGACGGTTGTCCCCGAGACGGAAGGCCGAGACGGACATCCCCGAGACGGGTGGCACAGACGGTGTCGCAGACGGATGGCCCTGGGAGGAAAAGCCTGGACGGAAGGGTCCTTCGTTTTGATGGCTTTTCGTCCCAGGGACATCCTTCTGTGCCACTGGTCTTGGCCGTCCCAGTCTCGGAGACGGATGGCCCCGAGACGGATGTCCCCGAGACGGATGAAGGCCGCCCGAGACGGATGTCCCCGAGACGGAGGAAGGCCGCCCGAGACGGATGTCACCAAGATGGATGTCCCCGACACGGAAGGTGTGCTTTTTCAGGCATTACGTCCGATTTGAGAGAATGTGACTGATTCCTTCTTCTTCTTTTTTCAGCTGAGTGTATGGGTCCAGCGATATTGAGTGTCTGCAGTGTTGTGTTTATGTAGTTTGTGCGGTTGTGGCCGACTGCTTCAGGCGACAGACAAATATGGGTCCTCCGGGTTCGGTAATGAGAGCAGTTTTGTGCTGATGTGGTTTTCGTAGTCTGGTGGCCGAGTGGTTCAGGCGACAGCCAAATGTGCGACCCGCTGCTTTTTGATAGCAGTGTTGTGTTCATGCAGTTTCTGTGGTCTGGTGGCCGAGTGTTTCAGTCCTTAGAGAAATCGGGGACTTCCCTATAAGTGAGAGCAGTGTTGCGTTGACGTAGTTTTTTTGGTCTTGCTGGCCTAATGGTTCTGGCGACAGACAAATCTGCGAGTGAGTGTCTGGTTACTGATAGCAGTGTTGCTTTGATGTAGTTTGGGTCAGGAGTATCTGACTGTGTGTGTGTGTGTGTGTGTGTGTGTGTGTGTGTGTGTGTGTGTGTGTGTGTGTGTGTGTGTGTGTGTGCGTGGAAGGCGGGAGCGCGAGAAGGCCATGCTTTCTCGTGTAATGTACTTGATGATTATGGAAGCGTATGGAGTATGTGCGTTGATTAAGTTATTGGGAATGCTAATGATTTTCAAATTGGTTTGAGATGTTTTGATTGTTATTGCTGTTTTGCTGTAGTTAGTGAATGAGTGTGTAGTAGTTAGTTGAAGTGCCTTGTGAAGGCGGATTAAAATTGATTATCTTGACTTTACTTGAAGGCTGTCCCCGAGACGGAGGTGCCCGAGACGGATATGCCCCAGACGGATGACCCCGAGACGGATGTCCCCGAGACGGAAGGCCGAGACGGACATCCCCGAGACGGGTGGCACAGACGGGTGTCGCAGACGGATGGCCCTGGGAGGAAAAGCCTGGACGGAAGGGTCCTTCGTTTTCATGGCTTTTCGTCCCAGGGACATCCTTCTGTGCCTCTGGTCTGGGCCGTCCCAGTCTCGGAGACGGATGGCGCCGAGACGGATGTCCCCGAGACGGAGGAAGGCCGCCCGAGACGGATGTCCCCGAGACGGAGGAAGGCCGCCCGAGACGGATGTCACCGAGATGGATGTCCCCGACACGGAAGGTGTGCTTTTTGAAGCATTACGTCCGATTTGAGAGAATGTGACTGATTCCTTCTTCTTCTTTTTTCAGCTGAGTGTATGGGTCCAGCGATATAGAGTGTCTGCCGTCTTGTGTTTATGTAGTTTGTGCGGTCGTGGCCGAGTGATTCAGGCGACAGAGAAATATGGGTCCTCCGGGTTCAGTAATGAGAGCAGTTTTGTGTTGATGTGGTTTTCGTAGCCTGGTGGCCGAGTGGTTCAGGCGAGAACGAAATCTGCGACCTGCTGGTTCTTGATAGTAGTGTTGTGTTCATGCAGTTTCTGTGGTCTGGTGGCCGAGTGGTTCATGCCACAGAGAAATCGGGGACTTCCCTATAAGTGAGAGCAGTGTTGCGTTGACGTTGTTTTTATGGTCTCGTGGCCTAATGGTTCTGGCGACAGACAAATCTGCGACTGAGTGTCTGGTTAATGATAGCAGTGTTGCGTTGATGTAGTTTGGGTCAGGAGTATCTGGTGGCCGAGTGGTTCATGTGACAACCAAATGTGCGACCTGCTGGTTCTTGATAGCAGTGTTGTGTTCATGCAGTTTCTGTGGTCTGGTGGCCGAGTGGTTCAGGCCAGAGAAAAATCGGGGACTTCCCTATAAATGAGAGCAGTGTTGCGTTGACGTAGTTTTTTTGGTCTGGTGACCTAACGATTCTGGCGACAGACAAATCTGCGACTGAGTGTCTGGTTAATGATAGCAGTGTTGCGTTGATATAGTTTGGGTCAGGAGTATCTGACTGTGTGTGTGTGTGTGTGTGTGTGTGTGTGTGTGTGTGTGTGTGTGTGTGTGTGTGTGTGTGTGTGTGTGTTTGTGTGGAAGTCCGAAGCGCGAGAAGGCCATGCTTTCTCGTCTAATGTACTGGATGATTATGGAAGCGTATGGAGTATGTGCGTTGATTAAGTTATTAGGAATGCTAATGGTTTTCTAATTGGTTTGAGATGTTTTGGTTGTTATTGCTGTTTTGCTGTAGTTAGTGAATGAGTGTCTAGTAGTTAGTTGAAGTGCCTTGTGAAGGCTGATTAAAGTTGATTTTCTTGACTTCACTTGAAGGCTGTCCCCGAGTCGGAGGTGCACGAGACGGATGTGCCCCAGACGGATGACCCCGAGACGGATGACCCCGAGACGGATGTCCCCGAGACGGAAGGCCGAGACGGACATCCCCGAGACGGGTGGCACAGACGGGTGTCGCAGACGGATGGCCCTGGGAGGAAATCCTGGACGGAAGGGTCCTTCGTTTTCATGGCTTTTCGTCCCAGGGACATCCTTCTGTGCCACTGGTCTTGGCCGTCCCTGTCTCGGAGACGGATGGCGCCGAGACGGATGTCCCCGAGACGGAGGAAGGCCGCCCGAGACGGATGTCCCCGAGACGGAGGAAGTCCGCCCGAGACGGATGTCACCGAGATGGCTGTCCCCGAGACGGAAGGTGTGCTTTTTCGAGCATTACGTCCAATTTGAGAGAATGTGACTGATTCCTTCTTCTTCTTTTTTCAGCTGAGTGTATAGGTCCAGCGATATTGAGTGTCTGCAGTGTTGTGTTTATGTAGTTTGTTCGGTCGTGGCCGAGTGATTCTGGCGACAGACAAATATGGGTCCTCCGGGTTCGGTAATGAGAGCTGTTTTGTGTTGATGTGGTTTTTGTAGTCTGGTGGTCGAGTGGTTCAGGCGACAACCAAATCTGCGACCTGCTAGTTCTTGATAGCAGTGTTGTGTTCATGCAGTTTCTGTGGTCTGGTGGCCGAGTAGTTCAGGCCACAGAGAAATCGGGGACTTCACTATAAATGAGAGCAGTGTTGCGTTGACGTAGTTTTTTTGGTCTGGTGATCTAATGGTTCTGGCGACAGACAAATCTGCGACTGAGTGTCTGGTTAATGATAGCAGTGTTGCGATGATGTAGTTTGGGTGAGGATTATCTGACTGTGTGTGTGTGTGTGTGTGTGTGTGTGTGTGTGTGTGTGTGTGTGTGTGTGTGTGTGTGTGTGTGTGTATGTGTGTGTGTGTGTGTGTGTGTGTGTGTGTGTGTGTGTGTGTGTGTGTGTGCGTGGAAGGCGGGAGCGCGAGAAGGCCATGCTTTCTCGTGTAATGTACTTGATGATTATGGAAGCGTATGGAGTATGTGCGTTGATTAAGTTATTGGGAATGCTAATGATTTTCAAATTGGTTTGAGATGTTTTGATTGTTATTGCTGTTTTGCTGTAGTTAGTGAATGAGTGTGTAGTAGTTAGTTGAAGTGCCTTGTGAAGGCGGATTAAAATTGATTATCTTGACTTCACTTGAAGGCTGTCCCCGAGACGGAGGTGCCCGAGACGGATGTGCCCCAGACGGATGACCCCGAGACGGATGACCCCGAGACGGATGTCCCCGAGACGGAAGGCCGAGACGGACATCCCCGAGACGGGTGGCACAGACGGGTGTCGCAGACGGATGGCCCTGGGAGGAAAAGCCTGGACGGAAGGGTCCTTCGTTTTCATGGCTTTTCGTCCCAGGG
This sequence comes from Alviniconcha strummeri, assembly GCA_963584105.1. Taxonomy (NCBI): domain Eukaryota; kingdom Metazoa; phylum Mollusca; class Gastropoda; family Provannidae; genus Alviniconcha; species Alviniconcha strummeri. The sequence goes on along the minus strand of OY757541.1, from coordinate 23,681,075 downwards.
ACATCCTTCTGTGCCTCTGGTCTGGGCCGTCCCAGTCTCGGAGACGGATGGCGCCGAGACGGATGTCCCCGAGACGGAGGAAGGCCGCCCGAGACGGATGTCCCCGAGACGGAGGAAGGCCGCCCGAGACGGATGTCACCGAGATGGATGTCCCCGACACGGAAGGTGTGCTTTTTGAAGCATTACTTCCGATTTGAGAGAATGTGACTGATTCCTTCTTCTTCTTTTTTCAGCTGAGTGTATGGGTCCAGCGATATAGAGTGTCTGCCGTCTTGTGTTTATGTAGTTTGTGCGGTCGTGGCCGAGTGATTCAGGCGACAGAGAAATATGGGTCCTCCGGGTTCAGTAATGAGAGCAGTTTTGTGTTGATGTGGTTTTCGTAGCCTGGTGGCCGAGTGGTTCAGGCGACAACGAAATCTGCGACCTGCTGGTTCTTGATAGTAGTGTTGTGTTCATGCAGTTTCTGTGGTCTGGTGGCCGAGTGGTTCATGCCACAGAGAAATCGGGGACTTCCCTATAAGTGAGAGCAGTGTTGCGTTGACGTTGTTTTTATGGTCTCGTGGCCTAATGGTTCTGGCGACAGACAAATCTGCGACTGAGTGTCTGGTTAATGATAGCAGTGTTGCGTTGATGTAGTTTGGGTCAGGAGTATCTGGTGGCCGAGTGGTTCATGTGACAACCAAATGTGCGACCTGCTGGTTCTTGATAGCAGTGTTGTGTTCATGCAGTTTCTGTGGTCTGGTGGCCGAGTGGTTCAGGCCAGAGAAAAATCGGGGACTTCCCTATAAATGAGAGCAGTGTTGCGTTGACGTAGTTTTTTTGGTCTGGTGACCTAACGGTTCTGGCGACAGACAAATCTGCGACTGAGTGTCTGGTTAATGATAGCAGTGTTGCGTTGATATAGTTTGGGTCAGGAGTATCTGACTCTGTGTGTGTGTGTGTGTGTGTGTGTGTGTGTGTGTGTGTGTGTGTGTGTGTGTGTGTGTGTGTGTGTGTGTGTGTGTGTGTGTGTGTGTGTTTGTGTGGAAGTCCGAAGCGCGAGAAGGCCATGCTTTCTCGTCTAATGTACTGGATTATTATGGAAGCGTATGGAGTATGTGCGTTGTTTAAGTTATTAGGAATGCTAATGATTTTGAAATTGGTTTGAGATGTTTTGGTTGTTATTGCTGTTTTGCTGTAGTTACTGAATAAGTGTCCAGTAGTTAGTTGAAGTGCCTTGTGAAGGCTGATTAAAATTGATTATCTTGACTTCACTTGAAGGCTGTCCCCGAGACGGAGGTGCCCGAGACGGATGTGCCCCAGACGGATGACCCCGAGACGGATGACCCCGAGACGGATGTCCCCGAGACGGAAGGCCGAGACGGACATCCCCGAGACGGGTGGCACAGACGGGTGTCGCAGACGGATGGCCCTGGGAGGAAAAGCCTGGACGGAAGGGTCCTTCGTTTTCATGGCTTTTCGTCCCAGGGACATCCTTCTGTGCCACTGGTCTTGGCCGTCCCAGTCTCGGAGACGGATGGCGCCGAGACGGATGTCCCCGAGACGGAGGAAGGCCGCCCGAGACGGATGTCCACGAGACGGAGGAAGGCCGCCCGAGACGGATGTCACCGAGATGGATGTCCCCGACACGGAAGGTGTGCTTTTTCAAGCATTACGTCCTATTTGAGAGAATGTGACTGATTCCTTCTCCTTCTTTTTTCAGCTGAGTGTATGGGTCTAGCGATATTGAGTGTCTGCAGTGTTGTGTTTATGTAGTTTGTGCGGTTGTGGCCGAGTGCTTCAGGCGACAGACAAATATGGGTCCTCCGGGTTCGGTAATGAGAGCAGTGTTGTGTTGATGTGGTTTTCGTAGTCTGGTGGCCGAGTGGTTCAGGCGACAGCGAAATGTGCGACCCGCTGCTTCTTGATAGCAGTGTTGTGTTCTTGCAGTTTCTGTGGTCTGGTGGTCGAGTCCTTCAGGCCTGAGAGAAATCGGGGACTTCCGTATAAATGAGAGCAGTGTTGCGTTGACGTAGTTTTTTTGGTCTGGTGGCCTAATGGTTCTGGCGACACAGAAATCTGCGACTGAGTGTCTGGTTAATGATAGCAGTGTTGCGTTGATGTAGTTTGGGTGAGGAGTATCTGACTCTGTGTGTGTGTGTGTGTGTGTGTGTGTGTGTGTGTGTGTGTGTGTGTGTGTGTGTGTGTGTGTGTGTGTGTGTGTGTGTGTGTGTGTGTGTTTGTGTGGAAGTCCGGAGCGCGAGAAGGCCATGCTTTCTCGTCTAATGTACTGGATAATTATGGAAGTGTATGGAGTATGTGCGTTGATTAAGTTAGTAGGAATGCTAATGGTTTTCTAATTTGTTTGAGATTTTTTGATTGTTATTGCTGTTTGGTGTAGTTAGTGAATGAGTGTCTAGTAGTTAGTTGAAGTGCCTTGTGAAGGCTGATTAAACTTGATTATCTTGACTTCACTTGAAGGCTGTACCCGAGACGGAGGTGCCTGAGACGGATGTGCCCCAGACGGATGACCCCGAGACGGATGACCCCGAGACGGATGTCCCCGAGACGGAAGGCCGAGACGGACATCCCCGAGACGGGTGGCACAGACGGGTGTCGCAGACGGATGGCCCTGGGAGGAAAAGCCTGGACGGAAGGGTCCTTCGTTTTCATGGCTTTTCGTCCCAGGGACATCCTTCTGTGCCACTGGTCTTGGCCGTCCCAGTCTCGGAGACGGATGGCGCCGAGACGGATGTCCCCGAGACGGATGAAGGCCGCCCGAGACGGATGTCCCCGAGACGGAGGAAGGCCGCCCGAGACGGATGTCACCAAGATGGATGTCCCCGACACGGAAGGTGTGCTTTTTCAAGCATTACGTCCGATTTGAGAGAATGTGACTGATTCCTTCTTCTTCTTTTTTCAGCTGAGTGTATGGGTCCAGCGATATTGAGTGTCTGCAGTGTTGTGTTTATGTAGTTTGTGCGGTTGTGGCCGACTGCTTCAGGCGACAGACAAATATGGGTCCTCCGGGTTCGGTAATGAGAGCAGTTTTGTGCTGATGTGGTTTTCGTAGTCTGGTGGCCGAGTGGTTCAGGCGACAGCCAAATGTGCGACCCGCTGCTTTTTGATAGCAGTGTTGTGTTCATGCAGTTTCTGTGGTCTGGTGGCCGAGTGTTTCAGTCCTCAGAGAAATCGGGGACTTCCCTATAAGTGAGAGCAGTGTTGCGTTGACGTAGTTTTTTTGGTCTTGCTGGCCTAATGGTTCTGGCGACAGACAAATCTGCGAGTGAGTGTCTGGTTACTGATAGCAGTGTTGCTTTGATGTAGTTTGGGTCAGGAGTATCTGACTGTGTGTGTGTGTGTGTGTGTGTGTGTGTGTGTGTGTGTGTGTGTGTGTGTGTCTGTGTGTGTGTGTGTGTGTGTGTGTGTGTGTGTGTGTGTGTGTGTGTGTGTGTGCGTGGAAGGCGGGAGCGCGAGAAGGCCATGCTTTTTTTAGTATAATGTACTTGATGATTATGGAAGCGTATGGAGTATGTGCGTTGATGAAGTCATTAGGAATGCTAATAGTTTTCCAATTGGTTTGAGATGTTTTGGTTGTTATTGCTGTTTTGCTGTAGTTAGTGAATGAGTGTGTAGTAGTTAGTTGAAGTGCCTTGTGTAGGCTGATTAAAATTGATTATCTTGACTTTACTTGAAGGCTGTCCCCGAGACGGAGGTCCCCGAGACGGATGTCCCCGAGACGGAAGGCCGAGACGGACATCCCCGAGACGGGTGGCACAGACGGTGTCGCAGACGGATGGCCCTTGGAGGAAAAGCCTGGACGGAAGGGTCCTTCGTTTTCATGGCTTTTCGTCCCAGGGACATCCTTCTGTGCCACTGGTCTTGGCCGTCCCAGTCTCGGAGACGGATGGCGCCGAGACGGATGTCCCCGAGACGGATGAAGGCCGCCCGAGACGGATGTCCCCGAGACGGAGGAAGGCCGCCCGAGACGGATGTCACCAAGATGGATGTCCCCGACACGGAAGGTGTGCTTTTTCAGGCATTACGTCCGATTTGAGAGAATGTGACTGATTCCTTCTTCTTCTTTTTTCAGCTGAGTGTATGGGTCCAGCGATATTGAGTGTCTGCAGTGTTGTGTTTATGTAGTTTGTGCGGTTGTGGCCGACTGCTTCAGGCGACAGACAAATATGGGTCCTCCGGGTTCGGTAATGAGAGCAGTTTTGTGCTGATGTGGTTTTCGTAGTCTGGTGACCGAGTGGTTCAGGCGACAGCCAAATGTGCGACCCGCTGCTTTTTGATAGCAGTGTTGTGTTCATGCAGTTTCTGTGGTCTGGTGGCCGAGTGTTTCAGTCCTCAGAGAAATCGGGGACTTCCCTATAAGTGAGAGCAGTGTTGCGTTGACGTAGTTTTTTTGGTCTTGCTGGCCTAATGGTTCTGGCGACAGACAAATCTGCGAGTGAGTGTCTGGTTACTGATAGCAGTGTTGCTTTGATGTAGTTTGGGTCAGGAGTATCTGACTGTGTGTGTGTGTGTGTGTGTGTGTGTGTGTGTGTGTGTGTGTGTGTGTGTGTGTGTGTGTGCGTGGAAGGCGGGAGCGCGAGAAGGCCATGCTTTTTTTAGTGTAATGTACTTGATGTTTATGGAAGCGTATGGAGTATGTGCGTTGATGAAGTTATTAGGAATGCTAATGGGTTTCCAATTGGTTTGAGATGTTTTGGTTGTTATTGCTGTTTTGCTGTAGTTAGTGAATGAGTGTGTAGTAGTGAGTTGAAGTGCCTTGTGTAGGCTGATTAAAATTGATTATCTTGACTTCACTTGAAGGCTGTCCCCGAGACGGAGGTGCCCGAGACGGATGACCCCGAGACGGATGACCCCGAGACGGATGTCCCCGAGACGGAAGGCCGAGACGGACATCCCCGAGACGGGTGGCACAGACGGGTTTCGCAGACGGATGGCCCTGGGAGGAAAAGCCTGGACGGAAGGGTCCTTCGTTTTCATGGCTTATCGTCCCAGGGACATCCTTCTGTGCCTCTGGTCTGGGCCGTCCCAGTCTCGGAGACGGATGGCGCCGAGACGGATGTCCCAGAGACGGAGGAAGGCCGCCCGAGACGGATGTCCCCGAGACGGAGGAAGGCCGCCCGAGACGGATGTCACCGAGATGGATGTCCCCGACACGGAAGGTGTGCTTTTTGAAGCATTACGTCCGATTTGAGAGAATGTGACTGATTCCTTCTTCTTCTTTTTTCAGCTGAGTGTATGGGTCCAGCGATATAGAGTGTCTGCCGTCTTGTGTTTATGTAGTTTGTGCGGTCGTGGCCGAGTGATTCAGGCGACAGAGAAATATGGGTCCTCCGGGTTCAGTAATGAGAGCAGTTTTGTGTTGATGTGGTTTTCGTAGCCTGGTGGCCGAGTGGTTCAGGCGAGAACGAAATCTGCGACCTGCTGGTTCTTGATAGTAGTGTTGTGTTCATGCAGTTTCTGTGGTCTGGTGGCCGAGTGGTTCATGCCACAGAGAAATCGGGGACTTCCCTATAAGTGAGAGCAGTGTTGCGTTGACGTTGTTTTTTTGGTCTGGTGGCTTAATGATTCTGGCGACAGACAAATCTGCGACTGAGTGTCTGGTTAATGATAGCAGTGTTGCGTTGATGTAGTTTGGGTCAGGAGTATCTGGTGGCCGAGTGGTTCATGTGACAACCAAATCTGCGACCTGCTGGTTCTTGATAGCAGTGTTGTGTTCATGCAGTTTCTGTGGTCTGGTGGCCGAGTGGTTCAGGCCAGAGAGAAATCGGGGACTTCCCTATAAATGAGAGCAGTGTTGCGTTAACGTAGTTTTTTTGGTCTGGTGACCTAACGGTTCTGGCGACAGACAAATCTGCGACTGAGTGTCTGGTTAATGATAGCAGTGTTGCGTTGATATAGTTTGGGTCAGGAGTATCTGACTGTGTGTGTGTGTGTGTGTGTGTGTGTGTGTGTGTGTGTGTGTGTGTGTGTGTGTGTGTGTGTGTGTGTGTGTGTGTGTTTATGTGCGTGGAAGGCGGGAGCGCGAGAAGACCATGCTTTCTCTTCTAATGTACTTGATGATTATGGAAGTGTATGGAGTATATGCGTTGATTAAGTTATTAGGAATGCTAATGATTTTCAAATTGGTTTGAGATGTTTTGGTTGTTATTGCTGTTTTGCTATAGTTAGTGAATGAGTATCTAGTAGTTAGTTGAAGTGCCTTGTGAAGGCTGATTAAAATTGATTATCTTGACTTCACTTGAAGGCTGTCCCCGAGACGGAGGTGCCCGAGACGGATGTGCCCCAGACGGATGACCCCAAGACGGATGACCCCGAGACGGATGTCCCCGAGACGGAAGGCCGAGACGGACATCCCCGAGACGGGTTGCACAGACTGGTGTCGCAGACGGATGGCCCTGGGACGAAAAGCCTGGACGGAAGGGTCCTTCGTTTTCATGGCTTTTCGTCCCAGGGACATCCTTCTGTGCCACTGGTCTTGGCCGTCCCAGTCTCGGAGACGGATGGCACCGAGACGGATGTCCCCGAGACGGAGGAAGGCCGCCCGAGACGGATGTCCCCGAGACGGAGGAAGGCCGCCCGAGACGGATGTCACCGAGATGGATGTCCCCGAGACGGAAGGTGTGCTTTTTCGAGCATTACGTCCGATTTGAGAGAATGTGACTGATTCCTTCTTCTTCTTTTTTCAGCTGAGTGTATGCGTCCAGCGATATAGAGTGTATGCAGTGTTGTGTTTATGTAGTTTGTGTGGTCGTGGCCGAGTGCTTCAGGCGACAGACAAATATGGGTCCTCCGGGTTCGGTAATGAGAGCAGTTTTGTGTTGATGTGGTTTTCGTAGTCTGGTGGTCGAGTGGTTCAGGCGACAACCAAATCTGCGACCTGCTGGTTTTTGATAGCAGTGTTGTGTTCATGCAGTTTCTGTGGTCTGGTGGCCGAGTGTTTCAGTCCACAGAGAAACCATGGACTTCGCTATAAATGAGAGCAGTGTTGTGTTGACGTAGTTTTTTTGGTCTGGTGGCCTAATGGTTCTGGCGACAGAGAAATCTGCGACTGAGTGTCTGGTTACTGATAGCAGTGTTGCGTTGATGTAGTTTGGGTCAGGAGTATCTGACTGTGTGTGTGTGTGTGTGTGTGTGTGTGTGTGTGTGTGTGTGTGTGTGTGTGTGTGTGTGTGTGTGTGTGTGTGTGTGTGTGTGTGCGTGGAAGGCGGGAGCGCGAGAAGGCCATGCTTTTTTTAGTATAATGTACTTGATGATTATGGAAGCGTATGGAGTATGTGCGTTGATGAAGTTATTAGGAATGCTAATGGTTTTCCAATTGGTTTGAGATGTTTTGGTTGTTATTGCTGTTTTGCTGTAGTTAGTGAATGAGTGTGTAGTAGTTAGTTGAAGTGCCTTGTGTAGGCTGATTCAAATTGATTCTCTTGACTTTACTTGAAGGCTGTCCCCGAGACGGAGGTGCCCGAGACGGATGACCCCGAGACGGATGTCCCCGAGACGGAAGGCCGAGACGGACATCCCCGAGACGGGTGGCACAGACGGGTGTCGCAGACGGATGGCCCTGGGAGGAAAAGCCTGGACGGAAGGGTCCTTCGTTTTCATGGCTTTTCGTCCCAGGGACATCCTTCTGTGCCACTGGTCTTGGCCGTCCCAGTCTCGGAGACGGATGGCGCCGAGACGGATGTCCCCGAGACGGATGAAGGCCGCCCGAGACGGATGTCCCCGAGAAGGAGGAAGGCCGCCCGAGACGGATGTCACCAAGATGGATGTCCCCGACACGGAAGGTGTGCTTTTTCAAGCATTACGTCCGATTTGAGAGAATGTGACTGATTCCTTCTTCTTCTTTTTTCAGCTGAGTGTATGGGTCCAGCGATATTGAGTGTCTGCAGTGTTGTGTTTATGTAGTTTGTGCGGTTGTGGCCGACTGCTTCAGTCGACAGACAAATATGGGTCCTCCGGGTTCGGCAATGAGAGCAGTTTTGTGCTGATGTGGTTTTCGTAGTCTGGTGACCGAGTGGTTCAGGCGACAGCCAAATGTGCGACCCGCTGCTTTTTGATAGCAGTGTTGTGTTCATGCAGTTTCTGTGGTCTGGTGGCCGAGTGTTTCAGTCCTCAGAGAAATCGGGGACTTCCCTATAAGTGAGAGCAGTGTTGCGTTGACGTAGTTTTTTTGGTCTTGCTGGCCTAATGGTTCTGGCGACAGACAAATCTGCGAGTGAGTGTCTGGTTACTGATAGCAGTGTCGCTTTGATGTAGTTTGGGTCAGGAGTATCTGACTCTGTGTGTGTGTGTGTGTGTGTGTGTGTGTGTGTGTGTGTGTGTGTGTGTGTGTGTGTGTGTGTGTGTGTGTGTGTGTGTGTGTGTGTGTGTGTGTGTGCGTGGAAGGCGGGAGCGCGAGAAGGCCATGCTTTTTTTAGTGTAATGTACTTGATGATTATGGAAGCGTATGGAGTATGTGCGTTGATGAAGTTATTAGGAATGCTAATGGGTTTCCAATTGGTTTGAGATGTTTTGGTTGTTATTGCTGTTTTGCTGTAGTTAGCGAATGAGTGTGTAGTAGTTAGTTGAAGTGCCTTGTGTAGGCTGATTAAAATTGATTATCTTGACTTCACTTGAAGGCTGTCCCCGAGACGGAGGTGCCCGAGACGGATGACCCCGAGACGGATGACCCCGAGACGGATGTCCCCGAGACGGAAGGCCGAGACGGACATCCCCGAGACGGGTGGCACAGACGGGTGTCGCAGACGGATGGCCCTGGGAGGAAAAGCCTGGACGGAAGGGTCCTTCGTTTTCATGGCTTTTCGTCCCAGGGACATCCTTCTGTGCCACTGGTCTTGGCCGTCCCATTCTCGGAGACGGATGGCGCCGAGACGGATGTCCCCGAGACGGAGGAAGGCCGCCCGAGACGGATGTCACCGAGATGGATGTCCCCGACACGGAAGGTGTGCTTTTTGAAGCATTACGTCCGATTTGAGAGAATGTGACTAATTCCTTCTTCTTCTTTTTTCAGCTGAGTGTATGGGTCCAGCGATATAGAGTGTCTGCCGTCTTGTGTTTATGTAGTTTGTGCGGTCGTGGCCGAGTGATTCAGGTGACAGAGAAATATGGGTCCTCCGGGTTCGGTAATGAGAGCAGTTTTGTGCTGATGTGGTTTTCGTAGTCTGGTGGCCGAGTGGTTCAGGCGACAACCAAATCTGCGACCTGCTGGTTCTTGATAGTAGTGTTGTGTTCATGCAGTTTCTGTGGTCTGGTGGCCGAGTGGTTCAGGCCACAGAGAAATTGGGGACTTCCCTATAAATGAGAGCAGTGTTACGTTGACGTAGTTTTTTTGGTCTGGTGACCTAATGGTTCTGGCGACAGAGAAATCTGCGTCTGAGTGTCTGGTTAATGATAGCAATGTTGTGTTGATGTAGTTTGGGTCAGGAGTATCTCACTGTGTGTGTGTGTGTGTGTGTGTGTGTGTGTGTGTGTGCGTGGAAGGCGTGGTCGCGAGAAGGCCATGCTTTCTAGTGTAATGTACTGGATGATTATGGAAGCGTATGGAGTATGTGCGTTCATTAAGTTATTAGGAATGCTAATGGTTTTCCAATTGGTTTGAAATGTTTTGGTTGTTATTGCTGTTTTGCTGTAGTTACTGAATAAGTGTCTAGTAGTTAGTTGAAGTGCCTTGTGAAGGCTGATTAAAATTGATTATCTTGATTTCACTTGGAGGCTGTCCCCGAGACGGAGGTGCCCGAGACGGATGTGCCCCAGACGGATGGCCCCGAGACGGATGACCCCGAGACGGATGTCCCCGAGACGGAAGGCCGAGACGGACATCCCCGAGACGGGTGGCACAGACGGGTGTCGCAGACGGATGGCCCTGGGAGGAAAAGCCTGGACGGAAGGGTCCTTCGTTTTCATGGCTTTTCGTCCCAGGGACATCCTTCTGTGCCACTGGTCTTGGCCGTCCCAGTCTCGGAGACGGATGGCGCCGAGACGGATGTCCCCGAGACGGATGAAGGCCGCCCGAGACGGATGTCCCCGAGACGGAGGAAGGCCGCCCGAGACGGATTTCACCAAGATGGATGTCCCCGACACGGAAGGTGTGCTTTTTCAAGCATTACGTCCGATTTGAGAGAATGTGACTGATTCCTTCTTCTTCTTTTTTCAGCTGAGTGTATGGGTCCAGCGATATTGAGTGTCTGCAGTGTTGTGTTTATGTAGTTTGTGCGGTTGTGGCCGACTGCTTCAGACGACAGACAAATATGGGTCCTCCGGGTTCGGTAATAAGAGCAGTTTTGTGCTGATGTGGTTTTCGTAGTCTGGTGGCCGAGTGGTTCAGGCGACAGCCAAATGTGCGACCCGCTGCTTTTTGATAGCAGTGTTGTGTTCATGCAGTTTCTGTGGTCTGGTGGCCGAGTGTTTCAGTCCTCAGAGAAATCGGGGACTTCCCTATAAGTGAGAGCAGTGTTGCGTTGACGTAGTTTTTTTGGTCTTGCTGGCCTAATGGTTCTGGCGACAGACAAATCTGCGAGTGAGTGTCTGGTTACTGATAGCAGTGTTGCTTTGATGTAGTTTGGGTCAGGAGTATCTGACTGTGTGTGTGTGTGTGTGTGTGTGTGTGTGTGTGTGTGTGTGTGTGTGTGTGTGTGTGTGTGTGTGTGTGTGCGTGGAAGGCGGGAGCGCGAGAAGGCCATGCTTTTTTTAGTATAATGTACTTGATGATTATGGAAGCGTATGGAGTATGTGCGTTGATGAAGTCATTAGGAATGCTAATGGTTTTCCAATTGGTTTGAGATGTTTTGGTTGTTATTGCTGTTTTGCTGTAGTTAGTGAATGAGTGTGTAGTAGTTAGTTGAAGTGCCTTGTGTAGGCTGATTAAAATTGATTATCTTGACTTTACTTGAAGGCTGTCCCCGAGACGGAGGTGCCCGAGACGGATGACCCCGAGACGGTTGTCCCCGAGACGGAAGGCCGAGACGGACATCCCCGAGACGGGTGGCACAGACGGTGTCGCAGACGGATGGCCCTGGGAGGAAAAGCCTGGACGGAAGGGTCCTTCGTTTTGATGGCTTTTCGTCCCAGGGACATCCTTCTGTGCCACTGGTCTTGGCCGTCCCAGTCTCGGAGACGGATGGCCCCGAGACGGATGTCCCCGAGACGGATGAAGGCCGCCCGAGACGGATGTCCCCGAGACGGAGGAAGGCCGCCCGAGACGGATGTCACCAAGATGGATGTCCCCGACACGGAAGGTGTGCTTTTTCAGGCATTACGTCCGATTTGAGAGAATGTGACTGATTCCTTCTTCTTCTTTTTTCAGCTGAGTGTATGGGTCCAGCGATATTGAGTGTCTGCAGTGTTGTGTTTATGTAGTTTGTGCGGTTGTGGCCGACTGCTTCAGGCGACAGACAAATATGGGTCCTCCGGGTTCGGTAATGAGAGCAGTTTTGTGCTGATGTGGTTTTCGTAGTCTGGTGGCCGAGTGGTTCAGGCGACAGCCAAATGTGCGACCCGCTGCTTTTTGATAGCAGTGTTGTGTTCATGCAGTTTCTGTGGTCTGGTGGCCGAGTGTTTCAGTCCTTAGAGAAATCGGGGACTTCCCTATAAGTGAGAGCAGTGTTGCGTTGACGTAGTTTTTTTGGTCTTGCTGGCCTAATGGTTCTGGCGACAGACAAATCTGCGAGTGAGTGTCTGGTTACTGATAGCAGTGTTGCTTTGATGTAGTTTGGGTCAGGAGTATCTGACTGTGTGTGTGTGTGTGTGTGTGTGTGTGTGTGTGTGTGTGTGTGTGTGTGTGTGTGTGTGTGTGTGTGTGCGTGGAAGGCGGGAGCGCGAGAAGGCCATGCTTTCTCGTGTAATGTACTTGATGATTATGGAAGCGTATGGAGTATGTGCGTTGATTAAGTTATTGGGAATGCTAATGATTTTCAAATTGGTTTGAGATGTTTTGATTGTTATTGCTGTTTTGCTGTAGTTAGTGAATGAGTGTGTAGTAGTTAGTTGAAGTGCCTTGTGAAGGCGGATTAAAATTGATTATCTTGACTTTACTTGAAGGCTGTCCCCGAGACGGAGGTGCCCGAGACGGATATGCCCCAGACGGATGACCCCGAGACGGATGTCCCCGAGACGGAAGGCCGAGACGGACATCCCCGAGACGGGTGGCACAGACGGGTGTCGCAGACGGATGGCCCTGGGAGGAAAAGCCTGGACGGAAGGGTCCTTCGTTTTCATGGCTTTTCGTCCCAGGGACATCCTTCTGTGCCTCTGGTCTGGGCCGTCCCAGTCTCGGAGACGGATGGCGCCGAGACGGATGTCCCCGAGACGGAGGAAGGCCGCCCGAGACGGATGTCCCCGAGACGGAGGAAGGCCGCCCGAGACGGATGTCACCGAGATGGATGTCCCCGACACGGAAGGTGTGCTTTTTGAAGCATTACGTCCGATTTGAGAGAATGTGACTGATTCCTTCTTCTTCTTTTTTCAGCTGAGTGTATGGGTCCAGCGATATAGAGTGTCTGCCGTCTTGTGTTTATGTAGTTTGTGCGGTCGTGGCCGAGTGATTCAGGCGACAGAGAAATATGGGTCCTCCGGGTTCAGTAATGAGAGCAGTTTTGTGTTGATGTGGTTTTCGTAGCCTGGTGGCCGAGTGGTTCAGGCGAGAACGAAATCTGCGACCTGCTGGTTCTTGATAGTAGTGTTGTGTTCATGCAGTTTCTGTGGTCTGGTGGCCGAGTGGTTCATGCCACAGAGAAATCGGGGACTTCCCTATAAGTGAGAGCAGTGTTGCGTTGACGTTGTTTTTATGGTCTCGTGGCCTAATGGTTCTGGCGACAGACAAATCTGCGACTGAGTGTCTGGTTAATGATAGCAGTGTTGCGTTGATGTAGTTTGGGTCAGGAGTATCTGGTGGCCGAGTGGTTCATGTGACAACCAAATGTGCGACCTGCTGGTTCTTGATAGCAGTGTTGTGTTCATGCAGTTTCTGTGGTCTGGTGGCCGAGTGGTTCAGGCCAGAGAAAAATCGGGGACTTCCCTATAAATGAGAGCAGTGTTGCGTTGACGTAGTTTTTTTGGTCTGGTGACCTAACGATTCTGGCGACAGACAAATCTGCGACTGAGTGTCTGGTTAATGATAGCAGTGTTGCGTTGATATAGTTTGGGTCAGGAGTATCTGACTGTGTGTGTGTGTGTGTGTGTGTGTGTGTGTGTGTGTGTGTGTGTGTGTGTGTGTGTGTGTGTGTGTGTGTTTGTGTGGAAGTCCGAAGCGCGAGAAGGCCATGCTTTCTCGTCTAATGTACTGGATGATTATGGAAGCGTATGGAGTATGTGCGTTGATTAAGTTATTAGGAATGCTAATGGTTTTCTAATTGGTTTGAGATGTTTTGGTTGTTATTGCTGTTTTGCTGTAGTTAGTGAATGAGTGTCTAGTAGTTAGTTGAAGTGCCTTGTGAAGGCTGATTAAAGTTGATTTTCTTGACTTCACTTGAAGGCTGTCCCCGAGTCGGAGGTGCACGAGACGGATGTGCCCCAGACGGATGACCCCGAGACGGATGACCCCGAGACGGATGTCCCCGAGACGGAAGGCCGAGACGGACATCCCCGAGACGGGTGGCACAGACGGGTGTCGCAGACGGATGGCCCTGGGAGGAAATCCTGGACGGAAGGGTCCTTCGTTTTCATGGCTTTTCGTCCCAGGGACATCCTTCTGTGCCACTGGTCTTGGCCGTCCCTGTCTCGGAGACGGATGGCGCCGAGACGGATGTCCCCGAGACGGAGGAAGGCCGCCCGAGACGGATGTCCCCGAGACGGAGGAAGTCCGCCCGAGACGGATGTCACCGAGATGGCTGTCCCCGAGACGGAAGGTGTGCTTTTTCGAGCATTACGTCCAATTTGAGAGAATGTGACTGATTCCTTCTTCTTCTTTTTTCAGCTGAGTGTATAGGTCCAGCGATATTGAGTGTCTGCAGTGTTGTGTTTATGTAGTTTGTTCGGTCGTGGCCGAGTGATTCTGGCGACAGACAAATATGGGTCCTCCGGGTTCGGTAATGAGAGCTGTTTTGTGTTGATGTGGTTTTTGTAGTCTGGTGGTCGAGTGGTTCAGGCGACAACCAAATCTGCGACCTGCTAGTTCTTGATAGCAGTGTTGTGTTCATGCAGTTTCTGTGGTCTGGTGGCCGAGTAGTTCAGGCCACAGAGAAATCGGGGACTTCACTATAAATGAGAGCAGTGTTGCGTTGACGTAGTTTTTTTGGTCTGGTGATCTAATGGTTCTGGCGACAGACAAATCTGCGACTGAGTGTCTGGTTAATGATAGCAGTGTTGCGATGATGTAGTTTGGGTGAGGATTATCTGACTGTGTGTGTGTGTGTGTGTGTGTGTGTGTGTGTGTGTGTGTGTGTGTGTGTGTGTGTGTGTGTGTGTGTATGTGTGTGTGTGTGTGTGTGTGTGTGTGTGTGTGTGTGTGTGTGTGTGTGTGCGTGGAAGGCGGGAGCGCGAGAAGGCCATGCTTTCTCGTGTAATGTACTTGATGATTATGGAAGCGTATGGAGTATGTGCGTTGATTAAGTTATTGGGAATGCTAATGATTTTCAAATTGGTTTGAGATGTTTTGATTGTTATTGCTGTTTTGCTGTAGTTAGTGAATGAGTGTGTAGTAGTTAGTTGAAGTGCCTTGTGAAGGCGGATTAAAATTGATTATCTTGACTTCACTTGAAGGCTGTCCCCGAGACGGAGGTGCCCGAGACGGATGTGCCCCAGACGGATGACCCCGAGACGGATGACCCCGAGACGGATGTCCCCGAGACGGAAGGCCGAGACGGACATCCCCGAGACGGGTGGCACAGACGGGTGTCGCAGACGGATGGCCCTGGGAGGAAAAGCCTGGACGGAAGGGTCCTTCGTTTTCATGGCTTTTCGTCCCAGGGACATCCTTCTGTGCCTCTGGTCTGGGCCGTCCCAGTCTCGGAGACGGATGGCGCCGAGACGGATGTCCCCGAGACGGAGGAAGGCCGCCCGAGACGGATGTCCCCGAGACGGAGGAAGGCCGCCCGAGACGGATGTCACCGAGATGGATGTCCCCGACACGGAAGGTGTGCTTTTTGAAGCATTACTTCCGATTTGAGAGAATGTGACTGATTCCTTCTTCTTCTTTTTTCAGCTGAGTGTATGGGTCCAGCGATATAGAGTGTCTGCCGTCTTGTGTTTATGTAGTTTGTGCGGTCGTGGCCGAGTGATTCAGGCGACAGAGAAATATGGGTCCTCCGGGTTCAGTAATGAGAGCAGTTTTGTGTTGATGTGGTTTTCGTAGCCTGGTGGCCGAGTGGTTCAGGCGACAACGAAATCTGCGACCTGCTGGTTCTTGATAGTAGTGTTGTGTTCATGCAGTTTCTGTGGTCTGGTGGCCGAGTGGTTCATGCCACAGAGAAATCGGGGACTTCCCTATAAGTGAGAGCAGTGTTGCGTTGACGTTGTTTTTATGGTCTCGTGGCCTAATGGTTCTGGCGACAGACAAATCTGCGACTGAGTGTCTGGTTAATGATAGCAGTGTTGCGTTGATGTAGTTTGGGTCAGGAGTATCTGGTGGCCGAGTGGTTCATGTGACAACCAAATGTGCGACCTGCTGGTTCTTGATAGCAGTGTTGTGTTCATGCAGTTTCTGTGGTCTGGTGGCCGAGTGGTTCAGGCCAGAGAAAAATCGGGGACTTCCCTATAAATGAGAGCAGTGTTGCGTTGACGTAGTTTTTTTGGTCTGGTGACCTAACGGTTCTGGCGACAGACAAATCTGCGACTGAGTGTCTGGTTAATGATAGCAGTGTTGCGTTGATATAGTTTGGGTCAGGAGTATCTGACTCTGTGTGTGTGTGTGTGTGTGTGTGTGTGTGTGTGTGTGTGTGTGTGTGTGTGTGTGTGTGTGTGTGTGTGTGTGTGTGTGTGTGTGTGTGTTTGTGTGGAAGTCCGAAGCGCGAGAAGGCCATGCTTTCTCGTCTAATGTACTGGATTATTATGGAAGCGTATGGAGTATGTGCGTTGTTTAAGTTATTAGGAATGCTAATGATTTTGAAATTGGTTTGAGATGTTTTGGTTGTTATTGCTGTTTTGCTGTAGTTACTGAATAAGTGTCCAGTAGTTAGTTGAAGTGCCTTGTGAAGGCTGATTAAAATTGATTATCTTGACTTCACTTGAAGGCTGTCCCCGAGACGGAGGTGCCCGAGACGGATGTGCCCCAGACGGATGACCCCGAGACGGATGACCCCGAGACGGATGTCCCCGAGACGGAAGGCCGAGACGGACATCCCCGAGACGGGTGGCACAGACGGGTGTCGCAGACGGATGGCCCTGGGAGGAAAAGCCTGGACGGAAGGGTCCTTCGTTTTCATGGCTTTTCGTCCCAGGGACATCCTTCTGTGCCACTGGTCTTGGCCGTCCCAGTCTCGGAGACGGATGGCGCCGAGACGGATGTCCCCGAGACGGAGGAAGGCCGCCCGAGACGGATGTCCACGAGACGGAGGAAGGCCGCCCGAGACGGATGTCACCGAGATGGATGTCCCCGACACGGAAGGTGTGCTTTTTCAAGCATTACGTCCTATTTGAGAGAATGTGACTGATTCCTTCTCCTTCTTTTTTCAGCTGAGTGTATGGGTCTAGCGATATTGAGTGTCTGCAGTGTTGTGTTTATGTAGTTTGTGCGGTTGTGGCCGAGTGCTTCAGGCGACAGACAAATATGGGTCCTCCGGGTTCGGTAATGAGAGCAGTGTTGTGTTGATGTGGTTTTCGTAGTCTGGTGGCCGAGTGGTTCAGGCGACAGCGAAATGTGCGACCCGCTGCTTCTTGATAGCAGTGTTGTGTTCTTGCAGTTTCTGTGGTCTGGTGGTCGAGTCCTTCAGGCCTGAGAGAAATCGGGGACTTCCGTATAAATGAGAGCAGTGTTGCGTTGACGTAGTTTTTTTGGTCTGGTGGCCTAATGGTTCTGGCGACACAGAAATCTGCGACTGAGTGTCTGGTTAATGATAGCAGTGTTGCGTTGATGTAGTTTGGGTGAGGAGTATCTGACTCTGTGTGTGTGTGTGTGTGTGTGTGTGTGTGTGTGTGTGTGTGTGTGTGTGTGTGTGTGTGTGTGTGTGTGTGTGTGTGTGTGTGTGTGTGTTTGTGTGGAAGTCCGGAGCGCGAGAAGGCCATGCTTTCTCGTCTAATGTACTGGATAATTATGGAAGTGTATGGAGTATGTGCGTTGATTAAGTTAGTAGGAATGCTAATGGTTTTCTAATTTGTTTGAGATTTTTTGATTGTTATTGCTGTTTGGTGTAGTTAGTGAATGAGTGTCTAGTAGTTAGTTGAAGTGCCTTGTGAAGGCTGATTAAACTTGATTATCTTGACTTCACTTGAAGGCTGTACCCGAGACGGAGGTGCCTGAGACGGATGTGCCCCAGACGGATGACCCCGAGACGGATGACCCCGAGACGGATGTCCCCGAGACGGAAGGCCGAGACGGACATCCCCGAGACGGGTGGCACAGACGGGTGTCGCAGACGGATGGCCCTGGGAGGAAAAGCCTGGACGGAAGGGTCCTTCGTTTTCATGGCTTTTCGTCCCAGGGACATCCTTCTGTGCCACTGGTCTTGGCCGTCCCAGTCTCGGAGACGGATGGCGCCGAGACGGATGTCCCCGAGACGGATGAAGGCCGCCCGAGACGGATGTCCCCGAGACGGAGGAAGGCCGCCCGAGACGGATGTCACCAAGATGGATGTCCCCGACACGGAAGGTGTGCTTTTTCAAGCATTACGTCCGATTTGAGAGAATGTGACTGATTCCTTCTTCTTCTTTTTTCAGCTGAGTGTATGGGTCCAGCGATATTGAGTGTCTGCAGTGTTGTGTTTATGTAGTTTGTGCGGTTGTGGCCGACTGCTTCAGGCGACAGACAAATATGGGTCCTCCGGGTTCGGTAATGAGAGCAGTTTTGTGCTGATGTGGTTTTCGTAGTCTGGTGGCCGAGTGGTTCAGGCGACAGCCAAATGTGCGACCCGCTGCTTTTTGATAGCAGTGTTGTGTTCATGCAGTTTCTGTGGTCTGGTGGCCGAGTGTTTCAGTCCTCAGAGAAATCGGGGACTTCCCTATAAGTGAGAGCAGTGTTGCGTTGACGTAGTTTTTTTGGTCTTGCTGGCCTAATGGTTCTGGCGACAGACAAATCTGCGAGTGAGTGTCTGGTTACTGATAGCAGTGTTGCTTTGATGTAGTTTGGGTCAGGAGTATCTGACTGTGTGTGTGTGTGTGTGTGTGTGTGTGTGTGTGTGTGTGTGTGTGTGTGTGTCTGTGTGTGTGTGTGTGTGTGTGTGTGTGTGTGTGTGTGTGTGTGTGTGTGTGTGCGTGGAAGGCGGGAGCGCGAGAAGGCCATGCTTTTTTTAGTATAATGTACTTGATGATTATGGAAGCGTATGGAGTATGTGCGTTGATGAAGTCATTAGGAATGCTAATAGTTTTCCAATTGGTTTGAGATGTTTTGGTTGTTATTGCTGTTTTGCTGTAGTTAGTGAATGAGTGTGTAGTAGTTAGTTGAAGTGCCTTGTGTAGGCTGATTAAAATTGATTATCTTGACTTTACTTGAAGGCTGTCCCCGAGACGGAGGTCCCCGAGACGGATGTCCCCGAGACGGAAGGCCGAGACGGACATCCCCGAGACGGGTGGCACAGACGGTGTCGCAGACGGATGGCCCTTGGAGGAAAAGCCTGGACGGAAGGGTCCTTCGTTTTCATGGCTTTTCGTCCCAGGGACATCCTTCTGTGCCACTGGTCTTGGCCGTCCCAGTCTCGGAGACGGATGGCGCCGAGACGGATGTCCCCGAGACGGATGAAGGCCGCCCGAGACGGATGTCCCCGAGACGGAGGAAGGCCGCCCGAGACGGATGTCACCAAGATGGATGTCCCCGACACGGAAGGTGTGCTTTTTCAGGCATTACGTCCGATTTGAGAGAATGTGACTGATTCCTTCTTCTTCTTTTTTCAGCTGAGTGTATGGGTCCAGCGATATTGAGTGTCTGCAGTGTTGTGTTTATGTAGTTTGTGCGGTTGTGGCCGACTGCTTCAGGCGACAGACAAATATGGGTCCTCCGGGTTCGGTAATGAGAGCAGTTTTGTGCTGATGTGGTTTTCGTAGTCTGGTGACCGAGTGGTTCAGGCGACAGCCAAATGTGCGACCCGCTGCTTTTTGATAGCAGTGTTGTGTTCATGCAGTTTCTGTGGTCTGGTGGCCGAGTGTTTCAGTCCTCAGAGAAATCGGGGACTTCCCTATAAGTGAGAGCAGTGTTGCGTTGACGTAGTTTTTTTGGTCTTGCTGGCCTAATGGTTCTGGCGACAGACAAATCTGCGAGTGAGTGTCTGGTTACTGATAGCAGTGTTGCTTTGATGTAGTTTGGGTCAGGAGTATCTGACTGTGTGTGTGTGTGTGTGTGTGTGTGTGTGTGTGTGTGTGTGTGTGTGTGTGTGTGTGTGCGTGGAAGGCGGGAGCGCGAGAAGGCCATGCTTTTTTTAGTGTAATGTACTTGATGTTTATGGAAGCGTATGGAGTATGTGCGTTGATGAAGTTATTAGGAATGCTAATGGGTTTCCAATTGGTTTGAGATGTTTTGGTTGTTATTGCTGTTTTGCTGTAGTTAGTGAATGAGTGTGTAGTAGTGAGTTGAAGTGCCTTGTGTAGGCTGATTAAAATTGATTATCTTGACTTCACTTGAAGGCTGTCCCCGAGACGGAGGTGCCCGAGACGGATGACCCCGAGACGGATGACCCCGAGACGGATGTCCCCGAGACGGAAGGCCGAGACGGACATCCCCGAGACGGGTGGCACAGACGGGTTTCGCAGACGGATGGCCCTGGGAGGAAAAGCCTGGACGGAAGGGTCCTTCGTTTTCATGGCTTATCGTCCCAGGGACATCCTTCTGTGCCTCTGGTCTGGGCCGTCCCAGTCTCGGAGACGGATGGCGCCGAGACGGATGTCCCAGAGACGGAGGAAGGCCGCCCGAGACGGATGTCCCCGAGACGGAGGAAGGCCGCCCGAGACGGATGTCACCGAGATGGATGTCCCCGACACGGAAGGTGTGCTTTTTGAAGCATTACGTCCGATTTGAGAGAATGTGACTGATTCCTTCTTCTTCTTTTTTCAGCTGAGTGTATGGGTCCAGCGATATAGAGTGTCTGCCGTCTTGTGTTTATGTAGTTTGTGCGGTCGTGGCCGAGTGATTCAGGCGACAGAGAAATATGGGTCCTCCGGGTTCAGTAATGAGAGCAGTTTTGTGTTGATGTGGTTTTCGTAGCCTGGTGGCCGAGTGGTTCAGGCGAGAACGAAATCTGCGACCTGCTGGTTCTTGATAGTAGTGTTGTGTTCATGCAGTTTCTGTGGTCTGGTGGCCGAGTGGTTCATGCCACAGAGAAATCGGGGACTTCCCTATAAGTGAGAGCAGTGTTGCGTTGACGTTGTTTTTTTGGTCTGGTGGCTTAATGATTCTGGCGACAGACAAATCTGCGACTGAGTGTCTGGTTAATGATAGCAGTGTTGCGTTGATGTAGTTTGGGTCAGGAGTATCTGGTGGCCGAGTGGTTCATGTGACAACCAAATCTGCGACCTGCTGGTTCTTGATAGCAGTGTTGTGTTCATGCAGTTTCTGTGGTCTGGTGGCCGAGTGGTTCAGGCCAGAGAGAAATCGGGGACTTCCCTATAAATGAGAGCAGTGTTGCGTTAACGTAGTTTTTTTGGTCTGGTGACCTAACGGTTCTGGCGACAGACAAATCTGCGACTGAGTGTCTGGTTAATGATAGCAGTGTTGCGTTGATATAGTTTGGGTCAGGAGTATCTGACTGTGTGTGTGTGTGTGTGTGTGTGTGTGTGTGTGTGTGTGTGTGTGTGTGTGTGTGTGTGTGTGTGTGTGTGTGTGTTTATGTGCGTGGAAGGCGGGAGCGCGAGAAGACCATGCTTTCTCTTCTAATGTACTTGATGATTATGGAAGTGTATGGAGTATATGCGTTGATTAAGTTATTAGGAATGCTATTGATTTTCAAATTGGTTTGAGATGTTTTGGTTGTTATTGCTGTTTTGCTGTAGTTAGTGAATGAGTATCTAGTAGTTAGTTGAAGTGCCTTGTGAAGGCTGATTAAAATTGATTATCTTGACTTCACTTGAAGGCTGTCCCCGAGACGGAGGTGCCCGAGACGGATGTGCCCCAGACGGATGACCCCAAGACGGATGACCCCGAGACGGATGTCCCCGAGACGGAAGGCCGAGACGGACATCCCCGAGACGGGTTGCACAGACTGGTGTCGCAGACGGATGGCCCTGGGACGAAAAGCCTGGACGGAAGGGTCCTTCGTTTTCATGGCTTTTCGTCCCAGGGACATCCTTCTGTGCCACTGGTCTTGGCCGTCCCAGTCTCGGAGACGGATGGCGCCGAGACGGATGTCCCCGAGACGGAGGAAGGCCGCCCGAGACGGATGTCCCCGAGACGGAGGAAGGCCACCCGAGACGGATGTCACCGAGATGGATGTCCCCGAGACGGAAGGTGTGCTTTTTCGAGTATTACGTCCGATTTGAGAGAATGTGACTGATTCCTTCTTCTTCTTTTTTCAGCTGAGTGTATGCGTCCAGCGATATAGAGTGTATGCAGTGTTGTGTTTATGTAGTTTGTGTGGTCGTGGCCGAGTGCTTCAGGCGACAGACAAATATGGGTCCTCCGGGTTCCGTAATGAGTGCAGTTTTGTGTTGATGTGGTTTTCGTAGTCTGGTGGTCGAGTGGTTCAGGCGACAACCAAATCTGCGACCTGCTGGTTTTTGATAGCAGTGTTGTGTTCATGCAGTTTCTGTGGTCTGGTGGCCGAGTGTTTCAGTCCACAGAGAAACCATGGACTTCGCTATAAATGAGAGCAGTGTTGTGTTGACGTAGTTTTTTTGGTCTGGTGGCCTAATGGTTCTGGCGACAGAGAAATCTGCGACTGAGTGTCTGGTTACTGATAGCAGTGTTGCGTTGATGTAGTTTGGGTCAGGAGTATCTGACTGTGTGTGTGTGTGTGTGTGTGTGTGTGTGTGTGTGTGTGTGTGTGTGTGTGTGTGTGTGTGTGTGTGTGTGTGTGTGTGTGTGTGTGTGCGTGGAAGGCGGGAGCGCGAGAAGGCCATGCTTTTTTTAGTATAATGTACTTGATGATTATGGAAGCGTATGGAGTATGTGCGTTGATGAAGTTATTAGGAATGCTAATGGTTTTCCAATTGGTTTGAGATGTTTTGGTTGTTATTGCTGTTTTGCTGTAGTTAGTGAATGAGTGTGTAGTAGTTAGTTGAAGTGCCTTGTGTAGGCTGATTCAAATTGATTATCTTGACTTTACTTGAAGGCTGTCCCCGAGACGGAGGTGCCCGAGACGGATGACCCCGAGACGGATGTCCCCGAGACGGAAGGCCGAGACGGACATCCCCGAGACGGGTGGCACAGACGGGTGTCGCAGACGGATGGCCCTGGGAGGAAAAGCCTGGACGGAAGGGTCCTTCGTTTTCATGGCTTTTCGTCCCAGGGACATCCTTCTGTGCCACTGGTCTTGGCCGTCCCAGTCTCGGAGACGGATGGCGCCGAGACGGATGTCCCCGAGACGGAGGAAGGCCGCCCGAGACGGATGTCCCCGAGAAGGAGGAAGGCCGCCCGAGACGGATGTCACCAAGATGGATGTCCCCGACACGGAAGGTGTGCTTTTTCAAGCATTACGTCCGATTTGAGAGAATGTGACTGATTCCTTCTTCTTCTTTTTTCAGCTGAGTGTATGGGTCCAGCGATATTGAGTGTCTGCAGTGTTGTGTTTATGTAGTTTGTGCGGTTGTGGCCGACTGCTTCAGGCGACAGACAAATATGGGTCCTCCGGGTTCGGCAATGAGAGCAGTTTTGTGCTGATGTGGTTTTCGTAGTCTGGTGACCGAGTGGTTCAGGCGACAGCCAAATGTGCGACCCGCTGCTTTTTGATAGCAGTGTTGTGTTCATGCAGTTTCTGTGGTCTGGTGGCCGAGTGTTTCAGTCCTCAGAGAAATCGGGGACTTCCCTATAAGTGAGAGCAGTGTTGCGTTGACGTAGTTTTTTTGGTCTTGCTGGCCTAATGGTTCTGGCGACAGACAAATCTGCGAGTGAGTGTCTGGTTACTGATAGCAGTGTTGCTTTGATGTAGTTTGGGTCAGGAGTATCTGACTCTGTGTGTGTGTGTGTGTGTGTGTGTGTGTGTGTGTGTGTGTGTGTGTGTGTGTGTGTGTGTGTGTGTGTGTGTGTGTGTGTGCGCGTGGAAGGCGGGAGCGCGAGAAGGCCATGCTTTTTTTAGTGTAATGTACTTGATGATTATGGAAGCGTATGGAGTATGTGCGTTGATGAAGTTATTAGGAATGCTAATGGGTTTCCAATTGGTTTGAGATGTTTTGGTTGTTATTGCTGTTTTGCTGTAGTTAGTGAATGAGTGTGTAGTAGTGAGTTGAAGTGCCTTGTGTAGGCTGATTAAAATTGATTATCTTGACTTCACTTGAAGGCTGTCCCCGAGACGGATGTGCCCCAGACGGATGACCCCGAGACGGATGACCCCGAGACGGATGTCCCCGAGACGGAAGGCCGAGACGGACATCCCCGAGACGGGTGGCACAGACGGGTGTCGCAGACGGATGGCCCTGGGAGGAAAAGCCTGGACGGAAGGGTCCTTCGTTTTCATGGCTTTTCGTCCCAGGGACATCCTTCTGTGCCACTGGTCTTGGCCGTCCCAGTCTCGGAGACGGATGGCGCCGAGACGGATGTCCCCGAGACGGATGAAGGCCGCCCTAGACGGATGTCCCCGAGACGGAGGAAGGCCGCCCGAGACGGATGTCACCAAGATGGATGTCCCCGACACGGAAGGTGTGCTTTTTCAAGCATTACGTCCGATTTGAGAGAATGTGACTGATTCCTTCTTCTTCTTTTTTCAGCTGAGTGTATGGGTCCAGCGATATTGAGTGTCTGCAGTGTTGTGTTTATGTAGTTTGTGCGGTTGTGGCCGACTGCTTCAGGCGACAGACAAATATGGGTCCTCCGGGTTCGGTAATGAGAGCAGTTTTGTGCTGATGTGGTTTTCGTAGTCTGGTGGCCGAGTGGTTCAGGCGACCTCCAAATGTGCGACCCGCTGCTTTTTGATAGCAGTGTTGTGTTCATGCAGTTTCTGTGGTCTGGTGGCCGAGTGTTTCAGTCCTCAGAGAAATCGGGGACTTCCCTATAAGTGAGAGCAGTGTTGCGTTGACGTAGTTTTTTTGGTCTTGCTGGCCTAATGGTTCTGGCGACAGACAAATCTGCGAGTGAGTGTCTGGTTACTGATAGCAGTGTTGCTTTGATGTAGTTTGGGTCAGGAGTATCTGACTGTGTGTGTGTGTGTGTGTGTGTGTGTGTGTGTGTGTGTGTGTGTGTGTGTGTGTGTGTGTGTGTGTGTGTGCGTGGAAGGCGGGAGCGCGAGAAGGCCATGCTTTTTTTAGTATAATGTACTTGATGATTATGGAAGCGTATGGAGTATGTGCGTTGATGAAGTCATTAGGAATGCTAATGGTTTTCCAATTGGTTTGAGATGTTTTGGTTGTTATTGCTGTTTTGCTGTAGTTAGTGAATGAGTGTGTAGTAGTTAGTTGAAGTGCCTTGTGTAGGCTGATTAAAATTGATTATCTTGACTTTACTTGAAGGCTGTCCCCGAGACGGAGATGCCCGAGACGGATGACCCCGAGACGGATGTCCTCGAGACGGAAGGCCGAGACGGACATCCCCGAGACGGGTGGCACAGACGGTGTCACAGACGGATGGCCCTGGGAGGAAAAGCCTGGACGGAAGGGTCCTTCGTTTTCATGGCTTTTCGTCCCAGGGACATCCTTCTGTGCCACTGGTCTTGGCCGTCCCAGTCTCGGAGACGGATGGCGCCGAGACGGATGTCCCCGAGACGGATGAAGGCCGCCCGAGACGGATGTCCCCGAGACGGAGGAAGGCCGCCCGAGACGGATGTCACCAAGATGGATGTCCCCGACACGGAAGGTGTGCTTTTTCAGGCATTACGTCCGATTTGAGAGAATGTGACTGATTCCTTCTTCTTCTTTTTTCAGCTGAGTGTATGGGTCCAGCGATATTGAGTGTCTGCAGTGTTGTGTTTATGTAGTTTGTGCGGTTGTGGCCGACTGCTTCAGGCGACAGACAAATATGGGTCCTCCGGGTTCGGTAATGAGAGCAGTTTTGTGCTGATGTGGTTTTCGTAGTCTGGTGGCCGAGTGGTTCAGGCGACAGCCAAATGTGCGACACGCTGCTTTTTGATAGCAGTGTTGTGTTCATGCAGTTTCTCTGGTCTGGTGGCCGAGTGTTTCAGTCCTCAGAGAAATCGGGGACTTCCCTATAAGTGAGAGCAGTGTTGCGTTGACGTAGTTTTTTTGGTCTTGCTGGCCTAATGGTTCTGGCGACAGACAAATCTGCGAGTGAGTGTCTGGTTACTGATAGCAGTGTTGCTTTGATGTAGTTTGGGTCAGGAGTATCTGACTCTGTGTGTGTGTGTGTGTGTGTGTGTGTGTGTGTGTGTGTGTGTGTGTGTGTGTGTGTGTGTGTGTGTGTGTGTGTGCGTGGAAGGCGGGAGCGCGAGAAGGCCATGCTTTTTTTAGTGTAATGTACTTGATGATTATGGAAGCGTATGGAGTATGTGCGTTGATGAAGTTATTAGGAATGCTAATGGGTTTCCAATTGGTTTGATATGTTTTGGTTGTTATTGCTGTTTTGCTGTAGTTAGTGAATGAGTGTGTAGTAGTGAGTTGAAGTGCCTTGTGTAGGCTGATTAAAATTGATTATCTTGACTTCACTTGAAGGCTGTCCCCGAGACGGAGGTGCCCGAGACGGATGACCCCGAGACGGATGACCCCGAGACGGATGTCCCCGAGACGGAAGGCCGAGACGGACATCCCCGAGACGGGTGGCACAGACGGGTGTCGCAGACGGATGGCCCTGGGAGGAAAAGCCTGGACGGAAGGGTCCTTCGTTTTCATGGCTTTTCGTCCCAGGGACATCCTTCTGTGCCTCTGGTCTGGGCCGTCCCAGTCTCGGAGACGGATGGCGCCGAGACGGATGTCCCCGAGACGGAGGAAGGCCGCCCGAGACGGATGTCCCCGAGACGGAGGAAGGCCGCCCGAGACGGATGTCACCGAGATGGATGTCCCCGACACGGAAGGTGTGCTTTTTGAAGCATTACGTCCGATTTAAGAGAATGTGACTGATTCCTTCTTCTTCTTTTTTCAGCTGAGTGTATGGGTCCAGCGATATAGAGTGTCTGCCGTCTTGTGTTTATGTAGTTTGTGCGGTCGTGGCCGAGTGATTCAGGCGACAGAGAAATATGGGTCCTCCGGGTTCAGTAATGAGAGCAGTTTTGTGTTGATGTGGTTTTCGTAGCCTGGTGGCCGAGTGGTTCAGGCGAGAACGAAATCTGCGACCTGCTGGTTCTTGATAGTAGTGTTGTGTTCATGCAGTTTCTGTGGTCTGGTGGCCGAGTGGTTCATGCCACAGAGAAATCGGGGACTTCCCTATAAGTGAGAGCAGTGTTGCGTTGACGTTGTTTTTTTGGTCTGGTGGCTTAATGATTCTGGCGACAGACAAATCTGCGACTGAGTGTCTGGTTAATGATAGCAGTGTTGCGTTGATGTAGTTTGGGTCAGGAGTATCTGGTGGCCGAGTGGTTCATGTGACAACCAAATCTGCGACCTGCTGGTTCTTGATAGCAGTGTTGTGTTCATGCAGTTTCTGTGGTCTGGTGGCCGAGTGGTTCAGGCCAGAGAGAAATCGGGGACTTCCCTATAAATGAGAGCAGTGTCGCGTTGACGTAGTTTTTTTGGTCTGGTGACCTAACGGTTCTGGCGACAGACAAATCTGCGACTGAGTGTCTGGTTAATGATAGCAGTGTTGCGTTGATATAGTTTGGGTCAGGAGTATCTGACTGTGTGTGTGTGTGTGTGTGTGTGTGTGTGTGTGTGTGTGTGTGTGTGTGTGTGTGTGTGTGTGTGTGTGTGTGTGTGTGTGTGTGTGTGTGTGTTTATGTGCGTGAAAGGCGGGAGCGCGAGAAGACCATGCTTTCTCTTCTAATGTACTTGATGATTATGGAAGTGTATGGAGTATATGCGTTGATTAAGTTATTAGGAATGCTAATGATTTTCAAATTGGTTTGAGATGTTTTGGTTGTTATTGCTGTTTTGCTGTAGTTAGTGAATGAGTATCTAGTAGTTAGTTGAAGTGCCTTGTGAAGGCTGATTAAAATTGATTATCTTGACTTCACTTGAAGGCTGTCCCCGAGACGGAGGTGCCCGAGACGGATGTGCCCCAGACGGATGACCCCAAGACGGATGACCCCGAGACGGATCTCCCCGAGACGGAAGGCCGAGACGGACATCCCCGAGACGGGTTGCACAGACTGGTGTCGCAGACGGATGGCCCTGGGACGAAAAGCCTGGACGGAAGGGTCCTTCGTTTTCATGGCTTTTCGTCCCAGGGACATCCTTCTGTGCCACTGGTCTTGGCCGTCCCAGTCTCGGAGACGGATGGCGCCGAGACGGATGTCCCCTAGACGGAGGAAGGCCGCCCGAGACGGATGTCCCCGAGACGGAGGAAGGCCGCCCGAGACGGATGTCACCGAGATGGATGTCCCCGAGACGGAAGGTGTGCTTTTTCGAGCATTACGTCCGATTTGAGAGAATGTGACTGATTCCTTCTTCTTCTTTTTTCAGCTGAGTGTATGCGTCCAGCGATATAGAGTGTATGCAGTGTTGTGTTTATGTAGTTTGTGTGGTCGTGGCCGAGTGCTTCAGGCGACAGACAAATATGGGTCCTCCGGGTTCGTTAATGAGAGCAGTTTTGTGTTGATGTGGTTTTCGTAGTCTGGTGGTCGAGTGGTTCAGGCGACAACTAAATCTGCGACCTGCTGGTTTTTGATAGCAGTGTTGTGTTCATGCAGTTTCTGTGGTCTGGTGGCCGAGTGTTTCAGTCCACAGAGAAACCATGGACTTCGCTATAAATGAGAGCAGTGTTGTGTTGACGTAGTTTTTTTGGTCTGGTGGCCTAATGGTTCTTGCGACAGAGAAATCTGCGACTGAGTGTCTGGTTACTGATAGCAGTGTTGCGTTGATGTAGTTTGGGTCAGGAGTATCTGACTGTGTGTGTGTGTGTGTGTGTGTGTGTGTGTGTGTGTGTGTGTGTGTGTGTGTGTGTGTGTGTGTGTGTGTGTGTGTGTGTGTGTGTGCGTGGAAGGCGGGAGCGCGAGAAGGCCATGCTTTTTTTAGTATAATGTACTTGATGATTATGGAAGCGTATGGAGTATGTGCGTTGATGAAGTTATTAGGAATGCTAATGGTTTTCCAATTGGTTTGAGATGTTTTGGTTGTTATTGCTGTTTTGCTGTAGTTAGTGAATGAGTGTGTAGTAGTTAGTTGAAGTGCCTTGTGTAGGCTGATTCAAATTGATTATCTTGACTTTACTTGAAGGCTGTCCCCGAGACGGAGGTGCCCGAGACGGATGACCCCGAGACGGATGTCCCCGAGACGGAAGGCCGAGACGGACATCCCCGAGACGGGTGGCACAGACGGGTGTCGCAGACGGATGGCCCTGGGAGGAAAAGCCTGGACGGAAGGGTCCTTCGTTTTCATGGCTTTTCGTCCCAGGGACATCCTTCTGTGCCACTGGTCTTGGCCGTCCCAGTCTCGGAGACGGATGGCGCCGAGACGGATGTCCCCGAGACGGATGAAGGCCGCCCGAGACGGATGTCCCCGAGAAGGAGGAAGGCCGCCCGAGACGGATGTCACCAAGATGGATGTCCCCGACACGGAAGGTGTGCTTTTTCAAGCATTACGTCCGATTTGAGAGAATGTGACTGATTCCTTCTTCTTCTTTTTTCAGCTGAGTGTATGGGTCCAGCGATATTGAGTGTCTGCAGTGTTGTGTTTATGTAGTTTGTGCGGTTGTGGTCGACTGCTTCAGGCGACAGACAAATATGGGTCCTCCGGGTTCGGCAATGAGAGCAGTTTTGTGCTGATGTGGTTTTCGTAGTCTGGTGACCGAGTGGTTCACGCGACAGCCAAATGTGCGACCCGCTGCATTTTGATAGCAGTGTTGTGTTCATGCAGTTTCTGTGGTCTGGTGGCCGAGTGTTTCAGTCCTCAGAGAAATCGGGGACTTCCCTATAAGTGAGAGCAGTGTTGCGTTGACGTAGTTTTTTTGGTCTTGCTGGCCTAATGGTTCTGGCGACAGACAAATCTGCGAGTGAGTGTCTGGTTACTGATAGCAGTGTTGCTTTGATGTAGTTTGGGTCAGGAGTATCTGACTCTGTGTGTGTGTGTGTGTGTGTGTGTGTGTGTGTGTGTGTGTGTGTGTGTGTGTGTGTGTGTGTGTGTGTGTGTGTGTGTGTGCGTGGAAGGCGGGAGCGCGAGAAGGCCGTGCTTTTTTTAGTGTAATGTACTTGATGATTATGGAAGCGTATGGAGTATGTGCGTTGATGAAGTTATTAGGAATGCTAATGGGTTTCCAATTGGTTTGAGATGTTTTGGTTGTTATTGCTGTTTTGCTGTAGTTAGTGAATGAGTGTGTAGTAGTGAGTTGAAGTGCCTTGTGTAGGCTGATTAAAATTGATTATCTTGACTTCACTTGAAGGCTGTCCCCGAGACGGAGGTGCCCGAGACGGATGACCCCGAGACGGATGACCCCGAGACGGATGTCCCCGAGACGGAAGGCCGAGACGGACATCCCCGAGACGGGTGGCACAGACGGGTGTCGCAGACGGATGGCCCTGGGAGGAAAAGCCTGGACGGAAGGGTCCTTCGTTTTCATGGCTTTTCGTCCCAGGGACATCCTTCTGTGCCTCTGGTCTTGGCCGTCCCAGTCTCGGAGACGGATGGCGCCGAGACGGATGTCCCCGAGACGGATGAAGGCCGCCCGAGACGGATGTCCCCGAGACGGAGGAAGGCCGCCCGAGACGGATGTCACCGAGATTGATGTCCCCGACACGGAAGGTGTGCTTTTTGAAGCATTACGTCCGATTTGAGAGAATGTGACTGATTCCTTCTTCTTCTTTTTTCAGCTGAGTGTATGGGTCCAGCGATATAGAGTGTCTGCCGTCTTGTGTTTATGTAGTTTGTGCGGTCGTGGCCGAGTGATTCAGGCGACAGAGAAATATGGGTCCTCCGGGTTCAGTAATGAGAGCAGTTTTGTGTTGATGTGGTTTTCGTAGCCTGGTGGCCGAGTGGTTCAGGCGAGAACGAAATCTGCGACCTGCTGGTTCTTGATAGTAGTGTTGTGTTCATGCAGTTTCTGTGGTCTGGTGGCCGAGTGGTTCATGCCACAGAGAAATCGGGGACTTCCCTATAAGTGAGAGCAGTGTTGCGTTGACGTTGTTTTTTTGGTCTGGTGGCCTAATGATTCTGGCGATAGACAAATCTGCGACTGAGTGTCTGGTTAATGATAGCAGTGTTGCGTTGATGTAGTTTGGGTCAGGAGTATCTGGTGGCCGAGTGGTTCATGTGACAACCAAATGTGCGACCTGCTGGTTCTTGATTGCAGTGTTGTGTTCATGCAGTTTCTGTGGTCTGGTGGCCGAGTGGTTCAGGCCAGAGAGAAATCGGGGACTTCCCTATAAATGAGAGCAGTGTTGCGTTGACGTAGTTTTTTTGGTCTGGTGACCTACCGGTTCTGGCGACAGACAAATCTGCGACTGAGTGTCTGGTTAATGATAGCAGTGTTGCGTTGATGTAGTTTGGGTCAGGAGTATCTGACTGTGTGTGTGTGTGTGTGTGTGTGTGTGTGTGTGTGTGTGTGTGTGTGTGTGTGTGTGTGTGTGTGTGTGTGTGTGTTTGTGTGGAAGTCCGAAGCGCGAGAAGGCCATGCTTTCTCGTCTAATGTACTGGATGATTATGGAAGCGTATGGAGTATGTGCGTTGTTTAAGTTGTTAGGAATGCTAATGATTTTGAAATTGGTTTGAGATGTTTTGGTTGTTATTGCTGTTTTGCTGTAGTTACTGAATAAGTGTCCAGTAGTTAGTTGAAGTGCCTTGTGAAGGCTGATTAAAATTGATTATCTTGACTTCACTTGAAGGCTGTCCCCGAGACGGAGGTGCCCGAGACGGATGTGCCCCAGACGGATGACCCCGAGACGGATGACCCCGAGACGGATGTCCCCGAGACGGAAGGCCGAGACGGACATCCCCGAGACGGGTGGCACAGACGGGTGTCGCAGACGAATGGCCCTGGGAGGAAAAGCCTGGACGGAAGGGTCCTTCGTTTTCATGGCTTTTCGTCCCAGGGACATCCTTCTGTGCCACTGGTCTTGGCCGTCCCAGTCTCGCAGACGGATGGCGCCGAGACGGATGTCCCCGAGACGGAGGAAGGCCGCCCGAGACGGATGTCCCCGAGACGGAGGAAGGCCGACCGAGACGGATGTCACCGAGATGGATGTCCCCGACACGGAAGGTGTGCTTTTTCAAGCATTACGTCCTATTTGAGAGAATGTGACTGATTCCTTCTCCTTCTTTTTTCAGCTGCGTGTATGGGTCTAGCGATATTGAGTGTCTGCAGTGTTGTGTTTATGTAGTTTGTGCGGTTGTGGCCGAGTGCTTCAGGCCAGACAAATATGGGTCCTCCGGGTTCGGTAATGAGAGCAGTGTTGTGTTGATGTGGTTTTCGTAGTCTGGTGGCCGAGTGGTTCAGGCGACAGCGAAATGTGCGACCCGCTGCTTCTTGATAGCAGTGTTGTGTTCATGCAGTTTCTGTGGTCTGGTGGTCGAGTCTTTCAGGCCTCAGAGAAATCGGGGACTTCCCTATAAATGAGAGCAGTGTTGCATTGACGTAGTTTTTTTGGTCTGGTGGCCTAATGGTTCTGGCGACACAGAAATCTGCGACTGAGTGTCTGGTTAATGATACCAGTGTTGCGTTGATGTAGTTTGGGTGAGGAGTATCTGACTCTGTGTGTGTGTGTGTGTGTGTGTGTGTGTGTGTGTGTGTGTGTGTGTGTGTGTGTGTGTGTGTGTGTGTGTGTGTGTGTGTGTGTGTGTGTGTGTGTGTGTTTGTGTGGAAGTCCGGAGCGCGAGAAGGCCATGCTTTCTCGTCTAATGTACTGGATAATTATGGAAGTGTATGGAGTATGTGCGTTGATTAAGTTAGTAGGAATGCTAATGGTTTTGTAATTTGTTTGAGATGTTTTGGTTGTTATTGCTGTTTGGTGTAGTTAGTGAATGAGTGTCTAGTAGTTAGTTGAAGTGCCTTGTGAAGGCTGATTAAACTTGATTATCTTGACTTCACTTGAAGGCTGTACCCGAGACGGAGGTGCCTGAGACGGATGTGCCCCAGACGGATGACCCCGAGACGGATGACCCAGAGACGGATGACCCCGAGACGGATGTCCCCGAGACGGAAGGCCGAGACGGACATCCCCAAGACGGGTTGCACAGACTGGTGTCCCAGACGGATGGCCCTGGGACGAAAAGACTGGACGGAAGGGTCCTTCGTTTTCATGGCTTTTCGTCCCAGGGACATCCTTCTGTGCCACTGGTCTTGGCCGTCCCAGTCTCGGAGACGGATGGCGCCGAGACGGATGTCCCCGAGACGGAGGAAGGCCGCCCGAGACGGATGTCCCCGAGACGGAGGAAGGCCGCCCGAGACGGATGTCACCGAGATGGATGTCCCCGAGACGGAAGGTGTGCTTTTTCGAGCATTACGTCCGATTTGAGAGAATGTGACTGATTCCTTCTTCTTCTTTTTTCAGCTGAGTGTATGCGTCCAGCGATATAGAGTGTATGCAGTGTTGTGTTTATGTAGTTTGTGGGGTCGTGGCCGAGTGCTTCAGGCGACAGACAAATATGGGTCCTCCGGGTTCGGTAATGAGAGCAGTTTTGTGTTGATGTGGTTTTCGTAGTCTGGTGGTCGAGTGGTTCAGGCGACAACCAAATCTGCGACCTGCTGGTTTTTGATAGCAGTGTTGTGTTCATGCAGTTTCTGTGGTCTGGTGGCCGAGTGTTTCAGTCCACAGAGAAACCATGGACTTCGCTATAAATGAGAGCAGTGTTGTGTTGACGTAGTTTTTTTGGTCTGGTGGCCTAATGGTTCTGGCGACAGAGAAATCTGCGACTGAGTGTCTGGTTACTGATAGCAGTGTTGCGTTGATGTAGTTTGGGTCAGGAGTATCTGACTGTGTGTGTGTGTGTGTGTGTGTGTGTGGTGTGTGTGTGTGTGTGTGTGTGTGTGTGTGTGTGTGCGTGGAAGGCGGGAGCGCGAGAAGGCCATGCTTTTTTTAGTATAATGTACTTGATGATTATGGAAGCGTATGGAGTATGTGCGTTGATGAAGTTATTAGGAATGCTAATGGTTTTCCAATTGGTTTGAGATGTTTTGGTTGTTATTGCTGTTTTGCTGTAGTTAGTGAATGAGTGTGTAGTAGTTAGTTGAAGTGCCTTGTGTAGGCTGATTAAAATGGATTATCTTGACTTTACTTGAAGGCTGTCCCCGAGACGGAGGTGCCCGAGACGGATGACCCCGAGACGGATGTCCCCGAGACGGAAGGCCGAGACGGACATCCCCGAGACGGGTGGCACAGACGGGTGTCGCAGACGGATGGCCCTGGGAGGAAAAGCCTGGACGGAAGGGTCCTTCGTTTTCATGGCTTTTCGTCCCAGGGACATCCTTCTGTGCCTCTGGTCTGGGCCGTCCCAGTCTCGGAGACGGATGGCGCCGAGACGGATGTCCCCGAGACGGAGGAAGGCCGCCCGAGACGGATGTCCCCGAGACGGAGGAAGGCCGCCCGAGACGGATGTCACCGAGATGGATGTCCCCGACACGGAAGGTGTGCTTTTTGAAGCATTACGTCCGATTTGAGAGAATGTGACTGATTCCTTCTTCTTCTTTTTTCAGCTGAGTGTATGGGTCCAGCGATATAGAGTGTCTGCCGTCTTGTGTTTATGTAGTTTGTGCGGTCGTGGCCGAGTGATTCAGGCGACAGAGAAATATGGGTCCTCCGGGTTCAGTAATGAGAGCAGTTTTGTGTTGATGTGGTTTTCGTAGCCTGGTGGCCGAGTGGTTCAGGCGAGAACGAAATCTGCGACCTGCTGGTTCTTGATAGTAGTGTTGTGTTCATGCAGTTTCTGTGGTCTGGTGGCCGAGTGGTTCATGCCACAGAGAAATCGGGGACTTCCCTATAAGTGAGAGCAGTGTTGCGTTGACGTTGTTTTTTTGGTCTGGTGGCTTAATGATTCTGGCGACAGACAAATCTGCGACTGAGTGTCTGGTTAATGATAGCAGTGTTGCGTTGATGTAGTTTGGGTCAGGAGTATCTGGTGGCCGAGTGGTTCATGTGACAACCAAATCTGCGACCTGCTGGTTCTTGATAGCAGTGTTGTGTTCATGCAGTTTCTGTGGTCTGGTGGCCGAGTGGTTCAGGCCAGAGAGAAATCGGGGACTTCCCTATAAATGAGAGCAGTGTTGCGTTAACGTAGTTTTTTTGGTCTGGTGACCTAACGGTTCTGGCGACAGACAAATCTGCGACTGAGTGTCTGGTTAATGATAGCAGTGTTGCGTTGATATAGTTTGGGTCAGGAGTATCTGACTGTGTGTGTGTGTGTGTGTGTGTGTGTGTGTGTGTGTGTGTGTGTGTGTGTGTGTGTGTGTGTGTGTGTGTGTGTGTTTATGTGCGTGGAAGGCGGGAGCGCGAGAAGACCATGCTTTCTCTTCTAATGTACTTGATGATTATGGAAGTGTATGGAGTATATGCGTTGATTAAGTTATTAGGAATGCTATTGATTTTCAAATTGGTTTGAGATGTTTTGGTTGTTATTGCTGTTTTGCTGTAGTTAGTGAATGAGTATCTAGTAGTTAGTTGAAGTGCCTTGTGAAGGCTGATTAAAATTGATTATCTTGACTTCACTTGAAGGCTGTCCCCGAGACGGAGGTGCCCGAGACGGATGTGCCCCAGACGGATGACCCCAAGACGGATGACCCCGAGACGGATGTCCCCGAGACGGAAGGCCGAGACGGACATCCCCGAGACGGGTTGCACAGACTGGTGTCGCAGACGGATGGCCCTGGGACGAAAAGCCTGGACGGAAGGGTCCTTCGTTTTCATGGCTTTTCGTCCCAGGGACATCCTTCTGTGCCACTGGTCTTGGCCGTCCCAGTCTCGGAGACGGATGGCGCCGAGACGGATGTCCCCGAGACGGAGGAAGGCCGCCCGAGACGGATGTCCCCGAGACGGAGGAAGGCCACCCGAGACGGATGTCACCGAGATGGATGTCCCCGAGACGGAAGGTGTGCTTTTTCGAGTATTACGTCCGATTTGAGAGAATGTGACTGATTCCTTCTTCTTCTTTTTTCAGCTGAGTGTATGCGTCCAGCGATATAGAGTGTATGCAGTGTTGTGTTTATGTAGTTTGTGTGGTCGTGGCCGAGTGCTTCAGGCGACAGACAAATATGGGTCCTCCGGGTTCCGTAATGAGTGCAGTTTTGTGTTGATGTGGTTTTCGTAGTCTGGTGGTCGAGTGGTTCAGGCGACAACCAAATCTGCGACCTGCTGGTTTTTGATAGCAGTGTTGTGTTCATGCAGTTTCTGTGGTCTGGTGGCCGAGTGTTTCAGTCCACAGAGAAACCATGGACTTCGCTATAAATGAGAGCAGTGTTGTGTTGACGTAGTTTTTTTGGTCTGGTGGCCTAATGGTTCTGGCGACAGAGAAATCTGCGACTGAGTGTCTGGTTACTGATAGCAGTGTTGCGTTGATGTAGTTTGGGTCAGGAGTATCTGACTGTGTGTGTGTGTGTGTGTGTGTGTGTGTGTGTGTGTGTGTGTGTGTGTGTGTGTGTGTGTGTGTGTGTGTGTGTGTGTGTGTGTGTGTGCGTGGAAGGCGGGAGCGCGAGAAGGCCATGCTTTTTTTAGTATAATGTACTTGATGATTATGGAAGCGTATGGAGTATGTGCGTTGATGAAGTTATTAGGAATGCTAATGGTTTTCCAATTGGTTTGAGATGTTTTGGTTGTTATTGCTGTTTTGCTGTAGTTAGTGAATGAGTGTGTAGTAGTTAGTTGAAGTGCCTTGTGTAGGCTGATTCAAATTGATTATCTTGACTTTACTTGAAGGCTGTCCCCGAGACGGAGGTGCCCGAGACGGATGACCCCGAGACGGATGTCCCCGAGACGGAAGGCCGAGACGGACATCCCCGAGACGGGTGGCACAGACGGGTGTCGCAGACGGATGGCCCTGGGAGGAAAAGCCTGGACGGAAGGGTCCTTCGTTTTCATGGCTTTTCGTCCCAGGGACATCCTTCTGTGCCACTGGTCTTGGCCGTCCCAGTCTCGGAGACGGATGGCGCCGAGACGGATGTCCCCGAGACGGAGGAAGGCCGCCCGAGACGGATGTCCCCGAGAAGGAGGAAGGCCGCCCGAGACGGATGTCACCAAGATGGATGTCCCCGACACGGAAGGTGTGCTTTTTCAAGCATTACGTCCGATTTGAGAGAATGTGACTGATTCCTTCTTCTTCTTTTTTCAGCTGAGTGTATGGGTCCAGCGATATTGAGTGTCTGCAGTGTTGTGTTTATGTAGTTTGTGCGGTTGTGGCCGACTGCTTCAGGCGACAGACAAATATGGGTCCTCCGGGTTCGGCAATGAGAGCAGTTTTGTGCTGATGTGGTTTTCGTAGTCTGGTGACCGAGTGGTTCAGGCGACAGCCAAATGTGCGACCCGCTGCTTTTTGATAGCAGTGTTGTGTTCATGCAGTTTCTGTGGTCTGGTGGCCGAGTGTTTCAGTCCTCAGAGAAATCGGGGACTTCCCTATAAGTGAGAGCAGTGTTGCGTTGACGTAGTTTTTTTGGTCTTGCTGGCCTAATGGTTCTGGCGACAGACAAATCTGCGAGTGAGTGTCTGGTTACTGATAGCAGTGTTGCTTTGATGTAGTTTGGGTCAGGAGTATCTGACTCTGTGTGTGTGTGTGTGTGTGTGTGTGTGTGTGTGTGTGTGTGTGTGTGTGTGTGTGTGTGTGTGTGTGTGTGTGTGTGTGTGCGCGTGGAAGGCGGGAGCGCGAGAAGGCCATGCTTTTTTTAGTGTAATGTACTTGATGATTATGGAAGCGTATGGAGTATGTGCGTTGATGAAGTTATTAGGAATGCTAATGGGTTTCCAATTGGTTTGAGATGTTTTGGTTGTTATTGCTGTTTTGCTGTAGTTAGTGAATGAGTGTGTAGTAGTGAGTTGAAGTGCCTTGTGTAGGCTGATTAAAATTGATTATCTTGACTTCACTTGAAGGCTGTCCCCGAGACGGATGTGCCCCAGACGGATGACCCCGAGACGGATGACCCCGAGACGGATGTCCCCGAGACGGAAGGCCGAGACGGACATCCCCGAGACGGGTGGCACAGACGGGTGTCGCAGACGGATGGCCCTGGGAGGAAAAGCCTGGACGGAAGGGTCCTTCGTTTTCATGGCTTTTCGTCCCAGGGACATCCTTCTGTGCCACTGGTCTTGGCCGTCCCAGTCTCGGAGACGGATGGCGCCGAGACGGATGTCCCCGAGACGGATGAAGGCCGCCCTAGACGGATGTCCCCGAGACGGAGGAAGGCCGCCCGAGACGGATGTCACCAAGATGGATGTCCCCGACACGGAAGGTGTGCTTTTTCAAGCATTACGTCCGATTTGAGAGAATGTGACTGATTCCTTCTTCTTCTTTTTTCAGCTGAGTGTATGGGTCCAGCGATATTGAGTGTCTGCAGTGTTGTGTTTATGTAGTTTGTGCGGTTGTGGCCGACTGCTTCAGGCGACAGACAAATATGGGTCCTCCGGGTTCGGTAATGAGAGCAGTTTTGTGCTGATGTGGTTTTCGTAGTCTGGTGGCCGAGTGGTTCAGGCGACCTCCAAATGTGCGACCCGCTGCTTTTTGATAGCAGTGTTGTGTTCATGCAGTTTCTGTGGTCTGGTGGCCGAGTGTTTCAGTCCTCAGAGAAATCGGGGACTTCCCTATAAGTGAGAGCAGTGTTGCGTTGACGTAGTTTTTTTGGTCTTGCTGGCCTAATGGTTCTGGCGACAGACAAATCTGCGAGTGAGTGTCTGGTTACTGATAGCAGTGTTGCTTTGATGTAGTTTGGGTCAGGAGTATCTGACTGTGTGTGTGTGTGTGTGTGTGTGTGTGTGTGTGTGTGTGTGTGTGTGTGTGTGTGTGTGTGTGTGTGTGTGCGTGGAAGGCGGGAGCGCGAGAAGGCCATGCTTTTTTTAGTATAATGTACTTGATGATTATGGAAGCGTATGGAGTATGTGCGTTGATGAAGTCATTAGGAATGCTAATGGTTTTCCAATTGGTTTGAGATGTTTTGGTTGTTATTGCTGTTTTGCTGTAGTTAGTGAATGAGTGTGTAGTAGTTAGTTGAAGTGCCTTGTGTAGGCTGATTAAAATTGATTATCTTGACTTTACTTGAAGGCTGTCCCCGAGACGGAGATGCCCGAGACGGATGACCCCGAGACGGATGTCCTCGAGACGGAAGGCCGAGACGGACATCCCCGAGACGGGTGGCACAGACGGTGTCACAGACGGATGGCCCTGGGAGGAAAAGCCTGGACGGAAGGGTCCTTCGTTTTCATGGCTTTTCGTCCCAGGGACATCCTTCTGTGCCACTGGTCTTGGCCGTCCCAGTCTCGGAGACGGATGGCGCCGAGACGGATGTCCCCGAGACGGATGAAGGCCGCCCGAGACGGATGTCCCCGAGACGGAGGAAGGCCGCCCGAGACGGATGTCACCAAGATGGATGTCCCCGACACGGAAGGTGTGCTTTTTCAGGCATTACGTCCGATTTGAGAGAATGTGACTGATTCCTTCTTCTTCTTTTTTCAGCTGAGTGTATGGGTCCAGCGATATTGAGTGTCTGCAGTGTTGTGTTTATGTAGTTTGTGCGGTTGTGGCCGACTGCTTCAGGCGACAGACAAATATGGGTCCTCCGGGTTCGGTAATGAGAGCAGTTTTGTGCTGATGTGGTTTTCGTAGTCTGGTGGCCGAGTGGTTCAGGCGACAGCCAAATGTGCGACACGCTGCTTTTTGATAGCAGTGTTGTGTTCATGCAGTTTCTCTGGTCTGGTGGCCGAGTGTTTCAGTCCTCAGAGAAATCGGGGACTTCCCTATAAGTGAGAGCAGTGTTGCGTTGACGTAGTTTTTTTGGTCTTGCTGGCCTAATGGTTCTGGCGACAGACAAATCTGCGAGTGAGTGTCTGGTTACTGATAGCAGTGTTGCTTTGATGTAGTTTGGGTCAGGAGTATCTGACTCTGTGTGTGTGTGTGTGTGTGTGTGTGTGTGTGTGTGTGTGTGTGTGTGTGTGTGTGTGTGTGTGTGTGTGTGTGTGTGCGTGGAAGGCGGGAGCGCGAGAAGGCCATGCTTTTTTTAGTGTAATGTACTTGATGATTATGGAAGCGTATGGAGTATGTGCGTTGATGAAGTTATTAGGAATGCTAATGGGTTTCCAATTGGTTTGATATGTTTTGGTTGTTATTGCTGTTTTGCTGTAGTTAGTGAATGAGTGTGTAGTAGTGAGTTGAAGTGCCTTGTGTAGGCTGATTAAAATTGATTATCTTGACTTCACTTGAAGGCTGTCCCCGAGACGGAGGTGCCCGAGACGGATGACCCCGAGACGGATGACCCCGAGACGGATGTCCCCGAGACGGAAGGCCGAGACGGACATCCCCGAGACGGGTGGCACAGACGGGTGTCGCAGACGGATGGCCCTGGGAGGAAAAGCCTGGACGGAAGGGTCCTTCGTTTTCATGGCTTTTCGTCCCAGGGACATCCTTCTGTGCCTCTGGTCTGGGCCGTCCCAGTCTCGGAGACGGATGGCGCCGAGACGGATGTCCCCGAGACGGAGGAAGG
The DNA here is from genome assembly GCA_963584105.1 of Alviniconcha strummeri. Classification (NCBI taxonomy): domain Eukaryota; kingdom Metazoa; phylum Mollusca; class Gastropoda; family Provannidae; genus Alviniconcha; species Alviniconcha strummeri. Next base: position 23,641,216 of record OY757541.1, on the reverse strand, counting down.
CCGCCCGAGACGGATGTCCCCGAGACGGAGGAAGGCCGCCCGAGACGGATGTCACCGAGATGGATGTCCCCGACACGGAAGGTGTGCTTTTTGAAGCATTACGTCCGATTTAAGAGAATGTGACTGATTCCTTCTTCTTCTTTTTTCAGCTGAGTGTATGGGTCCAGCGATATAGAGTGTCTGCCGTCTTGTGTTTATGTAGTTTGTGCGGTCGTGGCCGAGTGATTCAGGCGACAGAGAAATATGGGTCCTCCGGGTTCAGTAATGAGAGCAGTTTTGTGTTGATGTGGTTTTCGTAGCCTGGTGGCCGAGTGGTTCAGGCGAGAACGAAATCTGCGACCTGCTGGTTCTTGATAGTAGTGTTGTGTTCATGCAGTTTCTGTGGTCTGGTGGCCGAGTGGTTCATGCCACAGAGAAATCGGGGACTTCCCTATAAGTGAGAGCAGTGTTGCGTTGACGTTGTTTTTTTGGTCTGGTGGCTTAATGATTCTGGCGACAGACAAATCTGCGACTGAGTGTCTGGTTAATGATAGCAGTGTTGCGTTGATGTAGTTTGGGTCAGGAGTATCTGGTGGCCGAGTGGTTCATGTGACAACCAAATCTGCGACCTGCTGGTTCTTGATAGCAGTGTTGTGTTCATGCAGTTTCTGTGGTCTGGTGGCCGAGTGGTTCAGGCCAGAGAGAAATCGGGGACTTCCCTATAAATGAGAGCAGTGTCGCGTTGACGTAGTTTTTTTGGTCTGGTGACCTAACGGTTCTGGCGACAGACAAATCTGCGACTGAGTGTCTGGTTAATGATAGCAGTGTTGCGTTGATATAGTTTGGGTCAGGAGTATCTGACTGTGTGTGTGTGTGTGTGTGTGTGTGTGTGTGTGTGTGTGTGTGTGTGTGTGTGTGTGTGTGTGTGTGTGTGTGTGTGTGTGTGTGTGTGTGTGTTTATGTGCGTGAAAGGCGGGAGCGCGAGAAGACCATGCTTTCTCTTCTAATGTACTTGATGATTATGGAAGTGTATGGAGTATATGCGTTGATTAAGTTATTAGGAATGCTAATGATTTTCAAATTGGTTTGAGATGTTTTGGTTGTTATTGCTGTTTTGCTGTAGTTAGTGAATGAGTATCTAGTAGTTAGTTGAAGTGCCTTGTGAAGGCTGATTAAAATTGATTATCTTGACTTCACTTGAAGGCTGTCCCCGAGACGGAGGTGCCCGAGACGGATGTGCCCCAGACGGATGACCCCAAGACGGATGACCCCGAGACGGATCTCCCCGAGACGGAAGGCCGAGACGGACATCCCCGAGACGGGTTGCACAGACTGGTGTCGCAGACGGATGGCCCTGGGACGAAAAGCCTGGACGGAAGGGTCCTTCGTTTTCATGGCTTTTCGTCCCAGGGACATCCTTCTGTGCCACTGGTCTTGGCCGTCCCAGTCTCGGAGACGGATGGCGCCGAGACGGATGTCCCCTAGACGGAGGAAGGCCGCCCGAGACGGATGTCCCCGAGACGGAGGAAGGCCGCCCGAGACGGATGTCACCGAGATGGATGTCCCCGAGACGGAAGGTGTGCTTTTTCGAGCATTACGTCCGATTTGAGAGAATGTGACTGATTCCTTCTTCTTCTTTTTTCAGCTGAGTGTATGCGTCCAGCGATATAGAGTGTATGCAGTGTTGTGTTTATGTAGTTTGTGTGGTCGTGGCCGAGTGCTTCAGGCGACAGACAAATATGGGTCCTCCGGGTTCGTTAATGAGAGCAGTTTTGTGTTGATGTGGTTTTCGTAGTCTGGTGGTCGAGTGGTTCAGGCGACAACTAAATCTGCGACCTGCTGGTTTTTGATAGCAGTGTTGTGTTCATGCAGTTTCTGTGGTCTGGTGGCCGAGTGTTTCAGTCCACAGAGAAACCATGGACTTCGCTATAAATGAGAGCAGTGTTGTGTTGACGTAGTTTTTTTGGTCTGGTGGCCTAATGGTTCTTGCGACAGAGAAATCTGCGACTGAGTGTCTGGTTACTGATAGCAGTGTTGCGTTGATGTAGTTTGGGTCAGGAGTATCTGACTGTGTGTGTGTGTGTGTGTGTGTGTGTGTGTGTGTGTGTGTGTGTGTGTGTGTGTGTGTGTGTGTGTGTGTGTGTGTGTGTGTGTGCGTGGAAGGCGGGAGCGCGAGAAGGCCATGCTTTTTTTAGTATAATGTACTTGATGATTATGGAAGCGTATGGAGTATGTGCGTTGATGAAGTTATTAGGAATGCTAATGGTTTTCCAATTGGTTTGAGATGTTTTGGTTGTTATTGCTGTTTTGCTGTAGTTAGTGAATGAGTGTGTAGTAGTTAGTTGAAGTGCCTTGTGTAGGCTGATTCAAATTGATTATCTTGACTTTACTTGAAGGCTGTCCCCGAGACGGAGGTGCCCGAGACGGATGACCCCGAGACGGATGTCCCCGAGACGGAAGGCCGAGACGGACATCCCCGAGACGGGTGGCACAGACGGGTGTCGCAGACGGATGGCCCTGGGAGGAAAAGCCTGGACGGAAGGGTCCTTCGTTTTCATGGCTTTTCGTCCCAGGGACATCCTTCTGTGCCACTGGTCTTGGCCGTCCCAGTCTCGGAGACGGATGGCGCCGAGACGGATGTCCCCGAGACGGATGAAGGCCGCCCGAGACGGATGTCCCCGAGAAGGAGGAAGGCCGCCCGAGACGGATGTCACCAAGATGGATGTCCCCGACACGGAAGGTGTGCTTTTTCAAGCATTACGTCCGATTTGAGAGAATGTGACTGATTCCTTCTTCTTCTTTTTTCAGCTGAGTGTATGGGTCCAGCGATATTGAGTGTCTGCAGTGTTGTGTTTATGTAGTTTGTGCGGTTGTGGTCGACTGCTTCAGGCGACAGACAAATATGGGTCCTCCGGGTTCGGCAATGAGAGCAGTTTTGTGCTGATGTGGTTTTCGTAGTCTGGTGACCGAGTGGTTCACGCGACAGCCAAATGTGCGACCCGCTGCATTTTGATAGCAGTGTTGTGTTCATGCAGTTTCTGTGGTCTGGTGGCCGAGTGTTTCAGTCCTCAGAGAAATCGGGGACTTCCCTATAAGTGAGAGCAGTGTTGCGTTGACGTAGTTTTTTTGGTCTTGCTGGCCTAATGGTTCTGGCGACAGACAAATCTGCGAGTGAGTGTCTGGTTACTGATAGCAGTGTTGCTTTGATGTAGTTTGGGTCAGGAGTATCTGACTCTGTGTGTGTGTGTGTGTGTGTGTGTGTGTGTGTGTGTGTGTGTGTGTGTGTGTGTGTGTGTGTGTGTGTGTGTGTGTGTGTGCGTGGAAGGCGGGAGCGCGAGAAGGCCGTGCTTTTTTTAGTGTAATGTACTTGATGATTATGGAAGCGTATGGAGTATGTGCGTTGATGAAGTTATTAGGAATGCTAATGGGTTTCCAATTGGTTTGAGATGTTTTGGTTGTTATTGCTGTTTTGCTGTAGTTAGTGAATGAGTGTGTAGTAGTGAGTTGAAGTGCCTTGTGTAGGCTGATTAAAATTGATTATCTTGACTTCACTTGAAGGCTGTCCCCGAGACGGAGGTGCCCGAGACGGATGACCCCGAGACGGATGACCCCGAGACGGATGTCCCCGAGACGGAAGGCCGAGACGGACATCCCCGAGACGGGTGGCACAGACGGGTGTCGCAGACGGATGGCCCTGGGAGGAAAAGCCTGGACGGAAGGGTCCTTCGTTTTCATGGCTTTTCGTCCCAGGGACATCCTTCTGTGCCTCTGGTCTTGGCCGTCCCAGTCTCGGAGACGGATGGCGCCGAGACGGATGTCCCCGAGACGGATGAAGGCCGCCCGAGACGGATGTCCCCGAGACGGAGGAAGGCCGCCCGAGACGGATGTCACCGAGATTGATGTCCCCGACACGGAAGGTGTGCTTTTTGAAGCATTACGTCCGATTTGAGAGAATGTGACTGATTCCTTCTTCTTCTTTTTTCAGCTGAGTGTATGGGTCCAGCGATATAGAGTGTCTGCCGTCTTGTGTTTATGTAGTTTGTGCGGTCGTGGCCGAGTGATTCAGGCGACAGAGAAATATGGGTCCTCCGGGTTCAGTAATGAGAGCAGTTTTGTGTTGATGTGGTTTTCGTAGCCTGGTGGCCGAGTGGTTCAGGCGAGAACGAAATCTGCGACCTGCTGGTTCTTGATAGTAGTGTTGTGTTCATGCAGTTTCTGTGGTCTGGTGGCCGAGTGGTTCATGCCACAGAGAAATCGGGGACTTCCCTATAAGTGAGAGCAGTGTTGCGTTGACGTTGTTTTTTTGGTCTGGTGGCCTAATGATTCTGGCGATAGACAAATCTGCGACTGAGTGTCTGGTTAATGATAGCAGTGTTGCGTTGATGTAGTTTGGGTCAGGAGTATCTGGTGGCCGAGTGGTTCATGTGACAACCAAATGTGCGACCTGCTGGTTCTTGATTGCAGTGTTGTGTTCATGCAGTTTCTGTGGTCTGGTGGCCGAGTGGTTCAGGCCAGAGAGAAATCGGGGACTTCCCTATAAATGAGAGCAGTGTTGCGTTGACGTAGTTTTTTTGGTCTGGTGACCTACCGGTTCTGGCGACAGACAAATCTGCGACTGAGTGTCTGGTTAATGATAGCAGTGTTGCGTTGATGTAGTTTGGGTCAGGAGTATCTGACTGTGTGTGTGTGTGTGTGTGTGTGTGTGTGTGTGTGTGTGTGTGTGTGTGTGTGTGTGTGTGTGTGTGTGTGTGTTTGTGTGGAAGTCCGAAGCGCGAGAAGGCCATGCTTTCTCGTCTAATGTACTGGATGATTATGGAAGCGTATGGAGTATGTGCGTTGTTTAAGTTGTTAGGAATGCTAATGATTTTGAAATTGGTTTGAGATGTTTTGGTTGTTATTGCTGTTTTGCTGTAGTTACTGAATAAGTGTCCAGTAGTTAGTTGAAGTGCCTTGTGAAGGCTGATTAAAATTGATTATCTTGACTTCACTTGAAGGCTGTCCCCGAGACGGAGGTGCCCGAGACGGATGTGCCCCAGACGGATGACCCCGAGACGGATGACCCCGAGACGGATGTCCCCGAGACGGAAGGCCGAGACGGACATCCCCGAGACGGGTGGCACAGACGGGTGTCGCAGACGAATGGCCCTGGGAGGAAAAGCCTGGACGGAAGGGTCCTTCGTTTTCATGGCTTTTCGTCCCAGGGACATCCTTCTGTGCCACTGGTCTTGGCCGTCCCAGTCTCGCAGACGGATGGCGCCGAGACGGATGTCCCCGAGACGGAGGAAGGCCGCCCGAGACGGATGTCCCCGAGACGGAGGAAGGCCGACCGAGACGGATGTCACCGAGATGGATGTCCCCGACACGGAAGGTGTGCTTTTTCAAGCATTACGTCCTATTTGAGAGAATGTGACTGATTCCTTCTCCTTCTTTTTTCAGCTGCGTGTATGGGTCTAGCGATATTGAGTGTCTGCAGTGTTGTGTTTATGTAGTTTGTGCGGTTGTGGCCGAGTGCTTCAGGCGACAGACAAATATGGGTCCTCCGGGTTCGGTAATGAGAGCAGTGTTGTGTTGATGTGGTTTTCGTAGTCTGGTGGCCGAGTGGTTCAGGCGACAGCGAAATGTGCGACCCGCTGCTTCTTGATAGCAGTGTTGTGTTCATGCAGTTTCTGTGGTCTGGTGGTCGAGTCTTTCAGGCCTCAGAGAAATCGGGGACTTCCCTATAAATGAGAGCAGTGTTGCATTGACGTAGTTTTTTTGGTCTGGTGGCCTAATGGTTCTGGCGACACAGAAATCTGCGACTGAGTGTCTGGTTAATGATAGCAGTGTTGCGTTGATGTAGTTTGGGTGAGGAGTATCTGACTCTGTGTGTGTGTGTGTGTGTGTGTGTGTGTGTGTGTGTGTGTGTGTGTGTGTGTGTGTGTGTGTGTGTGTGTGTGTGTGTGTGTGTGTGTGTTTGTGTGGAAGTCCGGAGCGCGAGAAGGCCATGCTTTCTCGTCTAATGTACTGGATAATTATGGAAGTGTATGGAGTATGTGCGTTGATTAAGTTAGTAGGAATGCTAATGGTTTTGTAATTTGTTTGAGATGTTTTGGTTGTTATTGCTGTTTGGTGTAGTTAGTGAATGAGTGTCTAGTAGTTAGTTGAAGTGCCTTGTGAAGGCTGATTAAACTTGATTATCTTGACTTCACTTGAAGGCTGTACCCGAGACGGAGGTGCCTGAGACGGATGTGCCCCAGACGGATGACCCCGAGACGGATGACCCAGAGACGGATGACCCCGAGACGGATGTCCCCGAGACGGAAGGCCGAGACGGACATCCCCAAGACGGGTTGCACAGACTGGTGTCCCAGACGGATGGCCCTGGGACGAAAAGACTGGACGGAAGGGTCCTTCGTTTTCATGGCTTTTCGTCCCAGGGACATCCTTCTGTGCCACTGGTCTTGGCCGTCCCAGTCTCGGAGACGGATGGCGCCGAGACGGATGTCCCCGAGACGGAGGAAGGCCGCCCGAGACGGATGTCCCCGAGACGGAGGAAGGCCGCCCGAGACGGATGTCACCGAGATGGATGTCCCCGAGACGGAAGGTGTGCTTTTTCGAGCATTACGTCCGATTTGAGAGAATGTGACTGATTCCTTCTTCTTCTTTTTTCAGCTGAGTGTATGCGTCCAGCGATATAGAGTGTATGCAGTGTTGTGTTTATGTAGTTTGTGGGGTCGTGGCCGAGTGCTTCAGGCGACAGACAAATATGGGTCCTCCGGGTTCGGTAATGAGAGCAGTTTTGTGTTGATGTGGTTTTCGTAGTCTGGTGGTCGAGTGGTTCAGGCGACAACCAAATCTGCGACCTGCTGGTTTTTGATAGCAGTGTTGTGTTCATGCAGTTTCTGTGGTCTGGTGGCCGAGTGTTTCAGTCCACAGAGAAACCATGGACTTCGCTATAAATGAGAGCAGTGTTGTGTTGACGTAGTTTTTTTGGTCTGGTGGCCTAATGGTTCTGGCGACAGAGAAATCTGCGACTGAGTGTCTGGTTACTGATAGCAGTGTTGCGTTGATGTAGTTTGGGTCAGGAGTATCTGACTGTGTGTGTGTGTGTGTGTGTGTGTGTGTGTGTGTGTGTGTGTGTGTGTGTGTGTGTGTGTGTGCGTGGAAGGCGGGAGCGCGAGAAGGCCATGCTTTTTTTAGTATAATGTACTTGATGATTATGGAAGCGTATGGAGTATGTGCGTTGATGAAGTTATTAGGAATGCTAATGGTTTTCCAATTGGTTTGAGATGTTTTGGTTGTTATTGCTGTTTTGCTGTAGTTAGTGAATGAGTGTGTAGTAGTTAGTTGAAGTGCCTTGTGTAGGCTGATTAAAATGGATTATCTTGACTTTACTTGAAGGCTGTCCCCGAGACGGAGGTGCCCGAGACGGATGACCCCGAGACGGATGTCCCCGAGACGGAAGGCCGAGACGGACATCCCCGAGACGGGTGGCACAGACGGGTGTCGCAGACGGATGGCCCTGGGAGGAAAAGCCTGGACGGAAGGGTCCTTCGTTTTCATGGCTTTTCGTCCCAGGGACATCCTTCTGTGCCTCTGGTCTGGGCCGTCCCAGTCTCGGAGACGGATGGCGCCGAGACGGATGTCCCCGAGACGGAGGAAGGCCGCCCGAGACGGATGTCCCCGAGACGGAGGAAGGCCGCCCGAGACGGATGTCACCGAGATGGATGTCCCCGACACGGAAGGTGTGCTTTTTGAAGCATTACGTCCGATTTGAGAGAATGTGACTGATTCCTTCTTCTTCTTTTTTCAGCTGAGTGTATGGGTCCAGCGATATAGAGTGTCTGCCGTCTTGTGTTTATGTAGTTTGTGCGGTCGTGGCCGAGTGATTCAGGCGACAGAGAAATATGGGTCCTCCGGGTTCAGTAATGAGAGCAGTTTTGTGTTGATGTGGTTTTCGTAGCCTGGTGGCCGAGTGGTTCAGGCGAGAACGAAATCTGCGACCTGCTGGTTCTTGATAGTAGTGTTGTGTTCATGCAGTTTCTGTGGTCTGGTGGCCGAGTGGTTCATGCCACAGAGAAATCGGGGACTTCCCTATAAGTGAGAGCAGTGTTGCGTTGACGTTGTTTTTATGGTCTCGTGGCCTAATGGTTCTGGCGACAGACAAATCTGCGACTGAGTGTCTGGTTAATGATAGCAGTGTTGCGTTGATGTAGTTTGGGTCAGGAGTATCTGGTGGCCGAGTGGTTCATGTGACAACCAAATGTGCGACCTGCTGGTTCTTGATAGCAGTGTTGTGTTCATGCAGTTTCTGTGGTCTGGTGGCCGAGTGGTTCAGGCCAGAGAAAAATCGGGGACTTCCCTATAAATGAGAGCAGTGTTGCGTTGACGTAGTTTTTTTGGTCTGGTGACCTAACGATTCTGGCGACAGACAAATCTGCGACTGAGTGTCTGGTTAATGATAGCAGTGTTGCGTTGATATAGTTTGGGTCAGGAGTATCTGACTGTGTGTGTGTGTGTGTGTGTGTGTGTGTGTGTGTGTATGTGTGTGTGTGTGTGTGTGTGTGTGTGTGTGTGTGTGTGTGTGTGTGTGTGTGTGTTTGTGTGGAAGTCCGAAGCGCGAGAAGGCCATGCTTTCTCGTCTAATGTACTGGATGATTATGGAAGCGTATGGAGTATGTGCGTTGTTTAAGTTATTAGGAATGCTAATGATTTTGAAATTGGTTTGAGATGTTTTGGTTGTTATTGCTGTTTTGCTGTAGTTACTGAATAAGTGTCCAGTAGTTAGTTGAAGTGCCTTGTGAAGGCTGATTAAAATTGATTATCTTGACTTCACTTGAAGGCTGTCCCCGAGACGGAGGTGCCCGAGACGGATGTGCCCCAGACGGATGACCCCGAGACGGATGACCCCGAGACGGATGTCCCCGAGACGGAAGGCCGAGACGGACATCCCCGAGACGGGTGGCACAGACGGGTGTCGCAGACGGATGGCCCTGGGAGGAAAAGCCTGGACGGAAGGGTCCTTCGTTTTCATGGCTTTTCGTCCCAGGGACATCCTTCTGTGCCCCTGGTCTTGGCCGTCCCAGTCTCGGAGACGGATGGCGCCGAGACGGATGTCCCCGAGACGGAGGAAGGCCGCCCGAGACGGATGTCCAGGAGACGGAGGAAGGCCGCCCGAGACGGATGTCACCGAGATGGATGTCCCCGACACGGAAGGTGTGCTTTTTCAAGCATTACGTCCTATTTGAGAGAATGTGACTGATTCCTTCTCCTTCTTTTTTCAGCTGAGTGTATGGGTCTAGCGATATTGAGTGTCTGCAGTGTTGTGTTTATGTAGTTTGGGCGGTTGTGTGGCCGAGTGCTTCAGGCGACAGACAAATATGGGTCCTCCGGGTTCGGTAATGAGAGCAGTGTTGTGTTGATGTGGTTTTCGTAGTCTGGTGGCCGAGTGGTTCAGGCGACAGCGAAATGTGCGACCCGCTGCTTCTTGATAGCAGTGTTGTGTTCATGCAGTTTCTGTGGTCTGGTGGTCGAGTCTTTCAGGCCTCAGAGAAATCGGGGACTTCCCTATAAATGAGAGCAGTGTTGCGTTGACGTAGTTTTTTTGGTCTGGTGGCCTAATGGTTCTGGCGACACAGAAATCTGCGACTGAGTGTCTGGTTAATGATAGCAGTGTTGCGTTGATGTAGTTTGGGTGAGGAGAATCTGACTCTGTGTGTGTGTGTGTGTGTGTGTGTGTGTGTGTGTGTGTGTGTGTGTGTGTGTGTGTGTGTGTGTGTATGTGTGTGTGTGTTTGTGTGGAAGTCCGGAGCGCGAGAAGGCCATGCTTTCTCGTCTAATGTACTGGATAATTATGGAAGTGTATGGAGTATGTGCGTTGATTAAGTTAGTAGGAATGCTAATGGTTTTCTAATTTGTTTGAGATATCTTGGTTGTTATTGCTGTTTGGTGTAGTTAGTGAATGAGTGTCTAGTAGTTAGTTGAAGTGCCTTGTGAAGGCTGATTAAACTTGATTATCTTGACTTCACTTGAAGGCTGTACCCGAGACGGAGGTGCCTGAGACGGATGTGCCCCAGACGGATGACCCCGAGACGGATGACCCCGAGACGGATGTCCCCGAGACGGAAGGCCGAGACGGACATCCCGAGACGGGTGGCACAGACGGGTGTCGCAGACGGATGGCCCTGGGAGGAAAAGCCTGGACGGAAGGGTCCTTCGTTTTCATGGCTTTTCGTCCCAGGGACATCCTTCTGTACCACTGGTCTTGGCCGTCCCAGTCTCGGAGACGGATGGCGCCGAGACGGATGTCCCCGAGACGGATGAAGGCCGCCCTAGACGGATGTCCCCGAGACGGAGGAAGGCCGCCCGAGACGGATGTCACCAAGATGGATGTCCCCGACACGGAAGGTGTGCTTTTTCAAGCATTACGTCCGATTTGAGAGAATGTGACTGATTCCTTCTTCTTCTTTTTTCAGCTGAGTGTATGGGTCCAGCGATATTGAGTGTCTGCAGTGTTGTGTTTATGTAGTTTGTGCGGTTGTGGCCGACTGCTTCAGGCGACAGACAAATATGGGTCCTCCGGGTTCGGTAATGAGAGCAGTTTTGTGCTGATGTGGTTTTCGTAGTCTGCTGGCCGAGTGGTTCAGGCGACCTCCAAATGTGCGACCCGCTGCTTTTTGATAGCAGTGTTGTGTTCATGCAGTTTCTGTGGTCTGGTGGCCGAGTGTTTCAGTCCTCAGAGAAATCGGGGACTTCCCTATAAGTGAGAGCAGTGTTGCGTTGACGTAGTTTTTTTGGTCTTGCTGGCCTAATGGTTCTGGCGACAGACAAATCTGCGAGTGAGTGTCTGGTTACTGATAGCAGTGTTGCTTTGATGTAGTTTGGGTCAGGAGTATCTGACTGTGTGTGTGTGTGTGTGTGTGTGTGTGTGTGTGTGTGTGTGTGTGTGTGTGTGTGTGTGTGTGTGTGTGTGTGTGTGTGTGTGTGTGTGTGCGTGGAAGGCGGGAGCGCGAGAAGGCCATGCTTTTTTTAGTATAATGTACTTGATGATTATGGAAGCGTATGGAGTATGTGCGTTGATGAAGTTATTAGGAATGCTAATGGTTTTCCAATTGGTTTGAGATGTTTTGGTTGTTATTTCTGTTTTGCTGTAGTTAGTGAATGAGTGTGTAGTAGTTAGTTGAAGTGCCTTGTGTAGGCTGATTCAAATTGATTATCTTGACTTTACTTGAAGGCTGTCCCCGAGACGGAGGTGCCCGAGACGGATGACCCCGAGACGGATGTCCCCGAGACGGAAGGCCGAGACGGACATCCCCGAGACGGGTGGCACAGACGGTGTCGCAGACGGATGGCCCTGGGAGGAAAAGCCTGGACGGAAGGGTCCTTCGTTTTCATGGCTTTTCGTCCCAGGGACATCCTTCTGTGCCACTGGTCTTGGCCGTCCCAGTCTCGGAGACGGATGGCGCCGAGACGGATGTCCCCGAGACGGATGAAGGCCGCCCGAGACGGATGTCCCCGAGACGGAGGAAGGCCGCCCGAGACGGATGTCACCAAGATGGATGTCCCCGACACGGAAGGTGTGCTTTTTCAGGCATTACGTCCGATTTGAGAGAATGTGACTGATTCCTTCTTCTTCTTTTTTCAGCTGAGTGTATGGGTCCAGCGATATTGAGTGTCTGCAGTGTTGTGTTTATGTAGTTTGTGCGGTTGTGGCCGACTGCTTCAGGCGACAGACAAATATGGGTCCTCCGGGTTCGGTAATGAGAGCAGTTTTGTGCTGATGTGGTTTTCGTAGTCTGGTGGCTGAGTGGTTCAGGCGACAGCCAAATGTGCGACCCGCTGCTTTTTGATAGCAGTGTTGTGTTCATGCAGTTTCTGTGGTCTGGTGGCCGAGTGTTTCAGTCCTCAGAGAACTCGGGGACTTCCCTATAAGTGAGAGCAGTGTTGCGTTGACGTAGTTTTTTTGGTCATGCTGGCCTAATGGTTCTGGCGACAGACAAATCTGCGAGTGAGTGTCTGGTTACTGATAGCAGTGTTGCTTTGATGTAGTTTGGGTCAGGAGTATCTGACTGTGTGTGTGTGTGTGTGTGTGTGTGTGTGTGTGTGTGTGTGTGTGTGTGTGTGTGTGTGTGTGTGTGTGTGTGTGTGTGCGTGGAAGGCGGGAGCGCGACAAGGCCATGCTTTTTTTAGTATAATGTACTTGATGATTATGGAAGCGTATGGAGTATGTGCGTTGATGAAGTTATTAGGAATGCTAATGGTTTTCCAATTGGTTTGAGATGTTTTGATTGTTATTGCTGTTTTGCTGTAGTTAGTGAATGAGTGTGTAGTAGTTAGTTGAAGTGCCTTGTGTAGGCTGATTCAAATTGATTATCTTGACTTTACTTGAAGGCTGTCCCCGAGACGGAGGTGCCCGAGACGGATGACCCCGAGACGGATGTCCCCGAGACGGAAGGCCGAGACGGACATCCCCGAGACGGGTGGCACAGACGGGTGTCGCAGACGGATGGCCCTGGGAGGAAAAGCCTGGACGGAAGGGTCCTTCGTTTTCATGGCTTTTCGTCCCAGGGACATCCTTCTGTGCCACTGGTCTTGGCCGTCCCAGTCTCGGAGACGGATGGCGCCGAGACGGATGTCCCCGAGACGGATGAAGGCCGCCCGAGACGGATGTCCCCGAGAAGGAGGAAGGCCGCCCGAGACGGATGTCACCAAGATGGATGTCCCCGACACGGAAGGTGTGCTTTTTCAAGCATTACGTCCGATTTGAGAGAATGTGACTGATTCCTTCTTCTTCTTTTTTCAGCTGAGTGTATGGGTCCAGCGATATTGAGTGTCTGCAGTGTTGTGTTTATGTAGTTTCTGCGGTTGTGGCCGACTGCTTCAGGCGACAGACAAATATGGGTCCTCCGGGTTCGGCAATGAGAGCAGTTTTGTGCTGATGTGGTTTTCGTAGTCTGGTGACCGAGTGGTTCAGGCGACAGCCAAATGTGCGACCCGCTGCTTTTTGATAGCAGTGTTGTGTTCATGCAGTTTCTGTGGTCTGGTGGCCGAGTGTTTCAGTCCTCAGAGAAATCGGGGACTTCCCTATAAGTGATAGCAGTGTTGCGTTGACGTAGTTTTTTTGGTCTTGCTGGCCTAATGGTTCTGGCGACAGACAAATCTGCGAGTGAGTGTCTGGTTACTGATAGCAGTGTTCCTTTGATGTAGTTTGGGTCAGGAGTATCTGACTGTGTGTGTGTGTGTGTGTGTGTGTGTGTGTGTGTGTGTGTGTGTGTGTGTGTGTGTGTGTGTGTGTGTGTGTGTGTGTGTGTGTGTGTGTGCGCGTGGAAGGCGGGAGCGCGAGAAGGCCATGCTTTTTTTAGTGTAATGTACTTGATGATGATGGAAGCGTATGGAGTATGTGCGTTGATGAAGTTATTAGGAATACTAATGGGTTTCCAATTGGTTTGAGATGTTTTGGTTGTTATTGCTGTTTTGCTGTAGTTAGTGAATGAGTGTGTAGTAGTGAGTTGAAGTGCCTTGTGTAGGCTGATTAAAATTGATTATCTTGACTTCACTTGAAGGCTGTCCCCGAGACGGATGTGCCCCAGACGGATGACCCCGAGACGGATGACCCCGAGACGGATGTCCCCGAGACGGAAGGCCGAGACGGACATCCCCGAGACGGGTGGCACAGACGGGTGTCGCAGACGGATGGCCCTGGGAGGAAAAGCCTGGACGGAAGGGTCCTTCGTTTTCATGGCTTTTCGTCCCAGGGACATCCTTCTGTGCCACTGGTCTTGGCCGTCCCAGTCTCGGAGACGGATGGCGCCGAGACGGATGTCCCCGAGACGGATGAAGGCCGCCCTAGACGGATGTCCCCGAGACGGAGGAAGGCCGCCCGAGACGGATGTCACCAAGATGGATGTCCCCGACACGGAAGGTGTGCTTTTTCAAGCATTACGTCCGATTTGAGAGAATGTGACTGATTCCTTCTTCTTCTTTTTTCAGCTGAGTGTATGGGTCCAGCGATATTGAGTGTCTGCAGTGTTGTGTTTATGTAGTTTGTGCGGTTGTGGCCGACTGCTTCAGGCGACAGACAAATATGGGTCCTCCGGGTTCGGTAATGAGAGCAGTTTTGTGCTGATGTGGTTTTCGTAGTCTGCTGGCCGAGTGGTTCAGGCGACCTCCAAATGTGCGACCCGCTGCTTTTTGATAGCAGTGTTGTGTTCATGCAGTTTCTGTGGTCTGGTGGCCGAGTGTTTCAGTCCTCAGAGAAATCGGGGACTTCCCTATAAGTGAGTGCAGTGTTGCGTTGACGTAGTTTTTTTGGTCTTGCTGGCCTAATGGTTCTGGCGACAGACAAATCTGCGAGTGAGTGTCTGGTTACTGATAGCAGTGTTGCTTTGATGTAGTTTGGGTCAGGAGTATCTGACTGTGTGTGTGTGTGTGTGTGTGTGTGTGTGTGTGTGTGTGTGTGTGTGTGTGTGTGTGTGTGTGTGTGTGTGTGTGTGTGTGTGTGTGCGTGGAAGGCGGGAGCGCGAGAAGGCCATGCTTTTTTTAGTATAATGTACTTGATGATTATGGAAGCGTATGGAGTATGTGCGTTGATGAAGTCATTAGGAATGCTAATGGTTTTCCAATTGGTTTGAGATGTTTTGGTTGTTATTGCTGTTTTGCTGTAGTTAGTGAATGAGTGTGTAGTAGTTAGTTGAAGTGCCTTGTGTAGGCTGATTAAAATTGATTATCTTGACTTTACTTGAAGGCTGTCCCCGAGACGGAGATGCCCGAGACGGATGACCCCGAGACGGATGTCCCCGAGACGGAAGGCCGAGACGGACATCCCCGAGACGGGTGGCACAGACGGTGTCGCAGACGGATGGCCCTGGGAGGAAAAGCCTGGACGGAAGGGTCCTTCGTTTTCATGGCTTTTCGTCCGAGGGACATCCTTCTGTGCCACTGGTCTTGGCCGTCCCAGTCTCGGAGACGGATGGCGCCGAGACGGATGTCCCCGAGACGGATGAAGGCCGCCCGAGACGGATGTCCCCGAGACGGAGGAAGGCCGCCCGAGACGGATGTCACCAAGATGGATGTCCCCGACACGGAAGGTGTGCTTTTTCAGGCATTACGTCCGATTTGAGAGAATGTGACTGATTCCTTCTTCTTCTTTTTTCAGCTGAGTGTATGGGTCCAGCGATATTGAGTGTCTGCAGTGTTGTGTTTATGTAGTTTGTGCGGTTGTGGCCGACTGCTTCAGGCGACAGACAAATATGGGTCCTCCGGGTTCGGTAATGAGAGCAGTTTTGTGCTGATGTGGTTTTCGTAGTCTGGTGGCCGAGTGGTTCAGGCGACAGCCAAATGTGCGACCCGCTGCTTTTTGATAGCAGTGTTGTGTTCATGCAGTTTCTCTGGTCTGGTGGCCGAGTGTTTCAGTCCTCAGAGAAATCGGGGACTTCCCTATAAGTGAGAGCAGTGTTGCGTTGACGTAGTTTTTTTGGTCTTGCTGGCCTAATGGTTCTGGCGACAGACAAATCTGCGAGTGAGTGTCTGGTTACTGATAGCAGTGTTGCTTTGATGTAGTTTGGGTCAGGAGTATCTGACTGTGTGTGTGTGTGTGTGTGTGTGTGTGTGTGTGTGTGTGTGTGTGTGTGTGTGTGTGTGTGTGTGTGTGTGTGTGTGTGTGTGTGCGTGGAAGGCGGGAGCGCGAGAAGGCCATGCTTTTTTTAGTGTAATGTACTTGATGATTATGGAAGCGTATGGAGTATGTGCGTTGATGAAGTTATTAGGAATGCTAATGGGTTTCCAATTGGTTTGAGATGTTTTGGTTGTTATTGCTGTTTTGCTGTAGTTAGTGAATGAGTGTGTAGTAGTGAGTTGAAGTGCCTTGTGTAGGCTGATTAAAATTGATTATCTTGACTTCACTTGAAGGCTGTCCCCGAGACGGAGGTGCCCGAGACGGATGACCCCGAGACGGATGACCCCGAGACGGATGTCCCCGAGACGGAAGGCCGAGACGGACATCCCCGAGACGGGTGGCACAGACGGGTGTCGCAGACGGATGGCCCTGGGAGGAAAAGCCTGGACGGAAGGGTCCTTCGTTTTCATGGCTTTTCGTCCCAGGGACATCCTTCTGTGCCTCTGGTCTTGGCCGTCCCAGTCTCGGAGACGGATGGCGCCGAGACGGATGTCCCCGAGACGGAGGAAGGCCGCCCGAGACGGATGTCCCCGAGACGGAGGAAGGCCGCCCGAGACGGATGTCACCGAGATGGATGTCCCCGACACGGAAGGTGTGCTTTTTGAAGCATTACGTCCGATTTGAGAGAATGTGACTGATTCCTTCTTCTTCTTTTTTCAGCTGAGTGTATGGGTCCAGCGATATAGAGTGTCTGCCGTCTTGTGTTTATGTAGTTTGTGCGGTCGTGGCCGAGTGATTCAGGCGACAGAGAAATATGGGTCCTCCGGGTTCAGTAATGAGAGCAGTTTTGTGTTGATGTGGTTTTCGTAGCCTGGTGGCCGAGTGGTTCAGGCGAGAACGAAATCTGCGACCTGCTGGTTCTTGATAGTAGTGTTGTGTTCATGCAGTTTCTGTGGTCTGGTGGCCGAGTGGTTCATGCCACAGAGAAATCGGGGACTTCCCTATAAGTGAGAGCAGTGTTGCGTTGACGTTTTTTTTTTGGTCTGGTGGCTTAATGATTCTGGCGACAGACAAATCTGCGACTGAGTGTCTGGTTAATGATAGCAGTGTTGCGTTGATGTAGTTTGGGTCAGGAGTATCTGGTGGCCGAGTGGTTCATGTGACAACCAAATCTGCGACCTGCTGGTTCTTGATAGCAGTGTTGTGTTCATGCAGTTTCTGTGGTCTGGTGGCCGAGTGGTTCAGGCCAGAGAGAAATCGGGGACTTCCCTATAAATGAGAGCAGTGTTGCGTTGACGTAGTTTTTTTGGTCTGGTGACCTAACGGTTCTGGCGACAGACAAATCTGCGACTGAGTGTCTGGTTAATGATAGCAGTGTTGCGTTGATATAGTTTGGGTCAGGAGTATCTGACTGTGTGTGTGTGTGTGTGTGTGTGTGTGTGTGTGTGTGTGTGTGTGTGTGTGTGTGTGTGTGTGTGTGTGTGTGTGTGTGTGTGTGTGTGTGTGTGTGTGTTTATGTGCGTGGAAGGCGGGAGCGCGAGAAGACCATGCTTTCTCTTCTAATGTACTTGATGATTATGGAAGTGTATGGAGTATATGCGTTGATTAAGTTATTAGGAATGCTAATGATTTTCAAATTGGTTTGAGATGTTTTGGTTGTTATTGCTGTTTTGCTGTAGTTAGTGAATGAGTATCTAGTAGTTAGTTGAAGTGCCTTGTGAAGGCTGATTAAAATTGATTATCTTGACTTCACTTGAAGGCTGTCCCCGAGACGGAGGTGCCCGAGACGGATGTGCCCCAGACGGATGACCCCAAGACGGATGACCCCGAGACGGATGTCCCCGAGACGGAAGGCCGAGACGGACATCCCCGAGACGGGTTGCACAGACTGGTGTCGCAGACGGATGATCCTGGGACGAAAAGCCTGGACGGAAGGGTCCTTCGTTTTCATGGCTTTTCGTCCCAGGGACATCCTTGTGTGCCACTGGTCTTGGCCGTCCCAGTCTCGGAGACGGATGGCGCCGAGACGGATGTCCCCTAGACGGAGGAAGGCCGCCCGAGACGGATGTCCCCGAGACGGAGGAAGGCCGCCCGAGACGGATGTCACCGAGATGGATGTCCCCGAGACGGAAGGTGTGCTTTTTCGAGCATTACGTCCGATTTGAGAGAATGTGACTGATTCCTTCTTCTTCTTTTTTCAGCTGAGTGTATGCGTCCAGCGATATAGAGTGTATGCAGTGTTGTGTTTATGTAGTTTGTGTGGTCGTGGCCGAGTGCTTCAGGCGACAGACAAATATGGGTCCTCCGGGTTCGGTAATGAGAGCAGTTTTGTGTTGATGTGGTTTTCGTAGTCTGGTGGTCGATTGGTTCAGGCGACAACCAAATCTGCGACCTGCTGGTTTTTGATAGCAGTGTTGTGTTCATGCAGTTTCTGTGGTCTGGTGGCCGAGTGTTTCAGTCCACAGAGAAACCATGGACTTCGCTATAAATGAGAGCAGTGTTGTGTTGACGTAGTTTTTTTGGTCTGGTGGCCTAATGGTTCTGGCGACAGAGAAATCTGCGACTGAGTGTCTGGTTACTGATAGCAGTGTTGCGTTGATGTAGTTTGGGTCAGGAGTATCTGACTGTGTGTGTGTGTGTGTGTGTGTGTGTGTGTGTGTGTGTGTGTGTGTGTGTGTGTGTGTGTGTGTGTGTGTGTGTGTGTGTGTGTGTGTGTGTGTGCGTGGAAGGCGGGAGCGCGAGAAGGCCATGCTTTTTTTAGTATAATGTACTTGATGATTATGGAAGCGTATGGAGTATGTGCGTTGATGAAGTTATTAGGAATGCTAATGGTTTTCCAATTGGTTTGAGATGTTTTGGTCGTTATTGCTGTTTTGCTGTAGTTAGTGAATGAGTGTGTAGTAGTTAGTTGAAGTGCCTTGTGTAGGTTGATTCAAATTGATTATCTTGACTTTACTTGAAGGCTGTCCCCGAGACGGAGGTGCCCGAGACGGATGACCCCGAGACGGATGTCCCCGAGACGGAAGGCCGAGACGGACATCCCCGAGACGGGTGGCACAGACGGGTGTCGCAGACGGATGGCCCTGGGAGGAAAAGCCTGGACGGAAGGGTCCTTCGTTTTCATGGCTTTTCGTCCCAGGGACATCCTTCTGTGCCACTGGTCTTGGCCGTCCCAGTCTCGGAGACGGATGGCGCCGAGACGGATGTCCCCGAGACGGATGAAGGCCGCCCGAGACGGATGTCCCCGAGACGGAGGAAGGCCGCCCGAGACGGATGTCACCAAGATTGATGTCCCCGACACGGAAGGTGTGCTTTTTCAAGCATTACGTCCGATTTGAGAGAATGTGACTGATTCCTTCTTCTTCTTTTTTCAGCTGAGTGTATGGGTCCAGCGATATTGAGTGTCTGCAGTGTTGTGTTTATGTAGTTTGTGCGGTTGTGGCCGACTGCTTCAGGCGACAGACAAATATGGGTCCTCCGGGTTCGGTAATGAGAGCAGTTTTGTGTTGATGTGGTTTTCGTAGTCTGGTGGCCGAGTGGTTCAGGCGACAGCCAAATGTGCGACCCGCTGCTTTTTGATAGCAGTGTTGTGTTCATGCAGTTTCTGTGGTCTGGTGGCCGAGTGTTTCAGTCCTCAGAGAAATCGGGGACTTCCCTATAAGTGAGAGCAGTGTTGCGTTGACGTAGTTTTTTTGGTCTTGCTGGCCTAATGGTTCTGGCGACAGACAAATCTGCGAGTGAGTTTTGGTTACTGATAGCAGTGTTGCTTTGATGTAGTTTGGGTCAGGAGTATCTGACTGTGTGTGTGTGTGTGTGTGTGTGTGTGTGTGTGTGTGTGTGTGTGTGTGTGTGTGTGTGTGTGTGTGTGTGTGTGTGTGTGTGTGTGTGTGTGCGTGGAAGGCGGGAGCGCGAGAAGGCCATGCTTTTTTTAGTATAATGTACTTGATGATTATGGAAGCGTATGGAGTATGTGCGTTGATGAAGTTATTAGGAATGCTAATGGTTTTCCAATTGGTTTGAGATGTTTTGGTTGTTATTGCTGTTTTGCTGTAGTTAGTGAATGAGTGTGTAGTAGTTAGTTGAAGTGCCTTGTGTAAGCTGATTCAAATTGATTATCTTGACTTTACTTGAAGGCTGTCCCCGAGACGGAGGTGCCCGAGACGGATGACCCCGAGACGGATGTCCCCGAGACGGATGGCCGAGACGGACATCCCCGAGACGGGTGGCACAGACGGGTGTCGCAGACGGATGGCCCTGGGAGGAAAAGCCTGGACGGAAGGGTCCTTCGTTTTCATGGCTTTTCGTCCCAGGGACATCCTTCTGTGCCACTGGTCTTGGCCGTCCCAGTCTCGGAGACGGATGGCGCCGAGACGGATGTCCCCGAGACGGATGAAGGCCGCCCGAGACGGATGTCCCCGAGAAGGAGGAAGGCCGCCCGAGACGGATGTCACCAAGATGGATGTCCCCGACACGGAAGGTGTGCTTTTTCAAGCATTACGTCCGATTTGAGAGAATGTGACTGATTCCTTCTTCTTCTTTTTTCAGCTGAGTGTATGGGTCCAGCGATATTGAGTGTCTGCAGTGTTGTGTTTATGTAGTTTGTGCGGTTGTGGCCGACTGCTTCAGGCGACAGACAAATATGGGTCCTCCGGGTTCGGCAATGAGAGCAGTTTTGTGCTGATGTGGTTTTCGTAGTCTGGTGACCGAGTGGTTCAGGCGACAGCCAAATGTGCGACCCGCTGCTTTTTGATAGCAGTGTTGTGTTCATGCAGTTTCTGTGGTCTGGTGGCCGAGTGTTTCAGTCCTCAGAGAAATCGGGGACTTCCCTATAAGTGAGAGCAGTGTTGCGTTGACGTAGTTTTTTTGGTCTTGCTGGCCTAATGGTTCTGGCGACAGACAAATCTGCGAGTGAGTGTCTGGTTACTGATAGCAGTGTTGCTTTGATGTAGTTTGGGTCAGGAGTATCTGACTCTGTGTGTGTGTGTGTGTGTGTGTGTGTGTGTGTGTGTGTGTGTGTGTGTGTGTGTGTGTGTGTGTGTGTGTGTGTGTGTGTGTGTGTGTGTGTGTGTGTGCGTGGAAGGCGGGAGCGCGAGAAGGCCATGCTTTTTTTAGTGTAATGTACTTGATGATTATGGAAGCGTATGGAGTATGTGCGTTGATGAAGTTATTAGGAATGCTAATGGGTTTCCAATTGGTTTGAGATGTTTTGGTTGTTATTGCTGTTTTGCTGTAGTTAGTGAATGAGTGTGTAGTAGTGAGTTGAAGTGCCTTGTGTAGGCTGATTAAAATTGATTATCTTGACTTCACTTGAAGGCTGTCCCCGAGACGGAGGTGCCCGAGACGGATGACCCCGAGACGGATGACCCCGAGACGGATGTCCCCGAGACGGAAGGCCGAGACGGACATCCCCGAGACGGGTGGCACAGACGGGTGTCGCAGACGGATGACCCTTGGAGGAAAAGCCTGGACGGAAGGGTCCTTCGTTTTCATGGCTTTTCGTCCCAGGGACATCCTTCTGTGCCTCTGGTCTTGGCCGTCCCAGTCTCGGAGACGGATGGCGCCGAGACGGATGTCCCCGAGACGGAGGAAGGCCGCCCGAGACGGATGTCCCCGAGACGGAGGAAGGCCGCCCGAGACGGATGTCACCGAGATGGATGTCCCCGACACGGAAGGTGTGCTTTTTGAAGCAGTACATCCGATTTGAGAGAATGTGACTGATTCCTTCTTCTTCTTTTTTCAGCTGAGTGTATGGGTCCAGCGATATAGAGTGTCTGCCGTCTTGTGTTTATGTAGTTTGTGCGGTCGTGGCCGAGTGATTCAGGCGACAGAGAAATATGGGTCCTCCGGGTTCAGTAATGAGAGCAGTTTTGTGTTGATGTGGTTTTCGTAGCCTGGTGGCCGAGTGGTTCAGGCGAGAACGAAATCTGCGACCTGCTGGTTCTTGATAGTAGTGTTGTGTTCATGCAGTTTCTGTGGTCTGGTGGCCGAGTGGTTCATGCCAAAGAGAAATCGGGGACTTCCCTATAAGTGAGAGCAGTGTTGCGTTGACGTTGTTTTTTTGGTATGGTGGCCTAATGATTCTGGCGATAGACAAATCTGCGACTGAGTGTCTGGTTAATGATAGCAGTGTTGCGTTGATGTAGTTTGGGTCAGGAGTATCTGGTGGCCGAGTGGTTCATGTGACAACCAAATGTGCGACCTGCTGGTTCTTGATTGCAGTGTTGTGTTCATGCAGTTTCTGTGGTCTGGTGGCCGAGTGGTTCAGGCCAGAGAGAAATCGGGGACTTCCCTATAAATGAGAGCAGTGTTGCGTTGACGTAGTTTTTTTGGTCTGGTGACCTACCGGTTCTGGCGACAGACAAATCTGCGACTGAGTGTCTGGTTAATGATAGCAGTGTTGCGTTGATGTAGTTTGGGTCAGGAGTATGTGACTGTGTGTGTGTGTGTGTGTGTGTGTGTGTGTGTGTGTGTGTGTGTGTGTGTGTGTGTGTGTGTGTGTTTGTGTGGAAGTCCGAAGCGCGAGAAGGCCATGCTTTCTCGTCTAATGTACTGGATGATTATGGAAGCGTATGGAGTATGTGCGTTGTTTAAGTTATTAGGAATGCTAATGATTTTGAAATTGGTTTGAGATGTTTTGGTTGTTATTGCTGTTTTGCTGTAGTTACTGAATAAGTGTCCAGTAGTTAGTTGAAGTGCCTTGTGAAGGCTGATTAAAATTGATTATCTTGACTTCACTTGAAGGCTGTCCCCGAGACGGAGGTGCCCGAGACGGATGTGCCCCAGACGGATGACCCCGAGACGGATGACCCCGAGACGGATGTCCCCGAGACGGAAGGCCGAGACGGACATCCCCGAGACGGGTGGCACAGACGGGTGTCGCAGACGAATGGCCCTGGGAGGAAAAGCCTGGACGGAAGGGTCCTTCGTTTTCATGGCTTTTCGTCCCAGGGACATCCTTCTGTGCCACTGGTCTTGGCCGTCCCAGTCTCGCAGACGGATGGCGCCGAGACGGATGTCCCCGAGACGGAGGAAGGCCGCCCGAGACGGATGTCCACGAGACGGAGGAAGGCCGACCGAGACGGATGTCACCGAGATGGATGTCCCCGACACGGAAGGTGTGCTTTTTCAAGCATTACGTCCTATTTGAGAGATTGTGACTGATTCCTTCTCCTTCTTTTTTCAGCTGAGTGTATGGGTCTAGCGATATTGAGTGTCTGCAGTGTTGTGTTTATGTAGTTTGTGCGGTTGTGGCCGAGTGCTTCAGGCGACAGACAAATATGGGTCCTCCGGGTTCGGTAATGAGAGCAGTGTTGTGTTGATGTGGTTTTCGTAGTCTGGTGGTCGAGTGGTTCAGGCGACAGCGAAATGTGCGACCCGCTGCTTCTTGATAGCAGTGTTGTGTTCATGCAGTTTCTGTGGTCTGGTGGTCGAGTCTTTCAGGCCTCAGAGAAATCGGGGACTTCCCTATAAATGAGAGCAGTGTTGCGTTGACGTAGTTTTTTTGGTCTGGTGGCCTAATGGTTCTGGCGACACAGAAATCTGCGACTGAGTGTCTGGTTAATGATAGCAGTGTTGCGTTGATGTAGTTTGGGTGAGGAGTATCTGACTCTGTGTGTGTGTGTGTGTGTGTGTGTGTGTGTGTGTGTGTGTGTGTGTGTGTGTGTGTGTGTGTGTGTGTGTGTGTGTTTGTGTGGAAGTCCGGAGCGCGAGAAGGCCATGCTTTCTCGTCTAATGTACTGGATAATTATGGAAGTGTATGGAGTATGTGCGTTGATTAAGTTAGTAGGAATGCTAATGGTTTTCTAATTTGTTTGAGATGTTTTGGTTGTTATTGCTGTTTGGTGTAGTTAGTGAATGAGTGTCTAGTAGTTAGTTGAAGTGCCTTGTGAAGGCTGATTAAACTTGATTATCTTGACTTCACTTGAAGGCTGTACCCGAGACGGAGGTGCCTGAGACGGATGTGCCCCAGACGGATGACCCCGAGACGGATGACCCCGAGACGGATGACCCCGAGACGGATGTCCCCGAGACGGAAGGCCGAGACGGACATCCCCGAGACGGGTTGCACAGACTGGTGTCGCAGACGGATGGCCCTGGGACGAAAAGACTGGACGGAAGGGTCCTTCGTTTTCATGGCTTTTCGTCCCAGGGACATCCTTCTGTGCCACTGGTCTTGGCCGTCCCAGTCTCGGAGACGGATGGCGCCGAGACGGATGTCCCCGAGACGGAGGAAGGCCGCCCGAGACGGATGTCCCCGAGACGGAGGAAGGCCGCCCGAGACGGATGTCACCGAGATGGATGTCCCCGAGACGGAAGGTGTGCTTTTTCGAGCATTACGTCCGATTTGAGAGAATGTGACTGATTCCTTCTTCTTCTTTTTTCAGCTGAGTGTATGCGTCCAGCGATATAGAGTGTATGCAGTGTTGTGTTTATGTAGTTTGTGTGGTCGTGGCCGAGTGCTTCAGGCGACAGACAAATATGGGTCCTCCGGGTTCGGTAATGAGAGCAGTTTTGTGTTGATGTGGTTTTCGTAGTCTGGTGGTCGAGTGGTTCAGGCGACAACCAAATCTGCGACCTGCTGGTTTTTGATAGCAGTGTTGTGTTCATGCAGTTTCTGTGGTCTGGTGGCCGAGTGTTTCAGTCCACAGAGAAACCATGGACTTCGCTATAAATGAGAGCAGTGTTGTGTTGACGTAGTTTTTTTGGTCTGGTGGCCTAATGGTTCTGGCGACAGAGAAATCTGCGACTGAGTGTCTGGTTACTGATAGCAGTGTTGCGTTGATGTAGTTTGGGTCAGGAGTATCTGACTGTGTGTGTGTGTGTGTGTGTGTGTGTGTGTGTGTGTGTGTGTGTGTGTGTGTGTGTGTGTGTGTGTGTGTGTGTGTGTGTGTGTGTGTGTGCGTGGAAGGCGGGAGCGCGAGAAGGCCATGCTTTTTTTAGTATAATGTACTTGATGATTATGGAAGCGTATGGAGTATGTGCGTTGATGAAGTTATTAGGAATGCTAATGGTTTTCCAATTGGTTTGAGATGTTTTGGTTGTTATTGCTGTTTTGCTGTAGTTAGTGAATGAGTGTGTAGTAGTTAGTTGAAGTGCCTTGTGTAGGCTGATTAAAATGGATTATCTTGACTTTACTTGAAGGCTGTCCCCGAGACGGAGGTGCCCGAGACGGATGACCCCGAGACGGATGTCCCCGAGACGGAAGGCCGAGACGGACATCCCCGAGACGGGTGGCACAGACGGGTGTCGCAGACGGATGGCCCTGGGAGGAAAAGCCTGGACGGAAGGGTCCTTCGTTTTCATGGCTTTTCGTCCCAGGGACATCCTTCTGCGCCTCTGGTCTGGGCCGTCCCAGTCTCGGAGACGGATGGCGCCGAGACGGATGTCCCCGAGACGGAGGAAGGCCGCCCGAGACGGATGTCCCCGAGACGGAGGAAGGCCGCCCGAGACGGATGTCACCGAGATGGATGTCCCCGACACGGAAGGTGTGCTTTTTGAAGCATTACGTCCGATTTGAGAGAATGTGACTGATTTCTTCTTCTTCTTTTTTCAGCTGAGTGTATGGGTCCAGCGATATAGAGTGTCTGCCGTCTTGTGTTTATGTAGTTTGTGCGGTCGTGGCCGAGTGATTCAGGCGACAGAGAAATATGGGTCCTCCGGGTTCAGTAATGAGAGCAGTTTTGTGTTGATGTGGTTTTCGTAGCCTGGTGGCCGAGTGGTTCAGGCGACAACGAAATCTGCGACCTGCTGGTTCTTGATAGTAGTGTTGTGTTCATGCAGTTTCTGTGGTCTGGTGGCCGAGTGGTTCATGCCACAGAGAAATCGGGGACTTCCCTATAAGTGAGAGCAGTGTTGCGTTGACGTTGTTTTTATGGTCTCGTGGCCTAATGGTTCTGGCGACAGACAAATCTGCGACTGAGTGTCTGGTTAATGATAGCAGTGTTGCGTTGATGTAGTTTGGGTCAGGAGTATCTGGTGGCCGAGTGGTTCATGTGACAACCAAATGTGCGACCTGCTGGTTCTTGATAGCAGTGTTGTGTTCATGCAGTTTCTGTGGTCTGGTGGCCGAGTGGTTCAGGCCAGAGAAAAATCGGGGACTTCCCTATAAATGAGAGCAGTGTTGCGTTGACGTAGTTTTTTTGGTCTGGTGACCTAACGATTCTGGCGACAGACAAATCTGCGACTGAGTGTCTGGTTAATGATAGCAGTGTTGCGTTGATATAGTTTGGGTCAGGAGTATCTGACTGTGTGTGTGTGTGTGTGTGTGTGTGTGTGTGTGTGTGTGTGTGTGTGTGTGTGTGTGTGTGTGTGTGTGTGTGTGTGTGTGTGTGTGTGTGTGTGTTTGTGTGGAAGTCCGAAGCGCGAGAAGGCCATGCTTTCTCGTCTAATGTACTGGATGATTATGGAAGCGTATGGAGTATGTGCGTTGTTTAAGTTATTAGGAATGCTAATGATTTTGAAATTGGTTTGAGATGTTTTGGTTGTTATTGCTGTTTTGCTGTAGTTACTGAATAAGTGTCCAGTAGTTAGTTGAAGTGCCTTGTGAAGGCTGATTAAAATTGATTATCTTGACTTCACTTGAAGGCTGTCCCCGAGACGGAGGTGCCCGAGACGGATGTGCCCCAGACGGATGACCCCGAGACGGATGACCCCGAGACGGATGTCCCCGAGACGGAAGGCCGAGACGGACATCCCCGAGACGGGTGGCACAGACGGGTGTCGCAGACGGATGGCCCTGGGAGGAAAAGCCTGGACGGAAGGGTCCTTCGTTTTCATGGCTTTTCGTCCCAGGGACATCCTTCTGTGCCCCTGGTCTTGGCCGTCCCAGTCTCGGAGACGGATGGCGCCGAGACGGATGTCCCCGAGACGGAGGAAGGCCGCCCGAGACGGATGTCCACGAGACGGAGGAAGGCCGCCCGAGACGGATGTCACCGAGATGGATGTCCCCGACACGGAAGGTGTGCTTTTTCAAGCATTACGTCCTATTTGAGAAAATGTGACTGATTCCTTCTGCTTCTTTTTTCAGCTGAGTGTATGGGTCTAGCGATATTGAGTGTCTGCAGTGTTGTGTTTATGTAGTTTGTGCGGTTGTGGCCGAGTGCTTCAGGCGACAGACAAATATGGGTCCTCCGGGTTCGGTAATGAGAGCAGTGTTGTGTTGATGTGGTTTTCGTAGTCTGGTGGCCGAGTGGTTCAGGCGACAGCGAAATGTGCGACCCGCTGCTTCTTGATAGCAGTGTTGTGTTCATGCAGTTTCTGTGGTCTGGTGGTCGAGTCTTTCAGGCCTCAGAGAAATCGGGGACTTCCCTATAAATGAGAGCAGTGTTGCGTTGACGTAGTTTTTTTGGTCTGGTGGCCTAATGGTTCTGGCGACACAGAAATCTGCGACTGAGTGTCTGGTTAATGATAGCAGTGTTGCGTTGATGTAGTTTGGGTGAGGAGTATCTGACTCTGTGTGTGTGTGTGTGTGTGTGTGTGTGTGTGTGTGTGTGTGTTTGTGTGTATGTGTGTGTGTGTTTGTGTGGAAGTCCGGAGCGCGAGAAGGCCATGCTTTCTCGTCTAATGTACTGGATAATTATGGAAGTGTATGGAGTATGTGCGTTGATTAAGTTAGTAGGAATGCTAATGGTTTTCTAATTTGTTTGAGATGTTTTGGTTGTTATTGCTGTTTGGTGTAGTTAGTGAATGAGTGTCTAGTAGTTAGTTGAAGTGCCTTGTGAAGGCTGATTAAACTTGATTATCTTGACTTCACTTGAAGGCTGTACCCGAGACGGAGGTGCCTGAGACGGATGTGCCCCAGACGGATGACCCCGAGACGGATGACCCCGAGACGGATGTCCCCGAGACGGAAGGCCGAGACGGACATCCCCGAGACGGGTGGCACAGACGGGTGTCGCAGACGGATGGCCCTGGGAGGAAAAGCCTGGACGGAAGGGTCCTTCGTTTTCATGGCTTTTCGTCCCAGGGACATCCTTCTGTGCCACTGGTCTTGGCCGTCCCAGTCTCGGAGACGGATGGCGCCGAGACGGATGTCCCCGAGACGGATGAAGGCCGCCCTAGACGGATGTCCCCGAGACGGAGGAAGGCCGCCCGAGACGGATGTCACCAAGATGGATGTCCCCGACACGGAAGGTGTGCTTTTTCAAGCATTACGTCCGATTTGAGAGAATGTGACTGATTCCTTCTTCTTCTTTTTTCAGCTGAGTGTATGGGTCCAGCGATATTGAGTGTCTGCAGTGTTGTGTTTATGTAGTTTGTGCGGTTGTGGCCGACTGCTTCAGGCGACAGACAAATATGGGTCCTCCGGGTTCGGTAATGAGAGCAGTTTTGTGCTGATGTGGTTTTCGTAGTCTGGTGGCTGAGTGGTTCAGGCGACAGCCAAATGTGCGACCCGCTGCTTTTTGATAGCAGTGTTGTGTTCATGCAGTTTCTGTGGTCTGGTGGCCGAGTGTTTCAGTCCTCAGAGAAATCGGGGACTTCCCTATAAGTGAGAGCAGTGTTGCGTTGACGTAGTTTTTTTGGTCTTGCTGGCCTAATGGTTCTGGCGACAGACAAATCTGCGAGTGAGTGTCTGGTTACTGATAGCAGTGTTGCTTTGATGTAGTTTGGGTCAGGAGTATCTGACTGTGTGTGTGTGTGTGTGTGTGTGTGTGTGTGTGTGTGTGTGTGTGTGTGTGTGTGTGTGTGTGTGTGTGTGTGTGTGTGTGTGTGTGTGCGTGGAAGGCGGGAGCGCGAGAAGGCCATGCTTTTTTTAGTATAATGTACTTGATGATTATGGAAGCGTGTGGAGTATGTGCGTTGATGAAGTTATTAGGAATGCTAATGGTTTTCCAATTGGTTTGAGATGTTTTGGTTGTTATTGCTGTTTTGCTGTAGTTAGTGAATGAGTGTGTAGTAGTTAGTTGAAGTGCCTTGTGTAGGCTGATTCAAATTGATTATCTTGACTTTACTTGAAGGCTGTCCCCGAGACGGAGGTGCCCGAGACGGATGACCCCGAGACGGATGTCCTCGAGACGGAAGGCCGAGACGGACATCCCCGAGACGGGTGGCACAGACGGGTGTCGCAGACGGATGGCCCTGGGAGGAAAAGCCTGGACGGAAGGGTCCTTCGTTTTCATGGCTTTTCGTCCCAGGGACATCCTTCTGTGCCACTGGTCTTGGCCGTCCCAGTCTCGGAGACGGATGGCGCCGAGACGGATGTCCCCGAGACGGATGAAGGCCGCCCGAGACGGATGTCCCCGAGAAGGAGGAAGGCCGCCCGAGACGGATGTCACCAAGATGGATGTCCCCGACACGGAAGGTGTGCTTTTTCAAGCATTACGTCCGATTTGAGAGAATGTTACTGATTCCTTCTTCTTCTTTTTTCAGCTGAGTGTATGGGTCCAGCGATATTGAGTGTCTGCAGTGTTGTGTTTATGTAGTTTGTGCGGTTGTGGCCGACTGCTTCAGGCGACAGACAAATATGGGTCCTCCGGGTTCGGCAATGAGAGCAGTTTTGTGCTGATGTGGTTTTCGTAGTCTGGTGACCGAGTGGTTCAGGCGACAGCCAAATGTGCGACCCGCTGCTTTTTGATAGCAGTGTTGTGTTCATGCAGTTTCTGTGGTCTGGTGGCCGAGTGTTTCAGTCCTCAGAGAAATCGGGGACTTCCCTATAAGTGAGAGCAGTGTTGCGTTGACGTAGTTTTTTTGGTCTTGCTGGCCTAATGGTTCTGGCGACAGACAAATCTGCGAGTGAGTGTCTGGTTACTGATAGCAGTGTTGCTTTGATGTAGTTTGGGTCAGGAGTATCTGACTCTGTGTGTGTGTGTGTGTGTGTGTGTGTGTGTGTGTGTGTGTGTGTGTGTGTGTGTGTGTGTGTGTGTGTGTGTGTGTGTGTGTGTGTGTGTGTGCGCGTGGAAGGCGGGAGCGCGAGAAGGCCATGCTTTTTTTAGTGTAATGTACTTGATGATTATGGAAGCGTATGGAGTATGTGCGTTGATGAAGTTATTAGGAATGCTAATGGGTTTCCAATTGGTTTGAGATGTTTTGGTTGTTATTGCTGTTTTGCTGTAGTTAGTGAATGAGTGTGTAGTAGTGAGTTGAAGTGCCTTGTGTAGGCTGATTAAAATTGATTATCTTGACTTCACTTGAAGGCTGTCCCCGAGACGGATGTGCCCCAGACGGATGACCCCGAGACGGATGACCCCGAGACGGATGTCCCCGAGACGGAAGGCCGAGACGGACATCCCCGAGACGGGTGGCACAGACGGGTGTCTCAGACGGATGGCCCTGGGAGGAAAAGCCTGGACGGAAGGGTCCTTCGTTTTCATGGCTTTTCGTCCCAGGGACATCCTTCTGTGCCACTGGTCTTGGCCGTCCCAGTCTCGGAGACGGATGGCGCCGAGACGGATGTCCCCGAGACGGATGAAGGCCGCCCTAGACGGATGTCCCCGAGACGGAGGAAGGCCGCCCGAGACGGATGTCACCAAGATGGATGTCCCCGACACGGAAGGTGTGCTTTTTCAAGCATTACGTCCGATTTGAGAGAATGTGACTGATTCCTTCTTCTTCTTTTTTCAGCTGAGTGTATGGGTCCAGCGATATTGAGTGTCTGCAGTGTTGTGTTTATGTAGTTTGTGCGGTTGTGGCCGACTGCTTCAGGCGACAGACAAATATGGGTCCTCCGGGTTCGGTAATGAGAGCAGTTTTGTGCTGATGTGGTTTTCGTAGTCTGGTGGCCGAGTGGTTCAGGCGACCTCCAAATGTGCGACCCGCTGCTTTTTGATAGCAGTGTTGTGTTCATGCAGTTTCTGTGGTCTGGTGGCCGAGTGTTTCAGTCCTCAGAGAAATCGGGGACTTCCCTATAAGTGAGAGCAGTGTTGCGTTGACGTAGTTTTTTTGGTCTTGCTGGCCTAATGGTTCTGGCGACAGACAAATCTGCGAGTGAGTGTCTGGTTACTGATAGCAGTGTTGCTTTGATGTAGTTTGGGTCAGGAGTATCTGACTGTGTGTGTGTGTGTGTGTGTGTGTGTGTGTGTGTGTGTGTGTGTGTGTGTGTGTGTGTGTGTGTGTGTGTGTGTGTGCGTGGAAGGCGGGAGCGCGAGAAGGCCATGCTTTTTTTAGTATAATGTACTTGATGATTATGGAAGCGTATGGAGTATGTGCGTTGATGAAGTCATTAGGAATGCTAATGGTTTTCCAATTGGTTTGAGATGTTTTGGTTGTTATTGCTGTTTTGCTGTAGTTAGTGAATGAGTGTGTAGTAGTTAGTTGAAGTGCCTTGTGTAGGCTGATTAAAATTGATTATCTTGACTTTACTTGAAGGCTGTCCCCGAGACGGAGATGCCCGAGACGGATGACCCCGAGACGGATGTCCTCGAGACGGAAGGCCGAGACGGACATCCCCGAGACGGGTGGCACAGACGGTGTCACAGACGGATGGCCCTGGGAGGAAAAGCCTGGACGGAAGGGTCCTTCGTTTTCATGGCTTTTCGTCCCAGGGACATCCTTCTGTGCCACTGGTCTTGGCCGTCCCAGTCTCGGAGACGGATGGCGCCGAGACGGATGTCCCCGAGACGGATGAAGGCCGCCCGAGACGGATGTCCCCGAGACGGAGGAAGGCCGCCCGAGACGGATGTCACCAAGATGGATGTCCCCGACACGGAAGGTGTGCTTTTTCAGGCATTACGTCCGATTTGAGAGAATGTGACTGATTCCTTCTTCTTCTTTTTTCAGCTGAGTGTATGGGTCCAGAGATATTGAGTGTCTGCAGTGTTGTGTTTATGTAGTTTGTGCGGTTGTGGCCGACTGCTTCAGGCGACAGACAAATATGGGTCCTCCGGGTTCGGTAATGAGAGCAGTTTTGTGCTGATGTGGTTTTCGTAGTCTGGTGGCCGAGTGGTTCAGGCGACAGCCAAATGTGCGACACGCTGCTTTTTGATAGCAGTGTTGTGTTCATGCAGTTTCTGTGGTCTGGTGGCCGAGTGTTTCAGTCCTCAGAGAAATCGGGGACTTCCCTATAAGTGAGAGCAGTGTTGCGTTGACGTAGTTTTTTTGGTCTTGCTGGCCTAATGGTTCTGGCGACAGACAAATCTGCGAGTGAGTGTCTGGTTACTGATAGCAGTGTTGCTTTGATGTAGTTTGGGTCAGGAGTATCTGACTGTGTGTGTGTGTGTGTGTGTGTGTGTGTGTGTGTGTGTGTGTGTGTGTGTGTGTGTGTGTTTGTGTGTGTGTGTGTGTGTGTGTGTGTGTGTGCGTGGAAGGCGGGAGCGCGAGAAGGCCATGCTTTTTTTAGTGTAATGTACTTGATGATTATGGAAGCGTATGGAGTATGTGCGTTGATGAAGTTATTAGGAATGCTAATGGGTTTCCAATTGGTTTGATATGTTTTGGTTGTTATTGCTGTTTTGCTGTAGTTAGTGAATGAGTGTGTAGTAGTGAGTTGAAGTGCCTTGTGTAGGCTGATTAAAATTGATTATCTTGACTTCACTTGAAGGCTGTCCCCGAGACGGAGGTGCCCGAGACGGATGACCCCGAGACGGATGACCCCGAGACGGATGTCCCCGAGACTGAAGGCCGAGACGGACATCCCCGAGACGGGTGGCACAGACGGGTGTCGCAGACGGATGGCCCTGGGAGGAAAAGCCTGGACGGAAGGGTCCTTCGTTTTCATGGCTTTTCGTCCCAGGGACATCCTTCTGTGCCTCTGGTCTGGGCCGTCCCAGTCTCGGAGACGGATGGCGCCGAGACGGATGTCCCCGAGACGGAGGAAGGCCGCCCGAGACGGATGTCCCCGAGACGGAGGAAGGCCGCCCGAGACGGATGTCACCGAGATGGATGTCCCCGACACGGAAGGTGTGCTTTTTGAAGCATTACGTCCGATTTGAGAGAATGTGACTGATTCCTTCTTCTTCTTTTTTCAGCTGAGTGTATGGGTCCAGCGATATAGAGTGTCTGCCGTCTTGTGTTTATGTAGTTTGTGCGGTCGTGGCCGAGTGATTCAGGCGACAGAGAAATATGGGTCCTCCGGGTTCAGTAATGAGAGCAGTTTTGTGTTGATGTGGTTTTCGTAGCCTGGTGGCCGAGTGGTTCAGGCGAGAACGAAATCTGCGACCTGCTGGTTCTTGATAGTAGTGTTGTGTTCATGCAGTTTCTGTGGTCTGGTGGCCGAGTGGTTCATGCCACAGAGAAATCGGGGACTTCCCTATAAGTGAGAGCAGTGTTGCGTTGACGTTGTTTTTTTGGTCTGGTGGCTTAATGATTCTGGCGACAGACAAATCTGCGACTGAGTGTCTGGTTAATGATAGCAGTGTTGCGTTGATGTAGTTTGGGTCAGGAGTATCTGGTGGCCGAGTGGTTCATGTGACAACCAAATCTGCGACCTGCTGGTTCTTGATAGCAGTGTTGTGTTCATGCAGTTTCTGTGGTCTGGTGGCCGAGTGGTTCAGGCCAGAGAGAAATCGGGGACTTCCCTATAAATGAGAGCAGTGTCGCGTTGACGTAGTTTTTTTGGTCTGGTGACCTAACGGTTCTGGCGACAGACAAATCTGCGACTGAGTGTCTGGTTAATGATAGCAGTGTTGCGTTGATATAGTTTGGGTCAGGAGTATCTGACTGTGTGTGTGTGTGTGTGTGTGTGTGTGTGTGTGTGTGTGTGTGTGTGTGTGTGTGTGTGTGTGTGTGTGTGTGTGTGTGTGTGTGTGTGTGTGTTTATGTGCGTGAAAGGCGGGAGCGCGAGAAGACCATGCTTTCTCTTCTAATGTACTTGATGATTATGGAAGTGTATGGAGTATATGCGTTGATTAAGTTATTAGGAATGCTAATGATTTTCAAATTGGTTTGAGATGTTTTGGTTGTTATTGCTGTTTTGCTGTAGTTAGTGAATGAGTATCTAGTAGTTAGTTGAAGTGCCTTGTGAAGGCTGATTAAAATTGATTATCTTGACTTCACTTGAAGGCTGTCCCCGAGACGGAGGTGCCCGAGACGGATGTGCCCCAGACGGATGACCCCAAGACGGATGACCCCGAGACGGATCTCCCCGAGACGGAAGGCCGAGACGGACATCCCCGAGACGGGTTGCACAGACTGGTGTCGCAGACGGATGGCCCTGGGACGAAAAGCCTGGACGGAAGGGTCCTTCGTTTTCATGGCTTTTCGTCCCAGGGACATCCTTGTGTGCCACTGGTCTTGGCCGTCCCAGTCTCGGAGACGGATGGCGCCGAGACGGATGTCCCCTAGACGGAGGAAGGCCGCCCGAGACGGATGTCCCCGAGACGGAGGAAGGCCGCCCGAGACGGATGTCACCGAGATGGATGTCCCCGAGACGGAAGGTGTGCTTTTTCGAGCATTACGTCCGATTTGAGAGAATGTGACTGATTCCTTCTTCTTCTTTTTTCAGCTGAGTGTATGCGTCCAGCGATATAGAGTGTATGCAGTGTTGTGTTTATGTAGTTTGTGTGGTCGTGGCCGAGTGCTTCAGGCGACAGACAAATATGGGTCCTCCGGGTTCGGTAATGAGAGCAGTTTTGTGTTGATGTGGTTTTCGTAGTCTGGTGGTCGAGTGGTTCAGGCGACAACTAAATCTGCGACCTGCTGGTTTTTGATAGCAGTGTTGTGTTCATGCAGTTTCTGTGGTCTGGTGGCCGAGTGTTTCAGTCCACAGAGAAACCATGGACTTCGCTATAAATGAGAGCAGTGTTGTGTTGACGTAGTTTTTTTGGTCTGGTGGCCTAATGGTTCTTGCGACAGAGAAATCTGCGACTGAGTGTCTGGTTACTGATAGCAGTGTTGCGTTGATGTAGTTTGGGTCAGGAGTATCTGACTGTGTGTGTGTGTGTGTGTGTGTGTGTGTGTGTGTGTGTGTGTGTGTGTGTGTGTGTGTGTGTGTGTGTGTGTGTGTGTGTGTGTGCGTGGAAGGCGGGAGCGCGAGAAGGCCATGCTTTTTTTAGTATAATGTACTTGATGATTATGGAAGCGTATGGAGTATGTGCGTTGATGAAGTTATTAGGAATGCTAATGGTTTTCCAATTGGTTTGAGATGTTTTGGTTGTTATTGCTGTTTTGCTGTAGTTAGTGAATGAGTGTGTAGTAGTTAGTTGAAGTGCCTTGTGTAGGCTGATTAAAATTGATTATCTTGACTTTACTTGAAGGCTGTCCCCGAGACGGAGGTGCCCGAGACGGATGACCCCGAGACGGATGTCCCCGAGACGGAAGGCCGAGACGGACATCCCCGAGACGGGTGGCACAGACGGGTGTCGCAGACGGATGGCCCTGGGAGGAAAAGCCTGGACGGAAGGGTCCTTCGTTTTCATGGCTTTTCGTCCCAGGGACATCCTTCTGTGCCACTGGTCTTGGCCGTCCCAGTCTCGGAGACGGATGGCGCCGAGACGGATGTCCCCGAGACGGATGAAGGCCGCCCGAGACGGATGTCCCCGAGAAGGAGGAAGGCCGCCCGAGACGGATGTCACCAAGATGGATGTCCCCGACACGGAAGGTGTGCTTTTTCAAGCATTACGTCCGATTTGAGAGAATGTGACTGATTCCTTCTTCTTCTTTTTTCAGCTGAGTGTATGGGTCCAGCGATATTGAGTGTCTGCAGTGTTGTGTTTATGTAGTTTGTGCGGTTGTGGCCGACTGCTTCAGGCGACAGACAAATATGGGTCCTCCGGGTTCGGCAATGAGAGCAGTTTTGTGCTGATGTGGTTTTCGTAGTCTGGTGACCGAGTGGTTCAGGCGACAGCCAAATGTGCCACCCGCTGCTTTTTGATAGCAGTGTTGTGTTCATGCAGTTTCTGTGGTCTGGTGGCCGAGTGTTTCAGTCCTCAGATAAATCGGGGACTTCCCTATAAGTGAGAGCAGTGTTGCGTTGACGTAGTTTTTTTGGTCTTGCTGGCCTAATGGTTCTGGCGACAGACAAATCTGCGAGTGAGTGTCTGGTTACTGATAGCAGTGTTGCTTTGATGTAGTTTGGGTCAGGAGTATCTGACTGTGTGTGTGTGTGTGTGTGTGTGTGTGTGTGTGTGTGTGTGTGTGTGTGTGTGTGTGTGTGTGTGTGTGTGTGTGTGTGTGTGTGTGTGTGCGTGGAAGGCGGGAGCGCGAGAAGGCCATGCTTTTTTTAGTGTAATGTACTTGATGATTATGGAAGCGTATGGAGTATGTGCGTTGATGAAGTTATTAGGAATGCTAATGGGTTTCCAATTGGTTTGAGATGTTTTGGTTGTTATTGCTGTTTTGCTGTAGTTAGTGAATGAGTGTGTAGTAGTGAGTTGAAGTGCCTTGTGTAGGCTGATTAAAATTGATTATCTTGACTTCACTTGAAGGCTGTCCCCGAGACGGAGGTGCCCGAGACGGATGACCCCGAGACGGATGACCCCGAGACGGATGTCCCCGAGACGGAAGGCCGAGACGGACATCCCCGAGACGGGTGGCACAGACGGGTGTCGCAGACGGATGGCCCTGGGAGGAAAAGCCTGGACGGAAGGGTCCTTCGTTTTCATGGCTTTTCGTCCCAGGGACATCCTTCTGTGCCTCTGGTCTTGGCCGTCCCAGTCTCGGAGACGGATGGCGCCGAGACGGATGTCCCCGAGACGGATGAAGGCCGCCCGAGACGGATGTCCCCGAGACGGAGGAAGGCCGCCCGAGACGGATGTCACCGAGATGGATGTCCCCGAGACGGAAGGTGTGCTTTTTCGAGTATTACGTCCGATTTGAGAGAATGTGACTGATTCCTTCTTCTTCTTTTTTCAGCTGAGTGTATGCGTCCAGCGATATAGAGTGTATGCAGTGTTGTGTTTATGTAGTTTGTGTGGTCGTGGCCGAGTGCTTCAGGCGACAGACAAATATGGGTCCTGCGGGTTCGGTAATGAGTGCAGTTTTGTGTTGATGTGGTTTTCGTAGTCTGGTGGTCGAGTGGTTCAGGCGACAACCAAATCTGCGACCTGCTGGTTTTTGATAGCAGTGTTGTGTTCATGCAGTTTCTGTGGTCTGGTGGCCGAGTGTTTCAGTCCACAGAGAAACCATGGACTTCGCTATAAATGAGAGCAGTGTTGTGTTGACGTAGTTTTTTTGGTCTGGTGGCCTAATGGTTCTGGCGACAGAGAAATCTGCGACTGAGTGTCTGGTTACTGATAGCAGTGTTGCGTTGATGTAGTTTGGGTCAGGAGTATCTGACTGTGTGTGTGTGTGTGTGTGTGTGTGTGTGTGTGTGTGTGTGTGTGTGTGTGTGTGTGTGTGTGTGTGTGTGTGCGTGTGTGTGCGTGGAAGGCGGGAGCGCGAGAAGGCCATGCTTTTTTTAATATAATGTACTTGATGATTATGGAAGCGTATGGAGTATGTGCGTTGATGAAGTTATTAGGAATGCTAATGGTTTTCCAATTGGTTTGAGATGTTTTGGTTGTTATTGCTGTTTTGCTGTAGTTAGTGAATGAGTGTGTAGTAGTTAGTTGAAGTGCCTTGTGTAGGCTGATTAAAATTGATTATCTTGACTTTACTTGAAGGCTGTCCCCGAGACGGAGGTGCCCGAGACGGATGACCCCGAGACGGATGTCCCCGAGACGGAAGGCCGAGACGGACATCCCCGAGACGGGTGGCACAGACGGGTGTCGCAGACGGATGGCCCTGGGAGGAAAAGCCTGGACGGAAGGGTCCTTCGTTTTCATGGCTTTTCGTCCCAGGGACATCCTTCTGTGCCACTGGTCTTGGCCGTCCCAGTCTCGGAGACGGATGGCGCCGAGACGGATGTCCCCGAGACGGATGAAGGCCGCCCGAGACGGATGTCCCCGAGAAGGAGGAAGGCCGCCCGAGACGGATGTCACCAAGATGGATGTCCCCGACACGGAAGGTGTGCTTTTTCAAGCATTACGTCCGATTTGAGAGAATGTGACTGATTCCTTCTTCTTCTTTTTTCAGCTGAGTGTATGGGTCCAGCGATATTGAGTGTCTGCAGTGTTGTGTTTATGTAGTTTGTGCGGTTGTGGCCGACTGCTTCAGGCGACAGACAAATATGGGTCCTCCGGGTTCGGCAATGAGAGCAGTTTTGTGCTGATGTGGTTTTCGTAGTCTGGTGACCGAGTGGTTCAGGCGACAGCCAAATGTGCGACCCGCTGCTTTTTGATAGCAGTGTTGTGTTCATGCAGTTTCTGTGGTCTGGTGGCCGAGTGTTTCAGTCCTCAGAGAAATCGGGGACTTCCCTATAAGTGAGAGCAGTGTTGCGTTGACGTAGTTTTTTTGGTCTTGCTGGCCTAATGGTTCTGGCGACAGACAAATCTGCGAGTGAGTGTCTGGTTACTGATAGCAGTGTTGCTTTGATGTAGTTTGGGTCAGGAGTATCTGACTCTGTGTGTGTGTGTGTGTGTGTGTGTGTGTGTGTGTGTGTGTGTGTGTGTGTGTGTGTGTGTGTGTGTGTGTGTGTGCGTGGAAGGCGGGAGCGCGAGAAGGCCGTGCTTTTTTTAGTGTAATGTACTTGATGATTATGGAAGCGTATGGAGTATGTGCGTTGATGAAGTTATTAGGAATGCTAATGGGTTTCCAATTGGTTTGAGATGTTTTGGTTGTTATTGCTGTTTTGCTGTAGTTAGTGAATGAGTGTGTAGTAGTGAGTTGAAGTGCCTTGTGTAGGCTGATTAAAATTGATTATCTTGACTTCACTTGAAGGCTGTCCCCGAGACGGAGGTGCCCGAGACGGATGACCCCGAGACGGATGACCCCGAGACGGATGTCCCCGAGACGGAAGGCCGAGACGGACATCCCCGAGACGGGTGGCACAGACGGGTGTCGCAGACGGATGGCCCTGGGAGGAAAAGCCTGGACGGAAGGGTCCTTCGTTTTCATGGCTTTTCGTCCCAGGGACATCCTTCTGTGCCTCTGGTCTTGGCCGTCCCAGTCTCGGAGACGGATGGCGCCGAGACGGATGTCCCCGAGACGGATGAAGGCCGCCCGAGACGGATGTCCCCGAGACGGAGGAAGGCCGCCCGAGACGGATGTCACCGAGATTGATGTCCCCGACACGGAAGGTGTGCTTTTTGAAGCATTACGTCCGATTTGAGAGAATGTGACTGATTCCTTCTTCTTCTTTTTTCAGCTGAGTGTATGGGTCCAGCGATATAGAGTGTCTGCCGTCTTGTGTTTATGTAGTTTGTGCGGTCGTGGCCGAGTGATTCAGGCGACAGAGAAATATGGGTCCTCCGGGTTCAGTAATGAGAGCAGTTTTGTGTTGATGTGGTTTTCGTAGCCTGGTGGCCGAGTGGTTCAGGCGAGAACGAAATCTGCGACCTGCTGGTTCTTGATAGTAGTGTTGTGTTCATGCAGTTTCTGTGGTCTGGTGGCCGAGTGGTTCATGCCACAGAGAAATCGGGGACTTCCCTATAAGTGAGAGCAGTGTTGCGTTGACGTTGTTTTTTTGGTCTGGTGGCCTAATGATTCTGGCGATAGACAAATCTGCGACTGAGTGTCTGGTTAATGATAGCAGTGTTGCGTTGATGTAGTTTGGGTCAGGAGTATCTGGTGGCCGAGTGGTTCATGTGACAACCAAATGTGCGACCTGCTGGTTCTTGATTGCAGTGTTGTGTTCATGCAGTTTCTGTGGTCTGGTGGCCGAGTGGTTCAGGCCAGAGAGAAATCGGGGACTTCCCTATAAATGAGAGCAGTGTTGCGTTGACGTAGTTTTTTTGGTCTGGTGACCTACCGGTTCTGGCGACAGACAAATCTGCGACTGAGTGTCTGGTTAATGATAGCAGTGTTGCGTTGATGTAGTTTGGGTCAGGAGTATCTGACTGTGTGTGTGTGTGTGTGTGTGTGTGTGTGTGTGTGTGTGTGTGTGTGTGTGTGTGTGTGTGTGTGTGTGTGTGTGTGTGTTTGTGTGGAAGTCCGAAGCGCGAGAAGGCCATGCTTTCTCGTCTAATGTACTGGATGATTATGGAAGCGTATGGAGTATGTGCGTTGTTTAAGTTGTTAGGAATGCTAATGATTTTGAAATTGGTTTGAGATGTTTTGGTTGTTATTGCTGTTTTGCTGTAGTTACTGAATAAGTGTCCAGTAGTTAGTTGAAGTGCCTTGTGAAGGCTGATTAAAATTGATTATCTTGACTTCACTTGAAGGCTGTCCCCGAGACGGAGGTGCCCGAGACGGATGTGCCCCAGACGGATGACCCCGAGACGGATGACCCCGAGACGGATGTCCCCGAGACGGACATCCCCGAGACGGGTGGCACAGACGGGTGTCGCAGACGAATGGCCCTGGGAGGAAAAGCCTGGACGGAAGGGTCCTTCGTTTTCATGGCTTTTCGTCCCAGGGACATCCTTCTGTGCCACTGGTCTTGGCCGTCCCAGTCTCGCAGACGGATGGCGCCGAGACGGATGTCCCCGAGACGGAGGAAGGCCGCCCGAGACGGATGTCCCCGAGACGGAGGAAGGCCGACCGAGACGGATGTCACCGAGATGGATGTCCCCGACACGGAAGGTGTGCTTTTTCAAGCATTACGTCCTATTTGAGAGAATGTGACTGATTCCTTCTCCTTCTTTTTTCAGCTGCGTGTATGGGTCTAGCGATATTGAGTGTCTGCAGTGTTGTGTTTATGTAGTTTGTGCGGTTGTGGCCGAGTGCTTCAGGCGACAGACAAATATGGGTCCTCCGGGTTCGGTAATGAGAGCAGTGTTGTGTTGATGTGGTTTTCGTAGTCTGGTGGCCGAGTGGTTCAGGCGACAGCGAAATGTGCGACCCGCTGCTTCTTGATAGCAGTGTTGTGTTCATGCAGTTTCTGTGGTCTGGTGGTCGAGTCTTTCAGGCCTCAGAGAAATCGGGGACTTCCCTATAAATGAGAGCAGTGTTGCATTGAC
The DNA here is from genome assembly GCA_963584105.1 of Alviniconcha strummeri. Classification (NCBI taxonomy): domain Eukaryota; kingdom Metazoa; phylum Mollusca; class Gastropoda; family Provannidae; genus Alviniconcha; species Alviniconcha strummeri. The sequence continues at coordinate 23,600,836 of OY757541.1, read as the reverse complement.
GTAGTTTTTTTGGTCTGGTGGCCTAATGGTTCTGGCGACACAGAAATCTGCGACTGAGTGTCTGGTTAATGATAGCAGTGTTGCGTTGATGTAGTTTGGGTGAGGAGTATCTGACTCTGTGTGTGTGTGTGTGTGTGTGTGTGTGTGTGTGTGTGTGTGTGTGTGTGTGTGTGTGTGTGTGTGTGTGTGTGTGTGTGTGTGTGTGTGTGTTTGTGTGGAAGTCCGGAGCGCGAGAAGGCCATGCTTTCTCGTCTAATGTACTGGATAATTATGGAAGTGTATGGAGTATGTGCGTTGATTAAGTTAGTAGGAATGCTAATGGTTTTGTAATTTGTTTGAGATGTTTTGGTTGTTATTGCTGTTTGGTGTAGTTAGTGAATGAGTGTCTAGTAGTTAGTTGAAGTGCCTTGTGAAGGCTGATTAAACTTGATTATCTTGACTTCACTTGAAGGCTGTACCCGAGACGGAGGTGCCTGAGACGGATGTGCCCCAGACGGATGACCCCGAGACGGATGACCCAGAGACGGATGACCCCGAGACGGATGTCCCCGAGACGGAAGGCCGAGACGGACATCCCCAAGACGGGTTGCACAGACTGGTGTCCCAGACGGATGGCCCTGGGACGAAAAGACTGGACGGAAGGGTCCTTCGTTTTCATGGCTTTTCGTCCCAGGGACATCCTTCTGTGCCACTGGTCTTGGCCGTCCCAGTCTCGGAGACGGATGGCGCCGAGACGGATGTCCCCGAGACGGAGGAAGGCCGCCCGAGACGGATGTCCCCGAGACGGAGGAAGGCCGCCCGAGACGGATGTCACCGAGATGGATGTCCCCGAGACGGAAGGTGTGCTTTTTCGAGCATTACGTCCGATTTGAGAGAATGTGACTGATTCCTTCTTCTTCTTTTTTCAGCTGAGTGTATGCGTCCAGCGATATAGAGTGTATGCAGTGTTGTGTTTATGTAGTTTGTGGGGTCGTGGCCGAGTGCTTCAGGCGACAGACAAATATGGGTCCTCCGGGTTCGGTAATGAGAGCAGTTTTGTGTTGATGTGGTTTTCGTAGTCTGGTGGTCGAGTGGTTCAGGCGACAACCAAATCTGCGACCTGCTGGTTTTTGATAGCAGTGTTGTGTTCATGCAGTTTCTGTGGTCTGGTGGCCGAGTGTTTCAGTCCACAGAGAAACCATGGACTTCGCTATAAATGAGAGCAGTGTTGTGTTGACGTAGTTTTTTTGGTCTGGTGGCCTAATGGTTCTGGCGACAGAGAAATCTGCGACTGAGTGTCTGGTTACTGATAGCAGTGTTGCGTTGATGTAGTTTGGGTCAGGAGTATCTGACTGTGTGTGTGTGTGTGTGTGTGTGTGTGTGTGTGTGTGTGTGTGTGTGTGTGTGTGTGTGTGTGCGTGGAAGGCGGGAGCGCGAGAAGGCCATGCTTTTTTTAGTATAATGTACTTGATGATTATGGAAGCGTATGGAGTATGTGCGTTGATGAAGTTATTAGGAATGCTAATGGTTTTCCAATTGGTTTGAGATGTTTTGGTTGTTATTGCTGTTTTGCTGTAGTTAGTGAATGAGTGTGTAGTAGTTAGTTGAAGTGCCTTGTGTAGGCTGATTAAAATGGATTATCTTGACTTTACTTGAAGGCTGTCCCCGAGACGGAGGTGCCCGAGACGGATGACCCCGAGACGGATGTCCCCGAGACGGAAGGCCGAGACGGACATCCCCGAGACGGGTGGCACAGACGGGTGTCGCAGACGGATGGCCCTGGGAGGAAAAGCCTGGACGGAAGGGTCCTTCGTTTTCATGGCTTTTCGTCCCAGGGACATCCTTCTGTGCCTCTGGTCTGGGCCGTCCCAGTCTCGGAGACGGATGGCGCCGAGACGGATGTCCCCGAGACGGAGGAAGGCCGCCCGAGACGGATGTCCCCGAGACGGAGGAAGGCCGCCCGAGACGGATGTCACCGAGATGGATGTCCCCGACACGGAAGGTGTGCTTTTTGAAGCATTACGTCCGATTTGAGAGAATGTGACTGATTCCTTCTTCTTCTTTTTTCAGCTGAGTGTATGGGTCCAGCGATATAGAGTGTCTGCCGTCTTGTGTTTATGTAGTTTGTGCGGTCGTGGCCGAGTGATTCAGGCGACAGAGAAATATGGGTCCTCCGGGTTCAGTAATGAGAGCAGTTTTGTGTTGATGTGGTTTTCGTAGCCTGGTGGCCGAGTGGTTCAGGCGAGAACGAAATCTGCGACCTGCTGGTTCTTGATAGTAGTGTTGTGTTCATGCAGTTTCTGTGGTCTGGTGGCCGAGTGGTTCATGCCACAGAGAAATCGGGGACTTCCCTATAAGTGAGAGCAGTGTTGCGTTGACGTTGTTTTTATGGTCTCGTGGCCTAATGGTTCTGGCGACAGACAAATCTGCGACTGAGTGTCTGGTTAATGATAGCAGTGTTGCGTTGATGTAGTTTGGGTCAGGAGTATCTGGTGGCCGAGTGGTTCATGTGACAACCAAATGTGCGACCTGCTGGTTCTTGATAGCAGTGTTGTGTTCATGCAGTTTCTGTGGTCTGGTGGCCGAGTGGTTCAGGCCAGAGAAAAATCGGGGACTTCCCTATAAATGAGAGCAGTGTTGCGTTGACGTAGTTTTTTTGGTCTGGTGACCTAACGATTCTGGCGACAGACAAATCTGCGACTGAGTGTCTGGTTAATGATAGCAGTGTTGCGTTGATATAGTTTGGGTCAGGAGTATCTGACTGTGTGTGTGTGTGTGTGTGTGTGTGTGTGTGTGTGTATGTGTGTGTGTGTGTGTGTGTGTGTGTGTGTGTGTGTGTGTGTGTGTGTTTGTGTGGAAGTCCGAAGCGCGAGAAGGCCATGCTTTCTCGTCTAATGTACTGGATGATTATGGAAGCGTATGGAGTATGTGCGTTGTTTAAGTTATTAGGAATGCTAATGATTTTGAAATTGGTTTGAGATGTTTTGGTTGTTATTGCTGTTTTGCTGTAGTTACTGAATAAGTGTCCAGTAGTTAGTTGAAGTGCCTTGTGAAGGCTGATTAAAATTGATTATCTTGACTTCACTTGAAGGCTGTCCCCGAGACGGAGGTGCCCGAGACGGATGTGCCCCAGACGGATGACCCCGAGACGGATGACCCCGAGACGGATGTCCCCGAGACGGAAGGCCGAGACGGACATCCCCGAGACGGGTGGCACAGACGGGTGTCGCAGACGGATGGCCCTGGGAGGAAAAGCCTGGACGGAAGGGTCCTTCGTTTTCATGGCTTTTCGTCCCAGGGACATCCTTCTGTGCCCCTGGTCTTGGCCGTCCCAGTCTCGGAGACGGATGGCGCCGAGACGGATGTCCCCGAGACGGAGGAAGGCCGCCCGAGACGGATGTCCAGGAGACGGAGGAAGGCCGCCCGAGACGGATGTCACCGAGATGGATGTCCCCGACACGGAAGGTGTGCTTTTTCAAGCATTACGTCCTATTTGAGAGAATGTGACTGATTCCTTCTCCTTCTTTTTTCAGCTGAGTGTATGGGTCTAGCGATATTGAGTGTCTGCAGTGTTGTGTTTATGTAGTTTGTGCGGTTGTGGCCGAGTGCTTCAGGCGACAGACAAATATGGGTCCTCCGGGTTCGGTAATGAGAGCAGTGTTGTGTTGATGTGGTTTTCGTAGTCTGGTGGCCGAGTGGTTCAGGCGACAGCGAAATGTGCGACCCGCTGCTTCTTGATAGCAGTGTTGTGTTCATGCAGTTTCTGTGGTCTGGTGGTCGAGTCTTTCAGGCCTCAGAGAAATCGGGGACTTCCCTATAAATGAGAGCAGTGTTGCGTTGACGTAGTTTTTTTGGTCTGGTGGCCTAATGGTTCTGGCGACACAGAAATCTGCGACTGAGTGTCTGGTTAATGATAGCAGTGTTGCGTTGATGTAGTTTGGGTGAGGAGTATCTGACTCTTTCTGTGTGTGTGTGTGTGTGTGTGTGTGTGTGTGTGTGTGTGTGTGTGTGTGTGTGTGTGTGTGTGTGTGTGTGTGTGTGTGTGTGTGTGTGTGTATGTGTGTGTGTGTTTGTGTGGAAGTCCGGAGCGCGAGAAGGCCATGCTTTCTCGTCTAATGTACTGGATAATTATGGAAGTGTATGGAGTATGTGCGTTGATTAAGTTAGTAGGAATGCTAATGGTTTTCTAATTTGTTTGAGATGTTTTGGTTGTTATTGCTGTTTGGTGTAGTTAGTGAATGAGTGTCTAGTAGTTAGTTGAAGTGCCTTGTGAAGGCTGATTAAACTTGATTATCTTGACTTCACTTGAAGGCTGTACCCGAGACGGAGGTGCCTGAGACGGATGTGCCCCAGACGGATGACCCCGAGACGGATGACCCCGAGACGGATGTCCCCGAGACGGAAGGCCGAGACGGACATCCCCGAGACGGGTGGCACAGACGGGTGTCGCAGACGGATGGCCCTGGGAGGAAAAGCCTGGACGGAAGGGTCCTTCGTTTTCATGGCTTTTCGTCCCAGGGACATCCTTCTGTGCCACTGGTCTTGGCCGTCCCAGTCTCGGAGACGGATGGCGCCGAGACGGATGTCCCCGAGACGGATGAAGGCCGCCCTAGACGGATGTCCCCGAGACGGTGGAAGACCGCCCGAGACGGATGTCACCAAGATGGATGTCCCCGACACGGAAGGTGTGCTTTTTCAAGCATTACGTCCGATTTGAGAGAATGTGACTGATTCCTTCTTCTTCTTTTTTCAGCTGAGTGTATGGGTCCAGCGATATTGAGTGTCTGCAGTGTTGTGTTTATGTAGTTTGTGCGGTTGTGGCCGACTGCTTCAGGCGACAGACAAATATGGGTCCTCCGGGTTCGGTAATGAGAGCAGTTTTGTGCTGATGTGGTTTTCGTAGTCTGCTGGCCGAGTGGTTCAGGCGACCTCCAAATGTGCGACCCGCTGCTTTTTGATAGCAGTGTTGTGTTCATGCAGTTTCTGTGGTCTGGTGGCCGAGTGTTTCAGTCCTCAGAGAAATCGGGGACTTCCCTATAAGTGAGAGCAGTGTTGCGTTGACGTAGTTTTTTTGGTCTTGCTGGCCTAATGGTTCTGGCGACAGACAAATCTGCGAGTGAGTGTCTGGTTACTGATAGCAGTGTTGCTTTGATGTAGTTTGGGTCAGGAGTATCTGACTGTGTGTGTGTGTGTGTGTGTGTGTGTGTGTGTGTGTGTGTGTGTGTGTGTGTGTGTGTGTGTGTGTGTGTGTGCGTGGAAGGCGGGAGCGCGAGAAGGCCATGCTTTTTTTAGTATAATGTACTTGATGATTATGGAAGCGTATGGAGTATGTGCGTTGATGAAGTCATTAGGAATGCTAATGGTTTTCCAATTGGTTTGAGATGTTTTGGTTGTTATTGCTGTTTTGCTGTAGTTAGTGAATGAGTGTGTAGTAGTTAGTTGAAGTGCCTTGTGTAGGCTGATTCAAATTGATTATCTTGACTTTACTTGAAGGCTGTCCCCGAGACGGAGGTGCCCGAGACGGATGACCCCGAGACGGATGTCCCCGAGACGGAAGGCCGAGACGGACATCCCCGAGACGGGTGGCACAGACGGGTGTCGCAGACGGATGGCCCTGGGAGGAAAAGCCTGGACGGAAGGGTCCTTCGTTTTCATGGCTTTTCGTCCCAGGGACATCCTTCTGTGCCTCTGGTCTGGGCCGTCCCAGTCTCGGAGACGGATGGCGCCGAGACGGATGTCCCCTAGACGGAGGAAGGCCGCCCGAGACGGATGTCCCCGAGACGGAGGAAGGCCGCCCGAGACGGATGTCACCGAGATGGATGTCCCCGACACGGAAGGTGTGCTTTTTGAAGCATTACGTCCGATTTGAGAGAATGTGACTGATTCCTTCTTCTTCTTTTTTCAGCTGAGTGTATGGGTCCAGCGATATAGAGTGTCTGCCGTCTTGTGTTTATGTAGTTTGTGCGGTCGTGGCCGAGTGATTCAGGCGACAGAGAAATATGGGTCCTCCGGGTTCAGTAATGAGAGCAGTTTTGTGTTGATGTGGTTTTCGTAGCCTGGTGGCCGAGTGGTTCAGGCGAGAACGAAATCTGCGACCTGCTGGTTCTTGATAGTAGTGTTGTGTTCATGCAGTTTCTGTGGTCTGGTGGCCGAGTGGTTCATGCCACAGAGAAATCGGGGACTTCGCTATAAGTGAGAGCAGTGTTGCGTTGACGTTGTTTTTTTGGTCTGGTGGCTTAATGATTCTGGCGACAGAGAAATCTGCGACTGAGTGTCTGGTTAATGATAGCAGTGTTGCGTTGATGTAGTTTGGGTCAGGAGTATCTGGTGGCCGAGTGGTTCATGTGACAACCAAATGTGCGACCTGCTGGTTCTTGATAGCAGTGTTGTGTTCATGCAGTTTCTGTGGTCTGGTGGCCGAGTGGTTCAGGCCAGAGAGAAATCGGGGACTTCCCTATAAATGAGAGCAGTGTTGCGTTGACGTAGTTTTTTTGGTCTGGTGACCTAACGGTTCTGGCGACAGACAAATCTGCGACTGAGTGTCTGGTTAATGATAGCAGTGTTGCGTTGATATAGTTTGGGTCAGGAGTATCTGACTGTGTGTGTGTGTGTGTGTGTGTGTGTGTGTGTGTGTGTGTGTGTGTGTGTGTGTGTGTGTGTGTGTGTGTGTGTGTGTTTGTGTGTGTGTTTATGTGCGTGGAAGGCGGGAGCGCGAGAAGACCATGCTTTCTCTTCTAATGTACTTGATGATTATGGAAGTGTATGGAGTATATGCGTTGATTAAGTTATTAGGAATGCTAATGATTTTCAAATTGGTTTGAGATGTTTTGGTTGTTATTGCTGTTTTGCTGTAGTTAGTGAATGAGTATCTAGTAGTTAGTTGAAGTGCCTTGTGAAGGCTGATTAAAATTGATTATCTTGACTTCACTTGAAGGCTGTCCCCGAGACGGAGGTGCCCGAGACGGATGTGCCCCAGACGGATGACCCCAAGACGGATGACCCCGAGACGGATGTCCCCGAGACGGAAGGCCGAGACGGACATCCCCGAGACGGGTGGCACAGACGGGTGTCGCAGACGGATGGCCCTGGGAGGAAAAGCCTGGACGGAAGGGTCCTTCGTTTTCATGGCTTTTCGTCCCAGGGACATCCTTCTGTGCCACTGGTCTTGGCCGTCCCAGTCTCGGAGACGGATGGCGCCGAGACGGATGTCCCCGAGACGGATGAAGGCCGCCCGAGACGGATGTCCCCGAGAAGGAGGAAGGCCGCCCGAGACGGATGTCACCAAGATGGATGTCCCCGACACGGAAGGTGTGCTTTTTCAAGCATTACGTCCGATTTGAGAGAATGTGACTGATTCCTTCTTCTTCTTTTTTCAGCTGAGTGTATGGGTCCAGCGATATTGAGTGTCTGCAGTGTTGTGTTTATGTAGTTTGTGCGGTTGTGGCCGACTGCTTCAGGCGACAGACAAATATGGGTCCTCCGGGTTCGGCAATGAGAGCAGTTTTGTGCTGATGTGGTTTTCGTAGTCTGGTGACCGAGTGGTTCAGGCGACAGCCAAATGTGCGACCCGCTGCTTTTTGATAGCAGTGTTGTGTTCATGCAGTTTCTGTGGTCTGGTGGCCGAGTGTTTCAGTCCTCAGAGAAATCGGGGACTTCCCTATAAGTGAGAGCAGTGTTGCGTTGACGTAGTTTTTTTGGTCTTGCTGGCCTAATGGTTCTGGCGACAGACAAATCTGCGAGTGAGTGTCTGGTTACTGATAGCAGTGTTGCTTTGATGTAGTTTGGGTCAGGAGTATCTGACTCTGTGTGTGTGTGTGTGTGTGTGTGTGTGTGTGTGTGTGTGTGTGTGTGTGTGTGTGTGTGTGTGTGTGTGTGTGTGTGTGTGTGCGTGGAAGGCGGGAGCGCGAGAAGGCCATGCTTTTTTTAGTGTAATGTACTTGATGATTATGGAAACGTATGGAGTATGTGCGTTGATGAAGTTATTAGGAATGCTAATCGGTTTCCAATTGGTTTGAGATGTTTTGGTTGTTATTGCTGTTTTGCTGTAGTTAGCGAATGAGTATGTAGTAGTTAGTTGAAGTGCCTTGTGTAGGCTGATTAAAATTGATTATCTTGACTTCACTTGAAGGCTGTCCCCGAGACTGAGGTGCCCGAGACGGATGACCCCGAGACGGATGACCCCGAGACGGATGTCCCCGAGACGGAAGGCCGAGACGGACATCCCCGAGACGGGTGGCACAGACGGGTGTCGCAGACGGATGGCCCTGGGAGGAAAAGCCTGGACGGAAGGGTCCTTCGTTTTCATGGCTTTTCGTCCCAGGGACATCCTTCTGTGCCACTGGTCTTGGCCGTCCCATTCTCGGAGACGGATGGCGCCGAGACGGATGTCCCCGAGACGGAGGAAGGCCGCCCGAGACGGATGTCACCGAAATGGATGTCCCCGACACGGAAGGTGTGCTTTTTCAAGCATTACGTCCGATTTGAGAGAATGTGACTAATTCCTTCTCTTTTTTTTCCAGCTGAATGTATGGGTCCAGCGATATTGAGTGTCTGCAGTGTTGTGTTTATGTAGTTTGTGCGGTCGTGGCCGAGTGATTCAGGTGACAGAGAAATATGGGTCCTCCGGGTTCGGTAATGAGAGCAGTTTTGTGCTGATGTGGTTTTCGTAGTCTGGTGGCCGAGTGGTTCAGGCGACAACCAAATCTGCGACCTGCTGGATGTTGATAGCAGTATTGTGTTCATGCAGTTTCTGTGGTCTGGTGGCCGAGTGGTTCAGGCCACAGAGAAATTGGGGACTTCCCTATAAATGAGAGCAGTGTTACGTTGACGTAGTTTTTTTGGTCTGGTGACCTAATGGTTCTGGCGACAGAGAAATCTGCGTCTGAGTGTCTGGTTAATGATAGCAGTGTTGTGTTGATGTAGTTTCGGTCAGGAGTATCTGACTGTGTGTGTGTGTGTGTGTGTGTGTGTGTGTGCGTGGAAGGCGTGGTCGCGAGAAGGCCATGCTTTCTAGTGTAATGTACTGGATGATTATGGAAGCGTATTGAGTATGTGCGTTCATTAAGTTATTAGGAATGCTAATGGTTTTCCAATTCGTTTGAAATGTTTTGGTTGTTATTGCTGTTTTGCTGTAGTTACTGAATAAGTGTCTAGTAGTTAGTTGAAGTGCCTTGTGAAGGCTGATTAAAATTGATTATCTTGATTTCACTTGGAGGCTGTCCCCGAGACGGAGGTGCCCGAGACGGATGTGCCCCAGACGGATGGCCCCGAGACGGATGACCCCGAGACGGATGTCCCCGAGACGGAAGGCCGAGACGGACATCCCCGAGACGGGTGGCACAGACGGGTGTCGCAGACGGATGGCCCTTGGAGGAAAAGCCTGGACGGAAGGGTCCTTCGTTTTCATGGCTTTTCGTCCCAGGGACATCCTTCTGTGCCACTGGTCTTGGCCGTCCCAGTCTCGGAGACGGATGGCGCCGAGACGGATGTCCCCGAGACGGATGAATGCCGCCCGAGACGGATGTCCCCGAGACGGAGGAAGGCCGCCCGAGACGGATGTCACCAAGATGGATGTCCCCGACACGGAAGGTGTGCTTTTTCAAGCATTACGTCCGATTTGAGAGAATGTGACTGATTCCTTCTTCTTCTTTTTTCAGCTGAGTGTATGGGTCCAGCGATATTGAGTGTCTGCAGTGTTGTGTTTATGTAGTTTGTGCGGTTGTGGCCGACTGCTTCAGGCGACAGACAAATATGGGTCCTCCGGGTTCGGTAATGAGAGCAGTTTTGTGCTGATGTGGTTTTCGTAGTCTGGTGGCCGAGTGGTTCAGGCGACAGCCAAATGTGCGACCCGCTGCTTTTTGATAGCAGTGTTGTGTTCATGCAGTTTCTGTGGTCTGGTGGCCGAGTGTTTCAGTCCTCAGAGAAATCGGGGACTTCCCTATAAGTGAGAGCAGTGTTGCGTTGACGTAGTTTTTTTGGTCTTGCTGGCCTAATGGTTCTGGCGACAGACAAATCTGCGAGTGAGTTTTGGTTACTGATAGCAGTGTTGCTTTGATGTAGTTTGGGTCAGGAGTATCTGACTGTGTGTGTGTGTGTGTGTGTGTGTGTGTGTGTGTGTGTGTGTGTGTGTGTGTGTGTGTGTGTGTGTGTGTGCGTGGAAGGCGGGAGCGCGAGAAGGCCATGCTTTTTTTAGTATAATGTACTTGATGATTATGGAAGCGTATGGAGTATGTGCGTTGATGAAGTCATTAGGAATGCTAATGGTTTTCCAATTGGTTTGAGATGTTTTGGTTGTTATTGCTGTTTTGCTGTAGTTAGTGAATGAGTGTGTAGTAGTTAGTTGAAGTGCCTTGTGTAGGCTGATTAAAATTGATTATCTTGACTTTACTTGAAGGCTGTCCCCGAGACGGAGGTGCCCGAGACGGATGACCCCGAGACGGATGTCCCCGAGACGGAAGGCCGAGACGGACATCCCCGAGACGGGTGGCACAGACGGTGTCGCAGACGGATGGCCCTGGGAGGAAAAGCCTGGACGGAAGGGTCCTTCGTTTTCATGGCTTTTCGTCCCAGGGACATCCTTCTGTGCCACTGGTCTTGGCCGTCCCAGTCTCGGAGACGGATGGCGCCGAGACGGATGTCCCCGAGACGGATGAAGGCCGCCCGAGACGGATGTCCCCGAGACGGAGGAAGGCCGCCCGAGACTGATGTCACCGAGATGGATGTCCCCGACACGGAAGGTGTGCTTTTTCAGGCATTACGTCCGATTTGAGAGAATGTGACTGATTCCTTCTTCTTCTTTTTTCAGCTGAGTGTATGGGTCCAGCGATATTGAATGTCTGCAGTGTTGTGTTTATGTAGTTTGTGCGGTTGTGGCCGACTGCTTCAGGCGACAGACAAATATGGGTCCTCCGGGTTCGGTAATGAGAGCAGTTTTGTGCTGATGTGGTTTTCGTAGTCTGGTGGCCGAGTGGTTTCAGACGACAGCCAAATGTGCGACCCGCTGCTTTTTGATAGCAGTGTTGTGTTCATGCAGTTTCTGTGGTCTGGTGGCCGAGTGTTTCAGTCCTCAGAGAAATCGGGGACTTCCCTATAAGTGAGAGCAGTGTTGCGTTGACGTAGTTTTTTTGGTCTTGCTGGCCTAATGGTTCTGGCGACAGACAAATCTGCGAGTGAGTGTCTGGTTACTGATAGCAGTGTTGCTTTGATGTAGTTTGGGTCAGGAGTATCTGACTGTGTGTGTGTGTGTGTGTGTGTGTGTGTGTGTGTGTGTGTGTGTGTGTGTGTGTGTGTGTGTGTGTGTGTGTGTGTGTGTGTGTGCGTGGAAGGCGGGAGCGCGAGAAGGCCATGCTTTTTTTAGTGTAATGTACTTGATGATTATGGAAGCGTATGGAGTATGTGCGTTGATGAAGTTATTAGGAATGCTAATGGGTTTCCAATTGGTTTGAGATGTTTTGGTTGTTATTGCTGTTTTGCTGTAGTTAGTGAATGAGTGTGTAGTAGTGAGTTGAAGTGCCTTGTGTAGGCTGATTAAAATTGATTATCTTGACTTCACTTGAAGGCTGTCCCCGAGACGGAGGTGCCCGAGACGGATGACCCCGAGACGGATGACCCCGAGACGGATGTCCCCGAGACGGAAGGCCGAGACGGACATCCCCGAGACGGGTGGCACAGACGGGTGTCGCAGACGGATGGCCCTGGGAGGAAAAGCCTGGACGGAAGGGTCCTTCGTTTTCATGGCTTTTCGTCCCAGGGACATCCTTCTGTGCCTCTGGTCTTGGCCGTCCCAGTCTCGGAGACGGATGGCGCCGAGACGGATGTCCCCGAGACGGAGGAAGGCCGCCCGAGACCGATGTCCCCGAGACGGAGGAAGGCCGCCCGAGACGGATGTCACCGAGATGGATGTCCCCGACACGGAAGGTGTGCTTTTTGAAGCAGTACGTCCGATTTGAGAGAATGTGACTGATTCCTTCTTCTTCTTTTTTCAGCTGAGTGTATGGGTCCAGCGATATAGAGTGTCTGCCGTCTTGTGTTTATGTAGTTTGTGCGGTCGTGGCCGAGTGATTCAGGCGACAGAGAAATATGGGTCCTCCGGGTTCAGTAATGAGAGCAGTTTTGTGTTGATGTGGTTTTCGTAGCCTGGTGGCCGAGTGGTTCAGGCGAGAACGAAATCTGCGACCTGCTGGTTCTTGATAGTAGTGTTGTGTTCATGCAGTTTCTGTGGTCAGGTGGCCGAGTGGTTCATGCCACAGAGAAATCGGGGACTTCCCTATAAGTGAGAGCAGTGTTGCGTTGACGTTGTTTTTTTGGTCTGGTGGCCTAATGATTCTGGCGATAGACAAATCTGCGACTGAGTGTCTGGTTAATGATAGCAGTGTTGCGTTGATGTAGTTTGGGTCAGGAGTATCTGGTGGCCGAGTGGTTCATGTGACAACCAAATGTGCGACCTGCTGGTTCTTGATTGCAGTGTTGTGTTCATGCAGTTTCTGTGGTCTGGTGGCCGAGTGGTTCAGGTCAGAGAGAAATCGGGGACTTCCCTATAAATGAGAGCAGTGTTGCGTTGACGTAGTTTTTTTGGTCTGGTGACCTACCGGTTCTGGCGACAGACAAATCTGCGACTGAGTGTCTGGTTAATGATAGCAGTGTTGCGTTGATGTAGTTTGGGTGAGGAGTATCTGACTGTGTGTGTGTGTGTGTGTGTGTGTGTGTGTGTGTGTGTGTGTGTGTGTGTGTTGTGTGGAAGTCCGAAGCGCGAGAAGGCCATGCTTTCTCGTCTAATGTACTGGATGATTATGGAAGCGTATGGAGTATGTGCGTTGTTTAAGTTATTAGGAATGCTAATGATTTTGAAATTGGTTTGAGATGTTTTGGTTGTTATTGCTGTTTTGCTGTAGTTACTGAATAAGTGTCCAGTAGTTAGTTGAAGTGCCTTGTGAAGGCTGATTAAAATTGATTATCTTGACTTCACTTGAAGGCTGTCCCCGAGACGGAGGTGCCCGAGACGGATGTGCCCCAGACGGATGACCCCGAGACGGATGACCCCGAGACGGATGTCCCCGAGACGGAAGGCCGAGACGGACATCCCCGAGACGGGTGGCACAGACGGTGTCGCAGACGGATGGCCCTGGGAGGAAAAGCCTGGACGGAAGGGTCCTTCGTTTTCATGGCTTTTCGTCCCAGGGACATCCTTCTGTGCCACTGGTCTTGGCCGTCCCAGTCTCGGAGACGGATGGCGCCGAGACGGATGTCCCCGAGACGGATGAAGGCCGCCCGAGACGGATGTCCCCGAGACGGAGGAAGGCCGCCCGAGACGGATGTCACCAAGATGGATGTCCCCGACACGGAAGGTGTGCTTTTTCAAGCATTACGTCCGATTTGAGAGAATGTGACTGATTCCTTCTTCTTCTTTTTTCAGCTGAGTGTATGGGTCCAGCGATATTGAGTGTCTGCAGTGTTGTGTTTATGTAGTTTGTGCGGTTGTGGCCGACTGCTTCAGGCGACAGACAAATATGGGTCCTCCGGGTTCGGTAATGAGAGCAGTTTTGTGCTGATGTGGTTTTCGTAGTCTGGTGGCCGAGTGGTTCAGGCGACAGCCAAATGTGCGACCCGCTGCTTTTTGATAGCAGTGTTGTGTTCATGCAGTTTCTGTGGTCTGGTGGCCGAGTGTTTCAGTCCTCAGAGAAATCGGGGACTTCCCTATAAGTGAGAGCAGTGTTGCGTTGACGTAGTTTTTTTGGTCTTGCTGGCCTAATGGTTCTGGCGACAGACAAATCTGCGAGTGAGTGTCTGGTTACTGATAGCAGTGTTGCTTTGATGTAGTTTGGGTCAGGAGTATCTGACTGTGTGTGTGTGTGTGTGTGTGTGTGTGTGTGTGTGTGTGTGTGTGTGTGTGTGTGTGTGTGTGTGTGTGTGTGTGTGTGTGTGTGTGTGCGTGGAAGGCGGGAGCGCGAGAAGGCCATGCTTTTTTTAGTATAATGTACTTGATGATTATGGAAGCGTATGGAGTATGTGCGTTGATGAAGTTATTAGGAATGCTAATGGTTTTCCAATTGGTTTGAGATGTTTTGGTTGTTATTGCTGTTTTGCTGTAGTTAGTGAATGAGTGTGTAGTAGTTAGTTGAAGTGCCTTGTGTAGGCTGATTCAAATTGATTATCTTGACTTTACTTGAAGGCTGTCCCCGAGACGGAGGTGCCCGAGACGGATGACCCCGAGACGGATGTCCCCGAGACGGAAGGCCGAGACGGACATCCCCGAGACGGGTGGCACAGACGGGTGTCGCAGACGGATGGCCCTGGGAGGAAAAGCCTGGACGGAAGGGTCCTTCGTTTTCATGGCTTTTCGTCCCAGGGACATCCTTCTGTGCCTCTGGTCTGGGCCGTCCCAATCTCGGAGACGGATGGCGCCGAGACGGATGTCCCCGAGACGGAGGAAGGCCGCCCGAGACGGATGTCCCCGAGACGGAGGAAGGCCGCCCGAGACGGATGTCACCGAGATGGATGTCCCCGACACGGAAGGTGTGCTTTTTGAAGCATTACGTCCGATTTGAGAGAATGTGACTGATTCCTTCTTCTTCTTTTTTCAGCTGAGTGTATGGGTCCAGCGATATAGAGTGTCTGCCGTCTTGTGTTTATGTAGTTTGTGCGGTCGTGGCCGAGTGATTCAGGCGACAGAGAAATATGGGTCCTCCGGGTTCAGTAATGAGAGCAGTTTTGTGTTGATGTGGTTTTCGTAGCCTGGTGGCCGAGTGGTTCAGGCGACAACGAAATCTGCGACCTGCTAGTTCTTGATAGTAGTGTTGTGTTCATGCAGTTTCTGTGGTCTGGTGGCCGAGTGGTTCATGCCACAGAGAAATCGGGGACTTCCCTATAAGTGAGAGCAGTGTTGCGTTGACGTTGTTTTTATGGTCTCGTGGCCTAATGGTTCTGGCGACAGACAAATCTGCGACTGAGTGTCTGGTTAATGATAGCAGTGTTGCGTTGATGTAGTTTGGGTCAGGAGTATCTGGTGGCCGAGTGGTTCATGTGACAACCAAATGTGCGACCTGCTGGTTCTTGATAGCAGTGTTGTGTTCATGCAGTTTCTGTGGTCTGGTGGCCGAGTGGTTCAGGCCAGAGAAAAATCGGGGACTTCCCTATAAATGAGAGCAGTGTTGCGTTGACGTAGTTTTTTTGGTCTGGTGACCTAACGATTCTGGCGACAGACAAATCTGCGACTGAGTGTCTGGTTAATGATAGCAGTGTTGCGTTGATATAGTTTGGGTCAGGAGTATCTGACTGTGTGTGTGTGTGTGTGTGTGTGTGTGTGTGTGTGTGTGTGTGTGTGTGTTTGTGTGGAAGTCCGAAGCGCGAGAAGGCCATGCTTTCTCGTCTAATGTACTGGATGATTATGGAAGCGTATGGAGTATGTGCGTTGTTTAAGTTATTAGGAATGCTAATGATTTTGAAATTGGTTTGAGATGTTTTGGTTGTTATTGCTGTTTTGCTGTAGTTACTGAATAAGTGTCCAGTAGTTAGTTGAAGTGCCTTGTGAAGGCTGATTAAAATTGATTATCTTGACTTCAGTTGAAGGCTGTCCCCGAGACGGAGGTGCCCGAGACGGATGTGCCCCAGACGGATGACCCCGAGACGGATGACCCCGAGACGGATGTCCCCGAGACGGAAGGCCGAGACGGACATCCCCGAGACGGGTGGCACAGACGGGTGTCGCAGACGGATGGCCCTGGGAGGAAAAGCCTGGACGGAAGGGTCCTTCGTTTTCATGGCTTTTCGTCCCAGGGACATCCTTCTGTGCCCCTGGTCTTGGCCGTCCCAGTCTCGGAGACGGATGGCGCCGAGACGGATGTCCCCGAGACGGAGGAAGGCCGCCCGAGACGGATGTCCACGAGACGGAGGAAGGCCGCCCGAGACGGATGTCACCGAGATGGATGTCCCCGACACGGAAGGTGTGCTTTTTCAAGCATTACGTCCTATTTGAGAGAATGTGACTAATTCCTTCTCCTTCTTTTTTCAGCTGAGTGTATGGGTCTAGCGATATTGAGTGTCTGCAGTGTTGTGTTTATGTAGTTTGTGCGGTTGTGGCCGAGTGCTTCAGGCGACAGACAAATATGGGTCCTCCGGGTTCGGTAATGAGAGCAGTGTTGTGTTGATGTGGTTTTCGTAGTCTGGTGGCCGAGTGGTTCAGGCGACAGCGAAATGTGCGACCCGCTGCTTCTTGATAGCAGTGTTGTGTTCATGCAGTTTCTGTGGTCTGGTGGTCGAGTCTTTCAGGCCTCAGAGAAATCGGGGTCTTCCCTATAAATGAGAGCAGTGTTGCGTTGACGTAGTTTTTTTGGTCTGGTGGCCTAATGGTTCTGGCGACACAGAAATCTGCGACTGAGTGTCTGGTTAATGATAGCAGTGTTGCGTTGATGTAGTTTGGGTGAGGAGTATCTGACTCTGTGTGTGTGTGTGTGTGTGTGTGTGTGTGTGTGTGTGTGTGTGTGTGTGTGTGTGTGTGTGTGTGTGTGTGTGTGTGTGTGTGTATGTGTGTGTGTGTTTGTGTGGAAGTCCTGAGCGCGAGAAGGCCATGCTTTCTCGTCTAATGTACTGGATAATTATGGAAGTGTATGGAGTATGTGCGTTGATTAAGTTAGTAGGAATGCTAATGGTTTTCTAATTTGTTTGAGATTTTTTGATTGTTATTGCTGTTTGGTGTAGTTAGTGAATGAGTGTCTAGTAGTTAGTTGAAGTGCCTTGTGAAGGCTGATTAAACTTGATTATCTTGACTTCACTTGAAGGCTGTACCCGAGACGGAGGTGCCTGAGACGGATGTGCCCCAGACGGATGACCCCGAGACGGATGACCCCGAGACGGATGTCCCCGAGACGGAAGGCCGAGACGGACATCCCCGAGACGGGTGGCACAGACGGGTGTCGCAGACGGATGGCCCTGGGAGGAAAAGCCTGGACGGAAGGGTCCTTCGTTTTCATGGCTTTTCGTCCCAGGGACATCCTTCTGTGCCACTGGTCTTGGCCGTCCCAGTCTCGGAGACGGATGGCGCCGAGACGGATGTCCCCGAGACGGATGAAGGCCGCCCGAGACGGATGTCCCCGAGACGGAGGAAGGCCGCCCGAGACGGATGTCACCAAGATGGATGTCCCCGACACGGAAGGTGTGCTTTTTCAAGCATTACGTCCGATTTGAGAGAATGTGACTGATTCCTTCTTCTTCTTTTTTCAGCTGAGTGTATGGGTCCAGCGATATTGAGTGTCTGCAGTGTTGTGTTTATGTAGTTTGTGCGGTTGTGGCCGACTGCTTCAGGCGACAGACAAATATGGGTCCTCCGGGTTCGGTAATGAGAGCAGTTTTGTGCTGATGTGGTTTTCGTAGTCTGGTGGCCGAGTGGTTCAGGCGACAGCCAAATGTGCGACCCGCTGCTTTTTGATAGCAGTGTTGTGTTCATGCAGTTTCTGTGGTCTGGTGGCCGAGTGTTTCAGTCCTCAGAGAAATCGGGGACTTCCCTATAAGTGAGAGCAGTGTTGCGTTGACGTAGTTTTTTTGGTCTTGCTGGCCTAATGGTTCTGGCGACAGACAAATCTGCGAGTGAGTGTCTGGTTACTGATAGCAGTGTTGCTTTGATGTAGTTTGGGTCAGGAGTATCTGACTGTGTGTGTGTGTGTGTGTGTGTGTGTGTGTGTGTGTGTGTGTGTGTGTGTGTGTGTGTGTGTGTGTGTGTGTGTGTGTGTGTGTGCGTGGAAGGCGGGAGCGCGAGAAGGCCATGCTTTTTTTAGTATAATGTACTTGATGATTATGGAAGCGTATGGAGTATGTGCGTTGATGAAGTTATTAGGAATGCTAATGGTTTTCCAATTGGTTTGAGATGTTTTGGTTGTTATTGCTGTTTTGCTGTAGTTAGTGAATGAGTGTGTAGTAGTTAGTTGAAGTGCCTTGTGTAGGCTGATTCAAATTGATTATCTTGACTTTACTTGAAGGCTGTCCCCGAGACGGAGGTGCCCGAGACGGATGACCCCGAGACGGATGTCCCCGAGACGGAAGGCCGAGACGGACATCCCCGAGACGGGTGGCACAGACGGGTGTCGCAGACGGATGGCCCTGGGAGGAAAAGCCTGGACGGAAGGGTCCTTCGTTTTCATGGCTTTTCGTCCCAGGGACATCCTTCTGTGCCACTGGTCTAGGCCGTCCCAGTCTCGGAGACGGATGGCGCCGAGACGGATGTCCCCGAGACGGATGAAGGCCGCCCGAGACGGATGTCCCCGAGAAGGAGGAAGGCCGCCCGAGACGGATGTCACCAAGATGGATGTCCCCGACACGGAAGGTGTGCTTTTTCAAGCATTACGTCCGATTTGAGAGAATGTGACTGATTCCTTCTTCTTCTTTTTTCAGCTGAGTGTATGGGTCCAGCGATATTGAGTGTCTGCAGTGTTGTGTTTATGTAGTTTGTGCGGTTGAGGCCGACTGCTTCAGGCGACAGACAAATATGGGTCCTCCGGGTTCGGCAATGAGAACAGTTTTGTGCTGATGTGGTTTTCGTAGTCTGGTGACCGAGTGGTTCAGGCAACAGCCAAATGTGCGACCCGCTGCTTTTTGATAGCAGTGTTGTGTTCATGCAGTTTCTGTGGTCTGGTGGCCGAGTGTTTCAGTCCTCAGAGAAATCGGGGACTTCCCTATAAGTGAGAGCAGTGTTGCGTTGACGTAGTTTTTTTGGTCTTGCTGGCCTAATGGTTCTGGCGACAGACAAATCTGCGAGTGAGTGTCTGGTTACTGATAGCAGTGTTGCTTTGATGTAGTTTGGGTCAGGAGTATCTGACTCTGTGTGTGTGTGTGTGTGTGTGTGTGTGTGTGTGTGTGTGTGTGTGTGTGTGAGTGTGTGTGTGTGTGTGTGTGTGCGTGGAAGGCGGGAGCGCGAGAAGGCCATGCTTTTTTTAGTGTAATGTACTTGATGATTATGGAAGCGTATGGAGTATGTGCGTTGATGAAGTTATTAGGAATGCTAATCGGTTTCCAATTGGTTTGAGATGTTTTGGTTGTTATTGCTGTTTTGCTGTAGTTAGCGAATGAGTGTGTAGTAGTTAGTTGAAGTGCCTTGTGTAGGCTGATTAAAGTTGATTATCTTGACTTCACTTGAAGGCTGTCCCCGAGACGGAGGTGCCCGAGACGGATGACCCCGAGACGGATGACCCCGAGACGGATGTCCCCGAGACGGAAGGCCGAGACGGACATCCCCGAGACGGGTGGCACAGACGGGTGTCGCAGACGGATGGCCCTGGGAGGAAAAGCCTGGACGGAAGGGTCCTTGGTTTTCATGGCTTTTCGTCCCAGGGACATCCTTCTGTGCGACTGGTCTTGGCCGTCCCAGTCTCGGAGACGGATGGCGCCGAGACGGATGTCCCCGAGACGGAGGAAGGCCGCCCGAGACGGATGTCCCCGAGACGGAGGAAGGCCGCCCGAGACGGATGTCACCGAGATGGATGTCCCCGACACGGAAGGTGTGCTTTTTGAACCATTACGTCCGATTTGAGAGGATGTGACTGATTCCTTCTTCTTCTTTTTTCAGCTGAGTGTATGGGTCCAGCGATATAGAGTGTCTGCCGTCTTGTGTTTATGTAGTTTGTGCGGTCGTGGCCGAGTGATTCAGGCGACAGAGAAATATGGGTCCTCCGGGTTCAGTAATGAGAGCAGTTTTGTGTTGATGTGGTTTTCGTAGCCTGGTGGCCGAGTGGTTCAGGCGACAACGAAATCTGCGACCTGCTGGTTCTTGATAGTAGTGTTGTGTTCATGCAGTTTCTGTGGTCTGGTGGCCGAGTGGTTGAGGCCACAGAGAACAGGGGACTTCCCTATAAGTGAGAGCAGTGTTGTGTTGCCGTTGTTTTTTTGGTCTCGTGGCCTAATGGTTCTGGCGACAGACAAATCTGCGACTGAGTGTCTGGTTAATGATAGCAGTGTTGCGTTGATGTAGTTTGGGTCAGGAGTATCTGGTGGCCGAGTGGTTCATGTGACAACCAAATCTGCGACCTGCTGGTTCTTGATAGCAGTGTTGTGTTCATGCAGTTTCTGTGGTCTTGTGGCCGAGTGGTTCAGGCCAGAGAGAAATCGGGGACTTCCCTATAAATGAGAGCAGTGTTGCGTTAACGTAGTTTTTTTGGTCTGCTGACCTAACGGTTCTGGCGACAGACAAATCTGCGAGTGAGTGTCTGGTTAATGATAGCAGTGTTGCGTTGATATAGTTTGGGTCAGGAGTATCTGACTGTGTGTGTGTGTGTGTGTGTGTGTGTGTGTGTGTGTGTGTGTGTGTGTGTGTGTGTGTGTGTGTGTGTGTGTGTGTGTGTGTGTGTTTGTGTGGAAGTCCGAAGCGGGAGAAGGCCATGCTTTCTCGTCTAATGTACTGGATGATTATGGAAGCGTATGGACTATGTGCGTTGATTAAGTTATTAGGAATGCTAATGGTTTTCTAATTGGTTTGAGATGTTTTTGTTGTTATTGCTGTTTTGCTGTAGTTAGTGAATGAGTGTCTAGTAGTTAGTTGAAGTGCCTTGTGAAGGCTGATTAAAGTTGATTATCTTGACTTCACTTGAAGGCTGTCCCCGAGTCGGAGGTGCACGAGACGGATGTGCCCCAGACGGATGACCCCGAGACGGATGACCCCGAGACGGATGTCCCCGAGACGGAAGGCCGAGACGGACATCCCCGAGACGGGTGGCACAGACGGGTGTCGCAGACGGATGGCCCTGGGAGGAAAAGCCTGGACGGAAGGGTCCTTCGTTTTCATGGCTTTTCGTCCCAGGGACATCCTTCTGTGCCACTGGTCTTGGCCGTCCCTGTCTCGGAGACGGATGGCGCCGAGACGGATGTCCCCGAGACGGAGGAAGGCCGCCCGAGACGGATGTCCCCGAGACGGAGGAAGTCCGCCCGAGACGGATGTCACCGAGATGGCTGTCCCCGAGACGGAAGGTGTGCTTTTTCGAGCATTACGTCCAATTTGAGAGAATGTGACTGATTCCTTCTTCTTCTTTTTTCAGCTGAGTGTATAGGTCCAGCGATATTGAGTGTCTGCAGTGTTGTGTTTCTGTAGTTTGTTCGGTCGTGGCCGAGTGATTCTGGCGACAGACAAATATGGGTCCTCCGGGTTCGGTAATGAGAGCTGTTTTGTGTTGATGTGGTTTTTGTAGTCTGGTGGTCGAGTGGTTCAGGCGACAACCAAATCTGCGACCTGCTAGTTCTTGATAGCAGTGTTGTGTTCATGCAGTTTCTGTGGTCTGGTGGCCGAGTAGTTCAGGCCACAGAGAAATCGGGGACTTCACTATAAATGAGAGCAGTGTTGCGTTGACGTAGTTTTTTTGGTCTGGTGATCTAATGGTTCTGGCGACAGACAAATCTGCGACTGAGTGTCTGGTTAATGATAGCAGTGTTGCGATGATGTAGTTTGGGTGAGGATTATCTGACTGTGTGTGTGTGTGTGTGTGTGTGTGTGTGTGTGTGTGTGTGTGTGTGTGTGTGTGTGTGTGTGTGTGTGTGTATGTGTGTGTGTGTGTGTGTGTGTGTGTGTGTGTGTGTGTGTGTGTGTGTGTGTGTGTGTGTGTGTGTGTGTGCGTGGAAGACGGGAGCGCGAGAAGGCCATGCTTTCTCGTGTAATGTACTTGATGATTATGGAAGCGTATGGAGTATGTGCGTTGATTAAGTTATTGGGAATGCTAATGATTTTCAAATTGGTTTGAGATGTTTTGATTGTTATTGCTGTTTTGCTGTAGTTAGTGAATGAGTGTGTAGTAGTTAGTTGAAGTGCCTTGTGAAGGCGGATTAAAATTGATTATCTTGACTTCACTTGAAGGCTGTCCCCGAGACGGAGGTGCCCGAGACGGATGTGCCTCAGACGGATGACCCCGAGACGGATGACCCCGAGACTGATGTCCCCGAGACGGAAGGCCGAGACGGACATCCCCGAGACGGGTGGCACAGACGGGTGTCGCAGACGGATGGCCCTGGGAGGAAAAGCCTGGACGGAAGGGTCCTTCGTTTTCATGGCTTTTCGTCCCAGGGACATCCTTCTGTGCCTCTGGTCTGGGCCGTCCCAGTCTCGGAGACGGATGGCGCCGAGACGGATGTCCCCGAGACGGAGGAAGGCCGCCCGAGACGGATGTCCCCGAGACGGAGGAAGGCCGCCCGAGACGGATGTCACCGAGATGGATGTCCCCGACACGGAAGGTGTGCTTTTTGAAGCATTACGTCCGATTTGAGAGAATGTGACTGATTCCTTCTTCTTCTTTTTTCAGCTGAGTGTATGGGTCCAGCGATATAGAGTGTCTGCCGTCTTGTGTTTATGTAGTTTGTGCGGTCGTGGCCGAGTGATTCAGGCGACAGAGAAATATGGGTCCTCCGGGTTCAGTAATGAGAGCAGTTTTGTGTTGATGTGGTTTTCGTAGCCTGGTGGCCGAGTGGTTCAGGCGACAACGAAATCTGCGACCTGCTGGTTCTTGATAGTAGTGTTGTGTTCATGCAGTTTCTGTGGTCTGGTGGCCGAGTGGTTCATGCCACAGAGAAATCGGGGACTTCCCTATAAGTGAGAGCAGTGTTGCGTTGACGTTGTTTTTATGGTCTCGTGGCCTAATGGTTCTGGCGACAGACAAATCTGCGACTGAGTGTCTGGTTAATGATAGCAGTGTTGCGTTGATGTAGTTTGGGTCAGGAGTATCTGGTGGCCGAGTGGTTCATGTGACAACCAAATGTGCGACCTGCTGGTTCTTGATAGCAGTGTTGTGTTCATGCAGTTTCTGTGGTCTGGTGGCCGAGTGGTTCAGGCCAGAGAAAAATCGGGGACTTCCCTATAAATGAGAGCAGTGTTGCGTTGACGTAGTTTTTTTGGTCTGGTGACCTAACGGTTCTGGCGACAGACAAATCTGCGACTGAGTGTCTGGTTAATGATAGCAGTGTTGCGTTGATATAGTTTGGGTCAGGAGTATCTGACTGTGTGTGTGTGTGTGTGTGTGTGTGTGTGTGTGTGTGTGTGTGTGTGTGTGTGTGTGTGTGTGTGTGTGTGTGTGTGTGTGTGTGTGTGTGTGTGTGTTTGTGTGGAAGTCCGAAGCGCGAGAAGGCCATGCTTTCTCGTCTAATGTACTGGATGATTATGGAAGCGTATGGAGTATGTGCGTTGTTTAAGTTATTAGGAATGCTAATGATTTTGAAATTGGTTTGAGATGTTTTGGTTGTTATTGCTGTTTTGCTGTAGTTACTGAATAAGTGTCTAGTAGTTAGTTGAAGTGCCTTGTGAAGGCTGATTAAAATTGATTATCTTGACTTCACTTGAAGGCTGTCCCCGAGACGGAGGTCCCCGAGACGGATGTGCCCCAGACGGATGACCCCGAGACGGATGACCCCGAGACGGATGTCCCCGAGACGGAAGGTCGAGACGGACATCCCCGAGACGGGTGGCACAGACGGGTGTCGCAGACGGATGGCCCTGGGAGGAAAAGCCTGGACGGAAGGGTCCTTCGTTTTCATGGCTTTTCTTCCCAGGGACATCCTTCTGTGCCACTGGTCTTGGCCGTCCCAGTCTCGGAGACGGATGGCGCCGAGACGGATGTCCCCGAGACGGAGGAAGGCCGCCCGAGACGGATGTCCACGAGACGGAGGAAGGCCGCCCGAGACGGATGTCACCGAGACGGATGTCCCCGACACGGAAGGTGTGCTTTTTCAAGCATTACGTCCTATTTGAGAGAATGTGACTGATTCCTTCTCCTTCTTTTTTCAGCTGAGTGTATGGGTCTAGCGATATTGAGTGTCTGCAGTGTTGTGTTTATGTAGTTTGTGCGGTTGTGGCCGAGTGCTTCAGGCGACAGACAAATATGGGTCCTCCGGGTTCGGTAATGAGAGCAGTGTTGTGTTGATGTGGTTTTCGTAGTCTGGTGGCCGAGTGGTTCAGGCGACAGCGAAATGTGCGACCCGCTGCTTCTTGATAGCAGTGTTGTGTTCATGCAGTTTCTGTGGTCTGGTGGTCGAGTCTTTCAGGCCTCAGAGAAATCGGGGACTTCCCTATAAATGAGAGCAGTGTTGCGTTGACGTAGTTTTTTTGGTCTGGTGGCCTAATGGTTCTGGCGACACAGAAATCTGCGACTGAGTGTCTGGTTAATGATAGCAGTGTTGCGTTGATGTAGTTTGGGTGAGGAGTATCTGACTCTGTGTGTGTGTGTGTCTGTGTGTGTGTGTGTGTGTGTGTGTGTGTGTGTGTGTGTGTGTGTGTGTGTGTTTGTGTGGAAGTCCGGAGCGCGAGAAGGCCATGCTTTCTCGTCTAATGTACTGGATAATTATGGAAGTGTATGGAGTATGTGCGTTGATTAAGTTAGTAGGAATGCTAATGGTTTTCTAATTTGTTTGAGATGTTTTGGTTGTTATTGCTGTTTGGTGTAGTTAGTGAATGAGTGTCTAGTAGTTAGTTGAAGTGCCTTGTGAAGGCTGATTAAACTTGATTATCTTGACTTCACTTGAAGGCTGTACCCGAGACGGAGGTGCCTGAGACGGATGTGCCCCAGACGGATGACCCCGAGACGGATGACCCCGAGACGGATGTCCCCGAGACGGAAGGCCGAGACGGACATCCCCGAGACGGGTGGCACAGACGGGTGTCGCAGACGGATGGCCCTGGGAGGAAAAGCCTGGACGGAAGGGTCCTTGGTTTTCATGGCTTTTCGTCCCAGGGACATCCTTCTGTGCCACTGGTCTTGGCCGTCCCAGTCTCGGAGACGGATGGCGCCGAGACGGATGTCCCCGAGACGGATGAAGGCCGCCCGAGACGGATGTCCCCGAGACGGAGGAAGGCCGCCCGAGACGGATGTCACCAAGATGGATGTCCCCGAAAACGGAAGGTGTGCTTTTTCAAGCATTACGTCCGATTTGAGAGAATGTGACTGATTCCTTCTTCTTCTTTTTTCAGCTGAGTGTATGGGTCCAGTGATATTGAGTGTCTGCAGTGTTGTGTTTATGTAGTTTGTGCGGTTGTGGCCGACTGCTTCAGGCGACAGACAAATATGGGTCCTCCGGGTTCGGTAATGAGAGCAGTTTTGTGCTGATGTGGTTTTCGTAGTCTGGTGGCTGAGTGGTTCAGGCGACAGCCAAATGTGCGACCCGCTGCTTTTTGATAGCAGTGTTGTGTTCATGCAGTTTCTGTGGTCTGGTGGCGGAGTGTTTCAGTCCTCAGAGAAATCGGGGACTTCCCTATAAGTGAGAGCAGTGTTGCGTTGACGTAGTTTTTTTGGTCTTGCTGGCCTAATGGTTCTGGCGACAGACAAATCTGCGAGTGAGTGTCTGGTTACTGATAGCAGTGTTGCTTTGATGTAGTTTGGGTCAGGAGTATCTGACTCTGTGTGTGTGTGTGTGTGTGTGTGTGTGTGTGTGTGTGTGTGTGTGTGTGTGTGTGTGTGTGTGTGTGTGTGTGTGTGTGTGTGTGTGTGTGTGTGTGTGCGTGGAAGGCGGGAGCGCGAGAAGGCCATGCTTTTTTTAGTGTAATGTACTTGATGATTATGGAAACGTATGGAGTATGTGCGTTGATGAAGTTATTAGGAATGCTAATCGGTTTCCAATTGGTTTGAGATGTTTTGGTTGTTATTGCTGTTTTGCTGTAGTTAGCGAATGAGTGTGTAGTAGTTAGTTGAAGTGCCTTGTGTAGGCTGATTAAAATTGATTATCTTGACTTCACTTGAAGGCTGTCCCCGAGACGGAGGTGCCCGAGACGGATGACCCCGAGACGGATGACCCCGAGACGGATGTCCCCGAGACGGAAGGCCGAGACGGACATCCCCGAGACGGGTGGCACAGACGGGTGTCGCAGACGGATGGCCCTGGGAGGAAAAGCCTGGACGGAAGGGTCCTTCGTTTTCATGGCTTTTCGTCCCAGGGACATCCTTCTGTGCCACTGGTCTTGGCCGTCCCATTCTCGGAGACGGATGGCGCCGAGACGGATGTCCCCGAGACGGAGGAAGGCCGCCCGAGACGGATGTCACCGAAATGGATGTCCCCGATACGGAAGGTGTGCTTTTTCAAGCATTACGTCCGATTTGAGAGAATGTGACTAATTCCTTCTCTTTTTTTTCCAGCTGAATGTATGGGTCCAGCGATATTGAGTGTCTGCAGTGTTGTGTTTATGTAGTTTGTGCGGTCGTGGCCGAGTGATTCAGGTGACAGAGAAATATGGGTCCTCCGGGTTCGATAATGAGAGCAGTTTTGTGCTGATGTGGTTTTCGTAGTCTGGTGGCCGAGTGGTTCAGGCGACAACCAAATCTGCGACCTGCTGGATGTTGATAGCAGTATTGTGTTCATGCAGTTTCTGTGGTCTGGTGGCCGAGTGGTTCAGGCCACAGAGAAATTGGGGACTTCCCTATAAATGAGAGCAGTGTTACGTTGACGTAGTTTTTTTGGTCTGGTGACCTAATGGTTCTGGCGACAGAGAAATCTGCGTCTGAGTGTCTGGTTAATGATAGCAGTGTTGTGTTGATGTAGTTTGGGTCAGGAGTATCTGACTGTGTGTGTGTGTGTGTGTGTGTGTGCGTGGAAGGCGTGGTCGCGAGAAGGCCATGCTTTCTAGTGTAATGTACTGGATGATTATGGAAGCGTATGGAGTATGTGCGTTCATTAAGTTATTAGGAATGCTAATGGTTTTCCAATTGGTTTGAAATGTTTTGGTTGTTATTGCTGTTTTGCTGTAGTTACTGAATAAGTGTCTAGTAGTTAGTTGAAGTGCCTTGTGAAGGCTGATTAAAATTGATTATCTTGACTTCACTTGGAGGCTGTCCCCGAGACGGAGGTGCCCGAGACGGATGTGCCCCAGACGGATGGCCCCGAGACGGATGACCCCGAGACGGATGTCCCCGAGACGGAAGGCCGAGACGGACATCCCCGAGACGGGTGGCACAGACGGGTGTCGCAGACGGATGGCCCTTGGAGGAAAAGCCTGGACGGAAGGGTCCTTCGTTTTCATGGCTTTTCGTCCCAGGAACATCCTTCTGTGCCACTGGTCTTGGCCGTCCCAGTCTCGGAGACGGATGGCGCCGAGACGGATGTCCCCGAGACGGATGAAGGCCGCCCGAGACGGATGTCCCCGAGACGGAGGAAGGCCGCCCGAGACGGATGTCACCAAGATGGATGTCCCCGACACGGAAGGTGTGCTTTTTCAGGCATTACGTCCGATTTGAGAGAATGTGACTGATTCCTTCTTCTTCTTTTTTCGGCTGAGTGTATGGGTCCAGCGATATTGAGTGTCTGCAGTGTTGTGTTTATGTAGTTTGTGCGGTTGTGGCCGACTGCTTCAGGCGACAGACAAATATGGGTCCTCCGGGTTCGGTAATGAGAGCAGTTTTGTGCTGATGTGGTTTTCGTAGTCTGGTGGCCGAGTGGTTCAGGCGACAGCCAAATGTGCGACCCGCTGCTTTTTGATAGCAGTGTTGTGTTCATGCAGTTTCTGTGGTCTGGTGGCCGAGTGTTTCAGTCCTCAGAGAAATCGGGGACTTACCTATAAGTGAGAGCAGTGTTGCGTTGACGTAGTTTTTTTGGTCTTGCTGGCCTAATGATTCTGGCGACAGACAAATCTGCGAGTGAGTGTCTGGTTACTGATAGCAGTGTTGCTTTGATGTAGTTTGGGTCAGGAGTATCTGACTGTGTGTGTGTGTGTGTGTGTGTGTGTGTGTGTGTGTGTGTGTGTGTGTGTGTGTGTGTGTGTGTGTGTGTGTGTGTGTGTGTGTGTGTGTGTGCGTGGAAGGCGGGAGCGCGAGAAGGCCATGCTTTTTTTAGTGTAATGTACTTGATGATTATGGAAGCGTATGGAGTATGTGCGTTGATGAAGTTATTAGGAATGCTAATGGGTTTCCAATTGGTTTGAGATGTTTTGGTTGTTATTGCTGTTTTGCTGTAGTTAGTGAATGAGTGTGTAGTAGTGAGTTGAAGTGCCTTGTGTAGACTGATTAAAATTGATTATCTTGACTTCACTTGAAGGCTGTCCCCGAGACGGAGGTGCCCGAGACGGATGACCCCGAGACGGATGTCCCCGAGACGGATGTCCCCGAGACGGAAGGCCGAGACGGACATCCCCGAGACGGGTGGCACAGACGGGTGTCGCAGACGGATGGCCCTGGGAGGAAAAGCCTGGACGGAAGGGTCCTTCGTTTTCATGGCTTTTCGTCCCAGGGACATCCTTCTGTGCCACTGGTCTTGGCCGTCCCAGTCTCGGAGACGGATGGCGCCGAGACGGATGTCCCCGAGACGGATGAAGGCCGCCCTAGACGGATGTCCCCGAGACGGAGGAAGGCCGCCCGAGACGGATGTCACCAAGATGGATGTCCCCGACACGGAAGGTGTGCTTTTTCAAGCATTACGTCCGATTTGAGAGAATGTGACTGATTCCTTCTTCTTCTTTTTTCAGCTGAGTGTATGGGTCCAGCGATATTGAGTGTCTGCAGTGTTGTGTTTATGTAGTTTGTGCGGTTGTGGCCGACTGCTTCAGGCGACAGACAAATATGGGTCCTCCGGGTTCGGTAATGAGAGCAGTTTTGTGCTGATGTGGTTTTCGTAGTCTGCTGGCCGAGTGGTTCAGGCGACCTCCAAATGTGCAACCCGCTGCTTTTTGATAGCAGTGTTGTGTTCATGCAGTTTCTGTGGTCTGGTGGCCGAGTGTTTCAGTCCTCAGAGAAATCGGGGACTTCCCTATAAGTGAGAGCAGTGTTGCGTTAACGTAGTTTTTTTGGTCTTGCTGGCCTAATGGTTCTGGCGACAGACAAATCTGCGAGTGAGTGTCTGGTTACTGATAGCAGTGTTGCTTTGATGTAGTTTGGGTCAGGAGTATCTGACTGTGTGTGTGTGTGTGTGTGTGTGTGTGTGTGTGTGTGTGTGTGTGTGTGTGTGTGTGTGTGTGTGTGTGTGTGTGTGTGTGTGTGTGTGTGTGTGTGTGCGTGGAAGGCGGGAGCGCGAGAAGGCCATGCTTTTTTTAGTGTAATGTACTTGATGATTATGGAAGCGTATGGAGTATGTCCGTTGATAAAGTTATTAGGAATGCTAATGGGTTTCCAATTGGTTTGAGATGTTTTGGTTGTTATTGCTGTTTTGCTGTAGTTAGTGAATGAGTGTGTAGTAGTGAGTTGAAGTGCCTTGTGTAGGCTGATTAAAATTGATTATCTTGACTTCACTTGAAGGCTGTCCCCGAGACGGAGGTGCCCGAGACGGATGACCCCGAGACGGATGACCCCGAGACGGATGTCCCCGAGACGGAAGGCCGAGACGGACATCCCCGAGACGGGTGGCACAGACGGGTGTCGCAGACGGATGGCCCTGGGAGGAAAAGCCTGGACGGAAAGGTCCTTCGTTTTCATGGCTTTTCGTCCCAGGGACATCCTTCTGTGCCTCTGGTCTTGGCCGTCCCAGTCTCGGAGACGGATGGCGCCGAGACGGATGTCCCCGAGACGGAGGAAGGCCGCCCGAGACGGATGTCCCCGAGACGGAGGAAGGCCGCCCGAGACGGATGTCACCGAGATGGATGTCCCCGACACGGAAGGTGTGCTTTTTGAAGCATTGCGTCCGATTTGAGAGAATGTGACTGATTCCTTCTTCTTCTTTTTTCAGCTGAGTGTATGGGTCCAGCGATATAGAGTGTCTACCGTCTTGTGTTTATGTAGTTTGTGCGGTCGTGGCCGAGTGATTCAGGCGACAGAGAAATATGGGTCCTCCGGGTTCAGTAATGAGAGCAGTTTTGTGTTGATGTGGTTTTCGTAGCCTGGTGGCCGAGTGGTTCAGGCGAGAACGAAATCTGCGACCTGCTGGTTCTTGATAGTAGTGTTGTGTTCATGCAGTTTCTGTGGTCTGGTGGCCGAGTGGTTCATGCCACAGAGAAATCGGGGACTTCCCTATAAGTGAGAGCAGTGTTGCGTTAACGTTGTTTTTTTGGTCTGGTGGCTTAATGATTCTGGCGACAGACAAATCTGCGACTGAGTGTCTGGTTAATGATAGCAGTGTTGCGTTGATGTAGTATGGGTCAGGAGTATCTGGTGGCCGAGTGGTTCATGTGACAACCAAATCTGCGACCTGCTGGTTCTTGATAGCAGTGTTGTGTTCATGCAGTTTCTGTGGTCTGGTGGCCGAGTGGTTCAGGCCAGAGAGAAATCGGGGACTTCCCTATAAATGAGAGCAGTGTTGCGTTGACGTAGTTTTTTTGGTCTGGTGACCTAACGGTTCTGGCGACAGACAAATCTGCGACTGAGTGTCTGGTTAATGATAGCAGTGTTGCGTTGATATAGTTTGGGTCAGGAGTATCTGACTGTGTGTGTGTGTGTGTGTGTGTGTGTGTGTGTGTGTGTGTGTGTGTGTGTGTGTGTGTGTGTGTGTGTGTGTGTGTTTATGTGCGTGGAAGGCGGGAGCGCGAGAAGACCATGCTTTCTCTTCTAATGTACTTGATGATTATGGAAGTGTATGGAGTATATGCGTTGATTAAGTTATTAGGAATGCTGATGATTTTCAAATTGGTTTGAGATGTTTTGGTTGTTATTGCTGTTTTGGGGTAGTTAGTGAATGAGTATCTAGTAGTTAGTTGAAGTGCCTTGTGAAAGGCTGATTAAACTTGATTATCTTGACTTCACTTGAAGGCTGTCCCCGAGACGGAGGTGCCCGAGACGGATGTGCCCCAGACGGATGACCCGAAGACGGATGACCCCGAGACGGATGTCCCCGAGACGGAAGGCCGAGACGGACATCCCCGAGACGGGTTGCACAGACTGGTGTCGCAGACGGATGGCCCTGGGAGGAAAAGCCTGGACGGAAGGGTCCTTCGTTTTCATGGCTTTTCGTCCCAGGGACATCCTTCTGTGCCACTGGTCTTGGCCGTCCCAGTCTCGGAGACGGATGGCGCCGAGACGGATGTCCCCGAGACGGAGGAAGGCCGCCCGAGACGGATGTCCCCGAGACGGAGGAAGGCCGCCCGAGACGGATGTCACCGAGATGGATGTCCCCGAGACGGAAGGTGTGCTTTTTCGACCATTACGTCCGATTTGAGAGAATGTGACTGATTCCTTCTTCTTTTTTTTCCAGCTGAGTGTATGGGTCCAGCGATATTGAGTGTGTGCAGTGTTGTGTTTATGTAGTTTGTGCGGTCGTGGCCGAGTGCTTCAGGCGACAGACAAATATGGGTCCTCCGGGTTTGGTAATGAGGGCAGTTTTGTGTTGATGTGGTTTTCGTAGTCTAGTGGCCGAGTGGTTCAGGCGACAACCAAATCTGCGACCTTCTGGTTCTTGATAGCAGTATTGTGTTCATGCAGTTTCTGTGGTCTGGTGGCCGAGTGGTTCAGGCCACAGACAAATCGGGGACTTCCCTAT
Organism: Alviniconcha strummeri; assembly: GCA_963584105.1. Lineage (NCBI taxonomy): Eukaryota > Metazoa > Mollusca > Gastropoda > Provannidae > Alviniconcha > Alviniconcha strummeri. Next base: position 23,569,528 of record OY757541.1, on the reverse strand, counting down.
AAGTGAGAGCAGTGTTGCGTTGACGTAGTTTTTTTGTCTGGTGGCCTAATGGTTCTGGCGACAGAGAAATCTGCGAGTGAGTGTCCGGTTAATGATAGCACTATTGCGATGATGTAGTTTGGGTCAGGAGTATCTGACTGTGTGTGTGTGTGTGTGTGTGTGTGTGTGTGTGTGTGTGTGTGTGTGTGTGTGTGTGTGTGTGTGTGTGTGTGTGTGTCTGTGTGTGTGTGTGTGTGTGCGTGGAAGGCAGGAGCGCGAGAAGGATGTCCCCGAGACGGAAGGCCGAGACGGAGATTCCCGATTAAAATTGATTATCTTGACTTCATTTGAAGGCTGTCCCCGAGACGGAGGCCGAGACGGAGATCCCCGATTAAAATTGATTATCTTGACTTCATTTGAAGGCTGTCCCCGAGACGGAGGTGCCCGAGACGGATGTGCCCCAGACGGATGACCCCGAGACGGATGACCCCGAGACGGATGTCCCCGAGACGGAAGGCCGAGACGATCATCCCCGAGACGGGTGGCACAGACTGGTGTCGCAGACGGATGGCCCTGGGAGGAAAAGCCTGGACGGAAGGGTCCTTCGTTTTCATGGCTTTTCGTCCCAGGGACATCCTTCTGTGCCACTGATCTTGGCCGTCCCAGTGTCGGAGACGGATGGCTCCGAGACGGATGTCCCCGAGACGGAGGAAGGCCGCCCGAGACGGATGTCACCGAGATGGATGTCCCCGAGACGGAAGGTGTGCTTTTTCGAGCATTACGTCCGATTTGAGAGAATGTGACTGATTCCTTCTTCTTCTTTTTTCAGCTGAGTGTATGGGTCCAGCGATATTGAGTGTCTGCAGTGTTGTGTTTATGTAGTTTGTGCGGTCGTGGCCGAGTGCTTCATGCGACAGACAAATATGGGTCCTCCGGGTTTGGTAATGAGAGCAGGTTTGTGTTGATGTGGTTTTCGTAGTCTGGTGGCCAAGTGGTTCAGGCGACAACCAAATCTGCGACCTGCTGGTTCTTGATAGCAGTGATGTGTTCCTGCAGTTTCTGTGGTCTGGTGGCCGAGTGGTTCACGCCACAGAGAAATCGGGGACTTGCCTATAAATGAGAGCAGTGTTGCGTTGACGTAGTTTTTTTGGTCTAGTGGCCAAATGGTTCTGGCGACAGAGAAAACTGCGACTGAGTGTCTGGTTAATGATAGCAGTGTTGCGTTGATGTAGTTTGGGTCAGGAGTATCTGACTGTGTGTGTGTGTGTGTGTGTGTGTGTGTGTGTGTGTGTGTGTGTGTGTGTGTGTGTGTGTGTGTGTGTGTGTGTGTGTGTGTGCGTGGAAGGCGGGAGCGCGAGAAGGCTATGCTTTCTCGTGTAATGTACTTGATGATTATGGAAGCGTATGGAGTATGTGCGTTGCTGAAGTTACTAGGAATGCTAATGGTTTTCCAATTGGTTTGAGATGTTTTGTTTGTTATTGCTGTTTTGCTGTAGTTAGTGAATGAGTGTCTAGTAGTTAGTTGAAGTGCCTTCTGAAGGCTGATTAGGATTGATTATCTTGACTTCACTTGAAGGCTGTCCTCGAGACGGAGGTGCCCGAGAAGGATGTGCCCCAGACGGATGACCCCGAGACGGATGACCCCGAGACGGATGTCCCCGAGACGGAAGGCCGAGACGGACATCCCCGAGACGGGTGGCACAGACGGTGTCGCAGACGGATGGCCCTTGGAGGAAAAGCCTGGACGGAAGGGTCCTTCGTTTTCTTGGCTTTTCGTCCCAGGGACATCCTTCTGTGCCACTGGTCTTGGCCGTCCCAGTCTCGGAGACGGATGGCGCCGAGACGGATGTCCCCGAGACGGAGGAAGGCCGCCCGAGACGGATGTCCCCGAGACGGAGGAAGGCCGCCCGAGACGGATGTCACCGAGATGGATGTCCCCGACACGGAAGGTGTGCTTTTTCAAGCATTACGTCCGATTTGAGAGAATGTGACTGATTCCTTCTTCTTCTTTTTTCAGCTGAGTGTATGGGTCCAGCGATATAGAGTGTCTGCCGTCTTGTGTTTATGTAGTTTGTGCGGTCGTGGCCGAGTGATTCAGGCGACAGAGAAATATGGGTCCTCCGGCTTCGGTAATGAGAGCAGTTTTGTGTTGATGTGGTTTTCGTAGCCTGGTGGCCGAGTGGTTCAGGCGACAACGAAATCTGCGACCTGCTGGTTCTTGATAGCAGTGTTGTGTTCATGCAGTTTCTGTGGTCTGGTGGCCGAGTGGTTCAGGCCACAGAGAAATCGGGGACTTCCCTATAAGTGAGAGCAGTGTTGCGTTGACGTTGTTTTTTTGGTCTGGTGGCCTAATGGTTCTGGCGACAGACAAATCTGCGACTGAGTGTCTGGTTAATGATAGCAGTGTTGCGTTGATGTAGTTTGGGTCAGGAGTATCTGACTGTGTGTGTGTGTGTGTGTGTGTGTGTGTGTGTGTGTGTGTGTGTGTGTGTGTGTGTGTGTGTGTGTGTGTGTGTGTGTGTGTGCGTGGAAGGCGGGAGCGCGAGAAGGCCATGCTTTCTCGTGTAATGTACTTGATGCTTATGGAAGCGTATGGAGTATGTGCGTTGATTAAGTTATTAGGAATGCTAATGGTTTTCAAATTGGTTTGAAATGTTTCGGTTGTTATTGCTGTTTTGCTGTAGTTACTGAATAAGTGTCTAGTAGTTACTTGAAGTGCCTTGTCAAGGCTGATTAAAATTGATTATCTTGACTTCACTTGAAGGCTGTCCCCGAGACGGAGGTGTCCGAGACGGATGTGCCCCAGACGGATGACCCCGAGACGGATGACCCCGAGACGGATGTCCCCGAGACGGAAGGCCGAGACGGACATCCCCGAGACGGGTGGCACAGACGGGTGTCGCAGACGCATGGCCCTGGGAGGAAAAGCCTGGACGGAAGGGTCCTTCGTTTTCATGGCTTTTCGTCCCAGGGACAGCCTTCTGTGCCACTGGTCTTGGCCGTCCCATTCTCGGAGACGGATGGCGCCGAGACGGATGTCCCCGAGACGGAGGAAGGCCGCCCGAGACGGATGTCACCGAAATGGATGTCCCCGACACGGAAGGTGTGCCTTTTCAAGCATTACGTCCGATTTGAGAGAATGTGACTAATTCCTTCTCTTTTTTTTCCAGCTGAATCTATGGGTTCAGCGATATTGAGTGTCTGCAGTGTTGTGTTTATGTAGTTTGTGCGGTCGTGGCCGAGTGATTCAGGCGACAGAGAAATATGGGTCCTCCGGGTTCGGTAATGAGAGCAGTTTTGTGCTGATGTGGTTTTCGTAGTCTGGTGGCCGAGTGGTTCAGGCGACAACCAAATCTGCGACCTGCTGGTTCTTTATAGCAGTATTGTGTTCATGCAGTTTCTGTGGTCTGGTGGCCGAGTGGTTCAGGCCACAGAGAAATCGGGGACTTCCCTATAAATGAGAGCAGTGTTGCGTTGACGTAGTTTTTTTGGTCTGGTGACCTAATGGTTCTGGCGACACAGAAATCTGCGACTGAGTGTCTGGTTAATGATAGCAGTGTTGTGTTGATGTACTTTGGGTCAGGAGTATCTGACTGTGTGTGTGTGTGTGTGTGTGTGTGTGTGTGTGTGTGTGTGTGTGTGTGTGTGTGCGTGGAAGGCGTGGTCGCGAGAAGGCCATGCTTTCTAGTGTAATGTACTGGATGATTATGGAAGCGTATGGAGTATGTGCGTTCATTAAGTTATTAGGAATGCTAATGGGTTTCCAATTGGTTTGAAATGTTTTGGTTGTTATTGCTGTTTTGCTGTAGTTACTGAATAAGTGTCTAGTAGTTAGTTGAAGTGCCTTGTGAAGGCTGATTAAAATTGATTATCTTGACTTCACATGAAGGCTGTCCCCGAGACGGAGGTGCCCGAGACGGATGTGCCCCAGACGAATGGCCCCGAGACGGATGACCCCGAGACGGATGTCCCCGAGACGGAAGGCCGAGACGGACATCCCCGAGACGGGTGGCACAGACGGGTGTCGCAGACGGATGGCCCTTGGAGGAAAAGCCTGGACGGAAGGGTCCTTCGTTTTCATGGCTTTTCGTCCCAGTCTCGGAGACGGATGGCGCCGAGACGGATGTCCCCGAGACGGATGAAGGCCGCCCGAGACGGATGTCCCCGAGACGGATGAAGGCCGCCCGAGACGGATGTCCCCGAGACGGAGGAAGGCCGCCCGAGACGGATGTCACCAAGATGGATGTCCCCGACACGGAAGGTGTGCTTTTTCAAGCATTACGTCCGATTTGAGAGAAGGTGACTGATTCCTTCTTCTTCTTTTTTCAGCTGAGTGTATGGGTCCAGCGATATTGAGTGTCTGCAGTGTTGTGTTTATGTAGTTTGTGCGGTTGTGGCCGACTGCTTCAGGCGACAGACAAATATGGGTCCTCCGGGTTCGGTAATGAGAGCAGTTTTGTGCTGATGTGGTTTTCGTAGTCTGGTGGCCGAGTGGTTCAGGCGACAGCCAAATGTGCGACCCGCTGCTTTTTGATAGCAGTGTTATGTTCATGCAGTTTCTGTGGTCTGGTGGCCGAGTGTTTCAGTCCTCAGAGAAATCGGGGACTTCCCTATAAGTGAGAGCAGTGTTGCGTTGACGTAGTTTTTTTGGTCTTGCTGGCCTAATGGTTCTGGCGACAGACAAATCTGCGAGTGAGTGTCTGGTTACTGATAGCAGTGTTGCTTTGATGTAGTTTGGGTCAGGAGTATCTGACTGTGTGTGTGTGTGTGTGTGTGTGTGTGTGTGTGTGTGTGTGTGTGTGTGTGTGTGTGTGTGTGTGTGTGTGTGTGTGTGTGTGCGTGGAAGGCGGGAGCGCGAGAAGGCCATGCTTTTTTTAGTATAATGTACTTAATGATTATGGAAGCGTATGGAGTATGTGCGTTGATGAAGTCATTAGGAATGCTAATGGTTTTCCAATTGGTTTGAGATGTTTTGGTTGTTATTGCTGTTTTGCTGTAGTTAGTGAATGAGTGTGTAGTAGTTAGTTGAAGTGCCTTGTGTAGGCTGATTAAAATTGATTATCTTGACTTTACTTGAAGGCTGTCCCCGAGACGGAGGTGCCCGAGACGGATGACCCCGAGACGGATGTCCCCGAGACGGAAGGCCGAGACGGACATCCCCGAGACGGGTGGCACAGACGGGTGTCGCAGACGGATGGCCCTGGGAGGAAAAGCCTGGACGGAAGGGTCCTTCGTTTTCATGGCTTTTCGTCCCAGGGACATCCTTCTGTGCCTCTGGTCTGGGCCGTCCCAGTCTCGGAGACGGATGGCGCCGAGACGGATGTCCCCGAGACGGAGGAAGGCCGCCCGAGACGGATGTCCCCGAGACGGAGGAAGGCCGCCCGAGACGGATGTCACCGAGATGGATGTCCCCGATACGGAAGGTGTGCTTTTTGAAGCATTACGTCCGATTTGAGAGAATGTGACTGATTCCTTCTTCTTCTTTTTTCAGCTGAGTGTATGGGTCCAGCGATATAGAGTGTCTGCCGTCTTGTGTTTATGTAGTTTGTGCGGTCGTGGCCGAGTGATTCAGGCGACAGAGAAATATGGGTCCTCCGGGTTCAGTAATGAGAGAAGTTTTGTGTTGATGTGGTTTTCGTAGCCTGGTGGCCGAGTGGTTCAGGCGAGAACGAAATCTGCGACCTGCTGGTTCTTGATAGTAGTGTTGTGTTCATGCAGTTTCTGTGGTCTGGTGGCCGAGTGGTTCATGCCACAGAGAAATCGGGTCTTCCCTATAAGTGAGAGCAGTGTTGCGTTGACGTTGTTTTTTTGGTCTGGTGGCTTAATGATTCTGGCGACAGACAAATCTGCGACTGAGTGTCTGGTTAATGATAGCAGTGTTGCGTTGATGTAGTTTGGGTCAGGAGTATCTGGTGGCCGAGTGGTTCATGTGACAACCAAATCTGCGACCTGCTGGTTCTTGATAGCAGTGTTGTGTTCATGCAGTTTCTGTGGTCTGGTGGCCGAGTGGTTCAGGCCAGAGAGAAATCGGGGACTTCCCTATAAATGAGAGCAGTGTTGCGTTGACGTAGTTTTTTTGGTCTGGTGACCTACCGGTTCTGGCGACAGACAAATCTGCGACTGAGTGTCTGGTTAATGATAGCAGTGTTGCGTTGATATAGTTTGGGTCAGGAGTATCTGACTGTGTGTGTGTGTGTGTGTGTGTGTGTGTGTGTGTGTGTGTGTGTGTGTGTGTGTGTGTGTGTGTGTGTGTGTGTGTGTGTGTGTGTGTTTGTGTGGAAGTCCGAAGAGCGAGAAGGCCATGCTTTCTCGTCTAATGTACTGGATGATTATGGAAGCGTATGGAGTATGTGCGTTGATTAAGTTATTAGGAATGCTAATGGTTTTCTAATTGGTTTGAGATGTTGGTTGTTATTGCTGTTTTGCTGTAGTTAGTGAATGAGTGTCTAGTAGTTAGTTGAAGTGCCTTGTGAAGGCTGATTAAAGTTGATTATCTTGACTTCACTTGAAGGCTGTCCCCGAGTCGGAGGTGCACGAGACGGATGTGCCCCAGACGGATGACCCCGAGACGGATGACCCGAGACGGATGTCCTCGAGACGGAAGGCCGAGACGGACATCCCCGAGACGGGTGGCACAGACGGGTGTCGCAGACGGATGGCCCTGGGAGGAAAAGCCTGGACGGAAGGGTCCTTCGTTTTCATGGCTTTTCGTCCCAGGGACATCCTTCTGTGCCACTGGTCTTGGCCGTCCCAGTCTCGGAGACGGATGGCGCCGAGACGGATGTCCCCTAGACGGAGGAAGGCCGCCCGAGACGGATGTCCCCGAGACGGAGGAAGTCCGCCCGAGACGCATGTTACCGAGATGAATGTCCCCGAGACGGAAGGTGTGCTTTTTCGAGCATTACGTCCAATTTGAGAGAATGTGACTGATTCCTTCTTCTTCTTTTTTCAGCTGAGTGTATGGGTCCAGCGATATTGAGTTTCTGCAGTGTTGTGTTTATGTAGTTTGTTCGGTCGTGGCCGAGTAATTCTGGCGACAGACAAATATGGGTCCTCCGGGTTCGGTAATGAGAGCTGTTTTGTGTTGATGTGGTTTTTGTAGTCTGGTGGTCGAGTGGTTCAGGCGACAACCAAATCTACGACCTGCTGGATGTTGATAGCAGTGTTGTGTTCATGCAGTTTCTGTGGTCTGGTGGCCGAGTAGTTCACGCCACAGAGAAATCGGGGACTTCCCTATAAATGAGAGCAGTGTTGCGTTGACGTAGTTTTTTTGGTCTGGTGATCTAATGGTTCTGGCGACAAACAAATCTGCGACTGAGTGTCTGGTTAATGATAGCAGTGTTGCGATGATGTAGTTTGGGTCAGGAGTATCTGACTGTGTGTGTGTGTGTGTGTGTGTGTGTGTGTGTGTGTGTGTGTGTGTGTGTGTGTGTGTGTGTGTGTGTGTGTGTGTGTGTGTGTGTGTGTGTGTGTGTGTGTGTGTGTGTGTGTGTGTGTGTGCGCGGAAGGCGGGAGCGCGAGAAGGCCATGCTTTCTCGTGTAATGTACTTGATGATTATGGAAGCGTATGGAGTATGTGCGTTGATTAAGTTATTAGGAATGCTAATGATTTTCAAATTGGTTTGAGATGTTTTGATTGTTATTGCTGTTTTGCTGTAGTTAGTGAATGAGTGTGTAGTAGTTAGTTGAAGTGCCTTGTGAAGGCGGATTCAAATTGATTATCTTGACTTCACTTGAAGGCTGTCCCCGAGACGGAGGTGCCCGAGACGGATGTGCCCCAGACGGATGACCCCGAGACGGATGACCCCGAGACTGATGTCCCCGAGACGGAAGGCCGAGACGGACATCCCCGAGACGGGTGGCACAGACGGGTGTCGCAGACGGATGGCCCTGGGAGGAAAAGCCTGGACGGAAGGGTCCTTCGTTTTCATGGCTTTTCGTCCCAGGGACATCCTTCTGTGCCTCTGGTCTTGGCCGTCCCAGTCTCGGAGACGGATGGCGCCGAGACGGATGTCCCCGAGACGGAGGAAGGCCGCCCGAGACGGATGTCCGCGAGACGGAGGAAGGCCGCCCGAGACGGATGTCACCGAGATGGATGTCCCCGACACGGAAGGTGTGCTTTTTCAAGCATTACGTCCGATTTGAGAGAAGGTGACTGATTCCTTCTCCTTCTTTTTTCAGCTGATTGTATGGGTCTAGCGATATTGAGTGTCTGCAGTGTTGTGTTTATGTAGTTTGTGCGGTTGTGGCCGAGTGCTTCAGGCGACAGACAAATATGGGTCCTCCGGGTTCGGTAATGAGAGCAGTGTTGTGTTGATGTGGTTTTCGTAGTCTGGTGGCCGAGTGGTTCAGGCGACAACGAAATGTGCGACCCTCTGCTTCTTGATAGCAGTGTTGTGTTCATGCAGTTTCTGTGGTCTGGTGGCCGAGTCTTTCAGGCCTCAGAGAAATCGGGGACTTCCCTATAAATGAGAGCAGTGTTGCGTTGACGTAGTTTTTTTGGTCTGGTGGCCTAATGGTTCTGGCGACACAGAAATCTGCGACTGAGTGTCTGGTTAATGATAACAGTGTTGCGTTGATGTAGTTCGGGTCAGGAGTATCTGACTGTGTGTGTGTGTGTGTGTGTGTGTGTGTGTGTGTGTGTGTGTGTGTGTGTGTGTGTGTGTGTGTGTGTGTGTGTGTGTGTGTGTGTGTGTGTTTGTGTGGAAGTCCGGAGCGCGAGAAGGCCATGCTTTCTCGTCTAATGTACTGGATAATTATGGAAGTGTATGGAGTATGTGCGTTGATTAAGTTAGTAGGAATGCTAATGGTTTTCTAATTTGTTTGAGATGTTTTGGTTGTTATTGCTGTTTGGTGTAGTTAGTGAATGAGTGTCTAGTAGTTAGTTGAAGTGCCTTGTGAAGGCTGATTAAACTTGATTATCTTGACTTCACTTGAAGGCTGTACCCGAGACGGAGGTGCCTGAGACGGATGTGCCCCAGACGGATGACCACGAGACGGATGACCCCGAGACGGATGTCCCCGAGACGGAAGGCCGAGACGGACATCCCCGAGACGGGTGGCACAGACGGGTGTCGCAGACGGATGGCCCTGGGAGGAAAAGCCTGGACCGAAGGGTCCTTCGTTTTCATGGCTTTTCGTCCCAGGGACATCCTTGTGCCACTGGTCTTGGCCGTCCCAGTCTCGGAGACGGATGGCGCCGAGACGGATGTCCCCGAGACGGAGGAAGGCCGCCCGAGACGGATGTCCCCGAGACGGAGGAAAGCCGCCAGAGACGGATGTCACCGAGATGGATATCCCCGAGACGGAAGGTGTGCTTTTTCGAGCATTACGTCCGATTTGAGAGAATGTGACTGATTCCTTCTTCTTCTATTTTCAGCTGAGTGTATGGGTCCAGCGATATTGAGTGTGTGCAGTTTTGTGTTTATGTAGTTTGTGCGGTCGTGGCCGAGTGCTTCATGCGACAGACAAATATGAGTCCTCCGGGTTTGGCAATGAGAGCAGGTTTGTGTTGATGTGGTTTTCGTAGTCTGGTGGCCGAGTGGTTCAGGCGACAACCAAATCTGCGACCTGCTGGATGTTGATAGCAGTGATGTGTTCCTGCAGTTTCTGTGGTCTGGTGGCCGAGTGGTTCAGGCCACAGAGAAATCGGGGACTTGCCTATAAATGAGAGCAGTGTTGCGTTGACGTAGTTTTTTTGGTCTGGTGGCCAAATGGTTCTCGCGACAGAGAAATCTGCGACTGAGTGTCTGGTTAATGATAGCAGTGTTGCGTTGATGTAGTTTGGGTCAGGAGTATCTGACTGTGTGTGTGTGTGTGTGTGTGTGTGTGTGTGTGTGTGTGTGTGTGTGTGTGTGTGTGTGTGTGTGTGTGTGTGTGTATGTGTTTATGTGCGTGGAAGGCGGGATCGCGAGAAGACCATGCTTTCTCTTCTAATGTACTTGATGATTATGGAAGTGTATGGAGTATATGCGTTGATTAAGTTATTAGGAATGCTAATGATTTTCAAATTGGTTTGAGATGTTTTGGTTGTTATTGCTGTTTTGCTGTAGTTAGTGAATGAGTATCTAGTAGTTAGTTGAAGTGCCTTGTGAAGGCTGATTAAAATTGATTATCTTGACTTCACTTGAAGGCTGTCCCCGAGACGGAGGTGCCCGAGACGGATGTGCCCCAGACGGATGACCCCAAGACGGATGACCCCGAGACGGATGTCCCCGAGACGGAAGACCGAGACGGACATCCCCGAGACGGGTTGCACAGACTGGTGTCGCAGACGGATGGCCCTGGGACGAAAAGCCTGGACGGAAGGGTCCTTCGTTTTGATGGCTTTTCGTCCCAGGGACATCCTTCTGTGACACTTGTCTTGGCCGTCCCAGTCTCGGAGACGGATGGCGCCGAGACGGATGTCCCCGAGACGGAGGAAGGCCGCCCGAGACGGATGTCCCCGAGACGGAGGAAGGCCGCCCGAGACGGATGTCACCGAGATGGATGTCCCCGAGACGGAAGGTGTGCATTTTCGAGCATTACGTCCGATTTGAGAGAATGTGACTGATTCCTTCTTCTTCTTTTTTCAGCTGAGTGTATGCGTCCAGCGATATAGAGTGTATGCAGTGTTGTGTTTATGTAGTTTGTGTGGTCGTGGCCGAGTGCTTCAGGCGACAGACAAATATGGGTCCTCCGGGTTCGGTAATGAGAGCAGTTTTGTGTTGATGTGGTTTTCGTAGTCTGGTGGTCGAGTGGTTCAGGCGACAACCAAATGTGCGACCTGCTGGTTTTTGATAGCAGTGTTGTGTTCATGCAGTTTCTGTGGTCTGGTGGCCGAGTGATTCAGGCCACAGAGAAACCATGGACTTCGCTATAAATGAGAGCAGTGTTGTGTTGACGTAGTTTTTTTGGTCTGGTGGCCTAATGGTTCTGGCGACAGAGAAATCTGCGACTGAGTGTCTGGTTAATGATAGCAGTGTTGCGTTGATGTAGTTTGGGTCAGGAGTATCTGACTGTGTGTGTGTGTGTGTGTGTGTGTGTGTGTGTGTGTGTGTGTGTGTGTGTGTGTGTGTGTGTGTGTGTGTGTGTGTGTGCGTGGAAGGCGGGAGCGCGAGAAGGCCTTGCTTTCTCGTCTAATGTACTGGATGATTATGGAAGCGTATGGAGTATGTGCGTTGCTGAAGTTATTAGGAATACTAATGGTTTTCTAATTGGTTTGAGATGTTTTGGTTGTTATTGCTGTTTTGCTGTAGTTAGTGAATGAGTGTCTAGTAGTTAGTTGAAGTGCCTTGTGAAGGCTGATTAAAGGTGATTATCTTGACTTCACTTGAAGGCTGTCCCCGAGACGGAGGTGCCCGAGACGGATGTGCCCCATACGGATGGCCCCGAGACGGATGACCCGGAGACGGAAGGCCCCGAGACGGAAGGCCGAGACGGACATCCCCGAGACGGGTGGCACAGACGGGTGTCGCAGACGGATGGCCCTGGGAGGAAAAGCCTGGACGGAAGGGTCCTTCGTTTTCATGGCTTTTCGTCCCAGGGACATCCTATTGTGCCACTGGTCTTGGCCGTCCCAGTCTCGGAGACGGATGGCGCCGAGACGGATGTTCCCGAGACGGATGAAGGCCGCCCGAGACGGATGTCCCCGAGACGGAGGAAGGCCGCCCGAGACGGATGTCACCAAGATGGATGTCCCCGACACGGAAGGTGTGCTTTTTCAAGCATTACGTCCGATTTGAGAGAATGTGACTGATTCCTTCTTCTTCTTTTTTCAGCTGAGTGTATGGGTCCAGCGATATTGAGTGTCTGCAGTGTTGTGTTTATGTAATTTGTGCGGTTGTGGCCGACTGCTTCAGGCGACAGACAAATATGGGTCCTCCGGGTTCGGTAATGAGAGCAGTTTTGTGCTGATGTGGTTTTCGTAGTCTGGTGGCCGAGTGGTTCAGGCGACAGCCAAATGTGCGACCCGCTGCTTTTTGATAGCAGTGTTGTGTTCATGCAGTTTCTGTGGTCTGGTGGCCGAGTGTTTCAGTCCTCAGAGAAATCGGGGACTTCCCTATAAGTGAGAGCAGTGTTGCGTTGACGTAGTTTTTTTGGTCTTGCTGGCCTAATGGTTCTGGCGACAGACAAATCTGCGAGTGAGTGTCTGGTTACTGATAGCAGTGTTGCTTTGATGTAGTTTGGGTCAGGAGTATCTGACTGTGTGTGTGTGTGTGTGTGTGTGTGTGTGTGTGTGTGTGTGTGTGTGTGTGTGTGTGTGTGTGTGTGTGTGTGTGCGTGGAAGGCGGTAGCGCGAGAAGGCCATGCTTTTTTTAGTGTAATGTACTTGATGATTATGGAAGCGTACGGAGTATGTGCGTTGATGAAGTTATTAGGAATGCTAATGGGTTTCCAATTGGTTTGAGATGTTTTGGTTGTTATTGCTGTTTTCCTGTAGTTAGCGAATGAGTGTGTAGTAGTTAGTTGAAGTACCTTGTGTAGGCTGATTTAAATTGATTATCTTGACTTCACTTGAAGGCTGTCCCCAAGACGGAGGTGCCCGATACGGATGACCCCGAGACGGATGACCCCGAGACGGATGTCCCCGAGACGGAAGGCCGAGACGGACATCCCCGAGACGGGTGGCACAGACGGGTGTCGCAGACGGATGGCCCTGGGAGGAAAAGCCTGGACGGAAGGGTCCTTCGTTTTCATGGCTTTTCGTCCCAGGGACATCCTTCTGTGCCTCTGGTCTTGGCCGTCCCAGTCTCGGAGACGGATGGCGCCGAGACGGATGTCCCCGAGACGGAGGAAGGCCGCCCGAGACGGATGTCCCCGAGACGGAGGAAGGCCGCCCGAGACGGATGTCACCGAGATGGATGTCCCCGACACGGAAGGTGTGCTTTTTGAAGCATTACGTCCGATTTGAGAGAATGCGACTGATTCCTTCTTCTTCTTTTTTCAGCTGAGTGTATGGGTCCAGCGATATAGAGTGTCTGCCGTCTTGTGTTTATGTAGTTTGTGCGGTCGTGGCCGAGTGATTCAGGCGACAGAGAAATATGGGTCCTCCGGGTTCAGTAATGAGAGCAGTTTTGTGTTGATGTGGTTTTCGTAGCCTGGTGGCCGAGTGGTTCAGGCGACAACGAAATTTGCGACCTGCTGGTTCTTGATAGTAGTGTTGTGTCCATGCAGTTTCTGTGGTCTGGTGGCCGAGTGGTTCAGGCCACAGAGAACAGGGGACTTCCCTATAAGTGAGAGCAGTGTTGCGTTGCCGTTGTTTTTTTGGTCTCGTGGCCTAATGATTCTGGCGACAGACAAATCTGCGAATGAGTGTCTGGTTAATGATAGCAGTGTTGTGTTGATGTAGTTTGGGTCAGGAGTATCTGGTGGCCGAGTGGTTCATGTGACAACCAAATCTGCGACCTGCTGGTTCTTGATAGCAGTGTTGTGTTCATGCAGTTTCTGTGGTCTGGTGGCCGAGTGGTTCAGGCCAGAGAGAAATCGGGGACTTCCCTATAAATGAGAGCAGTGTTGCGTTGACGTAGTTTTTTTGGTCTGGTGACCTAACGGTTCTGGCGACAGACAAATCTGCGACTGAGTGTCTGGTTAATGATAGCAGTGTTGCGTTGATATAGTTTGGGTCAGGAGTATCTGACTGTGTGTGTGTGTGTGTGTGTGTGTGTGTGTGTGTGTGTGTGTGTGTGTGTGTGTGTGTGTGTGTGTGTGTGTGTGTGTGTGTGTGTGCGTGGAAGGCGGGAGCGCGAGAAGGCTATGCTTTCTCGTGTAATGTACTTGATGATTATGGAAGCGTATGGAGTATGTGCGTTGCTGAAGTTATTAGGAATGATAATGGTTTTCCAATTGGTTTGAGATGTTTTGTTTGTTATTGCTGTTTTGCTGTAGTTAGTGAATGAGTGTCTAGTAGTTAGTTGAAGTGCCTTCTGAAGGCTGATTAGAATTGATTATCTTGACTTCACTTGAAGGCTGTCCTTGAGACGGAGGTGCCCGAGAAGGATGTGCCCCAGACGGATGACCCCGAGACGGATGACCCCGAGACGGATGTCTCCGAGACGGAAGGCCGAGACGGACATCCCCGAGACGGGTGGCACAGACGGTGTCGCAGACGGATGGCCCTTGGAGGAAAAGCCTGGACGGAAGGGTCCTTCGTTTTCTTGGCTTTTCGTCCCAGGGACATCCTTCTGTGCCACTGGTCTTGGCCGTCCCAGTCTCGGAGACGGATGGCGCCGAGACGGATGTCCCCGAGACGGAGGAAGGCCGCCCGAGACGGATGTCCCCGAGACGGAGGAAGGCCGCCCGAGACGGATGTCACGGAGATGGATGTCCCCGACACGGAAGGTGTGCTTTTTCCAGCATTACGTCCGATTTGAGAGAATGTGACTGATTCCTTCTTCTTCTTTTTTCAGCTGAGTGTATGGGTCCAGCGATATAGAGTGTCTGCCGTCTTGTGTTTATGTAGTTTGTGCGGTCGTGGCCGAGTGATTCAGGCGACAGAGAAATATGGGTCCTCCGGGTTCGGTAATGAGAGCAGTTTTGTGTTGATGTGGTTTTCGTAGCCTGGTGGCCGAGTGGTTCAGGCGACAACGAAATCTGCGACCTGCTGGTTCTTGATAGCAGTGTTGTGTTCATGCAGTTTCTGTGGTCTGGTGGCCGAGTGGTTCAGGCCACAGAGAAATCGGGGACTTCCCTATAAGTGAGAGCAGTGTTGCGTTGACGTTGTTTTTTTGGTCTGGTGGCCTAATGGTTCTGGCGACAGACGAATCTGCGACTGAGTGTCTGGTTAATGATAGCAGTGTTGCGTTGATGTAGTTTGGGTCAGGAGTATCTGACTGTGTGTGTGTGTGTGTGTGTGTGTGTGTGTGTGTGTGTGTGTGTGTGTGTGTGTGTGTGTGTGTGTGTGTGTGTGTGTGTGCGTGGAAGGCGGGAGCGCGAGAAGGCCATGCTTTCTCGTGTAATGTACTTGATGATTATGGAAGCGTATGGAGTATGTGCGTTGATTAAGTTATTAGGAATGCTAATGGTTTTCAAATTGGTTTGAAATGTTTCGGTTGTTATTGCTGTTTTGCTGTAGTTACTGAATAAGTGTCTAGTAGTTAGTTGAAGTGCCTTGTGAAGGGTGATTAAAATTGATTATCTTGACTTCACTTGAAGGCTGTCCCCGAGACGGAGGTGCCCGAGACGGATGTGCCCCAGACGGATGACCCCTAGACGGATGACCCCGAGACGGATGTCCCCGAGACGGAAGGCCGAGACGGACATCCCCGAGACGGGTGGCACAGACGGGTGTCGCAGACGCATGGCCCTGGGAGGAAAAGCCTGGACGGAAGGGTCCTTCGTTTTCATGGCTTTTCGTCCCAGGGACAGCCTTCTGTGCCACTGGTCTTGGCCGTCCCATTCTCGGAGACGGATGGCGCCGAGACAGATGTCCCCGAGACGGAGGAAGGCCGCCCGAGACGGATGTCACCGAAATGGATGTCCCCGACACGGAAGGTGTGCTTTTTCAAGCATTACGTCCGATTTGAGAGAATGTGACTGATTCCTTCTTCTTCTTTTTTCATCTGAGTGTATGGGTCCAGCGATATAGAGTGTCTGCCGTCTTGTGTTTATGTAGTTTGTGCGGTCGTGGCCGAGTGATTCAGGCGACAGAGAAATATGGGTCCTCCGGGTTCAGTAATGAGAGCAGTTTTGTGTTGATGTGGTTTTCGTAGCCTGGTGGCCGAGTGGTTCAGGCGACAAAGAAATCTGCGACCTGCTGGTTCTTATAGTAGTGTTGTGTTCATGCAGTTTCTGTGGTCTGGTGGCCGAGTGGTTCAGGCCACAGAGAACAGGGGACTTCCCTATAAGTGAGAGCAGTGTTGCGTTGCCGTTGTTTTTTTGGTCTGGTGGCCTAATGGTTCTGGCGACAGACAAATCTGCGACTGAGTGTCTGGTTAATGATAGCAGTGTTGCGTTGATGTAGTTTGGGTCAGGAGTATCTGGTGGCCGAGTTTTTCATGTGACAACCAAATCTGCGACCTGCTGGTTCTTGATAGCAGTGTTGTGTTCATGCAGTTTCTGTGGTCTGGTGGCCGAGTGGTTCAGGCCAGAGAGAAATCGGGGACTTCCCTATAAATGAGAGCAGTGTTGCGTTGACGTAGTTTTTTTGGTCTGGTGACCTAACGGTTCTGGCGACAGACAAATCTGTGACTGAGTGTCTGGTTAATGATAGCAGTGTTGCGTTGATATAGGTTGGGTCAGGAGTATCTGACTGTGTGTGTGTGTGTGTGTGTGTGTGTGTGTGTGTGTGTGTGTGTGTGTGTGTGTGTGTGTGTGTGTGTGTGTGTGTGTGTTTGTGTGGAAGTCCGAATCGCGAGAAGGCCTTGCTTTCTCGTCTAATGTACTGGATGATTATGGAAGCGTATGGAGTATGTGCGTTGATTAAGTTATTAGTAATGCTAATGGTTTTCTAATTAGTTTGAGATGTTTTGGTTGTTATTGCTGTTTTGCTGTAGTTAGTGAATGAGTGTCTAGTAGTTAGTTGAAGTGCCTTGTGAAGGCTGATTAAAGTTGATTATCTTGACTTCACTTGAAGGCTGTCCCCGAGACGGAGGTGCCCGAGACGGATGTGCCCCAGACGGATGACCCGGAGACGGATGACCCCGAGACGGATGTCCCCGAGACGGAAGGCCGAGACGGACATCCCCGAGACGGGTGGCACAGACGGGTGTCGCAGACGGATGGCCCTGGGAGGAAAAGCCTGGACGGAAGGGTCCTTCGTTTTCATGGCTTTTCGTCCCATGGACATCCTTCTGTGCCACTGGTCTTGGCCGTCCCAGTCTCGGAGACGGATGGCGCCGAGACGGATGTCCCCTAGACGGAGGAAGGCCGCCCGAGACGGATGTCCCCAGAGATGGAGGAAGGCCGCCCGAGACGGATGTCACCGAGATGGATGTCCCCGAGACGGAAGGTGTACTTTTTCGAGCATTACGTCCGATTTGAGAGAATGTGACTGATTCCTTCTTCTTCTTTTTTCAGCTGAGTGTATGCGTCCAGCGATATAGAGTGTCTGCAGTGTTGTGTTTATGTAGTTTGTGTGGTCGTGGCCGAGTGCTTCAGGCGACAGACAAATATGGGTCCTCCGGATTCGGTAATGAGAGCAGTTTTGTGTTGATGTGGTTTTCGTAGTCTGGTGGTCGAGTGGTTCAGGCGACAACCAAATGTGCGACCTGCTGGTTTTTGATAGCAGTGTTGTGTTCATGCAGTTTCTGTGGTCTGGTGGCCGAGTGATTCAGGCCACAGAGAAATCATGGACTTCGCTATTAATGAGAGCAGTGTTGTGTTGACGTAGTTTTTTTGGTCTGGTGGCCTAATGGTTCTGGCGACAGACAAATCTACGACTGAGTGTCTGGTTAATGATAGCAGTGTTGCGTTGATGTAGTTTGGGTCAGGAGTATCTGACTGTGTGTGTGTGTGTGTGTGTGTGTGTGTGTGTGTGTGTGTGTGTGTGTGTGTGTGTGTGTGTGTGTGTGTGTGTGTGTGTGTGTGTGTGTGTGTGCGTGGAAGGCGGGAGCGCGAGAAGGCCATGCTTTCTCGTGTAATGTACTTGATGATTATGGAAGCGTATGGAGTATGTGCGTTGATGAAGTTATTAGGAATGCTAATCGTTTTCCAATTGGTTTGAGATGTTTTCGTTGTTATTCCTGTTTTGCTGTAGTTAGTGAATGAGTGTGTAGTAGTTAGTTGAAGTGCCTTGTGTAGGCTGATTAAAATTGATTATCTTGACTTCACTTGAAGGCTGTCCCCGAGACGGAGTTGCCCGAGACGGATGACCCCGAGACGGATGTCCCCGAGACGGAAGGCCGAGACGGACATCCCCGAGACGGGTGGCACAGACAGTGTCGCAGACGGATGGCCCTGGGAGGAAAAGCCTGGACGGAAGGGTCCTTCGTTTTCATGGCTTTTCGTCCCAGGGACATCCTTCTGTGCCACTGGTCTTGGCCGTCCCAGTCTCGGAGAAGGATGGCGCCGAGACGGATGTCCCCGAGACGGAGGAAGGCCGCCCGAGACGGATGTCCCCGAGACGGAGGAAGGCCGCCCGAGACGGATGTCACCGAGATGGAGATGTCCCCGAGACGGAAGGTGTGCTTTTTCGAGCATTACGTCCGATTTGAGAGAATGTGACTGATTCCTTCTTCTTCTTTTTTCAGCTGAGTGTATGGGTCCAGCGATATTGAGTGTGTGCAGTGTTGTGTTTATGTAGTTTGTGCGGTCGTGGCCGAGTGCTTCATGCGACAGAGAACTATGGGTCCTCCGGGTTTGGTAATGAGAGCAGGTTTGTGTTTATGTGGTTTTCGTAGTCTGGTGGCCGAGTGGTTCAGGCGACAACCAAATCTGCGACCTGCTGGTTCTTGATAGCAGTGATGTGTTCCTGCAGTTTCTGTGGTCTGGTGGCCGAGTGGTTCAGGCCACAGAGAAATCGGGGACTTGCCTAAAAATGAGAGCAGTCTTGCGTTGACGTAGTTTTTTTGGTCTGGTGGCCAAATGGTTCTGGCGACAGAGAAATCTGCGACTGAGTGTCTGGTTAATGATAGCAGTGTTGCGTTGATGTAGTTTGGGTCAGGAGTATCTGACTGTGTGTGTGTGTGTGTGTGTGTGTGTGTGTGTGTGTGCGCGTGGAAGGCGGGAGCGCGAGAAGGCTATGCTTTCTCGTGTGATGTACTTGATGATTATGGAAGCGTATGGAGCATGTGCGTTGCTGAAGTTATTAGGAATGCTAATGGTTTTCCAATTGGTTTGAGATGTTTTGTTTGTTATTGCTGTTTTGCTGTAGTTAGTGAATGAGTGTCTAGTAGTTAGTTGAAGTGCCTTCTGAAGGCTGATTAAAGTTGATTATCTTGACTTCACTTGAAGGCTGTCCCCGAGACGGAGGTGCCCGAGACGGATGTGCCCCAGACGGATGACCCCGAGACGGATGACCCCGTGACGGATGTCCCCGAGACGGAAGGCCGAGACGGACATCCCCGAGACGGGTGGCACAGACTATTTTGAATTAAGATTTTGCAATTGTTTTGATGTGATTTTTTTTAGTTTGTTGGTCTTTGGTAGTTAGTTGATTTGCCCTGTTGTGGATGATAACGTAGATTTACCTGATTTAAACTGACGGCTGGAGCCGAGACGGATTTCCCTGAGACGGAAGACCGAGAGGGATGTCTCTGAGACAGATTGCACAGATGGAAGGCAGAGGCGGATTTCCCTGAGACGTAAAGCTAAGAAGGATGGTCCCTCTGTGCCATTCATCTTGCCGTCGCAGCCTCGGAGACAGACGTCCCCGAGACGGATGGCGCCGAGACGGATGCCCTTGAGACGGATGCCCTCGAGACGGATGCACCCTGAAACGGATATCCCCGAGCCGGATGGAGCCGAGACGGATGGCGCCGTGATGGATGCCCCTGAGACGGATGTCCCCTCATCGGAGGAAGGCCGAGACGGAGAAAGACCGAGACGGATGTCCCCGAGACGGAAGTGTGTTCTTAGTGTTGTTGTTTTTGAAGACTGTGGAAGCTAGGCTTGAGTGGATGTGACTGTCTGATTATCTTTGAGTGGTATGTATGTTTCGAGCGATGTGTGAGTCTGGTTGATGATAGCAGTGGTGTGTGTGTTGGGTGGGGGGGGGGGAAGTTGCGTTGTGTGTATGAGTGCGTGTGGAGGAGTGGATGGTAGAAAGAGCATGTTTTCTCGTTCAACAGAGTTTTGATGTTTGAATTGTATTCAGTCGCTTCATGAAGTTATTATGAATTATAATGGTGTTGTCGTTGTTTTTCCATGTTTTTGTTGTTTTAAAATATGAGTCTTTAGTAGTTACCTGAATTGCCGTGTGAGGGAGTCTAAAGTCTTTACTTGAGTTGAATTGCTGGAGAGGGATGTCCCCGAGACGGATGGCAGAGACGAAAGGCACAGGCGGATGCCCTTGAGAGGGAAAGATAAGGACGGATGAGCTCTCCGTCTTAATGTCTTTCCATCTCGGGGGTATCCGTCTGTGCCATTCGTCTTGGCCTTCGCAGTCTCGAAGACGGACGTCTCCCGAGAAGGATGGCGCCGAGAAAGATGCTCCTGAGACGGATGTCCCCGAGACAGATGTCCCTGAGACGGATGTCCCCGAGACAGATGGCCCTGAGACGGATGTCCCCGAGACGGATGTCTCCGAGACGGATGGCGCCGAGACGGATGCCCCTGACACGGATGCCCCTGACACGGATGTCCCCGAGACGGAGGAAGACCGAGACGGATGTCCCCGAGACGGTAGGTGTGTTGCTGTTGTGGAAGCTAGGCTTGAATGGTTGTTACTGTCTGATTAGCTTTGAGCGGTGTGTATTGGTCCAGCGATGTATGAGTCTGGTTGATGATAGCACTGGTGTGTGTGGTGGGGGGGTGGGGGCGCGGGTGGTTGGGGGGGGGGTGTATGGGTGCGTGTGGAGGAGCGGATGGCAGAAAGAGCATGTTTTCTCGTGGGACAGAGTTTTCATGATTGAATTGTATGCAGTCGCTTCATGAATTTATTATGAATTATAATTTTGTGGTCGTTGTTTTTCCATATTTTTGTTGTTTTAAATAACGAGTCTTTAGTAGTTATCTGAATTGCCGTGTGAAGTACGCTAAAGTGTTTTTATTTGAGTTGAATTGCAGGAGAGGGATGTCCCCGAGACTGATGGTAGAGACGAAAGGCATAGTCTTTTGATGATTGTATTGCATGCAGTCTCTTCATGAAGTTAATCACATTCCGACCATCGCTTTCCGACACCTTCCTTCAAACTGTGCCAGATTTAGTTACGCCACTGAAGGGGGACTCTTTATATCAGCGCAGCTGTCCACCGATGCTGCCAGCGCCCTCGGAAAGGTTTCGGTACTGATAAATCTTTGGAAGCAACCTAGCGCCCTAGCACGCACGTACAATTGAGACGCATCCATCCCGGGTAAAAAAAAAAGAAGAAAAAAAGGGGGGGTCCGTCTCGATTCAGCCGATTTTGGCTCAATTTGAGCTGGCGTAAGCAACATGGTCAGTTATAAAGTAAACGTCTAATATAATCTGAGTTGTTTGTATCAAACTTACTACTGTTTGAGCACCAACAAAAAACTGCTCGTTAGCTGACAGTATTCTGGGACCTATGGCATAACTAAATACGGCAGTGGTTGAAGGAAGGATGTCGTAAACCAGTGCTTGGAGTTTGGAAGTTAATATGAATTATAATGGTGTTGTTGTTTTTACTCTCTTTTTTTCTTCTCCTTTTTTTTCTTCTTCTCCCCCCCCCCCCACCCCCCCCCCCCCCCCCCCCCCCCCCCCTTTTTTTCTTTTCTTTTTTCTTTCTTTTTTTAAATAACGAGTCTTTAGCTGAACTGCGCTGTGAGGAACGATAAAGTCTACTGACTTGAGTTGAATTGCAGGATAGGGATGTCCCCGAGGCGGATGGCAGAGACGAAAGGCACAGGCGGATGCCCTTGAGAGGGAAAGATAAGGCGGATAGACCTTGTCTGATCTTAATGTCTTTCCATCTCGGGGGTATCCGTCTGTGTCATTCGTCTTGGCCTTCGCAGTCTCGAAGACGGACGTCTCCCGAGACGGATGGCGCCGAGACGGCTGACCCTGAGACGGATGTCGCAGAGACGGCGGAAGGAGACGGATGGCGCAGGGGGATGGTCCGGGGAGGGAAAGCCAGGACGAATGGACCCTCCGTCTTGATGGCTTTCCGTCTCAGGGAGATCCTTCTGTGCCATTCTTCTTGGCCTTTGCAGTCTCGGAGACGGAGGAAAGCCGAGACGGATGTCCCCGAGACGTAGGAAGGCCAAGATGGATGTCGCTGGGATGGATGATCCCGAGACTGAAGATGTGTTTTTTTAAACCTTTATGTCACGTTTTAGTGGATGTGACTGTCTGATTAGTTTTGAGATGAGTGTATGGGTCCAGCACTGTTGAGTATTTGGTTAATGCTAGCAGTTTTGAATGTATGTAGGGTGTGTGAAGAGTATCTGCGAGTGTGTGTGTGTGTGTCTGCGTGTGTGTGTGTGTGTGTATGTGTGTGTGTGTGTGTGTGTGTGTGTGTGTGTGTGTGTGTGTGTTCGCCAGTGCCTGTGACTTATGTTCTACAGTAAGTGATTACTGAGGACTCCAGTATCTGACATAAAAGGTGAATCATCGCGAATGTGAGTAGGTAACCTCAAAAAGATAAGACACACACACCCCACTGATATAATACCCTACAGCACAAGGTTTACTGGTAGTTCTTGATTTAGAAAATTTTGCAAAACATGTCTCTAGACTACTAGGATCACGTACTACTGGGGTGTGACCCTACTTAGTCATTGCTTCTAATCGCATCGACGTAGACACGTTCTAGTCAGTTCTCCGCTTCAGAGAATGTTCAGCATGAAGTCTTTGGTTTTGTTGGGAGTATTTCTAATATTCTTTGCGCTTTGTGAGGTAAGGAGCAACGTATAGATAGCCCATAATCCACATACTCTCTGTCTGTCTCTGTCTCTCCGTCTCTGTCTGTCTGTCTGTCTGTCTGTCTGTCTGTCTGTCTGTCTGTCTGTCTCTCTCTCTCTCTCACACACACACACACACACACACACACACACACACACACACACACACACACACACACACACACACACACACACACACACACACACACACACACACACACACACACACACACACACACACACACACACACACACATCCGATGATTGGCATTTGACAAAACGACCCTTTTCGTCAATCCCGGCCTTTGGGGTGCCGTTGATGTTCTTGGGGAAGTGTTCCATACCAAAATACCAAGAGCAGCTTCCTATCAAAATGTTCCCCACCAAAGTATCAGTAGCTACCAAAGTGCCAACAGTTGTCTATGAAGACAAAATGTTCCATAAAGTAAACATGGTACTTAACATCCGCAAAAACCATAAGGCTTATTAGGGACGGAGAGAAGGGCGGGAGGGGGTATGGAGATGTAAGTAAGTGAACATGGTGCTTAACGTCCACAGAAACCATAAGGCTTATTAGGGACGGGGAGAAGGGCAGGAGGGGGTACGGAGATAGAGTGAGATTATATACATTGTCTACCAACCGCTACACCGTCACCACCAGAATGACTCCTGCATTAAGATGGGCAGTGATAAGAGCCATTTTACGTTTAATTAATTGTGAGGGACAAAGTCACAAGACAATGTCTACAGACCACAACTTTTGAAGAGAAAGGAGAGCCGAAGCGGATTCGAACCGAGGTCCCTCTGCTTACCAGCCTAACGTCTTACCGCTAGGCCAAACCGGCTCACTAAAAGTGCTCCCTACCAAAGTACCAGCAGCTGCCTGATACTGTGTATCTTCTTCTTTTTTTTTTCCTTCTTTTTTTATCACTGTGTATCTGTACGATGTCCTGTTCAATCTGCACTTGATGTGCACAGTCGCGCCAGGTGGAGCAGAGTTCTACAAACAAGCGTTGCTGCCCAGCTTAACCTCTTCCATCCAGACTGCCCTTGAAAGAAAACTGCACCTGCATTACAAAGGCTTTGGCGCACAAAGGGTTAAATATTGGAAATTACCACAGATATACACGTTTCATTTGAATATCGGAATGATTAAGTTAAAAACACTTTTTTATTTTATTCCACTCTATCTCTACATAATCCGGAAACATACTATTCTAAACAACAACCCTCTGGGTGCACACTTTCTACTTTAGTATTTGGTCATTATAATTCCAGTGGTCAAAAATGCAATTAACTTGCCACATCGGCAGCTATTGAACACCATTGTTGACCCGCTTCGGGAAGAAAGCGCATTAACTCCAAAGGTGACAAAAATACCAAGCAGCAAACAATAGGCATTCATTTCACGGAGAAGAAGGTTAAGAAATCGATAAAAACCACACCGGGCCCTCCAGATCAATGGAGGCCAGATTTACGGTCACTGTTCTGCTCGATTTATTCCAACTGTGAGGGCGATAGAATTCTAGTTCCATATTAATGAATGCGGCAACAATTGATCCGTGACATGTAGCTTATTGACAGGAAACCGCTCTGCTGCCGATTATGTTCCGGAAAAACACGCGCGCGCGTACGTGCGTGCGTGTGCGTGTGTGTGCGTGCGTGCGTGCGTGCATGCGTGCGTGCGTGTGCGTGCGTGCTTGCATGCGTGCGTGAGAAGAAAGAGAGACAAGGGAGAGTGCATGTCAGAGACAAGAGTGCGCAGGTCGCACCCCCTCCCTTCGATTTTCACGAGGTTTAACAATCCCATGGAACGTTTGTGTGACATCTTTCGAGGGCTAATTAACTCCCACGCTTGTTGAATCAGATGGATAATATAATAATTTTATATAATAGAGTGAGTCACCTCCCCTTTTTCTTCAGACGTAATCACTTGTTGTAACTGATAGTGTTTCCAGAACGTGACTAAAATGTAAGACTGTCGGTATAGTAACGCATAAAAGGGCACAATATCAACGGCTCTGTGTCTGCCATCTCTGCCAGTCTGTCTCTGTATCCCTCTCAAAATGTGTACTGACAGGCGGAAACCACTTACATACTTTCAAACGCTATCTGTGCACTGGTCCAGTATTTCTTTTTAACGGGTGTACCGACCTGCCACACGGGTAGACCGACCTACCAAACTGGTGTACCGACCCGCCACACGGGTAGACCGACCTACAAAACGGGTGTACCGACCCGCCACACGGGTAGACCGACCTACCAAACGGGTGTACCGACCTGCCACACGAGTAGACCGACTTACCAAACGGGTGTACCGACCCGCCACACGGGTAGTCCGACCTACCAAACGGGTGTACCGACCCGCCACACGGGTAGTCCGACCTACCAAACGGGTGTACCGACCTGCCACACGGGTACAGCGACTTGCCACACGGTTGTACCGACCTGCCACAGATCTATACTACCACCATTGCTGGTAGAGCGGGGTCTACCGATTTGATCACGTGTAGGCTGTACCGTGACGTTTGGGCATGATCCACGGGTATGTGCCATAGACACGGTCGCCTCGCCGTTGTGGTCTTACCTTTCAAACTTGTCTCGTGTCATGCGATGATACCGCAACCAAGAAAAACAAGTCTGTAAATACACCGCTACCTAACTCTTCACCCTTGAGCCCGTTTGGCCTAGCGGTAAGGCGTTAGGCTGGTAATCGGAAGGACCTCGGTTCGATACCGCTTCGGATCTCCTTTCTCTTCAGAAGGTTGTGGTTTGTGGACACTGTCTTGAGACTTTGTCCATCACTTCCTACTGAAACATTAAAATGGTTCTCATCGCTGCCCATATTAATGCAGAAGTCATTCTGGTGGTGACAGTGTAGCGATAAGTATATAATCTCCCTCTTCACCCACCTCCATATCCCCCCCCCCCTTCTCCCCGTCCCTAATAAGCCTTATGGTTTCTGTTGACGTTAAGCACCATGCTTACTTACTTTTACTCTTCAACCTTCATAGTTCAGGAGCTGTGTGAAAGTCGAGGTGGCCGTCCTGAACTCCCGTCCCTAATAAGCCTACGGTTTCTTGGACGTAAAGCAACACTCAACCACCCACTGAAACGCAAACACGGAAACAGATTATACAACACTCCCCGTGCTCCGCACGCGCGTACGCAACCAGAAACTCACATTACGTCCAAACCACTACAAAGACTTCCGCTGGGTCCGTCGAACCCATTGATGCAAAGTAAACCTGGGGAAATTGGGCGTGAGAATCAACAGGTGATTCAATGTTCAGGTGTGATGACCCAGTTCGCAACCGCAACAAGGGCGTGAACACGGAAGCTGGAACTGTGTGTGTTTCAGGTGCGCAAGCAACAACTCCCACTCTCACGTCTTTGTGGAGGGGTTATTACTTACAATAGCATGTGTGTAGTGTCAATGATTGACCGCAACACACTACCACTACCAACCATAAATCAACACTCCCTGACTGACACAAACTCGTTTGCCTCACACAATGGCAATGCACGAGTAATAATGCACACACACATCATACGAATGGCAAAACAACTCATGTGCCAAGTGCTATAAATAACATCTACGCAATGGTTAAAACTTTCTGACGAGTTTGACAGCGTGGTTACCTGTGAAGGACATTCTAAGAACGTTTATTTCCCAATCAGTGCGTGACGTTCGGCGGGTTATTTCTCAGCAAGGCGCGCGTTTCCGGAGGTGGGCGATAAGACTAACACAAAGCAAGGGTCCTCAGAAGTCAGTCAACAGATCGATCTATTTACCACTGACGCGGTACAGTCTTCCCCCTCACTGCAGGCAACCAGCAGGCCTTCGTGGCGGAAACACACAATGGAAGACTGAAATCTCACCACGGGCAAAGCGCCAGACAGGGCCCGTTCTGGTAGAAGCAAGTCAATGTAAACCTCACGTTTGAAGCCATGTACGTCTGCAATCGCTTTTATTCATATGCCGTGTATCTGCAGCAGACAATTATCTCCCTGCGTTTTGCGACTGGCCGCTGACCGAATGTCTAGAGTTGCGAAGCGAGAGCTGAAGACTATGCACTTTTCTTTATCAAATGGCCCGATATAACCGTCATGGCTGACTGGTCGTGAAAAAAACAATTCCTTATAA
>OY757541.1:23510276-23542765 GCA_963584105.1 Alviniconcha strummeri | reverse complement strand
CTAAACTGCGCAACATCCTACACAGATTATTACTTCAAAAAGCAGTGACTCATTGTTTTAAACACAAAGCAGAAAACAAGATGTTTATTATCCACATATTATGTATTATATATGTATATATATTTATGTACAAATGTACATGTGCAGTAAGACCATATCTACACACGTACTCCAACAATACATTATATATACACATTGTGCAGAATGAGACTTAGAAATGTTCAACTAAAGCGTATATTCATTTTAAACAAACTCTAACACCAGTGTGTCACTGAATAAAAATGTTAATCTTCAGGAAATGAAGCGAGCTGCCCGGAATGGCAGGTAACGCTGCACTTGCCTGTCACTTCACCTGACAGTCAGTACAAGTCAGAAACTGGGGCCAGCACTACCCTCCCAGCCAGTACCGGCTGAGCCTCACATTGTGTTTAGGTAAGGTGCACTATGAATCAAAATTTCCAGGAACAAAAGGAAAAAAAAGGCTATAGAATAGTGAGCCTTTATACAGGATAACTTTCCACTTTACTCCCATGACAAGGCCGTTGAATGCAGGCCTAAGTCAGGGGATAGCAGACATCACTGGATACTCAAAATCTGTCTTTGGGGTTGGCTTTCCTTACTTTTCCCTCTCCACTACCATAGTCAGCAGAATGGATGTTTGCACAGTAGACCTGCATGAATGCACCCGTTTCATCTTTGTGCCAAAGTATCTCTGGAACTCTATGTATGATCACTCTTGTTTGTTTAAATAAACTGACAAGCAAAACACAGAGCTACACATAAACTGTTAACAACAAAATGACAAAACTTAGAATGTCGCTGACATGTGATCTTCCCTCATAAAACAAGCTGTAAAAATACTAAAATGCAAGTTCTCCTTAGTTCAATAATTTTAGAATGAGAATATAATATTATACACACAAAAGGTGTGCTACTGTATATCATATATATTGTTGTTGTTCCATATTATCATAACAGCAACAACAATAGTGTTAAGAAAGTCAAAACAAGAAAACAAAAAGTGACAAACTGTCAAATTAGACTTTTGTGCAGGTAGATTACACGTGCTGCTGACTGTACTAATCAAAACTTGCACAAAGAGTTGTCAGTATACTCTGGGTCACTGGACTTGAAACGAATGCACACTTTTAGTTTCATAAAAATAAGAGTTTGAGGTGTCTGAAAACAAACAAAAAAACACTACAAAGTTCTGTCACACTTGGCTAAAAAATTATCATTTAAAAAATACACCTTGGCACTCCCAGGACCAGTATTTAACACAGTAGTTCACAATGACAGTTAATACATTAGTTCAAACAAAGCATGTACCCCCCCCCCCCTCAACATCCACACACACATACACACAAGCACATACCATGCGAACATACAATCACACACCCACACCCATGAATACACACCAACACACACACACACACACACACACACACACACACACACACACACACACACACACACACACACACACACACACACATTCAGAGTAGTCACATTCACAGACAGTGTGAATTTGCATATGATTTATATCCATAAATCTCAATAACACACCTTGATTTTTTCTCGATACAAAAATCATCTCTACACAAATGTCCTGGACTAGTGAAGATGAATGGGTCCCATTAACTGAAGTTGCAAGATAGCCAGAGCCTTTTTTAATCATATATGAATATATTATATAATGTACACATGTATGTGGCAACTAAAAACGGTTGAAAGCAATTTACACACACACTATCCATCATGGCAAAAATAACATACAATGTCAGATCAATGTAACTTAAGTGCTTTAGGCCTTTATGAGAGGCACCCTGGCATACCCAGGCACAGTGCACTGTAAGAACTATTATTACAGGGTGAAGTATGGCATCTGCCACTTGTGTGTTCCATTATGAGTCAAGATCTGTAGTTTCTCATAGGGTGGCCAGCCAGCTGAATATGCTGAAGTCAGAAACATTTAAGTCAGACCTTTACTTCCTGAGAGACCAAAGCTGCTCTTTATATTTTATATAACTAATTTTACAATGGAGAAGCAAAAAAAATGAGTAAGTCAAATTTCAACTAAGTCAAACATGTTTTCCCATTTTCCCACTTGGATAAGTCGAAGTGAAGCATTTCAAGTCAACGCCATGATGGTGGCATGGTGCAGAAAATCATCAATGGTCTCAAGTGTTCACCTCAAAGCCAGAGAAGGCACCCTCAAACCCAACGCCCGGCCGTCAAGACTGAAGGGGCCAACCAGGAAAACTGTCTCTCACTACTTCCAGCAATGCAGATATACACCTCTGTCATTTATTTACTTCCAACTGGCAAGAGTCATCATGTGGTTTTATCCTTTGACTCACTTTTTAAGGCATCCTCAATACATGGATCACATAGTACAAAGAAAATCAACAAGTTAGTGCTAAATAAAGGGGATTATGAGGGACTGATAAATTACATTAACCAAGTAAATTGGAGCAATTACCATACCTGTCAACCAATACAGTTTACCAGTATAAAATAAAGTTGCTTTTTCCCCCCATTATTTTGTGGGGATATGGATTGGAAAATGGATACAGGAAAACATAATTTTCATGAGATTTTGTTTTAAACTGAGCAAAAAGATTGAAAAACTTTTGAATGAGCAGCCGACACATGGCCTAGTGCAATAGCCTATTACAGGCTAAGAAATCTTGCTTGAAGTGAGACTTGAAGTTGTGTGTGTGTATTCCACACAACATTGCTTCTGCCTTCCGCTGCCACACATGCCAGTTGGAATTTTAAATGCCTCTGCCTCCAGCAAAAAAACACTGAAGACCCTGGCCTGCATAAGGGAAATATGGGTTCACAAACTCTGGACTAAGGTTTACTCCCAAAAGGGGTTGACAGCTATGAATTACTGTCAGAGGACTTCAAAGTAGTGGAAGAATGTTGCAAATTGATTGCAGGTGTGATTACAAAAGGGAAGGAAAAAGTCATACCTTCCAGATGCTTTTTTGGAACAAATTCAGGCCAGAGAAAGACAATACCTAAGACTGTCTTGGACAAGATGAGAATTAAATGCAAAAGTTTTAAGACCTACAAAAAATACCAGACAAAAGAAAACTATAAAGCATAATTATATGCACGAGCAAGAAACCAAGTGAAATGGATCATGAGAAAATCTGTTACGGAGAAAGAAACTGTTTTGGCAAAAAACATAAAACATTATCCTACGAGCTTTTTTGCATAATACTATAATGTGCGTGTGTGTGTCCTACTCATATATATTATTATATTTAAAAAAATATAATATACGTACGTGTGTGTGTGTGTGTGTGTGTGTGTGTGTGTGTGTGTGTGTGTGTGTGCGTGTGTGTGTGTGTGTGTGTGTGTGTGTGTGTGTGTGTGTGCTCAAAAACTTAGCCCCAAGAAAACATTGCTAACCTGTCTTTTGCAGATGGAACTATGTCAGTAACAGAGACAAATCAGAGGCATTTAATTCCTTTTTTTCAAGTGTGTTTACTGTTGAAGGTACTGAAAACGTACCTCCCTTTACACCACATACTGGGAGTACACTGTCAAATGTTGAAGTGACAGTAAGTAGTACCCAAGACAGACTTGCCAAACTAAATGTCTCTAAGTCTGAAGGGCCAGATGGAATACATCCCAGACTATTAAAGGAACTAAGTGAAGGCTTAGCTTTCCCACTATAATAATAATAATAATAATGGGCATTTATCATGCATTCATCAACACCCTGAGCACTCATATCATACATATTAACCTAAATACAATATTCTATACACACACAGAAGACAGTCCTACCAAGACAATTTACATAAGGCATTATATGCACACACACACACACACACACACACACACACACACACACACACACACACACACACACACACACACACACACACACACACACTGACTGTAGCAGAAACTGGGTGTTGATATTAGTTGGGGTGGAAATAATGTGAGATGAGGAAGGTTTTCAGTTTGGCTTTAAAAGATGGCAGGGTTGAGCAGTGTCTAAGTTCTTGTGGGAGTGAATTCCAAATGTGGGGTCCACAGCAAGAGAAGGTGCAAAAGGCAGAAGTCTCGTGTTTGTATTGCTGGACTTTCAGCAAGTGAGTGTCAGAAGAACAGCGTAGTGTATGAGACGGAGTGTAGACATGTAGCAGTTCAGAGAGGTAAGCAGGACCAGAACCACTTACAGCACTGAAATACATGCAACTTACAAGCAACTTTATGTTTAATATGTTCTGAAATGGGAAGCCAGTGCAGTTTTTCCTTTAGAGGTGTTATATAAGTGGTGGTGGCGGGATGCCAAGAGAACGAGTCTTACAGCAAAGTTTTGGATTTTCTGGAGAGGCTGGATGACAGAACTAGGTGTACCCATGAGGAGACAGTTTCAGGACAGTAGTCAGGCTGTAAGAGGATTTAGGGAGTAACAAGTCTTGGCTGCATCTTCAGTGAGAAACCTGCGGATTGAACTAACGCATTTAAGCTCAAAATAAGCAGTTTGACAGATTTTTAGTTTATGACGTGCTTCTTCATGGACAGGTTTGAGTCAAGCGACTGCAAGGTTCCCAGCAGAATCAGAGATGGGGATGTTGTGAGAGCCAGAGTAATTGAGTCAAGGAGGGAAACGGTGAAAGATTTCAAGGAAGATGAAAAGGTAAAGGGAAGAGCTTCTGTTTTGTCATCGTTAAGTTTGAGAAGATTTTCACTCATCCATGTTTTTATGTCATCTGTGCATGCACTGAGTTCTTTGGTGGGGCTGGTCACTTCACTGAGAAGAGCAGATTTCTGGAGCTGTGTATCATCCACGAAAAGCTGATGGTTTACAGAGTGCTTAGCTATGTTCTCTTTGACAAGACACTCAAAGAAAATAAATAAATCCAAAGTCGTGTAAATGGGCAGAGGTTAAACCATTTTTTTAAAAATGAGATAAAACTAACCCTAGTAACTACAGACCAGTAAGTCTTACCCCAGCTGTTTGTAAAAATCTTCGAAGGCTTTCTCCAAGATGCACTGAATAATATTTTTTCTGATAACAAACTGCTTGCTGACCAACAGTATGGTCTTACACAGAAGGTCATGCATCACTCAGCTTTTAATTATTATTAATGATTGGGTGCAGATATTAGATGACAAAAAGCCAGTGGATGTTATTTATCTGATATATATAATATTATGCAAAAGGCATTCGATAAAGTCCCTCAAGTAAGGCTGCTGACAAAGCTGAGAGTGAGAGGTTACGGTATACATGGTAGATTTATTGACTGGATTACAGAGTTTTGCCAGATAGGAGTTAGGACTCAGTATGTCAATGTTGGAGGCGAGTGCTTGGAAGAGGTAGCTGTGATGAGTGGTGTTCCTCAGGGGGGTGTCCTGGATCCTACATTATTTATTTACTTTATTAATGATATGCCAGAAATTCTAAATTGCTTTATCAAGATTTTTGCTGACAGTATTAAGGTGTACACTGGCCACTACTGTGCAATCTGGTGAACTTAGAATGTTGCTGCAAAACAGCATAGATCAGCTAGGGCAGTGGACTGGCAGCTCAAGTTCAGTAATGATAAGTGTAAAACTTACCATGTTGGGAAAAATAATTCAGAATTCAATTATTTTATGGATGGCAGGGAGCTTCAGTGTATAGCTGTAGAAAAAGACCTGTTTTTGTTGTTGATAAAGACCTAAAATTTGAGCAGCATATAAATGAGACTGTCAAAAAAGCAAATAAAATAGCACTTAGCAGGCATGATCACACATTACATTCAGTATAAACACAAAGAGATTATGGTACCACTTTTTAAATCATTAGTTAGACCTTTTTTAGAATATGGTAATGCTGTGTGGGCACCTTGTGTGTGTGTGTGTGTGTGTGTGTGTGTGTGTGTGTGTGTGTGATATTGTTTTAACTGCTGCATGTGGTACTTTAATTATTTTAATTATATTACCTTGTGATAAACAAAAACAAGTATGCGATCAGAAGTTCATTACTGTTTTATGATGATGTCACAGTTTGTTCTATATTTATAACTATGGTTAAGGTAAGACCCTTTTGTTGGTGGTGTTGTGTTTGTTGTTGTATTGTTCTTTTAACTGTAAGTATTCATTATTTTACGAGCCCACCATGACCACAACAAAATTGCCCCTTGTGTATAATTAACATTTTTGTAATTGAACTGAATTGTTTAATAAAAAAATAATAAAAAATAACTCATACTGAAAATGTTCAAAGATGCTTTACCGAACATATTCTGATATGAACAACCCAGAGTATGAACAAAGACTAATGGCACTAAAATTACCAAGCTTGGAATACAGAAGAGCAAGAGGGGATATGATTGAAACTTTTAAAATTATACATGGTTATTATGATCATAGACTATTTGTTCCTTGTTTAAGCTGTATAAATCTGCTGGAACTAGAAGACACCATTTCAAACTACATAAGTCATAAGAAGATAATTCAAGATTGCTAATCAGTAGGCACATTTTTTACTAACACTAGTAACAGAGTTACAAACAATTGGAACAGTTTACCATCCAACATTGTATTAGCAGGAACACTAAACTCATTCAAAAACCTTCTAGATAAACACTGGAAATGAATATATATATATGGCACAGCTACAAGGTAACTGATGGAAACAAGCCAGGTCAATTTACACAGCACTCAAAACAAAACAAAACAAAAAAATGTTGAGCATAATATAAACCAAAACACGAATTAGTAGGCAAAAGGCTAAAATGCCTATGAGCCATAATCTGATATTATATGATATGATATCTGCTGGAATTTCATTCCTTTCACTGCCTTCTTCTCTGACTTCCCTGGCCCACATTAACTCTGTTTTAAGGACTGGGTGAGTCCCCCCCACGCACCCATCCACCCCCAAACACGAACCCCAACCTCCTCATTCACCCCCTGTCCCATTCCCCCATAGCCAGTCCACACCACCACTAGTCTATTAGTACTAATATAGTAGTATTAAGAGACGAAGAAGGGACGTTATTCAATATTGGCGCAAGCGCCGGTGACAGATCCCATACAGGGGGCACCGATTCCGGATCTCATACCGGCACTTGCGCCAACAGAAACGGGACACATTTCATAATGTTACGTGTCGAAAGTAAACACTCGTATGTCCAGCTGAACATCTAAGGGGTCATGAAGAGAAACCCTACCTCTGGGTTGCTGTAGTAAAGAAGGTCACAATTTTTCAACACAAAATACACCCGCTTCCACTTTCGTGTGAGCCTTGCCCTTTTCATCAAGTATCCCTTAATTTCGTTGGGTTCAAATTCACTGCCAGCATGACTGTCTGAACGGTTGGACAGACTATTTGTATGACTGCCCGAGACTGAATCGGAGCAGGAAGCCATGTTGTCTGTTATGACGCACCTGTCAACAGTGCCGAAAGTAGAAACGCTATTTGTCGTCGAAAATAATAATAAATTGCTAGATCTCTTAAAGTTGTTAATCTGTGCTGAATTTTGACAGTAAATTAAGTTTGGTCAGGTCTGTGTACGTTTACTTCATTAAATTCTAGCAGTCGCAACTCGAAGCCGTTTGTCGATTTTACGACTTGCCGTCATTTGATAGGAGGAAAGGCTCTCAAATCACCTGTGTGCTGCGTGTGTTATATTGTGGTGTGTTCAGCGTTTGCTGATGGCAAAGCAGTGGCTCTAAAAAATATCCTTGACTCCAGCTGCCGTTGATGTAATAACATAGTGTACTGTGTCTTTGCTTGTATCATGTCACTAGTGGGCGTGTTCTGAGGCGTTGGCTTGTTCTCAATGCGGGTTTTCAGGGGAGGCTAGGGCGTCACAGATTTGAAGAGAGCAGACGGCACTGCTCGCTGTGACGGATCGGCAGAGCTGTGTGCTGTCGCAGACACATCTGTGTGTCAGGTCTTGTGCGCCACGGCCCGACATTGCCAGGTGACTACTGAGACTGGCAGTGTTCAGACAGCAACGCACAATAACAGCGATAACAACAGCACACGCATGTGGCAAGATGTCGGAGGAAGTTATGAGGGGGAGATGTATCTTTTGGATGCAGATTGGATTTATGAGGGAGCAGGCGGTAGCGGACTCGGACATGACGCTTCCAGCCCTGAAGGAGCTGGCATGCCAGTTCGTTGACAGAAAGGTAAGTCCAGCTTCTCAACCATCTGGCTTCCCTATCTGCTTGTCTGAAACAGTCCAAGAGAGAGTGTCAGGATGGTGTGTCAGACCACGCCCATAGCCTGGGATCCATTTCCGTGTCAATGCCAGCGTTGGTGACAGGGTGCCGTGAACCAACAGTGCGATACGGCACGCTGCACGTCTGTCTGAGGCACTGATGGGGATAATTGATTTCTGAAGGAAATATGATCATAATTATGTTAAAGTCAACAAAAATATGACCATAATAATAGAACAGATCTAGAAAAATGTACTCACTAGCGCGACGAAACACAAGGAATAGTAGTTAGTACACAAGTGCTTTCAACAAAAATTGTCTTCTTCGGGTGTAAGAAGACAACAAGAGAGAAGGAAGCAAAGAAAACAATTTGATTAAATTTTTAATTTTTTTTTTTTTTAAATCCTCTTCTTTGTTTCCTTCTCTTTTGTTGTCTTTCTCTCATCTTACACCCAAAGAAGACAATTTTTGTTGAAAGTGCTTGTGTACTGTTGTTTCCTTGTGTTCCATGGCACTGGTAAGTACATTTTCCTGATCTATCTCAGTATCTGTTCTATTTTGTCAGCCTCACCTGCAATTGTTGACTCATTCCTCAGGTCATAATTAGGTTAAAGTCAGCAAAGGAGTTAATTAATGCTGGAAATTTGTTTCACAAACACAACAACAAAGACCAGAATTGCCTAGAGGAACTCTCACCTGGCATACAAGGTTACAAAGGTACATAAACTTACCAGAGGTACATCCTCAAGTGATGAGGATGTACATCTGATGGAGTTTATGTGTCACCTTCTTGGCTTCTATAATAGTGTAAATTTACTCACATGCCAGGTGAGGGTTACCATAGGCAATTCAAGTCTTTCTTGTTGTGTTTGTGTGACATTTTTCAAGCGCTAATTAATTCCCTTGCTTGTTGATTCTGCACAGGCACTTTGGGCCTCTTTCTGTTTCAGATTGTGATCACATATATATATATATTATATATATGAGCCTGTGCCAAAAGGTGCTCGTCGAGGACCATCCATTTTTTGGTCCTAAATGCTTCTTCAGGTTTAAGTTTTCTCTGAACAAACCTAACTTTATCTGAAAGAGTATGCATCAAAGATATAATAAAGATAAACTTGACTCCCAAAGTCAGTTCTGAGTTAGTAAAATATGAAAATTTACACCAAGTCCGGGCCGAAAATCGGCAAAAGAAGGGTGGACATTTTGGGTGCACCGCTTCAGTTGTCGTTTAGTTTGCATCTTTCTTCTTTAGGCAATTTTCCCTTTGCTGCCTGACAGGACATAGTCAAAGCTTTCTAATGCTTGTGAAAACGGCTCATAACTACTTGTAAAATCTGAATAATTGAAATAAACATAAGCTTCTTTCGATCAAAACGCATTGGGTCCGGTTCCGATGCTGACGAAAACGTTCGTCTGCTACTATTCACTGCGGACTTGTGGGTGGTGAAACAAAGAAGCTGTTGCTAAAATCAGCGTTCAGTCAAAAGCAGTGATAATAAAAGCGTTGGATTCCATTTGTAATACATTTTTTCAAGTTTAAAATTTCGAGTTTTTATTTTGCCAGGCCGTTACGATTGAAAAATTGCCGATCCTGGGGATAAACGTCGATTTTGTGACCGCGGTCTTTTTGCACAAAGCGCGGCCATGTTTACCCACAGTGCTTTGCGCCTACTTTCTCTTCAAACATGGTGCCAACAAGGAACGGTGAGTGAATTTTTGATTTGGGTCATGTACCTTTTTACAGTTTTGATCGAAATGTGATGTTGCGTCCGACAGATTAAATTGTTACTTTTCATTGATACAACGTTATTTTTGCATTTTCATTCGTAATTGTAAGCGAAGTGACCATTATTAAACAGGTTTTGGTCGGCAGTGTGCAAATTCAAAGTGATGTCTT
This sequence comes from Alviniconcha strummeri, assembly GCA_963584105.1. NCBI lineage: Eukaryota > Metazoa > Mollusca > Gastropoda > Provannidae > Alviniconcha > Alviniconcha strummeri. The sequence goes on along the minus strand of OY757541.1, from coordinate 23,532,678 downwards.
TGTTTGATAACCAGCTGTTTCTCGGATGACACAAGCGGGCCTTAGGTCAGTGTTTCGATCGCGAGTGACCGATTTTTGCACAATAATGTCCAAGTTTCGATCGAGGGAACTAGTTTTTTTTTTAGTGTTTCGACTGAAAGAGAAAAACATATACGTTCAAGTGTTTACTTCGTAATAGCGAAAATACCTGTGTTTACGACGACACACATTTCGGAGTTGATTTGCCACTGTCAGACAGCGTTTTTTTCATTTATTCAGTTGATCGCAACAGCATGATGCCATGACACAAACTCTTACTCCTCAGTACACTTCTGCAACTCTACAGGTTTATTATTGCCGTCTGTGATGTGAACTAAGAGTTTTAATAAAAAGGCATAGCTGTAAATTATCTATTTATACCAATTTATACAAATTATACAAACACACAACAACAACAAAAGAAAAGAAGCATTACCATGACATTAACATTGTGATTAGGGAGATGATTTTTTTTATTTTATTTTTTTATCTTCCCAGGCCTTCCCATTTCCCTGGGATGAATAAAGTATATTGTTATTGAATATTGTTGTTTTGAATCTATTTCTAGCAGGACATGCATTCTAAAGTATGTGCTGAAACTAGTGAAAGCCAGAATAAAATTTCTTAACTGATGTAGTTTTATATGTGCACTGCAGTACAAATACAATACAGTGCAGCATATAAAGTAAAATTCTTGTGACAATCCACTATAAATATGCAATATGAAGACAAAAAATTCATACAACATAAAATACAATACACTGTGGCACAATGTAGGGTGGGGGTGGAAGTTAGTAGGGTGAAAAGGCCAAATGAGCAGAAATTTAAAAAAAGGAGAGGGTAACCTGGTATTTGTGTTATTATGTTTCAACTACAGTACTAATATATATATATATAATGTTGGTAATATTACCTAATGTCTGATATAGATGTATATATATATATATATATTCTGGGGAAAGTCAAAACACACACACGTGTGCGTGCAGACACACACAATATCTTATATATGCATGTACGTCTCCAGAGTTGCATACCTATAAATATGGAGACGTATCCTCAAAAACAGTTGTTATATTGCCTTATTTTGTACACATGCATGTTTCTTTTCAGGCTAAAGAGGTTGATGCTCCAAAAGGGGAAGAGCAAGTGTTTTTCAAGACACAGCAGGGACAACATTAGTGGAGCATGAAGCCAGATTCGTCCTGGGAAGCACTGCAGTACTTAGGAACAGCAGAGAAATAAAGATATGTCTCAATGCTGAACTGCCAACTCACTGAAAACAAATCTTTTAAATTTATTAGGATGGGAAGAATTAGTATTAACATGGGAAATTCTCTATGCTTTGTCATCAGTTTGCAGATTTTGCATTACTGTTTCTGGGTACTTACAATGTGTTAGACTGTTACAGTTGTTATTCCAGGTAGTGAGACTTGAATGCCAAATCAATGCCTTTGGTAATTGAATTTTACCTTCTGTTAACAACAGGGCATAGGGTGAATGTACATTTGTAATTCACATGGTTTTCTGTTTTGTCAATGAAAGAATAATAATGACAACTTGGCTGTACTTTTTCTAAGCCACATACTGACTGTCCAGTGTTACATATTCCATTGTGTCCTCTGATTGATATGCATGGCATCCGACAGTGCATTACTTTAAATAATGGTTTTGGCCTTGTTCAATATTTACAGCAATGTGTCAGATGTAGGAAAACTAAGTGATTTTATTAGCTGTGCATATGTTTTACAGGAAAGGAAAGTTTACAAACTTTACAAAGGGAAGTGTTGTGTCCAACACAGAGTTGTTACATCCAACAGATAAAATGCTTAAAAAGGGCCTTTGACAAAATTACAACTATACAAACAACTTGTTTAGTGCTGCAGTCATCAAAACTACTACTAAATCAGCTGGTAACATTTTGTTGCAGTGTAGGGAAATAAGCATTGTTATTTTATAAGCTGTGTATTGTGAGCATGGGAAATGTTATGTCCATCCAATAATTGTTACATCCGACAGATAAAATGTAAAAAAATGTCATTGATGACCTTATTTCATGCTGCAGTCATGGAAACAGCTATGCTTGATAAATTCTAATAAACACATCCTATTTTTGATTCAGTGTTGTGTTTCATTTTTATTTTATTACAAAAATTAAGGTGGCAGTCTGTCGGATGTAACACAGGACATCATTGTTATGATTTTGAATATGAAATAAAAAGTGAATTGAGTCAGTTTAAGTTCTACTGTCTTGTTATAAATGATGGATGTTTATTTTCCCCACAGATTGATAGCAATCATTAAATTCAAAGATTAAATCAAAACAAACATTGTGTCCTGTGTTGCATCCGACAGATTCAGGTGTCCGTCTTTAAATGTCTTTTTCTCAGACTTGCTTCATCAAGTTATCTTTTTTAGACCTGAAATGTATATAAAAAAGACTTATCTTTTAAATGGTGTTACTTGCTAAATGACTTTTCTGCTTTTATTTTTCACTCTAATGTCCACCTTCTAAGCAGCACCTTTTGGCACATGCTCATATTCATGAGCCAGTGCCAAAATTTTCTGCACAAACTGGGATGAAAAGGAGAAAACACCTACCCACATATGGGCCAAATAGAACTAATTTTAAAATATCCATTCATGTTACTGTTATGTAACATTAACAGTGACCTCAGTTTTTTGTACAGTATTAACTATTTGTATTATTACTAGTAATACTGAAAATGGAAAAACAGTTTCTTTAAAAAAGTTTTTTTATTGTTGTCTTTTGTAAGCTCTGCAACATGATGACAAAGTTAAATAGATTTATAATGTGTGTCATACATGTCCACCATCACACATGATTTGTTTGCTTAACAGAAATATATTTTCAAAGTAAATTAAGTGTAAAACAGACCTCTAGATGTAAGTAATCATTGATTACTCTCATGACTGATGTGGCAATAACTGTCTGTTACTGTGTTAGAAGTGCATGATGTATTTAAAACTATAATGTTTTTGTTTATTTAAACTACAACTTACAAGACATTGTCATTGAAAAGATCACTTTTTACACGAAAATGCATGTGTGTGGTATGGTTCTCTGGGTGTGTGTGTGTGTGTGTGTGTGTGTGTGTGTGTGTGTGTGTGTGTGTGTGTGTGTGTGTGTGTGTGTGTACACATCTTACTGCTAAGTGTACTGTTAGTGTTATACAAATTATTGATTGAGAAATTACTTTGTTTAGAAAAACTTCTCTTTTTTTCATCAGCCCTCATGGCAAGGTCACAGGCAGGTGCGACAGATGGCCACAAAGAACTCTCCTCAGGAAGAAATTAAAGACAGAGTTCTGAAAGTGTTGTCAACATATGATAAGATCAATGCTGAGAAGGTAGAGTCTTCCTACACTGAATGGAATGGTAAACTGCAGCAGCTCATACTTGCACAAGTCAGTGCAGATATACTGATGATTTGGAGTCTGAGAATTGCTTTAGTTATGTTTAAATTGTCATGCTTTTGAAATGTTGATGACAGTTATTGCCAACTAAGACCTCCAGTTTTAGGTAACTGGTTTGTCACTGAAAGTAAAGCAAACTAACAACAAAGACTGGTTGCTGAGATCTATGCAAGTATTAGCTGCCTGCAGTTTAATCATGTTATGTTTGACGAGTTCTGTTTTTGAATGCCACAAGTACTTTTTGTATCTGTCTCCAGACCCTTTTCGCACAGCCAGCACGAGCATACAGCGAAAAACCTCCGCTGACATTAGACATGGTACAACAGCGAATTTTGCTTGTTCTAAGACTGTATGACAAAATTGACCCTGAAAAGGTAGGTTTTTTTGCCATTTTATATGTGGAAATTAGCATTTGAAGAAACTGTAGCTCTGCTAACTGCCTGTGCCAAAAGGGTCTGGATATAATATATATGTTTAAGACTCTACAGATATATATATACAATTTATGAACTCCATTGAGTTTTTCCCTTTACTAAATTATTTTTACAGTAAACTGACTGCATAATACTAATAGTAATACCAGTTTTAGTGACTTGACAGAAATGTTAAATGGCAGTAGTGCAGGAAAGAAAAATGTTTAATAAAGTTGTTAGTTTGGACAAGTTCTTGTGAGATCAAAGTTTACACTGTTCAGTTTGTTGTTATTAGATTATATCGTGAATTGATTGTGTTGGTCAGTTAATTTTATACTGTATAATATATATAATATTTATGTTTTCTGCCAGGCTGACAAAAGCTGTAAGTTAAAGTTGGTATTTTTTCAGATGCTGTGTCTTACTCTTAGAAACTGTATGATTGATAACTTCCATTAATATTTTTTGTTTTACATCGATCATCAGTATGTTTAGTACCACACTGAACTTGAAGTGGCATAATATAATATTTAGGTGAAAACTGAAGTGTCTAACTGACTTCATAGTGAGACTAAAGATATTCCTGTATTTGTATTCAGTTGCTATTTCTCTGGTGAAAGATACAGGGAAAATTTTATGCAATGATATTGTAAGATTACAAAAGAGACACATAAGTCATGAGCATTTTAGACTATTGGGCGGTTTGGTGAAGCTGGTTTGCACGAGTGAATGCCCTTTGTAATATTTTGTGCGAGAGGTCGCAGCGTCACTTCCAGCCTGATTTCAGAGTAGGCGTTGCTTCACACTGTGTATAACAATGGAATTTGTAGAATTGCGAAGCAGTAAAAATGCCATTATTGTTGCGTTTGCAAAAATTACAGGGGAAAGGTGATGGAGAATGGGAAAAAAGTGTCTTGACATTGTTTTTCAGCTAACCAGAAGATCATGAGTTCATGGGAAAAAAAATGTTTTTTGCCATCCTACAGCATGAGCAACAAGTTACTGCTTGTTGCCAGACACATTTTGACTACGGACCTTCAAAAATGCCTTTAAAGTTGGCACTGTAAACTTCTCAAATTTAGTGTTACCGCCTTCCATTGTAAAGAAAATACGGACCAGAAGTAAAAACAGCCAAGGGACTTAAGCAATGCTGGGCAAAAGTCAAGGGAGTTAACAACCCTGCCTGAACTGCCCAGTAGTTATAGTACATGTATACGACTAAGAGATTCCCTTTTTTACTGTACAATATTTATTAGTGTTAATACTGGTATGTTTTCTCTACCAACTGTTAATAGATAAACAGATCAGATTTTATCCAATGATCCATATCGTTTGTTTTTGTATTACCTGTTTATTGCTTGAGAAAGGTGCATTCACAAAAAATGTGCCCATCTTTTTTAATTGTCTAATTAATATAATAATAATATATTGTTCTTTTTAAATTCTGTTTTACCCTGATATAACTGTCATGGTTGACTGGATGTTAAAAATCTATAAGATGATGATGCTGATTGCTTTTATATAGCGCCATTCTCTACTCTCAAGCAGACCCACTGCGATTTTGTTGCATGTGATTCTCAATTAGTGACTAGCTTTTATGATGCATTTTGAATATCCACCAAGATGGTGTACATACTGCACTGTTTGGTTGTTACATGGCTGGTGCCACATGAAGTTGCTGCAGTCTTGGCGCAATCTGTGTACACCATACAGTTGTGCACCATGTCACATCACTTCAAGCAAAGCCACATATGTAGGGTGCATGCATATTTAGCTGTAACTTGCCACCTGGGCTTTTGGCAGAATGACCAGGATCTTTTAACTGCTCGAGTGTGTTTTGATCTTGCTTTAAGATACTATAACTATATAATGTAGCTATACCCCCCCCCCCCCTCCCCTCCACCATTTTTTTATTATTTGAAAACACTGTCTCTTATGACATGTTGGTGGTTTATTGTAATACATTCCTTTGCACTGCCAACTTATTTTCCAGTAAGTCAGCAGCAAGTCTGATAACTGTTTCCTTTGTAGAATTTCCTGTTTCAGTAATGTGTGCTTTGTGTGTCATTTTTTCATTTCAGAGGGTCTAGGAATTCTGCAAGGGTGTTTATAATATAAACCACAACTATTGTGGTAAACAAAAGAGGGGTACAGTCAGTTTAAAAAAATTGGGTCTGACAATAATATACCAATACCATCCAAATAATATATTTTTTATTAACCACTGGACCATGTTGGTGTAACTGATCAGAACAAAAATATTTTGTTATGCAATTATAAAAATGCTCATTTTATAATATTCATAGTTACTAGTAAGCAAAATTTTCATTGCGGAAGTTAGAGAGCAACTCAGCCCAAAAAATCCAAAATCTATGTTACTTTTGTTGTCACTAATGTTAGTCTGGTTGTTTGTTAAGATCACAAGTTTGCCCTGCTGTTAGTTTCACTGGGACCATTAGGTCTCATGGAATTGAACTGACATGGTTGAGTGCCTTGAAGGAGGCCAGGAGCCAGTATATGTATATAATGAAGAATGTTAATCTTATATAATATTAACAGTGCACCCAGTCAACCACACAGCATCACCTCAGTAAGAAGAAAAGGAAAAAAAGGTTGATTCAGGATAATAAATAGGACAATGATCTGGTCATTTTTGACTTGCAATTGAATTAAAAAGAAAAAGAAGGAAAAAAGTGTCTTCCTGTCCTGTTGGGCTTGTAGCACTCCCACTGTGGATGGGAGAGTTAGGGCAAACAAGTGGCATGACTGGTGGAATTGGAACCAATGACACTCTGATCCACATTGCAAACTAGTGCCAACCAAGTCCGATCCACATTGCAAACTAGTGCCAACCACTGCGACATGGTGGCTGGTATTTGTATCCTATTTTGCCAGAATAACATTCTGCTGCGGACTTCTAGTGTGAGCATACCTATTGGGCGATTCAGGCGGGGTTGTTAACTCCCTTGACTTTTGCCTGGCATCGCTGAAGTCCCTTGGCTGCTTTTACTTCCGGTGCGTACTTTCTTCACAATGGAAGGCGGTGACAGTGAATTTGCGAATTTTACACTGCCAACGTTAAAGGCATTTTTTGAGGCACGTAGTCATAATGTGTCTGGAAATAAGCAATAACTTGTTGCTCGTGCTTTAGGATGCCCCAAAACGCATTTTTTCTACGAACTCGCGATCTTCTGATCAGCCCCAAAACAACGCAAAGACACTTTTTGTTCACCCTCCATCCCCTTTCCACGGTAATTTTTGCAACTGCAACAGTATTGGCATTTGTACTGCTTCGCAGTTCTAGTTTCAGCTTCCACTGTTATACACAGCGTGAAGCAACGCCTGCTCAGAAATCGGCCCAGAAGTGCACTGCGACCTCTTGTGACTTCTTTCGCAAAAGATTACAAAGCGCATTCACTCTAGCAAACCAGCTTTGCTGAATCGCCCGATAGATAGCCCGATTTTTTTTTCCCTTTAAATTTAAAAAAAAAAAAAAAATCTTATTTGAAGTACAAGAGACTCAGATCACAACCTTAAAACTAAACAAACTTGGGGGGAGGGGGGGGTATAGCACAATAGCTCAAACTGGAAGTTGACCCTACAGTCTCTTCATTCCATGTCCAACACTTTGGCTGCTCATCCACCCCCACCCCCCACCCCCTTCTTCTGTTTTAACATTGGTTTACTGTTTTTGTTTTGGTGTTTCTTCGGGTGGTTGTTTCATTTAACTGAGAATTTTTGTATGCTTTCTTTGTAGCTGACCCTAGACTCTCATTTTGTGAATGACCTGGGGCTTGACAGTCTGGATCAAGTTGAGATCATCATGGCGATGGAAGATGAGTTTGGTAAGTACTACTGAATTCCTTGGTGAGTAAGGCTGTATTACATAACATTAGTGCAAAACTACAACAGTGCCTCCTGGTCCGGGCTTTTCTCTGCATTCATTGTGCTGATGCTGTTGTTGTTGTTGTTGTTTTATAATCTGATAATTTCTTACAGCAGGACTGTATACTAATTACCATGGTATAGAATTTATACCAGCACCCAGCACCTCTTGGGCACCTAGACTGGTTTAGTTGACATGACATTGTACTTTACACTAGTTACAGATCATGCAATCATTATTAATTATCTGAAAATATTTTGGGTGGTCTTAGGGAAACTGAATCAAAGATGCAAGTTAGCATGAAAGCATTAAAAAAGAAGAAGGAAAAAAAAGGGAAATATTTTCATCTCCATGCTTTATTTGGTTCTTCTGTCAAAAGGAGTATTTTTTTGCTTTGAATTGAGTAAAATAAAATTTAAAAAATGCTGTGTTTGTTTTTTCATTGCCATTGATGTGATGCTTTTTCAGTTTGATTCCCCTTTAATACCTGGATGCTCTAGCAGCTAGTAGCCTTACATTATAATATTTGATATTGAACAGCTACTGTTTGTAGCAAAACATTGAAGATTGCAGTACCCGTTTCTAGCATTAAAATCTTCCCTTTCCTGTTTTTCAGGTTTTGAGATTCCCGATGCAGATTCAGAGAGGTTGATGCGACCACGCGACATAGTCCAATACATTGCTGACAAAGAAGATGTGTTTGACTGAGTCGTCTCTCAAGTGTAGTCACTGGTAAAAAAAATCTTCCTTTATTCATAACATGGCCCGGATAGCACAGTTATTCAGGTGTAGCAAATTTGCATTGACAACTACTTTCCCTGTTACAGGAGAACATTTAAACTGTTAAATCTAGCAAGGCATTGTAAATGATTCCCCATAACATCAGTGACCATAAAAGTAATATATATAGTTTAAAATATTTTTGTATAGATGATCTACGCCCCAGTCAAGAGTCAATCAAGTTAAGGTTACAAAATTAATATAATAATAGTATTAGTAATGGAATCTTTCTTTAAGTTAAATGCGTAAATTTTAAAAAAGGACAAATGCCCTGATATAACTGTACCAGTTGGTTGGGTGTAAAACACCAAGTTACTACTACTAGTACTACAAAAGCAAAACAAAGCCATAAAGTTAAACAAAATGTAAATGACTTGTGCAGTGCTCATCTTTTTCAGTTGGTTTTGCACCAACTGAAAAAGATGAGCACTGCACAAGTCATTTAAATTTTGTTTAACTTTATGGCTTTGTTTTGCTTTTGTAGTACTAGTAGTAGTAACTTGGTGTTTTACACCCAACCAACTGGTACAGTTATATCAGGGCATTTGTCCTTTTTTAAAATTTGCATAGTATGATTGAAGAAATGCTTGTAATGTCTCTATATGGTAATGGGTTACTGATACAAGGAGCAGTGCTAGTAGAAAACCATATTGTGAAAAAACATTGCAAAATTGTGCATGTGAGCCCGTTTACCACTGAAGAGAACTTTCAAAATGGCAGCATCTGCTGCTTCATTGTGTGTGATATTTTAGTATAAATATGTTTGTATGTGACTGTATGCATGTGTTTTTGTGTAAATTATGTACTGTGTGTAAATGACAAAACATGGATTGTGTAAATGACAAAACATGGATATTGTCAGATTATGCTTATAAATATATGGTTGATCATGGGGGAAAATCCAACTGTTTATATATATGTATACCTGTAGTGTTGCTAGATTCTTTTCAGGCATGCAGAGTTGACCTTCTGTGTAGAAAATGTTGTGCACATAGTATGCACCATAATGTGTGTGTTTGGTGTGCTTTTAGCTTTTGTTACCATGTTAAAATATTACTTATTAGTCTATTGTTTATTCTGTTTCTTACTCTGCACCACAAGACAAATTTCCTTGTAAATTTGTATTGGAACATTAAATATTCTGATTCTGAATTGGAATACCAATTTTAAGAACTGGTGAATTTGCTCTAATTAATAGAATAATACTGAGTATGATCTGTTTTACATTTGTAATAAATAATAGCTGGAAGTAGAAGTCCTTTCTTTTCCGTCTGTTTAAATGCAAAAAGTTAAGGGGGGTGTATTGAAGTCAGTGTGTGGGTATGTCTGTCAGTGTATTGTTTTTGTCTGTCTTAGCTGTGATACTGAAAACATTTTGCAGCAGCTTTTAATAATAAAACATATCCTGTGGATTTCTCTCTTCTTTTTTTCTTTTTTTACGATATGAGAGTATGTTTAGGGTATCAGCATTACTAAACATACTTCAGGGTCATTTGCTTTACCCTTCACAGTGCAGACTGCAGTAGGTCTCTGTTTATTGTACTACACAGTCCATGTATCGTGGGGACCTATGTTACTATCAGATCCATGATGTGTGTGTTGTGTAGTTCAGAGCATAGTAAAACAATACTTCATCTACTTATGTATGTGATGCAGAATGGTAATTCCCGTTGCATTTGTTGTTGTTGTGTATTTCCAGTGTGCTGTAGATAAATTTGTTCTGTTGGGGCTGGCTACAAGCTGTGCTGCTACCTGAAATGGAACACAACTGAAGACTGAACAATTCTGCAAGTCCTTCACCACTTGATGCAGCCAGCCTCTTTATGAAGGAGCTTTGTCTTTGAGTTTATGTTGCTGGTGGTTGTCTGTCTTGAAGAATCAAGTAAATTGCTTGTAAATCTGTTAATAAACGGTCCCTTTCAATAGCTGACTTCTTGCCTTAATTCTTCTTTGTTCAAATGTAACCCTGTCACAAGTGTCAATGTTTGTGTAGTTTTTTCACCAGTGGTAAAAGTATCTGTATTTTTAAAATGATTGATTATGTAAACTAAAGTTTTGAGAAAAAAACAAACTGTAAGCAAGTAAATTGGTGAGTGTGTTATTTTTATTTAAAACCAAGAGTAAGATCAGGAAAACTATAACAAAAAACTAAGTTTGCTCCTTTTGTAAAGAACCTACTGGGTGCCTCAGTCCATCCCAGGAGCTATATCTGATAAATAGTCCTCAAAGTCAGACCCAAACAGAGAGCAGAGGGATTACTGATCTAGAGAAGGACCATTGTTGATGTCTTGGTCAGACACGAGTTTTGCTACCTCAGTGTCTCATCACTAACCACCAGCACATACCGGTGAGAGGACATCGTCCTGATACTAACGAACTACTGAGAAAGTAGTGGACTCTGTCAGCCTGGGATGGGAGATGCACTGAAAGAAGATATTTGTTGAGCAGAATAAAAGTGCTGTAATTAATTAGCAATAGGTTTTAAAAATTAATTAAAAGTAGATCTGAAACAAGATGTACATTCTGTCAAGCACTGGACACCAACACACCACAACCAAAAGCTGATAAGTAGCCTACGTTTTCATTTTTCACTGCTTAACTATTGTTTAATTTGTTTTGTTACTTGAAAAGGGGGCTTACCCCCAGAATTCGTACATTGTGTATGGGCATATTAAATAAGTGTTCTTTTTAACCTTTTATATGTTTGGATCTAATTAAAACAGTAGGTTTTTAATATTAATGTTTAATTTTAAACTACTGACCTTAGAAGAAAAAAAATTAGTACTTGGCAAAAGAAGCAATGCAGCCAGTAAGAAAACTCTGTCCTTGATCTATGGCACAATAAAGAGTGCTTGGGGAAAAAAATCTGAAAAGAAAGAAAAGGGTCATCTTCTTTTTTCTTAATGTGATTCTGTGAAATACATAAGTATGCAATAATTGGAGTTCATGTATTTTGCAGTCTTGCTGACTGTGCCAGAAACTATAAAGTACAGTAATTTATATGAGTTAGCGTTTTTTTGAATATGTAAGTGAGATTTTCAAACTTTGCATGAGGGCAACCCCATTGAGCTTTACTCTGTTCCTTTTATCTGCTGTTGGTAATCAGTTGACGATACTAGCGTGCCCAAGCCTTGTATGTTTTTTTAAGAAGGGCAGTGCTGAAGGGACTAGCTCTTTAAAAAAATTGTTTGATGTTTGAGTATGCATATTTTGTTTTATGTGTATGAATAGATTTTTGTAAGATTTGACTTGAGAAAGAGTTTACATATGAGAAGAGTTTTGAAATACGCATTTGTATGGGTTTGACTACAGAGTTTGACTGACTGAGGTGACCCAGTGTGGCTGACAGGGCAGTGACAGTTTCTAACAACTAACTTGCACTTTTCTTACCAGTTTCATTGACCAAATTAAAAGTTGTAGGGATTTCAAGAGAATAAAACATCAAATTGTACTGGTTGGGTTTTTAATCATTCCAGTTCAAACTTTGTGTGGGAAATAGTTGATATGTTTCCCCAACTTTGCAGAAACTCTGACATGGGCGCTTTGTTGGAGACTATACTTGGAGTGACATATTTATAACTTTGTGTTAGGATAACTTCTTTTGAGCTTTACACTTGCATATATTTTGGTGGCATGTGAGTGTACACATGGATCAAAGTTGTTCACTGTTTTATGTACACAATTTGTATTTTGAAATTGCTGAATGCTGAATTTCAGCAGTTATGTATACATGCGGACATTTGTTTTTGTGACCCTGCTGATGTTTCGACATGCTTGTTCTGGTCATTTTTATTATTTCGATAAATCATTTCTTACACCAGGGTTATAAACATGATGCTTGGGGGAACTTTAGCATATGTTTAAGGGAAAATCTTGATGTATTACCTCAGCAAAATATTGAATCTTGGCATTCCCTGGATGCTGTTCTCATTCAGTCAAGAGTTTTCAAACTGCATGGTGATAAACTTTAGTGGAATTTTCTTGAATTATATCCTCTATCAAACTAAATTGCCTGTTGTGACGACTGTCATTTTCAAGATCAGGGGAGTGGTTAAAAAAATGGTAGCAGTTATGTTTTCCTTTCATAAATGTGGGTTTACCTAGTGTTTGCTTTTCTTCAGTTCCATGTTTACAGTCTTCATTTCGTACAAGACCTTCTGAGAAATGCTTTGTTTTGGCTCATGAAAATGTTTCAAAGTGTTTGTTGTAGTCACTGTTAGTGTGGCCAGCAAGCCAGCCAGCAAACTGAGAGAATCATATCAGGCAAACATGACCCAAGTTCAAAGTTACAGCAATGTCAGTAATGTTAAACTGAAACTTGATTTTCTTGGTAAAGTCTTGCGCAAGCATACATATCCAAAACTGAACATTCAGAATGTGGCATATGTATTTTTCTTGGGTGTGAAATCTTTATGTTGGGGTTTTCTTCAGTGTAATGTCTCAGAGATCTTTTTAATTTTGCACTGTGATAAGCTGTTGATTGTACTTGTTAGTATCCACTTTTGTGGCCTTGGCCAAGTTTGGGGGTCACATGGGTTGGAATGTAGAATTAGAAAGCCATATTCTCTCATTTGGAATGCATGAGCATTTGCCCTCCTTTTATATGCCAACTTCTGGGAATAATAATCACAGTGTGGCATTTTAAATACTTGTTTAGCAAGATGTCTGTGAGAAAAAGGGCAATATGAAGGTTATTGCCACCACAGCAAACAAAGTCATAATTTCCAAAAGGTCACTGAATTTTAAAGTGTTTTGTTTGTGTGTTTAACAATCATGCAAAGTTCCATCTTCACTGGATAAAAACCAGTGGTAAAATGCAACTTCAGTCTGCATATGTTTATTGTGCTGCTGTTGCTTTAAAATGAGGTCACAGTAATTCAGAACAATTAAACTGAGCAAATCAATGCATATTGTTATACAAAATTTCAGAGATACTGCTTGGATGGTTTCTCAGAACATGCAAGCATCAAAAGCAAAAACAATAAAGTCCATGCACACCTAGAGGTTTGCACAAATTGCCATTAAAACAGTCATACTTCGGTAGAACTGAAGAGATCAAAACAAAATCTGAAATTAAGGTTTTTGTTTGAAGTGCCACAAGGATTTTTATATATGAAAGTCATTTCAAATTTTTAAATTTAAAATGACTTTTAGGAATGACAATTTGTGAGATAGGATACCCTCAATGTCACAGATGGCCTGCCACCTACCACAACCACTTTAATATTTTTCCCAGCTGATTTGAGCATACACCTCTCGTGCAGAGGCTACAGCATATAAGTGTGAATTGTATTTTGTACATCCAGTCCTGATAATCATCACAGAATTTGGGTTTCTAAATACAATATAAAACCAAGTCCTGGTAATCATCATAGAACTTAGGGTTTTTAAATACAATATAAAACCAAGTCCTGATAATCATCACAGAACTTGAGTTTATAAATACAATATGAAACAAATGGGTCGTTCTAAAAAATGTAAAAGATCCTTGTTTTGAAGTTATTTTGACTGATTTTACCTCTTGGACAAAACATATTTGGCCCATCACCAGCACAAGGGTTTGTCACTTAGACACTCATTGTTTAAAGGATTCCCCATACATTCACTCTCATTGCATTCATTCTGCTGTGAGTCAAGATCCAAACACATAAAAGGTACAAAATAACACTATTTATGAGGACAAAACACAACATGCGAGTTTTCAGGGTAATCCCCATTATTTTTTTAGCTTTATAGTTTTACCCCCAAAACTAACATGTTACATTTTGTCCTAATGAATAGTGTTATTTTGAACCTTTTATGTGTTTGAATAATGCTAGCAGTCATTGTTTCAGATTTTTGCTTTGAGTCAAGTATTTTCTTTATTCAATTTAAAGGAAGGCATGGACAACAAACAAAACCTCTACATGCATAAAAGATTCACAGTTTAAGAGTACAACAACACAGGCAGTATTAATACCAGAAGTATTATTAAATAGGATGCATTACCTAGAAATTCACCAGAGAATCAACAGTATTACACACCTTAATTGATACAAGGCTCAATTATAATTATCCTGTCCCTTCAGACCCACATCCATACACCCCACACACACATGCACATCCATACAGCCACACACACATATACACAGACACGTGCACACACACAGAGATACAACTAACACTCTAACAGACAAAGATGGCTGCATAAATTGATCATAAAACGGGATATTGAAACCTGTCACACACATAGCATGTTTATGTAATGTGTCTTGTAAGGTGACCTCATCTGCTTGATGGGGCCTTAAAAGCCAAGAGAGAACTTGTGTAACGTGTTACAGTTTGTCCCTAATATGTCAGCCTGACATCAGAGGACATGAAGCCCCACATCATCATCATATGTAATGTGGCAGCTGGCTGCATGCCCTACAAAATGACATATTCACAAGCAGGACTCGCTTCCGTCCCTAATAAGCCTTATGGATTCTGTGGACATGAAGCACCATGTTTACTTGCTTACTCACAAGCAGGACTATAGTTCTGATCATGACAGTATAAACATATTTTATGTGTCAATGAAATCAGTCTTCAGTGACACAATTTTGTTGGAGTAGATTCATCTATTCTTGAGTATGATTATTTGTGCCTCATCCGAGCAGCCTCAGCATATGGATTAGTGGATGGAAAGACAGTAGCCTGCGTTAGATGAGAATGACTGATTCTTATTGAATGCCCTTGCAGTTGACCATGAAAGTCATGGTAAAATGCAAGTAAAAGTCAGAAAGTTCAATGAATTGAGAAGGCATAATTTTCATGGCAGCAGGCAAAGCATGTAATTTGTAAAGCTGTATTCTGATCTATTCCATACTTCAAAACAGGAGTATTGCTTTTGATTCCCAGGAAAGGGGACTGTAATTTGTGTATCCGTGGTACCCCACAGCAGACAGGTAAAGTTATGACAACAAAGGATGCATTATATATATGTAAATAAATGGTATTCAGCAGTCAGGATTGAAATGCAAAGTTAAAGGCTCTACTTACAGCAGCAGCCTCACTCAAAATTTGTTTTATGTGATAGTGGGAGAATGTAATATGGAAAAATAAGCAAGGCCCAGATCAGGCATCGAGGCCAAGGCTTTGAAGTTCAGCTTGAGCCAGACTGGCAGTACATCAGCAACCCGATAACCCTCCAGATGAGGATGATGCCACACACCATGGAAACAACCAGAAGCGTTTCTGAAGCTACATCAAGACACCAATGAGGGACCCCATTATGCAACAGGGGAACCAGACACAAGTCCAACATCCTTACCAAACTGGAGGTATCACCCATTATTACTGAACGTCTCTTGGCCCATGTGTTGTTCAGGTAGGGCAGAAATTTGACCTTTGAACTGATGAGTGTGAATGTTTTCTGAATGATCACACATTAATGCTCAGTCTAGAACGTTGTCCAGAGTGAGGCAGATGATCAGGGCTAAGCTGACTGAATGACTATACCACGGCCAAAAAATAAGACGGCCCAGGCTGGATTTTGCTTTGGAATTGGAGGGTGCGGCAGTAATGTGACAGCTCTACATGGTGCTGGGATACAAGCAAATCAGATTTTTTTTAAATAAATATCACTGAATTATTTTTAAGGAAAACAATGGACAAAGGAGACAATCATGAACAGAAACCATGCACATCCCAAAACATACCCACTGACTATGTATTAATAACAGATTCTAAGTACACAGTCTTGTTGATATTAACTTCACAAGCTCAACATGCATGCATACAAAAACGATTGGGCTTTCTACAGAAGCCGGTACATTATATATATATATAATGTACCGGCTTCTGTAGAAAGCCCAATCGTTTTTGTATGCATGCATGTTATAATGTACCGGCTTCTGTAGAAAGCCCAATCGTTTTTGTATGCATGCATGTTGAGCTTGTGAAGTATGTGTATATATATATATATGACTTAGTGCTACAAGGTGTGCATGAAAACAGGACAAAGGGGGTAGAAAATAAAGTTGATGATACATTTAAACTAGTTGTGTTTTTAGAATGTGCACAATGCTAGGAAATATTTCTTAAAAGCAAAAGATAAAAACTTGCGCACTTTTGGAGATATTTGCTGACAAAGTCATAAAAGGCTGCATGTTGTACATCAGATATTACAACATGCATAGTTCACTGTGTCTTCAGTTTTGCACAAGTATGCACAAAATCAAGTCACACTATTAGTGCACATCTCCCCTACTATGTTTGTGCCAAAATTTTGTACACTCATATAATTTTACATATGATTATGACGTTGATTGTTGTAATATCTGATGGGCGACATAAACCCATAACTCAACATTTTTTTTATATAACAAGGAACACACCCTTTCATGCAATATACTATAATCAGCCATACAAGTGCATGCAAAAACACAGTGAGAAGATTTTTTCTCAGTTTGCATTTAATAACAAGTCATAAAAATTAAATGAAACAAATTTCTGTATTACATCAGTATTACAACAAAATAACATTTCCCCAATTTTAGCATAGAAAACATTCTGTTTGCTTAGATCAGTCTAACAAAACAAATGAGAATGACCTGATTTTATCAAGGTAATTAACTATTAAGTCCAGACCCCCCCCCTCCCCCTCCCCCAAGCTCTTTGACTGTTTGAGATGTGGATTCTCTGCGGC
Organism: Alviniconcha strummeri; assembly: GCA_963584105.1. Classification (NCBI taxonomy): domain Eukaryota; kingdom Metazoa; phylum Mollusca; class Gastropoda; family Provannidae; genus Alviniconcha; species Alviniconcha strummeri. The sequence continues at coordinate 23,515,476 of OY757541.1, read as the reverse complement.
CAGCCTCTCTCTGTACTGTCTGCAACTATCTGTTTTTGATGTCTTCCACCTTGCTGTACCACTTGGCTCAGGAGTACACTCAGTTCAGCATACCATGGTCTTGTCAATGAATTTGAAGTGTTACGAATATGAAATTATTAACCCAATAACCTGCAACTGTCCCAATACTGATATGCTCAGTACAAACATGTCAAACCTACACACCATGACTTCTACAAAATCAGTACTCAGTTTTCAGAACCGCTCTTAGTATTACTAACATCTGCTGGGCTTAATTAAACTTGAAAAGTTTAATGTTTTACGTCATATTACAACAACGTCTGACATAACTTTGACGACGAAAATTACTTCCAGGAAAAAAACTATAACTTCGTCACTCTCGCTCAGTTAACAAAATATTCTCGCAACACCACTAAACAGTCTACAAAAAGCATACACTTATAACTGATAAGTTTTTGAAGAAAAAGGGCACACATCCTGAATCAACAGTTGCATGTAAGATTTACAAGATATTGCCTTGTCGTAATGAAATTCTTCACGCTGTACTCGGCTAAGTATAAAAAACAGGTTTCAAATCTTCGGCGCGGGAAGATGCCACTTTTCACAGTACTTTCATTGCACACACCCAAATCGGCGGAAAACTTGAAAATAATCTCAACAAACTCTTGAAAAAGCGTACAGTGCATGTTCTACGTCAGACCACTGTACCGACGTCGCACCACTGAAGGAGACTACAACACACCTTTCAATGTTTCCGAACAAAGACACGCCATGCGGCCGGGAAAATGAATGCACTCGGGAAAGGTCACGTGACGTTCCGGATGTTGTCGATAAAAAAGAGACTGCTTTCTCGTTTGTTTTGTACAATATATTAGATAGCTTGTAGGGACGTCAGATATTACAACAATATCAAGGGGGATATGGTCAACCAGGCGACCACCCCTCCACCTCTGTGTCACCCCTCCCCTGTGGTCAACCAAGCGAGCACCCCTCCACCTCATCTCTCCCCTGTGGTCAACCAGGCGACCACCCCTCCACCTCTGTGTCACCCCTCCCCTGTGGTCAACCAGGCGACCACCCCTCCACCTCACCGCTCCCCTGTGGTCAACCAGGCGACCACCCCTCCACCTCTGTGTCACCCCTCCCCTGTCAACCAGGCGACCACCCCGCCACCTCACCGCTCCCCTGTGGTCAACCAGGCGACCACCCCTCCACCGCTGTGTCACCCCTCCCCAGTGACCAACCAGACCACCATCTAGTGAACCATCTTGGTGATCTCCGCTGGTTGCAGTCCCTGTCTCCCGTTCACTGTCGGCTCGCCTCCTGTCGTCAGCAGCCCCTCGTCTCCACCGCTCTCACCGACCTGCAGCTCAGCACCCCGCCCAAGGAAAGCAACGCACGTCATCGTGGGTGTGTGGAACGCCAGGTCGGCTGTCAACAAGGCCCTGGAGGTGAACGACATGATTGTGGAGAGAGACCTGGATGTACTGTGTCTCACCGAGACTTGGCTTAGGGAGGAGGGGGATGACGTCAGCATTGGTGAGATGACTCCACCAGGATTCTCCTTCCTCCACAGACCGCGGGAGTCGGGAAGAGGTGGTGGTGTTGCTCTCATCTTCCGACAACATCTCAATGTACGATTATGCAAGCATCGTTCTTTTAGCTCGTTTGAGAACATTGAAGTGTGCATAACAAGAGGCAAACAAACTATACGACTTGGTTGTGTATATCGCCCACCTCCATCAGCCGGAAACAAACTTACAACTTGTGATTTCATGCGATGAATTTGGCATGTTTCTTTCTGATGACAGCATTCCTGCCGAGAACGTGCTTGTTGTTGGTGACTTTAACTTCCACATGGATAAGCCCAACGACCCGGATACTACCACTAGACACGGCGTTTTGTTCAATTGTACAACCCGCTAGGCTTTGATCAGTTTGTCACTGAGCCGACGCATGTAAAAGGTCACATTTTAGACATTGTTTTGTGTAGAGCGAGAACGCTTGTAACTTCTGTCAATGTTGATAACCTGTACATGTCGGATCACTTCTTGCTTACGATCGGAACCGACCTCTCGAGGCCCCGGGTTCCCCGCAAGGTGGTGAAATGCAGAAATGTTAAAGGCATTGACAGATCACTGTTCCGAGCTGATATCGCTCAGTCCCCCCTTGTGATAGGCTCTCCCGATGGTGTTGATGACCTTCTTGATCTGTACAATGCGACCCTTCTGGGTCTCCTAAACAAGCATGCACCAGAAAAAGAGAAAGTCGTTCCCGACCGTCCCAGCTCCCCTTGGATAAACGAGGCTGTCATCAAGGCGAAGCAGGCCAGGAGGCGCGCGGAACGAAAGAAACGGAAAACCGGCCTTGTAGTTCACATTGAGATATACAAACAGGCAAGGAACAACGTAACAAAGCTCATTAAGCAGGCCAAAGCCTCCCATTTCCATGCAAAATTAAAGGATGCCGAAACAGATTCGAAGAAAATGTTTTCTCTTCTCAGCACGCTGCTAAACAGAGAGAACAGGTCCGATTCTCCGCCAGACATGATACCCCAAGAAGCTGCTAAATCGTTTTCCCGATTCTTTCAAGAAAAAATCCAGACGATTAGGAAAGAATTTAATGACGATCCGTTAGACACGACAGAAAACTTCGCTTCCAGTGTTCACTCCAGTGACTTGCTCTCTAGTTTTTACGCTCTCTCCGAAGACCAAATCCTGAAACTCATTCGCGAGTCAAAGTCAACCACAGCGACCGTAGACCCGGCTCCAACCAAACTCGTTCTTGAATTCACTGACGTTCTTCTGCCTGTGTTTCAGAAAATAGTCAATCTGAGTCTCACATCTGGCACTGTACCAATTGCTTTCAAAAAAGCAGTGGTTAAACCATTGATAAAAAAGCCAAATCTCGACCCCGAGGTCCTCGGTAACTACCGTCCGGTGTCCAACCTACCCTATTTGTCCAAGATCCTTGAGAGAGCGGTTGCCGACCAGCTGCAGGCACACCTCGACACAAACGGTTTGCATGTCAAGTTTCAGTCGGCATACAGACGTGGTCATAGCACTGAGACAGCCCTCCTTCGCATACTTAACGATTTGTTGGTAATGATTGATGGAGGAAACAATGCTATTCTCGTGTTGCTGGATCTGAGTGCTGCCTTTGACACTCTTGATCACACGTTGCTCCTCCAGAGACTTCATGCAGAAATCGGCCTGGATGGTTCCGCTCTTGATTGGTTCTCATCATACTTGTCGTGCAGATCACAGCAAGTCCTTGTAGGACATGCCCTTTCAGCAGAAACGCCCCTTCTTTGTGGCGTTCCGCAGGGATCGGTGCTCGGTCCTCTTCTCTTTTCTCTTTACACTAGGCAGTTGGCAGACCTTATTGATAAGTTCTGCATAGACTATCACTTTTTTGCAGACGATTCTGAACTGTACTCGTGCCTACCAACTGAACCTGAGTCTGCGCTGAGTGCGTTGAGAAATGTTGAGTCGTGCTGTCGACAGATAAAAATATGGATGACGAAAAACAAACTGAAACTCAATGAGCAAAAAACTGAAGTACTCCTCTGTGGGCCATCATCTAGAAGAGAAACTGTCCCTGTTGACTGCCTTTCAGTTGGCGAAGCGTCTATTCCGTTCTCCAACGTGGTGAAAACACTTGGAGTAACTTTGGACGCGGAGCTTTCCATGGAACAACATGTCTCAGCCGTTGTCAGATCTTGTTTTTTCCACATCAGATCTCTGAGTAAAGTCCGTCCATACATCACCTACAAAGCTACAAGCAGCATTGCTGTCTGTCTGATTTTGTCAAAGCTTGACTACTGCAATAGCCTTCTGTCGGGACTGCCCCAAAAACAGATTAAACGTCTACAGGCAGTGCAAAATGCTGCTGCAAGAACTGTCATGAAATGCAAAAAAACAGATCACATCACTCCCATTCTTAGGCAGCTTCATTGGCTTCCTATCCAGAAACGGATCCGCCACAAAATTCTCTCTGCCACTTACCGGTCAGTTCATGATAACACCCCCCTCTACCTCTCTGATCTTCTCCAAAAACACAACCCTTCTCGCCTTCTCAGATCAGCATCTAGATCTCTCCTTGATGTTCCCGGGCCCATGGATTCCAAGACAAAGCGGTACGGCCAGCGAGCCTTCAGATATGTCGCTCCCTCCCTCTGGAATGTCCTCCCCGAGAGCATCAAGGAGAAGGACTCCATTCAGTCTTTCAGACCTTCGCTGAAAACCCATTTCTTTACCCAGGGATGATAGTCAATGCGATTGTGTACGTGCGCCGGCGCTGGTGTGTGTGTTAAGTGAAGCTGATGTTGCCATAATTACTCTGTGTGTGTGTGTGTGTGTGTGTGTGTGTGTGTGTGTGTGTGTGTGTGTGTGTGTGTGTGTGTGTGTGTGTGTGATATTTTTTTTTCTTCTGTTATCATTATTTGTAACTCTGTATATATTTTTACATTTAACTGTTATGCATAGTTCCACTTTTGGAAAGGGGTGGGTGGGTATGAGTGCATGTCCTTTGGTAGTTTTAGCTTGCGAGAGCTTACATGTATGCACTGTGTGTATCTGGCGCTGTGAACACGCAAGGTTTTGTGTGGAAGTTGTTTTATGCGCTATATATAAATTTTCATTCAATCATTCATTCATTCAATTGCTCAAAAGTGTTTGAACAAGAAAGGTCAGAAGTTATATGTTGCTTTTGTGGACTTCAAAAAGGCTTTCAACTCTGTGCACCACGATAAACTGTTACAAGTTATGCAAAAAGAGGGAGTCCAAGGGAAATTCTTTGCCTCTATAAAATCTATGTATGATTATTTGGTGTCTTGTGTCAGGGAAAACGGTGAATACTCTGATTTTTTCGATTGTCCCGTTGGTGTCCGCCAGGGGTGTGTATTAAGTCCTACAATTTTCTCCCTGTTCATTAATCAGCTTGCCAATTATATTACGGATACAGGTAGACATGGTATACAACTCTTGTCGGGACTCGTTGAATTGTTCATACTCCTTTTTGCAGATGATGTAGCTCTGTTGGCAACCACTCCTTATGGTTTACAAAACCAACTGAATTCTCTGAAAGCATGCTGTGGTAGACTGCACATGGAAGTAAACAGAGATAAAACAAAAGTTATGGTGTTCCGAAAAGGCGGCTACCTGTCAAAACATGAAAAATGGTATTATGATGGCATTGA
>OY757541.1:23360930-23510076 GCA_963584105.1 Alviniconcha strummeri | reverse complement strand
GGTTTTGTTGGGAGTATTTCTAATATTCTTTGCGCTTTGTGAGGTAAGGAGCAACGTATAGATAGCCCATAATCCACATACTCTCTGTCTGTCTCTGTCTCTCCGTCTCTGTCTGTCTGTCTGTCTGTCTGTCTGTCTGTCTGTCTGTCTGTCTGTCTCTCTCTCTCTCTCACACACACACACACACACACACACACACACACACACACACACACACACACACACACACACACACACACACACACACACACACACGCACGCACGCACGCACGCACGCACGCACGCACGCACGCACGCACGCACACCTCATTTATTTAATCCGTCGCCATCGAAACTAAGTTGAGAAAATCGATATAAAATGTAGTCAGCATTTTAAAGCAAAATCATTGGATTTAAACTTTTACTAGTTTTCGCCTAACCTCGGACGAAGATTGTTTTGACTAAGGCCAGTCATTTAAACCGCCCTACGGGACCTCTGAAAACGTACCCAGTGCTGTTCTCAGTATCCAAAACCGACCGTTGAAGACGCCCTGTGACTGCACGGCAGTATGGCGGAGGGGTCCTAAGAACGAACAGGGTAGCCCAGCGGAAGCTCGTGCACTGCCCACGGAAATCAACGTAGTGTATCTTGTTCATGGTTGAGGAGAAACCTGACAACCCTGATGGGAAATCTTTTCCCTAGTCCGCAATAGTATAATGTGGATGCCGATGCGACTGCATAAAGTCTCACAAAAATTGGTCACGGAGTCAATATAGCGTTTATTCAAAGGTAAAAACCAACAGAGAAGAACAAGAGAAAGAAAAACGAACAACAAGCTAAAGACTGCAATAATAACCAAAACTCACTGATTGCGGTTGGGGAATTTATAAAATATCCAAAAATGAAACTCCATTGTAAATTTACTCTCAAAAACACAAAGTTAATCATTATTTTATCTTTTGTGTCTTTTAATATCTGCGGCAATTTTCGCGAATTGCTCAGTCTGTTTTATGCGTTCTGCTGAATGGCTAGCAGGCAAAACGGATTCCGAGATCAAGCTTCTCATTCAAGAAAACTGCAAACCGCAGGATCTCAGAGTGTACACTGATGGCTCAGTTACCAAAAATCTGTCAGGGTAGGGCTTCACTGTCAAGCAATGTACGATCACAATCTATGAAGACAATGCAGCTTATACGGTCTCAACCTCCAACTTATCAGTGGAGGTGAAATAATCACACATGCCCTCCGTTGGATTGCCTCAAGACGTGACAGTCAGATCACACATAATCCTCACAGCAAAAATGGACTCACTAAAAAAAAAAAAAAAAAAAGTGAAAACTGGAATGGGGAGCCCACACTGACGTATGTCAATGTTCCATACCCACCTTCGAAAACTCCTAAGTACTGCCCTGGACATGCCTGGGTGAAGGGAACTGATCGAGCAGGTAAATTAGCTGTCAAAGCAACCATCACAAGTGGCTTGCGTCTCGCAAGATCTGATGTGATGTGAAGCTTCAGACACTACCTGCGGGCACAAAGCCAAGGATATCACATTCTCGATCCCCTGAGACGTACAAAGAAGAAGCACCCGACGATCTTCCTTGAAAGGAGGGGAAAGGGCCATCCTGAATCAGATTTGGAGCTGTTTCATAGGCAACCCTTGGGAATTTTCTGGGAGAAGGGGTGGAGTGCATACAAGCATTTCCGAGCGCATAGATTCCGTCTTGAACTGAACTCATGTTGTAAACTTAGTGTACGCCTGTCCATTTAACTTTGTACGTACAAAGATATCGACTGCTCATGCCCGGCAGATTCTTGGAATCTAAACATTTTTTTTCAAGTTTTACCGACATGAACTGAGTGCATAAATCACTCCGGTGTGTGTCTGTCCGTCTGTCTCACAGGCCAATGTGGGGGACACGTGCACGTCCAAGTCGGAGTGTGCCGCAGACGAGTGTTGCCAGATCATCAACATCGTGGTGATGAGCAGAAAGAGACAGGCAGCCATCCTGCCCCTCAATCAGCATGAAGCAGGTACGCCCTCTAAGTATGCTGGAGGCGTGTGCCGCTTGTCCCCTCTGCCTCGTCTTTGTCTTACTCGTTCACAATGAAATATTTCCACAGTACGGCGGGTGTGTGTTTTTTGGTGTGTTTTTTTTTTTTCGTTTTTTTCTTCTTCTTTTTTCGTTTTTTTTTTTTTTTTCGTTTTGGTGGTGGTACTTTTGTTTTCAAACTAATACATTTACCCATGCTTGCACTGCCACTTTTCGAGTAGTCATAACGGATGATCTTGCTAGTACTGACTTCTGCAGAAAAAAGAAAGAAAAAACAAACAAACAAAAGATGTTCATTTTAATTTTCTCACGTGACAACTGTGTGGCCCAAGACAACAGCTGGTATGCTACATTTTGACTGTAGTGACATACGCTCTGGTGCTAGCCAATGTCAAACCATGCCAGTACATAAACTGGATGATCACAGCTTTGTTTTCGTCTCTGTTCACCCACAGGCACATGCCAAAAGTACAAACAGGAGGGTGCCAGCTGCGTGTCCTACGAGGTCTTGAACGGCTTCTGCGGTTGTGCATCGGGACTTTCGTGTCGCTCTGTCTACGTCGGCACGCCCAGTCCTCCGATCGCGCCACTTCGCCGAGACATGCGGCCGGGATACGCCTCTTATTGTACTGCGACCGCTCCCTAACCTTGACCTAACCTCTGTCTGACCCAAATACCAGCCAGCGTTTCTTTGTCGGTTTTTTTCTTCTTCTTCTTTTTTTTTCTTCTTCTTTTTTTCTTTTCTTTTTCTTTTAAAAATAATTATTATTTATTCGTTTTATGTCTGTGTGTGTGTGTGTGTGTGTGTGTGTGTGTGTGTGTGTGTGTGTGTGTGTGTGTGTGTGTGTGTGTGTGTGTGTGTATGTGTGTCTCGTTTGTTTTAGTGTTGTTCCAAAACGAAATGCAAATCATCAGAAAAACTCCGAAAATCATGTCAGTGACTGACGGGTTCAGATTAAAAATGTGAAAATGACTTCAACCAAGCATACTTTTTATATACTTCTGTGTGTGTGTGTGTGTGTGTGTGTGTGTGTGTGTGCGTGTGCGTGTGTGTGTGTGTGTGTGTGTGTGTGAGTGGGTCAGTGTCGTGCCGCGCGCGCGTGTGATGCGTACGTGTGTGTGTGTGTGTTTGCGACTTTATTTCTTTTTTTTCTTTTTAAAATCATACCCAGAGATTTGCTGCTCTTGTCTTATTTGGAATAATGTACGTGTTTCTTGAACCAGACTCGGAAGTAGACCTATACCGCTCACAAACTCCAAGCACTGGATTACGACACCCTTTCTCCAACCCGGCACTGCCTTAACTGGTTATGCCATAGGTTTCGGGAAAATGTAAGGTAACGGACAGTTTTCACTTGGCGCTCAAATAGCAGTAAGCAGTTTGTAACCGGTGTTGGGGGGGGGGGGGGTGAGGGGGCATGGACTAACGAACCATGGCCTGAGGGTCCAGGAGAGTGAAGAGAGGCAATCACACGTGACATAATGCGGAGACAGAAGTATAGTCTTTATTCAGGACCACCAGGTATCCAAATAAACAAAGAAAGGAGAAGGGAAAGGAAACCCTCATGAGTTTGACAGAGGTCTCAAAACCAAAATGGTATGACAAAAACCTGACTGATTCTCTCAAAGTATACTGGTGGACTGACACTGGAGAAGAACTGGTCAGTCACACCTGCCTACTAATCATAGCGAACAACTCACAGGTAACTGACCCACACAAAACACCAGTTGCATGTTTTTCTCAACTGACTTTGGCATTTTTGAAAAAAGGGAAAAGACTCCAGCTTTAAATACTAAAAACATACAACTAAAGCCATGGGACAACAACAACAACAACAAAATCTCATCTTTAAATAACTATCAATAAAACCCGGCTGAAACAATGGATTATTCCTTTGGATTAACAAACTTTGCTATTAGTTATTTAGCAAGAAAACATACCATGGCACATTAGTACTCTAAAATATATCTTTATCAAATTGTCAATGAATCATTTCTGTAAAAGCAATCTATTCATTTAATACTTTACACTCAGCTTTTAAATCAGTTTCATTTTAGTAACTTGTAGCCTTGTCGTACAGACACAACGATACCCGTGTCCAAACAACTCTTGATACAAATAAAATCCAAATTATTTTAACTGTTAATGTCACATTAATTTGGATTTTATACAAGTTGTATAACCAATGCAACATTGATCACAACACTAATAAATCACTCTGTCACACTGGCAACTCGAATTATATCAGGCATTTCTACTGATTATAAGCGTCCACGTTGCTAACGCCAGCGCTGAGAGTTAAAACTGAGAATTTATTTAGTTATTTTTTAACCGGTGCGGACGTGCCTCGTGTCGCTTCAGTATCTGCGTACTTCGACGCAATGTTGCTTCCACAATCTTATAAGAACGCATTATTGGGAGGGCGGCGCTAACCGGCTCCGTCAGGCGTGGCCGCCGGCTGTGCCTGCCGGGACAGCTGCGTGGAGATAAACTGAGTATCCCTTCAGTGGCGTAACCAGTTCTGGCAGAGTTTGGAGGAATGTGCCGGAAAGCGATGCTCGGAGTGCGTTCGGTCACTGAGTGGCACTGAAGCAGGGCAGAACGTGACCGCACTGAACCGAGCCGGTCAGGCTTCAATGCCGCCACCACTGACGAGTTACTTCCCGAATTTTCCCCCAGAACGTTGGTAAAGTTGCTTCTTTTAACTAATTATGTTCATATACCGAAGACCTGGTTACCAAAAGACACTAATCCCTAGTTGCTTTGACCATACCGAGGTCGAGTACCCTTGAACTTTCGATTTTGTATTAAAATCAGGTCAAAGGGCAATGGTATACGACAATCATTTTTCTTAATTTCTAATAAAAGTCTCTTCTGTTTCTTTCTTTGTATCAGTTTAGTCGTGTGTTTTTAACGTTGAAAATTTCCGAAATAGAAATGCACACCACTAATTTGGAGGCATCGTTTTTGTATTGCCACAATCAAAAACGGGAATAAACAGTGTGGAATTATGGGATTTACCCTTGGCCTTAAGCATGGCGGCTATACTGAGAAACGTGAGGACAGTCGGCAGTCTTGTTGCTTCTGTTCGCAACACTCTTCCAAGACTGAGTGCAGCAGCATTTGTGCACCACAATGGAAGCTCGAAACATCTGCATAGCCAAAGACAAATGTCGCAACCGTCTGTCTTGAAGGTAAAGGACCAGGGTTTTACATACTAGATCAGTAGATGTCTTGACCGGCAGTTTGACATTGACAAAATCACGATCATGTAATAATATTTACAAGAGTTGTGTCTTATTTGTCTTCCAGCTGCAAGATACTTTTCAGTTTTAGTGTCTGAAATTATTTCTTTTATTTAACGTCGATTTTTTGCTCTCTTTTGGGTCGCACTTTTTATCTGGAATACCACTTTGCTCGGGAAGCAATGATTTGTTCCTAGGCACATTTTCAGATTGACTTTGTGGAACTTTGGTTTTACCTCGTTTAATCATGGATCGCATTGAACGAGCTCTCGTCCTGAGGCTAAATTTATAATGTCAATGTGCGGGTTAAACAAACATTGTCTGCATTAAAAGTTTTGTGATTGAACGTGCCGTAGATTTTATAATGATTTTATCACAGGACTTTCTCAGACACTGTAACAAACACTGTTTTCATGATGCCTTTTACTAGTTTTAGTATGACATCATTGATAGGAATTAGGATACCAGTACTTCTGAGTTTTGTGTACATCACTAGTACATGTCATGAAGAAATTATTTGTCAGTGACACTGACAGTTTTGTTTTAGTTTTTTAATCTGGAGAGTGTGTTTGAAAGAATTAATTTTCCTAAATCTTTCAATTTCATGGACATGGGGAACAGCATAAAATATACAAAAATTAATTGATATTGTCTGAAATTCCCAAGACAAACAATGAAATGATGGCAGAATCATTTTGATGTCATCACAATATTAATAGTTTGATGTCAAGACTATTGGGTGGTTCAGTGAAGCTGGTTTGCACGAGTGAATCCCCTTTGTTTTCTTTCACACAAGAAGTCGTGAAAGGTCGCAGTGTCACTTCCAGTTCCAGGCCAATTTCTGAGTAGGTGTTGCTTCATGCTGTGTATAACAATGGAAGTTGAACCTAGAACTGCGAAGCAGTACAAATGCCACCACAGTTGCAGTTGCAAAAATTACCTGGGAAAGGGGATGGAGAGTGGAAAAAAGTGTCTTTGCGTAATTTTTTGGCTGACCAGAAGATCACGATTTCGTGGAAAAATTGCATTTTGGGGCATCCTATTGGGCAATTCAGGTGGGGTTGTTAACTCCCTTGACTTTTGCCCGGCATCGCTTAAGTCCCTTGGCTGCTTTTACTTCCGGTGCGTACTTTCTTCATAATGCAAGGTGGTGACAGTGAATTTGCGAATTTTACACTGCCAACGTTAAAGACATTTTTGAGGCACGTAGTCATAATGTGTCTGGAAATAAGCAATAACTTGTTGCTCATGCTTTAGGATGCCCAAAACGCATTTTTTCTATGAACTCGTGATCTTCTGATCAGCCCAAAAACAATGCAAAGACACTTTCTGTTCACCCTCCATCCCCTTTCCACAGTAATTTTTGCAACCGCAGCGGTATTGGCATTTGTACGGCTTCGCAATTCTAATTTCAACTTCCACTGTTATACACAGCGTGAAGCAACGCCTACTCAGAAATCGGCCCGGAAGTGCACTGTGACCTCTCGCAACTTCTTTCGCAAAAGATTACAAAGCGCATTCACTCTAGCAAACCAGCTTCACTGAATTGCCCAATAGCACAAGTAACAATTTATTGCTTGTTGCCAGACACGTTCTGACTATTGGCCTCAAAAAGTGCCTTTAAAGTTGGCAGTGTAAAATTCAAAATTTTACTGTCACCACCTTTCATTGTGAAGAAAGTATGCACCGGAAGTAAAAGCAGCCAAGGGACTTAGTGATGCCTGGCAAAAGTCAGGGGCGGTAACAACCCAGCCTGAACCACCCAATAGAAAGGAGAAGGGTAAAAAATGGCTCTAGAAATAGTAACTGATAACAAAACTAGAAGAAGAAAAATACTCAATATACGTACATGACAAGAGAACACAGGACAGGACATGTGTCTTGTTTTGTGTTATGTCATTTTCTTCTTCTTTTTTTTGTAACTTGGACTGGTAACAGGGTTTGCTCCCATTGCAAAATCTTTACGTCAGTATTGTGCTTTGGGGGTGCTGTATGCATTTGAGCCACATTGCTACATCACCATATATATTTATGCAAAATGACTGAACACTGATTGAACAAGTTATGGCTCACTGGTGGTTGCTGCGGCACTCACAACTAGCTCTACTTATGAACTCCATTTTATCTCAACCATGGCTACACACTCCTCCCCAGCATGCACTGCAAGTCAAGTCAGAGAAGGGTGGAATCTGGATGACAAAATAAATGCGTAAGCTACTGTAATTTTTAGTCTGTAAGGTGATACTTTCCCCCCTAAAATCTGATTCATGTGCCTTGTAATCAGTAGCATCCTGATTGTGACTAAAATTCACGTACTTTCCAACGAATGATAATATTTATTTGAACCAAATCCTGATTAGTCCATATCTGGAAGAAGAATCAGTCTCCATATTACTTTTGTTAGTCTGGCCAGAAATTGCATATCTTGCCAAACTGATCAGTGATAACTTCTGGTCATTTGACAGAGGACAAGATTCCAGACAGGGAATTTGGAATGAGCCAGTACGCTTGGTCTAATTGTCAGTATGCAGAATTTACTCAAATGTAGAAGACTACTAAATCAAAAACAAGACGTGTGTTGTCACCAAATACAAATAAGAGAAACTGGCAGCAGCCTCAATTTCAACTTCATCTTATTACCAAATCCCGCAATCCATGGTAGACGAGAACTGGGTTTGCCAGATTGTCAGCTGCAGTTCATCTTTAGAAAATGATGCTGCGTATGATGTTCTGGTCTGTTCAGACTCTTTGTGAATGACAAATTTACTGAGTGTTTCCACTTTTTTGTGCATGGATAGACTTTCTTTTTACTTTTTTTGTCTGGTCACTTTATAGATCATGAGATCTATCATTTTGGCTTTGTTTGTGCGCTAATTCTATGCATTTTTCCTACTACTGATACAAAATATGTTATGTTTCCCATCAGTTGATGCACATTTCTGAAAGGCAGCACATACCCAGACAGATAAAATATGCATTCTTTCATGTGCTGTTTCTCCTATTGGAGTAAACAGCCCATTGAAGAATGAATGAATGAGAATGAAACACATGTGCTTTTCTGTTTTTTCAAGATTATGCAATCAAAGCAGAGATAGATTTGGAGTTACTAGTAATACTACCATTTGTCTTCGGAGGACCAAAATAAAAAGAACACTTAACTCAATAGGCAAGAAGCCAACTACACAGATGCAGGTCGTAGCTGGTAAACCTGGGTAACCAGGTGGAGAGAGCTGCACACAAGTCTGGATGTCTACAAATTACAATAGGAAACTAGTAAAGCTGTTACTGGACACATAAAAGGAAAAGTTCCTGATACTTCTTTTTTCATTGATAGGAGTAGTCTACCAGAACCAGATGTTTAAATATTTAACTGCTAGCCGTTTGCATAATGTGCATGTTTCTGGTGTGTCACTGGCCAGTATGTTTTTCTGTATTTAGATATTTTTTTTACTATTATTATTAGAAAATTGCATCTGAAATATTTCATGTAGTAGTATTGAATCACTACACTGAGAAAAAGATTGTCACCCAACACCTTGCACCTCGGTCCATCGCTGAGCATTATTAGTCAGCTACTGGTCTCGTCCACTATAGTGAGGTACACATTGCACAATTAGGAGATTTATTCAAAGAAAGATAAAATTATTCACATAATCATCATTTTAGTCACTTGACAAATTATTAGGCCTGAGCAGATTATGTATGTGAGACAACACCATTGTGACTTGTTTGCAGTTCGAGTCTACAAAAATGTGTGTAAAACAACAAAATGTAATGACATAATATGACCCATTCTCAAAACCTGAACTCGGCTAATGGTCTCATGTTTGCCCATGCTAAAAGTAAACCTATGATTATGCTATGCATCTCAATTTTGTTTTATTGTGTTGTACATTCAATAAAGAAATACATATGATAACCATGTGTTTTTTACTTGAGCGAAAGTGCGGTTTATTTGTGTGAATGAACTGAAATTTGTGTAAATACTCCACGTGAAGACGTGACGCCGGCACTGATGTTTAAATGAACTTAAAGTGACTCGCCACTACTGAGTTCTGTCAAGAACTAAATTGTTTTATGGATGAATAATACTTTTATTCTTCATCCCATTTTTTTAAAAGTGGAAACTTTTGACGTGTTATTTATATTATGGAGTACTGAATATTGGCGATCAGTTGTGACGTGTCCCGTCATCGGTCAGAATAATTTCTAAAAAGCTCGACTCGGCTCATAGGTGAATAAATTTCTGTAACAAGTCCATCAGTGTGTGTGTCTTTACAGCAGGAATAGTCTGCATCGTTTATTTCAACTGTTCTGTGGTTTATTTAGCTTTACTCTCCATGTTTTTATTTCGACGATAGTGTCTTGTCATGTCATCACGACCAATCAAATTTGAAACCCAAACAAACTACTCAATGCAGCAATATGTTCCAATCCTAGTTTTGTAGTACCAGGTGACCCGGAAGTAGTCATCTTTGTTTTGATGTAAAAAAAAAAATGGCAAAAACCAGGCATGGTTAGCGATTTACTTGTCATCGACAAATCATGTCCAAACATTACATCACGTCCAATCACACTTACAGCACTTTTACACAAGTTTCACACTATTTAGTGACTAAATCATGGCTAATTTGCATGTATGGAATGATCAATGTGGCAACAATGTAGTCCACGTCGAAGGCTGATACTGTGATAGTTTCGGTTGCACACTGTTCAAATTTGAAGATGAGTTCAGAGTGACAAAAAGCGAATTCCTGTCATAATCACAACCGAGCACTTACCAACTTTACCAAATTAGGACTGAGATTTCATCAAAATGCTTCTTTAATTAAAAAAATGCTTATTTCACCTATCTTGTTTCAGCTTTTCAAACAGAATTTGGCGACTTTGTTTTAAAAATGGAGAGAGAGAAAGGACAATGAAAGAAAAGAAAAAGAACAATAATAGAGGTATAATAGTAATACAGTAATAGTTTTTAGCACCCTGCTATATCTGCCATGCTTTTATGATGCTGCAGTGTCAAAGTTTTGACTGCATCAAAGTAGAAGTAAATCAAATGTCAAAAATGTATCACATAATTCATTAATAGACTGTTTTGAGATTTTTGATTGGACGTGATGATGACAACAAAATCTTAATCTCACATTGAAATTACTGCATTTTTTTTTCTTTCTGGTTGTTTTACTGCATATGAAATAAACAGTATTTGTACCAAGTATAAGCTGTGTTTGTTAATTACAGTCAGTATTTTGTTTAATGTAAAGCACAAATAATTAAAGGACTTTTGTTGGACGTTACTGATGACATGACATTTTCATTCAAAATCAATGAAAAAAATTCTTTTATGAGATAAGTCTTATTTCAGCTGGTGAAACAGCAACACACATCTTTCAGTTAATGTATATTTAACAACATATGCTGATTATGTTAATACTTTGTTTGACTACTTTTCATGTCATCAGTCACATCCAATCAAGGTAGGCAGTTTCAATAAAATTGCCTTCAACATCAACAATTGGCCACAAACTATCTTCTAGCTCTTATATTTAGACAATATAAAAGTTAGACAACCCACTAATACTAAGATTTCCATTTATATATGCTACTGATTTATTCCCTCTTGTGTCATACTTCATAGATGACATTCTGAGAATGGGTCATTAATATACATTCCATAAATAGCTGCACCCCATGGGTAGATCCCAAATCTATTTTAAGGCCACTACAGTTAGCCTTTAATTGGTGTATTTTAAAAGGGCTAAAGCAGAAATTAATGCTAGAAAAAAAATCATACCTAAAACAATAAGAATTCATGCCAAAAATGTTTTTTTAGGGAAACCTGCATGGGCTAGTTCCTTTAATGCAAGTGTTGTTCCTGTTATACTTACAGAGTTTATGCATATTTTATACAGATTTGAATGCCACTGCACATAATGACCTAGCATTTTTTGGACAATGAACAAAACAACAACAGAGAGCACCAATTTTAGTTTCAACTGAATACCTGGGAAACATGTGAAGCATGTTTACACACAGCTATCGCCTGTTGTAGTCACTTAATTGTGAACACAGCCATTGCTGTTACACTCATGTGTAGGAACTACGCTTGAACGCAGTCATTCCTGCACGCTTCTACACCATATTTTGGCTGAGAAAAAGTTAATGTTCCTAAAGATTTGCAAGTGAAAGATTCACCATATTGGTTGCTTGAGTTGTAAACTGTGGCGAAAAGTTTGACAACTGAGGCTGTGCCAATAAATGGGAATGGATATCAGTAAACAGTAGCTGGATTTGGTCTAGTTTGTCAGAGATGTGAAAAGCCAGTGGGACACTCAACTTCATTTGTTTGTAGAAATGATATTTGTGGTTTTCAAAAATATTATTAAAAAAATTAAATTAAGATTTTAAGAAGTAATAAACAGCTGTGCAACCCCAAACAATGACATACTCATCAGTATGATAGTCACTTTATGAAAGAAGACCAGTTAAGCTGGAAGTGAAAGTTTGTGAGGAGATAAAAGAAACCTATAATGGAACACATTGGTGCATGGTTTCATTATGTTGCAGTTCCTGATCTTGATTTCATACGTCACAGGACCTAACCTTTGGGTTAGATGCATAAAAGAGGGTTTGTGCGCTTGAGTTAGATGGTTCATGGGGTGGAAATCAGTCGTTTGAAGTCCTGAAGTGTGGGTCCTTCACATGGTTGTCACTAAGGTGGTTCCAGTTGGTGGCACTGAAGATGAAAAAGTTCACTTTATTTCCATAAAATTGCCTTAGGGGTAGCCTCAGATTGCATAGATTTTGATCTTTGAGGGTGATTTTCTTTTTTTTTTCTTCTTTTTTTTCCTCTTTTTTTTTGGGGGGGGGGGGGGGGGGGAGGGGCATGCCCCTGGACTCCTTAGATTTCAGAGTTTTTCCATCCAATCAGTTCCCAAGCCTGAGTGGAGTTCTGTGCCATGCAAAAGGGGTTTCACTTTCAGAGCAGTCCAGGCTTTTGCAAGATGGGGTGCCATAAATATTGTATATTATTAGTATTAATATTATTGTCTTTAAAGTGCATAACAATCTTAGTGTGTGCTGTGCACACAACGTGACAAAGGCAGGACAGCAAGTCTGCACAAGTGTTGACTCAGAGAAACTGAAAACACTTGATCTGTCATCCTATTCAATCCAGAAGTTGTATCCTAGCGACAGGATTTACAGTTCAGCATATTAGCCAAGCGGCAACAGACCCCAGTTCTCATGTTGTTAATTTTACAACTAAATAGTAAATGACCAGTACTACAGTAGTTCTGACAAAATCACAATGGGGAAATTCAAAGCAGATAAAAACCTGGCATGGTTTATCTTGGTGAACAAAATTCAGATTATATATATATTCATGAGCCAGTGCCAAAATTTTCTGCACAAACTGGGATGAAAAGGAGAAAACACCCACCCACATATGGGCCAAATAGAACTAATTTTAAAATATCCATTCATGTTACTGTTATGTAACATTAACAGTGACCTCAGTTTTTTGTACAGGATTAACTATTTGTATTATTACTAGTAATACTGAAAATGGAAAAACAGTTTCTTTAAAAAAGTTTTTTTTATTGTTGTCTTTTGTAAGCTCTGCAACATGATGACAAAGTTAAATAGATTTATAATGTATGTCATACATGTCCACCATCACACATGATCTGTTTGCTTAACAGAAATATATTTTCAAAGTAAATTAAGTGTAAAACAGACCTCTAGATGTAAGTAATCATTGATTACTCTCATGACTGATGTGGCAGTAACTGTCTGTTAGAAGTGCATGATGTATTTAAAACTATAATGTTTTTGTTTATTTAAACTACAACTTACAAGACATTGTCATTGAAAAGATCACTTTTTACACGAAAATGCATGTGTGTGGTATGGTTCTCTGGGGGGGGGGGGGGGTACGTATTTTACTGCTAAGTGTACTGTTAGTGTTATACAAGTTATTGATTGAGAAATTACTTTGTTTAGAAAAACTTCTCTTTTTTTCATCAGCCCTCATGGCAAGGTCACAGGCAGGTGCGACAGATGGCCACAAAGAACTCTCCTCAGGAAGAAATTAAAGACAGAGTTCTGAAAGTGTTGTCAACATATGATAAGATCAATGCTGAGAAGGTAGAGTCTTCCTACACTGAATGGAATGGTAAACTGCAGCAGCTAATACTTGCACAAGTCAATGCAGGTATACTGATGATTTGGAGTCTGAGAATTGCTTTAGTTATGTTTAAATTGTCATGCTTTTGAAATGTTGATGACAGTTTTTGCCAACTAAGACCTCCAGTTTTAGGTAACTGGTTTGTCACCGAAAGCAAAGCAAACTAACAACAAAGACTGGTTGCTGAGATCTATGCAAGTATTAGCTGCCTGCAGTTTAATCATGTTATGTTTGACGAGTTCTGTTTTTGAATTCCACAAGTACTTTTTGTATCTGTCTCCAGACCCTTTTCGCACAGCCAGCACGAGCATACAGCGAAAAACCTCCACTGACATTAGACATGGTACAACAGCGAATTTTGCTTGTTCTAAGACTGTATGACAAAATTGACCCTGAAAAGGTAGGTTTTTTTGCCATTTTGTATGTGGAAATTAGCATTTGAAGAAACTGTAGCACTACTAACTGCCTGTGCCAAAAGGGTCTGGATATAATTTATATGTTTAAGACTGCAGACATATATATATACAATTTATGAACTCCACTGAGTTTTTCCCTTTACTAAATTATTTTTACAGTAAACTGACTGCATAATGCTAATAGTAATACTAGTTTTAGTGACTTGACAGAAATGTTAAATGGCAGTAGTGCAGGAAAGAAAAATGTTTAATAAAGTTGTTAGTTTGGACAAGTTCTTGTTAAGTTCTAAGTTTACACTGTTCAATTTGTTGTTATTAGATTATATCATGAATTGATTGTGTTGGTCAGTTAATTTTATACTGTATAATATATATAATATTTATGTTTTCTGCCAGGCTGACAAAAGCTGTAAGTTAAAGTTGGTATTTTTTCAGATGCTGTGTCTTACTCTTAGAAACTGTATGATTGATAACTTCCATTGATAGTTTTTGTTTTACATCGATCATCAATATGTTTAGTACCACACTGAACTTGAAGTGGCATAATATAATATTTAGGTGAAAACTGAAGTGTCTAACTGACTTCAGAGTGAGACTAAAAATATTCCTGTATTTGTATTCAGTTGCTATTTCTCTGGTGAAAGATACAGGGAAAATCTTATGCAATGGTATTGTTAGATTACAAAAGAGACACATAAGTCATGAGCATTTTAGACTATTGGGCGGTTTGGTGAAGCTGGTTTGCACGAGTGAATGCCCTTTGTAATCTTTTGTGCGAGAGGTCGCAGCGTCACTTCCAGGCTGATTTCTGAGTAGGTGTTGCTTCACACTGTGTATAACAATGGAATTTGAATGTAGAATTGCGAAGCAGTAAAAATGCCATTATTGTTGCGTTTGCAAAAATTACAGGGGAAAGGTGATGGAGAATGGGAAAAAAGTGTCTTGACATTGTTTTTCAGCTAACCAGAAGATCATGAGTTCGTGGGAAAAAATGTGTTTTTTGCCATCCTGTAGCACGAGCAACAAGTTATTGCTTGATGCCAGACACATTTTGACTACGGACCTTCAAAAATGCCTTTAAAGTTGGCACTGTAAACTTCTAAAATTTAGTGTTACCGCCTTCCATTGTAAAGAAAATACGCACCAGAAGTCAAAACAGCTAAGGGACTTAAGCGATGCTGGGCAAAAGTCAAGGGAGTTGACAACCCCGCCTGAACTGCCCAATAGTTATAGTACATGTATACGACTAAGAGATTCCCTTTTTTACTGTACAATATTTATTAGTGTTAATACTGGTATGTTTTCTCTACCAGCTGTTAATAGATAAATAGATCAGATTTTATCCAGTGATCCATATCGTTGTTTGTTTTTGTATTATTGCTTGAGAAAGGTGCATTCACAGAAAATGTGCCCATCTTTTTTAATTGTCTAATTAATATAATAATAATGTTCTTTTTAAATTCTGTTTTACCCTGATATAACTGTCATGGTTGACTGGATGTTAAAAATCTATAAGATGATGATGCTGATTGCTTTTATATAGCACCATTCTCTACTCTCTAGCAGACCCGCTGCGCTTTTGTTGCATGTGATTCTCAATTAGTGACTGTAGCTTTTTATGATGCATTTTGAATATCCACCAAGATGGTGTACATACTGCGCTGTTTGGTTGTTACATGGCTGGTGCCACATGAAGCTGCTGCAGTCTTGGCGCAATCTGTGTACACCATACAGTTGTGCACCATGTCACATCACTTCAAGCAAAGCCACATATGTAGGGTGCATGCATATTTAGCTGTAACTTGCCACCTGGGCTTTTGGCAGAATGACCAGGATCTTTTAACTGCTACTGCAGTAACATAATCTATCTTAAGCTCTACTTTGTTTTGATCTTGCTTTAAGATACTATAACTATATAATGTAGCTATACCCCCCCCCACCCCCCCACCATTTTTTTATTATTTGAAAACACTGTCTCTTATGACATGTTGGTGGTTTATTGTAATACATTCCTTTGCACTGCCAACTTATTTTCCAGTAAGTCAGCAGCAAATCTGATAACTGTTTCCTTTGTAGAATTTCCTGTTTGTTTGCTTTGTGTGTCATTTTTCCATTTCAGAGGGTCTAGGAATTCTGCAAGGGTGTTTATAATATAAACCACAACTATTGTGGTAAACAAAAGAGGGGTACAGTCAGTTTAAAAAAATTGGGTCTGACAATAATATACCAATACCATCCAAATAATATTTTATTTATTAACCACTGGACGATGTTGTAGACCAACATGGTCCAGTGGTTAATAAAAAAAATATTACTTTTGTTGTTACTAATGTTAGTCTGGTTGTTTGTTAAGATCAGAACAAAAATGTTTATTTTATGCAATTATAAAAATGCTTATTTTATCTTATAATATTCATAGTTACTAGTAAGCAACATTTTCATTGCGGAAGTTAGAGATCAACTCAGCCCCAAAAAATCCAAAATCTATGTTACTTTTGTTGTTACTAATGTTAGTCTGGTTGTTTGTTAAGATCACAAGTTTGCCCTGCTGTTAGTTTCACTGGGACCATTAGGTCTCATGGAATTGAACTGACATAGTTGAGTGCCTTGAAGGAGGCCAGGAGCCAGTATGTGTATTTAATGAAGAATGTTAATCTTATATTAACAGTGCACCCAGGGATGTTGTTTTGCACAGGCCCTTTGAGTAAGAGATTCATTGTTGGTTTTTTTACTTCCTGTCAGCCACACAGCATCACCTCAGGAAGAAGAAGAAGAAGAAAAAGAAAAAGAAAAAAAGAGCTTGATTCAGGATAATAAATACGACAATGATCTGGTCATTTTTTGGCTTGCAGTTGAATTAAAAAGAAAAAGAAGGAAAAAAGTGTCTTCCTGTCCTGTTGGGCTTGTAGCACTCCCACTGTGGATGGGAGTTAGGGCAAACAAGTCGCATGACTGGTGGAATTGGAACCAATGACAGTCTGATCCACATTGCAAACTAGTGCCAACCACTGCGACATGGTGGCTGGTGTTTGTATCCTATTTTGCCAGAAAACATTCTGCTGCCAGGGACTTTTAGTGTGAGCATGCCTATTGGGCGATTCAGGCGGGGTTGTTAACTCCCTTGACTTTTGCCCGGCATTGCTTAAGTCCCTTGGCTGCTTTTACTTCTGGTGCGTACTTTCTTCACAATGCAAGGCGGTGACAGTGAATTTGCGAATTTTACACTGCCAATGTTAAAGGCATTTTTCGAGGCACGTAGTCATAATGTGTCTGGCAATAAGCAATAACTTGTTGCTTGTGCTTTAGGATGCCCCCAAACGCATTTTTTCTATGAACTCGCGATCTTCTGATCAGCCCAAAAACAACGCAAAGACACTTTTTGTTCACCCTCCATCCCCTTTCCACGGTAATTTTTGCAACTGCAACAGTATTGGCATTTGCACTGCTTCACAATTCTAGTTTCAACTTCCACTGTTATACACAGCGTGAAGCAACACCTACTCAGAAATCGGCCCGGAAGTGCACTGCGACCTCTTGCGACATCTTGCGCAAAAGATTACAAAGCGCATTCACTCTAGCAAACCAGCTTCGCTGAATCACCCGGTAGATAGCATACCTTTTTTTTTTCTTTTCTTTTTTCCCTTAAAAAAAATCAATCTTATTTGAAGTACAAGAGACTCAGATCACCACCTTAAAACTAAACAAACTGGGTGGGGGGGGGGGGGGGGAGTATAGCACAATAGCTCAAACTGGAAGTCTCTTCATTCCATGTCCAATGCTTTGGCTGCTCATCCACCCCCACCCCCTTCTTCTGTTTTAACATTGGTTTACTGTTTTTGTTTTGGTGTTTCTTCGGGTGGTTGTTTCTTTCATTTAACTGAAAAATTGTGTATGCTTTCTTTATAGTTGACCCTAGACTCTCATTTTGTGAATGACCTGGGGCTTGACAGTCTGGATCAGGTTGAGATCATCATGGCGATGGAAGATGAGTTTGGTAAGTACTACTGAATGACTTGGTGAGTAGGGCTGTATTACATAATATTAGTGCAAAACTACAACAGTGCCTCCTGGTCCTGGCTTTTTTCTGCATTCATTGTGCTGATGTTGTTGTTTTTTATAATCTGATTTCTTACAGCAGGACTATACTAATTACCATGGTATAGAATTTATACCAGCACCCAGCACCTCTTGGGCACCTAGACTGGTTTAGTTGACATGACATTGTACTTTACACTAGTTACAGATCATGCAATCATTATTAATTATCTGAAAATATTTTGGGTGGTCTTAGGGAAACTGAATCAAAGATGCAAGTTAGCATGAAAGCATTAAAAAAGAAGGAAAAAAAGAGGAAATATTTTCATCTCCATGCTTTATTTGGTTCTTCTGTCAAAAGGAGTACTTTTTTGCTTTGAATTGAGTAAAATAAAATTAAAAAAATGCTGTGTTTGTTTTTTCATTGCCATTGATATGATGCTTTTTCAGTTTGATTCCCCTTTAATACCTGGATGCTCTAGCAGCTAGTAGCCTTACAATATATGATATTGAACAACTACTGTTTGTAGCAAAACATTGAAGATTGCAGTACCCGTTTCTACCATTAAAATCTTCCCTTTCCTGTTTTTCAGGTTTTGAGATTCCCGATGCAGATTCAGAGAGGTTGATGCGACCACGCGACATAGTCCAATACATTGCTGACAAAGAAGATGTGTTTGACTGAGTCGTCTCTCAAGTGTAGTCACTGGTAAAAAAAATCTTCCTTTATTCATAACATGGCCCAGATAGCACAGTTATTCAGGTGTAGCAAATTTGCATTGACAACTACTTTCCCTGTTACACTTACAGGAGAACATTTAAACTGTTAAATCTAGCAAGGCATTGTAAATGATTCCCCATAACATCAGTGACCATAAAAATAATATATATAGTTTAAAATATTTTTGTATAGATGATCTATGCACCAGTCAAGAGTCAATCAAGTTAAGGTTACAAAATTAATATAATAATAGTATTAGTAATGGAATCTTTCTTTAAGTTAAATGCTTTGCACCAACTGAAAAAGATGAGCACTGCACAAGTCATTTAAATTTTGTTTAACTTTATGGCTTTGTTTTGCTTTTGTAGTACTAGTAGTAGTAACTTGGTGTTTTACACCCAACCAACTGGTACAGTTATATCAGGGCATTTGTCCTTTTTTAAAATTTGCATAGTATGATTGACGAAATGCGTGTAATGTCTCTATATGGTAATGGGTTACTGATACAAGGAGCAGTGCTAGTAGAAAACCATGTTGTGAAAAAACATTGCAAAATTGTGCATGTGAGCCCATTTACCACTGAAGAGAACTTTGAAAATGGCAGCATCTGCTGCTTCATTGTGTGTGATATTTTAGTATAAATATGTTTGTATGTGACTGTATGCATGTGTTTTTGTATAAATTATGTACTGTGTGTAAATGACAAAACATGGATTGTGTAAATGACAAAACATGGATATTGTCAGATTATGCTTATAAATATATGGTTGATCAGGGGGAAAAATCCAACTGTTTATATATATGTATACCTGTATTGTTGCTAGATTCTTTTCAGGCATGCAAAGTTGACCTTCTGTGTAGAAAATGTTGTGCACATAGTATGCACCATAATGTGTGTGTTTGGTGTGCTTTTAGCTTTTGTTACCATGTTAAAATATTACTTATTAGTCTATTGTTTATTCTGTTTCTTACTCTGCACCACAAGACAAATTTCCTTGTAAATTTGTATTGGAACAATAAATATTCTGATTCTGAATTGGAATACTATTAATAAGAACTGGTGAATTTGCTCTAATTAATAGAATAATACTGAGTATGATTTGTTTTACATTTATAATAAATAATAGCTGGAAGTAGAAGTCCTTTCTTTTCCATCTGTTTAAATGCAAAAAGTTAAGGGGGGGTGTATTGAAGTCAGTGTGTGGGTATGTCTGTCAGTGTATTGTTTTTGTCTGTCTTAGCTGTGATACTGAAAACATTTTGCAGCAGCTTTTAATAATAAAACATATCCTGTGGATTTCTGTCTTCTTTTTTTCTTTTTTTACGATATGAGAGTATGTTTAGGGTATCAGCATTACTAAACATACTTCAGGGTCATTTGCTTTACCCTCCACAGTGCAGACTGCAGTAGGTCTCTGTTTATTGTACTACACAGTCCATGTATTGTGGGGACCTATGTTACTACTGTAGGTCATCAGATCCATGATGTGTGTTGTGTAGGTCAGAGCATAGTAAAACAATACTTCATCTACTTATGTATGTGATGCAGAATGGTAATTCCCATTGCATTTTTTGTTGTTGTGTATTTCCAGTGTGCTGTAGATAAATTTGTTCTGTTGGGGCTGGCTACAAGCTGTGCTGCTACCTGAAATGGAGCACTACTGAAGACTGAACAATTCTGCAAGTCCTTCACCACTTGATGCAGCCAGCCTCTTTATGGAGGAGCTTTGTCTTTGAGTTTATGTTGCTGGTGGTTGTCTGTCTTCAAGAATCAAGTAAATTGCTTGTAAATCTGTTAATAAACGGTCCCTTTCAATAGCTGACTTCTTGCCTTAATTCTTCTTTGTTCAAATGTAACCCTGTCACAAGTGTCAATGTTTGTGTAGTTTTTACACCAGTGGTAAAAGTATCTGTATTTTTAAAATGATTAATTATGTAGACTAAAGTTTTGAGGAAAACAAACAAACTGTAAGCAAGTAAGTTGGTGAGTGTGTTATTTTTATTTAAAACCAAGAGTAAGATCAGGAAAACTATAACAAAAAACTAAGTTTGCTCCTTTTGTAAAGAACCTACTGGGTGCCTCAGTCCACCCCAGGAGCTATATCTGATAAATAGTCCTCAAAGTCAGACCCAAACAGAGAGCAGAGGGATTACTGATCTAGAGAAGGACCATTGTTGATGTCTTGGTCAGACTCGAGTTTTGCTACCTCATTGTCTCATCACTAACCACCAGCACATACCAGTGAGAGGACATCGTCCTGATACTAACAAACTACTGAGAAAGTAGTGGACTCTGTCAGCCTGGGATGGGAGATGCACTGAAAGAAGATATTTATTGAGCAGAATAAAAGTGTTGTAATTAATTAGCAATAGGTTTTAAAAATTAATTAAAAGTAGATCTGAAACAAGATGTACATTCTGTCAAGCACTGGACACCAACACACCACAACCAAAAGCTGATAAGTAGCCTACGTTTTCATTTTTCACTGCTTAACTGTTGTTTAATTTGTTTTGTTACTTGAAAAGGGGACTTACCCCCAAAATTCGTACATTGTGTATGGGCATATTAAATAAGTGTTCTTTTTAACCTTTTATATGTTTGGATCTAATTAAAACAGTAGGTTTTTAATGTTAATGTTTAATTTTAAACTACTGACCTTAGAAAATTTTTTAGTACTTGGCAAAAGAAGCAATGCAGCCAGTAAGTAAACTCTGTCCTAGATCTATGGCACAATAAAGAATGCTTGGGGGAAAAAATATGAAAAGAAAGAAAAGGGTCATCTTTTTTCTTAATGTGATTCTGTGAAATACATAAGTATGCAATAATTAGAGTTCATGTATTTTGCAGTCTTGCTGACTGTGCCAGAAACTATAAAGTACAGTAATTTATATGAGTTAGCGTTTTTTTGAATATGTAAGTGAGATCTTTCAAACTTTGCATGAGGGCAACCCCACTGAGCTTTACTCTGTTCCTTTTATCTGCTATTGGTAATCAGTTGACAATGCTAGCATGCCCAAGCCTTGTATGATTTTTTAAGAAGGGCAGTGCTGAAGGGACTAGCTCTTTAAAAAAATTGTTTGATGTTTGTGTAGGCATATTAAGATTTGGCTTGAGAAAGAGTTTACATATGAGAAGAGTTTTGAAATACGCATTTGCATGGGTTTGACTACAGAGTTTGACTGACTGAGGTGACCCACTGTGGCTGACAGGGCAGTGACAGTTTCTAACAACTAACTTGCAAATATCTTACCAGTTTCATTGACCAAATTAAAAGTTGTAGGGATTTCAAGAGAATAAAACATCAAATTGTACTGGTTGAGTTAGTTTTTAATCATTCCAGTTCAAACTTTGTGTGGGAAATAGTTGATATGTTTCCCCAACTTTGCAGAAACTCTGACATGGGCGCTTTGTTGGAGACTATACTTGTAGTGACATATTTATAACTTTGTGTTAGGATAACTTCTTTTGAGCTTTACACTTGCATATATTTTGGTGGCATGTGAGTGTACACATGGGTCAAAGTTGTTCACTGTTTTATGTACAAAATTTGTATTTTGAAATTGCTGAATGCTGAATTTCAGCAGTTATGTATACATGCGGACATTTGTTTTTGTGACCCTGCTAATGTTTCGACATGCTTGTTCTGGTCAATTTCATTATTTCGATAAATCATTTCTTACACCAGGGTTGTAAACATGATGCTTGGGGGAACTTTAGCATATATTTAAGGGAAAATCTTGATGTATTACCTCAGCAAAATATTGAATCTTGGCATTCCCTGGATGCTGTTCTCATTCAATCAGAGTTTTCAAACTGCATGGTGATAAACTTTAGTGGAATTTTCTTGAATTATATCCTCTATCAAACTAAATTCTCTGCCTGTTGTGACGACTGTCATTTTCAAGATAGGGGAGTGGTTAAAAAAAATGGTAGCAGTTATGTTTTCCTTTCATAAATGTGGGTTTACCTAGTGTTTGCTTTTCTTCAGTTCCATGTTTACAGTCTTCATTTCGTACAAGACTTTCTGAGAAATGCTTTGTTTTGGCTCATGAAAATGTTTCAAAGTGTTTGTTGTAGTCACTGTTAGTGTGGCCAGCAAGCAAGCCAGCAAACTGAGATGTTGTAGTCACTGTTAGTGTGGCCAGCAAGCAAGCCAGCAAACTGAGAGAATCATATCAGGCAAACATGACCCAAGTTCAAAGTTACAGCAATGTCAGTAATGTTAAACTGAAACTTGATTTTCTTGGTAAAGTCTTGCGCAAGCATACATATCCAAAACTGAACATTCAGAATGTGGCATATATATTTTTCTTGGGTGTGAAATCTTTATGTTGGGGTTTTCTTCAGTGTATGTCTCAGAGATCTTTTTAATTTTGCACTGTGATAAGCTGTTGATTGTACTTGTTAGTATCCACTTTTGTGGCCTTGGCCAAGTTTGGGGGTCACATGGGTTGGAATGTAGAATTAGAAAGCCATATTCTCTCATTTGGAATGCATGAACATTTGCCCTCCTTTTATATGCCAACTTCTGGGAATGATAATCACAGTGTGGCATTTTAAATACTTGTTTAGAAAGATGTCTGTGAGAAAAAGGGCAATATGAAGGTTATTGCCACCACAGCAAACAAAGTCATAATTTCCAAAAGGTCACTGAATTTTAAAGTGTTTTGTTTGTGTGTTTAACAATCATGCAAAGTTCCATCTTCACTGGATAAAAACCAGTGGTAAAATGCAACTTCAGTCTGCATATGTTTTTTGTGCTGCTGTTGCTTTAAAATGAGGTCACAGTAATTCAGAACAATTAAACTGAGCAAATCAATGCATATTGTTATACAAAATTTCAAAAGATACTGCTTGGATGGTTTCTCAGAACATGCAAGCATCAAAAGCAAAAACAATAAAGTCCATGCACACCTAGAGGTTTGCACAAATTGCCATTAAAACAGTCATACTTTGGTAGAACTGAAGAGATCAAAACAAAATCTGAAATTAAGGTTTTTGTTTGAAGTGCCACAATGATTTTTATATATGAAAGTCACTTCAAATTTTTAAATTTAAAATGACTTTTAGGAATGACAATTTGTGAGATAGGATACCCTCAATGTCACAGATGGCCTGACACCTACCACAACCACTTTAATATTTTTCCCAGCTGATTTGAGCATACACCTCTCGTGCAGAGGCTACAGCATATAAGTGTGAATTGTATTTTGTACATCCAGTCCTGATAATCGTCACAGAATTTGGGTTTCTAAATACAATATAAAACCAAGTCCTGATAATCATCACAGAACTTGAGTTTATAAATACAATATGAAACAAATGGGTCGTTCTAAAAAATATAAAAGATCCTCATTTTGAAGTTATTTTGACTGATTTTACCTCTTGGACAAAACATATTTTGCCCATCACCAGCACAAGGGTTTGTCACTTAGACACTCATTGTTTAAAGGATTCCCCATACATTCACTCTCATTGCATTCATTCTGCTGTGAGTCAAGATCCAAACACATAAAAGGTACAAAATAACACTATTTATGAGGACAAAATACAACATGCGAATTTTCAGGGTAATCCCCTCTTCTTTTTTTTATATAGTTTTACCCCCAAAACTAACGTGTTACATTTTGTCCTAATGAATAGTGTTATTTTGAACCTTTTATGTGTTTGAATAATGCTAGCAGTCATTGTTTCAGATTTTTGCTTTGAGTCAAGTATTTTCTTTATTCAATTTAAAGGAAGGCATGGGTGGCACACAGGGACAACAAA
Source organism: Alviniconcha strummeri (assembly GCA_963584105.1). Lineage (NCBI taxonomy): Eukaryota > Metazoa > Mollusca > Gastropoda > Provannidae > Alviniconcha > Alviniconcha strummeri. The sequence continues at coordinate 23,485,666 of OY757541.1, read as the reverse complement.
CAAAACCTCTACATGCATGAAAGATTCACAGTTTAAGAGTACAACAACACAGGCAGTATTAATACCAGAAGTATTATTAAATAGGATGCATTACCTAGAAATTCACCAGAGAATCAACAGTGTTACACACCTTAATTGATACAAGGCTCAATTATAATTATCCTGTCCCTTCAGACCCACATCCATACACCCTCCACACACATGCACATCCATACAGCCACACACACATAGTACATATACACAGACACGTGCACACACACAGAGATACAACTAACGCTGTAACAAAGATGGCTGCATAAATTGATCATAAAACGGGATATTGAAACCTGTCACACACATAGCATGTTTATGTAATGTGTCTTGTAAGGTGACCTCATCTGCTTGATGGGGCCTTAAAAGCCAAGAGAGAACTTGTGTAATGTGTTACAGTTTGTCCCTAATATGTCAACCTGACATCCAAGGACATGAAGCCCCACATCATCATCATATGTAATGTGGCAGCTGGCTGCATGCCCTACAAAATGACATATTCACAAGCAGGACTCGCTTCCGTCCCTAATAAGCCTTATGGATTCTGTGGACATGAAGCACCATGTTTACTTGCTTACTCACAAGCAGGACTATAGTTCTGATCATGACAGTATAAACATATTTTATGTGTCAATGAAATCAGTCTTCAGTGACACAATTTTGTTGGAGTGGATTCATCTATTCTTGAGTATGATTATTTGTGCCTCATCCGAGCAGCCTCAGCATATGGATTAGTGGATGGAAAGACTGTAGCCTGCGTTAGATGAGAATGACTGATTCTTATTGAATGCCCTTGCAGTTGACCATGAAAGTCATGGTAAAATGCAAGTAAAAGTCAGAAAGTTCAATGAATTGAGAAAGCATAATTTTCATGGCAGCAGGCAAAGCATGTAATTTGTAAAGCTGTATTCTGATCTATTCCATACTTCAAAACAGGAGTATTGCTTTTGATTCCCAGGAAAGGGGACTGTAATTTGTGGCCGTGGTACCCCCCAGCAGACAGGTAAAGTTATGACAACAAAGGATGCATTATATATATATATGTATGTAAATAAATGGTATTCAACAGTCAGGATTGAAATGCAAGTTAAAGGCTCTACTTACAGCAGCAGCCTCACTCAAAATTTGTTTTATGTGATAGTGGGAGAATGTAATATGGAAAAATAAGCAAGGCCCAGATCAGGCATCGAGGCCAAGGCTTTGAAGTTCAGCTTGAGCCAGACTGGCAGTACATCAGCAGCCCGATAACCCTCCAGATGAGGATGATGCCACACACCATGGAAACAACCAGAAGCGTTTCTGAAGCTACATCAAGACACCAATGAGGGACCCCATTATGCAACAGGGGAACCAAACACAAGTCCAACATCCTTACCAAACTGGAGGTATCACCCGTTATTACTGAACATGTCTCTTGGCCCATGTGTTGTTCAGGTAGGGCAGAAATTTGACCTTTGAACTGATGAGTGTGAATGTTTTCTGAGTGATCACACATTAATGCTCAGTCTAGAACGTTGTCCAAAGTGAGGCAGATGATCAGGTCTAACCTGACTGAATGACTATACCACGGCCAAAAAATAAAACGGCCCAGGCTGGATTTTGCTTTGGAATTGGAGGGTGCGGCAGTAATGTGACAGCTCTACATGGTGCTGGGTTACAAGCAAATCAGATTTTTTAAAATAAATATCACTGAATTATTTTTAAGGAAAACAATGGACAAAGGAGACAATCATGAACAGAAACCATGCACATCCCAGAACATACCCACTGACTATGTATTAATAACAGATTCTAAGTACACAGTCTTGTTGATATTAACTTCACAAGCTCAACGTGCATGCATACAAAAACGATTGGGCTTTCTACAGAAGCCGGTACATTTTATATATATAGATATATATATATCTAAAATTATGTGTGTATGTACATGTGTGTGTGGGCACAAAGTGACAAAACTTACACGCTGACAGCCCTACAAAACATGGACTACATTAATAATGTGTGCTAAAATAGACTTGGTAAGACTACATATTTCATCATTATGGAACATTGTAGTAAAAGGACGCTTCGACCAGTTCGTGGGGTTTACACACACGCAGCCACACGAACTGATAGTTTGCACGATAGTTACTTCCCTTGCCGCGGATCTCAACTTTACAAGGCCGGGGCAATCGTCCTAACACACTTTGGGGAAAAAAAGGACAATCTAGCTCAGCTCACATGATATGGCAGAACGTTATGATGTAGTTGTGATTGGCGGAGGCATCTCTGGCCTCACAACAGCCTACCATCTGCTAAAACGAGACAAAAATCTTCGAGTTCTCGTTCTGGAAGCGAAAGGTTAGATTACCCGTAACCTTAGTACAGTTTCCTCTTTCTCTTGACACTGAGGATGCAGCGTGCACCTAAAATCACCAGGTACTCGTGACTGACTGGACGTATCAGACAAGCAAACAAAATTCCCATGCACTTTGGCATGCTGTGAAACCACACTTGCTTCACTCCTCAGCCTAGGTTCATTTGGGTATGTCTTCAACAGCCCTCGTGAAAGCTCGACACGCATATATATATATATATATATATATATCTTCGTCGTACTCAAACAGGGTACCCTTCTCTCGAATCACCGGCTTCTTTACTTCTTGAAATAGGAAAAGGTCGCAGGGAGGAAAACAAAACAAAAAACAATAACTGCTAAATAAACACTGGGAACAAAAAATAAATATAGCACGAAGTAACTGACGAAAACTACCCAGGTCTATAAATAATACACGCTGCACTTAGCAGGCAAAAGGAGCCGTAGTTGAAACGATTGGTATGATGTTAGGTCTGGCGGATAGGGTCCATTTCTTAGCCCTTTATAAATTATTGAACAATATGAAAGAATACTGCAGGGATATTGGTCCATCAGTTTACAATCAGGAACTAGCTCTTTCGATTAAGTCATTTTTTTATGCAATTCATTTTTTTTCTTTTTTTTCTTTTTTCAGTCTTCCAGTACATCCCTCTGTGTCCTCAGTGTAAACTTTTACTTCTGTACAAAGACATTGGTCACCTACTGAGAAGAGAAAAAGAGAAGAAAACAAATGTGTGGGGCCTGTGCAGTACCTTGTTAGAATGCCTAGCAAAGATTTTTGCTTTAGTCAGGATGCAGTGCATTGATTCTGTTATATATTTTATATCTATGAAAAATATGACATTACTACCCATCTTCCACACTGTATATATGCACACATACAACACACACAGTCAAACATACACATAATACAGAGCATAAAAATAAATTAGCACTTGTAAAAAGTATTTTTAAAATGTAAAAGAAAATAACAATGTTGACCAACATGTCATACAAAACATGTTTGCACAGCTCCGTCCATAGCACCCAGTTTAGCGTACGCAGCAAGCTTACAGTGGAAAGGTTATTCCAATGAATGTTGCTCCAGCACATGCCACACCATTAAAATTGCTGTGTCGCCATGTCACTCTAACAGATGTTGCACCAACGAAAAGACACCAGCAAATACAATGGGTGCAGCATGCAGCAGCCGCATATCACTGTAAGTGAGAAAGTTTACCCTTGTTGATGCTGTCATGCTGCGGAGTCCTGCCTCAGAGTGGATTGGCACCAAACTTTGAGAACCTTCAGGAGACTGTGCTTCACATACCAGTCCACAATGACTGTCTATAATAATAATATTTAATAGATTATTTATGGAAAACCATCTCATAAGAGCCTGCAGTGCTTACAAAGACAAGGATATGCTCACATCAACTTTCTCTCTCTCTCTCTCTCTCTCTCTCTCTCTCTCTCTCTCTCTCTCTCTCTCTCTCTCTCTCTCTCTCTCTCTCAGCAAGTGACTCCTTGAAAAAACCCTTGAAGTCACTACACAGGCGAGCAATCAAAATTGTTCTTCTAAAACGAACTAGCCTTACCGATAAAGACTACAAAGCAGCTCAAATTCTCCCGCTATCTTCTAGGTTAATGAGTAACAAAGGGCGTTTTGTGCACAAAATTTTATCGGGTAGGGCACCGATGTATCTATCAACAAAATTATTTATTAATCAAAGTTCGAGGAATTCATCAAGAAAGCTAAATGTGCCAATACCAAGGATAGATTTATTCAAGTCCAGCCTGGTTTATTCTGGTCCTGTTCTCTGGAACTCTTTGCCCAGTGTTTAAAAAGCATCTTACGCTTCATATGTTGTCTCTCTTAGGTGTTACGTGAAACCATGATCATAGATAATATATATATATATCTGTCCATGTGCTGCTCCAACCTGTGTTGTGCTGCTTCAGGCAGCCCATACATTTTGTGTGTCTGTGCTCTATGTACATGTAGTTTTCGATGACAAACATGTTCTTAGTCTTATGTGCGTGCACGCGTGTATATATATATACATATATATATGTTTACCCTAGATCAAGCTGATTTTTTTTTTTTAATGCTCATTATCTGCTTGTTTCTCGGTTTGCTGGTGTCCATTTTAACATGAACTGTATGAATGTACATGTACTCAACACACTGTAGCTCACTGTATCCTTAGTTAATAGTAGTTTCCCTCATGGGCGAGGGCTGGATGTAAAAAGACCTCGTGTCTTCTCCACTACCCTCATAAAATAAAGTTTATTCATTCATTCATTTATTCTCTCTCTCTCTCTCACACACACACACACACATGGTCAAACATAATCTGTCCTCAAGAGGAATGGTGATGACGGACATGGCTCATGAGTGCATTTTCTGCCTCTAGAATTAAGATTGACAGTCGTAACTTGTATTCCTTGGTAGTAGTAGCTTGGTGGTTTACGCCCAGTCAACCATTGGTATTCCTTGGTAAATCACTGTATGTTACAGACAAGTTTGAACTTTCAGCTTGTTTCTGTTATCTGGTTATTAAAAAAGTACTTTAAGACTAAGAGAAAAAGTTCCCCATTATATTTCATTGCATAAAAAAATACTAGAGTTATGTAGTTAAAATGAGAATTGAGATTATAAATATTATTTGTTGACTGCACTTGGGTGGGAAGCAACCTTATTGAATTTAAGAATTGTTTTGAGCTCCCTTTTGGCCCCAACCATGTGCTTACAGTACACAGGGACTGTGAGCTTGACTGTAGGTGTTGTGTCTAAAAATAAGCTTGCAGTTATCAGTGTCTGTGATTTCCAACTCAAGAAATGTGGTAGAAAAACAGAAGAAAAAAGCAAACAGATTCCTTGGGTATATGTTCCTGTTTGAGGGCCCTGAGCTGGTTGTGATAGACATACATGTATAATTTCTAGGTCAACATCAGGTTTTCACATCTGCCAAGCCGAAAGCATGGCTCTTCATATGCTTTTCTGCAGACACCTGAGTGTTCAGAACACCACCTGTCCTCATTAAGACCAGTGGCCAGCAGTCTTTCTGTTACGAGTCTCTGGCTACCTGGAACCAACTCCCTGTTTCTGTTGGTCATGCTACCTGTGTCAGTTCTTTCAAATCTTCATTGAAAGCCTTTCTCTTTTCACAAACCTTTACTTCAGTTCCATTGCCCTGAGAATGAGATACTTGTGTGTGTGCACATGCATGCACACGTGCATGCACACACACACACAAGTAAATGAAAGACGTTTTTGTTTTGTTTTTTAACTGAGATGCATAATTCTGCCTTTCTGTTTTTCCACTTGTACTGTCTTCATTGCTGAGACTAGTGAGAGTGAACTTGCTCTTCAGTTTTGTCTATCATTAATAAGGAATGTAAGCTTATGCTAATCTGAGGTTCTGCTTTCAGATCGCGTTGGTGGTCGGACAAAGACTGTGTCACTGAAGTCACGAGATGGAACAGACCTGTGGGATGCTGGTGGTCAGTGGGTTGGAAAGTGAGCAGTTCAATCCATTAATTTAATTGTACATTACTTCATAATTTATATGAATTATATATATTTCATATGGTCAAGAATTTGATTTGGCATCAAACTCTATTATTGGTACCCTATGAGCAAAGATGCAGCATTACCAGAATGTGCATTCTTACTGTACAATGCACAGTGTTTTTTATTTAATAATAATCATGGATATTTCTGGCACCCCCACCAGAGGTACACCCAAAAGTGTAAATTGACAAAATTCCCCAGTGAAGCTCATTTAGCGTGAAAATCAGCAGTAAATTGTTTAATAATTTATCTTTCTGTAATTGTGTAGTTAGCAGACAGAAGAGAAAATATGCATTACTACAAGTTTCTTTTCTCCTTTTCACACAGGATTACCATTGCCAACGAGAATCATAATGAAACCCAGATATGATCAGTATGTAATACCTGTAATTAACTTGGAAATTGGGACCTCTGTTACACCTATGCAACACCAAATTATTTTCTTCATTGTAATATATACGTATGTATGTGTATCATTGTAAGTATATATATGTGCACCACAGATGTGCTTGTGACATAGCCTGGACAAAGTATCATGATGATGTGAATTTGGAGACAGAGAGCCTGAACAGGTAGCACAAAAATTGTGTGACATCCTGCTTGATATTATTTCTAGAAATGATTTGGCCTTTTGGCCTGATGAAAGACATCCCATTTTGCTGCAAGAGATAAATGATATTCTAAAACTTAATGATTTTGTTCGCAAGATGTGTATTAGTCTTAGAGTTTGAATTTGGACAGCAAGTGATCGACTTCATGGACATAGTAGTGGCCCATCTGTTGATGAACTCGTACTGTAGGCTTCTGCATTATTTTACCTTCTGTGTAATCAGGCAATCAACTTCAATCTGTTTAATGTGAGCAGACATATATATATTTGCATGTAGTATGCTTCCGAATAAACGGTAAATTTTACAATTGTGAAACAGTTTCTGTGCTTTGTATTTTGTGTTTTGTTGGATATCTGTTGAGACTGATATCAAGATCAGAATTTTTCTTTGTGTTTTGTCTCCCACAGCTTTGCCTAGAAACTAGAAGGAACCATGGGGTTTGGATTGAAGGAGAACTGTGAGTTCTACCCAACAAATACAATATGTGCAGAGTTTGAACAGTTGTTAGTATGTTACCCTTATGACTGAACTGTTTCTCTAGAATTGAATGTCTGTGCCCATGCAGGTGCCAGCCACATATCATGTCATTACTGCTGGAACTTGGTTTGGAGACGCACCCCCAGCACATTGATGGCAGGAAAGTCCAGCAACTGGCTGGCCCAGTTATTTCACATTACATGGGTGACCTTCCTTCCCTGTCCGTCTTTGCTCTCCTAGACCTACACCGCTCATTATCCAAGGTGAATGAATGTCATGCCAAAAGAATGAATGAAAAAATGGTTTGCAAGATGGAACCTTCTTATAATGAAGTTAGTTACAGCCCAAGATGAAATTCTGCTTTGGACAAGGTACTTGTTTGTTTTTTACAACCAGTCAACCATGAGGCGATGCTTTGGACAATATTATATATATTGTACATAGTATTGCCTTGTATTCTTGATTGATGAATGGAGTGTCAGAATGGCAGTGATAGCACAGCCACAATAATTATTTTGCTTTGTTTCACAGGTAGAGAGCATGCGGAAACAGGTTAATCCTGCTGATCCATATGCTTGCCCCATGGCTGAAGAGTGGGACTCAGTCAGCTTTGAAAAGTTTGTGAAGGAATGTTGCTATACACAAGGTAATTTGTTTAAACTCCTGAATTTGATAAAGAGAAATGTGTATTTCTGGTATGTTTTTGGTCAACTCTGAGCTGCACCCTTGAAATATGACATAGGTCTCACCTGATGTTTTCAGTTGTACAGGAAGTTGTACATAGCTGCTAGAGGCAGTTACATTGTACATAGCAGCCTCTATTGTGTGTGTGGCACATCACAGTTTTAAAGTTTATCAGTTGACCGGGCAAAGTTTTTCTTTTGACCTGTGGTTGCAAAGTTAGGAGATATTGTCAATTTTCTGTGTATATGTTTAGGGAAGGTAACTAGAGAAATTGTGGTGTGAGATGAAGGCACATATCAGAAGACAAATATCAGATTGTACAGTTCATGTACTGTGTAAATGTACATTGCATGTACTATGTGCATGTGAACTTTTGATCAAGTAGTTCTCTCACTGTAAACCATACTCATATTAATGATAATAATGGATTATTAATAGTGCCATGCTCATGTTAATATAATAATAATTTATGGCACCCCATCTCATAAGAGCCTGGGCTGCTTGCAAAGGGCTACAGATGCACACATTTCATCACACACACACTTGCACACACACACACACACACTTGCACACACACACACACACACACACTTGCACACACACACACACACACACACACACTTGCACGCACACACACACACACACACATGCACACACACACACACACACACACACACACACACACATGCATGCACATGTACACACACACAGACACACACACACACACACACACACACACACACACACACACACACACACATATATGTTACTGGTGATGGGTAATAAAGAAAGAAAAGTTGGCATGCAAGTAAAAGTTGTCTTTCATGTCCATGTGTTTTATTGTGAAATCTGAATCTGGTGAGTTGAATCTGTCACAAGGTTTTAGCAACATTTGCAGGGAGTTGTGAAGTGATGCCTGCACCTAATATGTGATGTGTAAGTGTTGTTGTTTATTTTCCATTTCCAGGTGCCATTGATGCTATTCTGGTGGCAACCAGAGTTATATTTGGCGTGGAAGCATCGCAAATCTCCCTTCTGTTCTGGCTGATGTACATCAGTGCTGGTGATGGTATTATCAAAGTCTGTGAGGCGAAGGAGTTCACTGCTCAGGAGAGCACCATCAAGGTGACACCTTAGTGTGGTACTAAATAGTCATGAGTAGGCTGCACTAACAATCGAATTCCGGAGCTGTGTGAAAGTCGAGGTGGCTGTCTTGAAACAAATGCATACAACCAAATATGAGGCTAAACACACTGACAGCGATTTTGTTTAAAGAACAGTCCTGCATTTATTTAGTTAAAATTCTGCCTCTCATGTGTACTGCAAAATTCTCTGCAAGCCCAGTGGATAACTGCACAACTTTTGGTATCCTTGAATGTGGAGCCCTCCATGGCAATCAACATTTCTCACTGGTGCCTCGTTAGATCTTGGACTTTCACTGGTACTTGCAGATTCATGGCTGGTCAGTTTTCCTTCTTGAGTAAGCAGTCTGTTGTCAACTGGCTCGAAGCTAGTGGAAGGAACTGGTTTAAAACTATCATCATGACTAACAAACAAAAAATCGAAGTCATAGTTTTCTGCTTTGTCTTTCATGACATTATGGTGAGCTAAGAAATATGGTAAGTCCTGCGTGCAAATGAATGGTGGGAAACTAGTAATGCGGCTAAAAACTGATGTAGGCAGTGAACTGCCACTGACCTTCTTTGATGTCACCCACCCTGGGCTGGCAGTTGTCAAAGTTGATATGTGCTAATAACTGACTTCACACCTTGACGTCAGAGAGACAGAGACTGTGAGAGAGAGACCTCCTTTAATTAAAACACATTCTGTCATACAGATCTGGACTTTTCTGCATATAGTAAATATTTGAATGGGGTTTGAGCAGTTGTGTGAGAGGACTTTGTTTTGCACAAAAAATGCAATTTTTTTCTGCATATTTGCAACCCCTGTTGTAACCATTCATATCTCTTTTAATGGTACATATGAATTGATTGGTAACATTGCTCCTGAAAAGTTGATCTGTGGCTCATTTTCACTAGTGTGGTTTGGTTGTTCAGTGAAAGGTGTAATGGGAAAATCAACAGAGTCTTGAGGGTTGACTATTTTGATTTACCCTTTATTTGTTCATGGCTTATGAACATGTTTCAGGGAGGAGCACAGCAGGTGTCAGAATTGTTGGCAAAGCATGTTGGGAAAGAAAATGTGCGCCTCGGAGAACCAGTGTCAGCTATACAACAGGTAATCTATGCATAATTCTCATTTGTTAGGTGTTTTAGATAAAACACTGACATTCATTATGATTTACCAATCTTTGAAAAACCAAGTCATTATCTGTGTGTTAAAAGTCACTTTGTGTGTTAAAAGCAGCAGCCATGCAAATGCAGAAAAAGGCTCCTCTTGTGTAAACAACAAATCTTTCTTTGTTCTTGTTCTTTGCTGTTGTTATTGTTGAGAAACTAAAGACCCAATACTGAAATTGTAATCCATTCTGAATTGGTGACATGAAAACCAGAACCAGTTTTGTTACTACAGTGGGGTTTCAGTCCTCTAATGGGCCAGTGACAAGACTACCCTGCACTTGTGACTTGTGGTTAAAGCATTTTAAGTGACCATAACCCCATCTAGGATGCTTGCAGCTTGTAGTTTGCTGTTCAACGTTTTACTGTGTATATGTGTGTGTGTGCAGGACAGCAGTGGCGTGAAAGTAACAACTGCGAATGGTCAAAGTTATTCTGCCAGCTTTGCTGTGTTGGCTTTACCACCTCCTCTCATGGGTCAGTTTTCAAGTCTCAGTCAGTGAAGGAAGGTTTTGATGGCAAAATATTAATTGTCAAAACCTGCTGGACTTAAGCTGTTCATAGACGGCGGTTTGAACTGAGGGTATATCACATGCACAAATTCCTCTGCTGTGTAGGTCATTTATTGTTAAAGCATGGTTTCATTAATGTAGTTGTTTATGCTTCAGGCCTTTACATTGGAGTCTGTGATGTATCAGTTTAACTGTGAGAGGAGTTGGTGGGGGTAGGGGTATATTTACAAGTGTGCACATCATCTCTTTGCTGTAGTAACTTCTCTGGTTAACACTTGCTGGATTTAAAAACAACAACTTGCGGCACATTATAATTGTTTGCATGTTTTTCCCTTTGTGTGCGTGTGTGTGTGCGTGCGTGCGTGCGTGTGTGCACAAGTGCACCTCTGTGTGTGCATACCTCAGTTCTGAAGAATGGTATGCAACATGCATAAAGGGCACATGAACAAATGCAGTACTATTGACTTTGATATATGTGTTAATCTGTGGAGCATGTATTAATGCAGATCATGGCTGTTTTGGGTTGTTGTTGCATGGTGCTCAGATATGATCCAGTTCAGCCCTCCTCTACCAGAAATCAAGAGACAACTTTGTAAAAGGATGGCTATTGGAAACTACATCAAAATCATCCTCACTTTCCAGGAGGTGAAGACCAAACCTTCTTTCTCCAAATATGGCTGAGTCTTTTTAAACAATAGCAAGATAATATTGTCTCAGCCACTAACTTTTTATTTGGATACTCAGGGACTTGTGCATTGTACAGTTTAGGGGAGTGTTATGGAAGCAAGCCATATTTGTTTTGTAAAAATTAATGAAGAATTTGGTGCCAATTCTTGCAGAGAACAGTACTCTCTCCCCCCCCCCCCCCCCCCAAGCTTTTTTAGACTTTGCTCAAATGACTGTGACACAGGCTGTTGTGTGTATGTTCACAAATTTCTGTTAATCAGATGAATGTGACACAGGCTGTTGTGTGTACATTCACAAATTTCTGTTATTCAGATGAATGTGATACAGGCTGTTGTGTGTACATTCACAAATTTCTGTTATTCAGATGAATGTGACACAGGCTGTTGTGTGTACATTCACACATTTCTGTTATTCAGATGAATGTGACACAGGCTATTGTGTGTACATTCACACATTTCTGCCATTGTTTAGCAGCTTACTTAGAACATGTTTGTGCAACAATTATATTTACAGGTACCACCATTTTCAAACAATATATATTTATATTACAGATATGAGAACAGCTTAAGCCCCAGAGTAGGGCCAGTGAGTGATCAATTTTCTGTTCTGACTTTAAGGAGACAGCCAATAAAGATATGTGGGAAAAGTTCAGCATTGTGATTTGCTTGCATTACAACATATAAAAAAATTCATTTATAGTTTGGCTCATATAGAGCAATAGCAATTACAAAAATCAAAGGCTATCAAGGTGAAGTTTTAACTGTTGTGTTCTGTACTCTGGCTGGAACACAAAGTCTGGTTAGGCTGAATTCTGCTGCTGAAGACTCTAGAATGACTTTTGTTTACATGAGCAAGAGCATGCTTTAACATAACTTGTGCCATTGGTTTCTTTTATAGCATTCTCCGTGTTTCCAACCGACCACAGGGGTGGCGTAACAGGGAAGTTGAAGGCCACTGTGTTTGGGCCAACCACAACCTCAGTGACTGTTCACTGACAGCTAATGACAGAGTGGGTGCTAACTGGTTCTTGGCGCACAGGGGGCGCACACACGACAGTTGAGACTAACACTCATTTTCTTCATCACCCCAGGCCTTCTGGCGCTCAGCAGGCTTCTCAGGGGAGGTAGTGACCAATGGGGGAATGACGACTGTGCCCAACTGTTCATCAGGCCCTGTGAGCATCATGTACGATCACTGTCTTGACAATGGCAGCCCTGCTCTGGTTGGCTTCATTGCTGGTGACATCAAAGTGGAATGGGTGCACCACTCAGTAAGCGCTTTTGATGCTTGCTTGTTTGCTTTATGCAGTAAACCTTTCTGTGTTGTGTAGCTGTCCACCTCAGCTATATCAGAGACATTGTGTTTGCTTGATTTTTCGCTCTATGTGCAAATACATGTGTTCAACCTTTGTGGGAATCTGCTCTCCAGCTTAAGGGATCTGAATTTGATGGTGCCACGTGTAGACTGCTACTGCTTAGCCTGATCCTGGCATCAGGAAAGGAACTGAACACACAACAAACTTTCACCCAGCAGTTGTGGTGAGAGTCAAGTAGCATACAGAATTGTCCCACAAGGCACTGTCACTAGTGTCAGGCAGCAACTTACAGGTGCCCTTTCTGTTGAGGCCAATTTGACAATCTCCTTTCTAATTTGCCTTGCATGATCTGTAATCATCCATTTTTACAGTTCTGTGAATGCCAGAGAAGCCTTTCTTTTTGGGCTTCCCCTTTTCCTTTGTGTGTGTGTGTGTGTGTGTGTGTGTGTGTGTGTGTGTGTGTGTGTGTTCCTTTTCCAATTAAAAAACAATGACCACAAAGTAATTTTGTTTTATCCTGTCCAAAATGATCTGAATGTGCCTATCATTGTAAGGCGGAGGTTCGGAGAAGAGCAGTGCTGAACCAGCTGGCAGACTACTTTGGTAGAGGTGTGTACTCCTACCTGGACTACGTGGAGAAGGATTGGAATGAGGAACCCTACTCTTTTGGTGGGCCAGTCTGTAGCATGCCTACTGGCACCATGCCTCTCTTTGCCAAAGCCATCAGGCAGCCGTTTGAAAGGTAACATTTTTGTGTGCTTATATTTATCCATTAATTTCAATGCTGATGCTCAGTAAGCATGTAAAAAAAAAGAAAAAAAGAACAGTTGAATAAGTTGCCCTTCCTTTGTCTTGAAGATGTGGAGCTGAAAACTATGGAAACAATTAGTACAGATCCCATGCCTCACACTTTTGCCCCCTTAATACTGCAAAGTAGCTTTCAGAAAATCAAATCATAGCCAGTAATGGAAAATGGAAAATACCACACTCTGCAACAAGCATGCTTTAATGATGATAACAACAAAATTGATTCGAAAAAGACTGGCCACAACAGGAAATGAGTTGTATTTCGCAAAAGGTTCCTATACTGATGAGCTAGATGTAATATAGAAGAAGTCAGGATCATAATGAAACAATATTTATTTAGACTGAAAAACATTACACAGAACGAGTAACAAGTTTCTTCTTTTGTTGACATTTATGATTTATGCTAATCACGTGTTTTTCTCAGACTGCACTGCTAATCACCTGTTTTTTACAGACTGCACTTCGCTGGCACTGAGACAGCAACAGTATGGTGTGGTTACATGAACGGTGCTGTGCAGGCAGGGCTGCGGGCTGCTGCAGAGATTCTGGAAATCATACGTCCACAGTCACTGACCAGTGAAGACTTTGGAGCTCTCAAGGGGTCACGCCCTGCCACCAAGCCTTCCCATGGGCTGAGCAAACCTCGTTGGTTGCTGCAACCATACAAAACCAGCCGCTTGGCCAGCTTTCTTAGATGGACTGTTGGGCTTTCTGCTTTGGTGGGTTTTGTGTTTTTAGCCAAGAAATACAGGATGGCCAAGTTTTTGCAGAGAACCTGAGAGCCTTGACGAAGTTTTTGGGGTGGGAGTAGGGGAGGTGGGGGTTAAACCATTGTGACTGAAAGCAAAAACAAACAAAAAAGAGCAAATTACTGTTTTTGCTGAATAATAGTGATTTGTTTAATATCCTCACAAGCAGGTGTTGCTGGGTGGGTCCACTGCTGCTGGTGGTGGAAAGTTCACCAGTTTGGTGAACTGGATAGAAAACATAAGCTTGTCAGCTTGTTTAGCATGTGTACACATACAGACATATATTTATTAATGATTTATATAAACTGCAGTCTGTATCAATAATTACTGCAGTCTGTTTTCAGTGATGTTCTACTGACTCGTTCCTGATGACATTCCCCTGTGGCAATACTACACAATTGCTCCCTATGACTATGAGTATGAAGCAGACATGCCATTCATATATATATATATATAGTTGAAGAGGCTGTTAGTTTGTGCAGTTTTTTGTTGCTGTTTTGTTTTGTTTTTTGTTTGTTTTTTGTTAGCAATCCTTAGCTGAAAGGTTTTGATAAACATCTCAAAATAACGCTTTAGAATGACAAAATCCTTACACAGTTGAACCCCTTTAGGGCAGAACCAAACCAACAGTGTGAGTTGGCCTGAAATGTACAAATGGTTTTATATGCTGGCTTCATTTGATGGTTCTATCAATGTTTATACAAAAAAATGTACTTTTTTGCTTTTAAGTTGAACTCCTTGGGATGCAGCCAGGTTGGTTTGCTTCTTACCAATCATAAGAGCAAAAAGACGTTGGCTTGTGATGCATTTGATACTTTTCCCAAATTTGCCATCCTTTTTCGTGTAATCATTCATACAGACTGCTGTGCACAAAATGGCAGTACTCTCAAATGTGTTTTCATTACTTTCAATCATTGAGTGAAAAACTGCTGTGTGTATAGTTTTTATTCCATTCCCAGCCATAGGGCCTGTGGTGCTACTTTGGGTTGGTTCCCTTGTAAGATGCATCCTCACAATCAAAAGTGGTCTGAAAAGAGAGGTAGTCATTGGGATTCTGTTACATTTCCCTAAACATTTGAAGGAAAAGTTCTGGAAAAAAATGGTCTTAAAAGAGGACTGTTTTTTTTGTTTTGTTTTTCATCAAGGGTTTCATTGTACTGCTGTGGCCAGATTTTGCACATGATTTTAAATTTTGTTACCTACCTACCGTTTTCCTGTCTGTTTGGTGTCAGTGGATCAGCCTGATCTTTTGCAAACTGAAATTCTGTCTATAAGCGTGAATTTTTCAAATAGTTTTGAAAGAGGATCTCATCTTCAGTGTTCAAAGAAATGTTACAGCAGGATAAAGCAACTTCCAAAGTGATTGTGAATATGGGTGCATTTTGTACAGTGACTGCTCAAATGAAGCTCTAGATTATTGTATGTATAATTGCCCTTACCATCCCTGTATCAGTGTAGGTGCTTACAGACTTTAGTTACAGAGTATCTGTATTGCTACAGCTATCACATAAATTTAATGCAACAAATAATATGCATGTAAGTCACTTTACAGAGAAAATGTTTGCTGATTTACATTGGTAGTAGAGGTGTTGGTGGCTGTATGTGTGTAGATTATACTGCCATGGCTATCAGGTATCATTCAATTTAATGAGTTTAAAAAAAGAGTTTTTGTATGGATACTTGTTGAGTGCCTCTTCTTGGGATGAGCGCTTCACAGTGACAAGTATGTAGCACTATTCTGTGCTTCTGACCAGACCCACTGTACTCTAATCATATGTGCCTCTGAATGAGTGACTATAGCTTTACAAAGGGCATTTTTAACATCTACTGAAGCACTGGTTAGTTGTTACATGGCTAGTGCCATGTGTAGCAAATGACAAGTAAATAAACTGGTTTGTAGTGCCATTTTTTGTTCTTCTATCATTCATAGTAGATGTGGTGATGATAGTTTTGAATTGACCATATTGCCACAACTATTGTGTGAACTTAATGCAGCAAATAAATTGTACAAATAAACTGGTTGATAATGCACAGTTTTGTTCTCCTGTCATTGGTCTGCCGTTACATAGTAGAGGTGATGGTGGTGGTATGTGCATGAGGTCTCTCGAGTGTTAAAAACCACATGTCTGTGAGCTGAGCGAAGAATGAAACACAATTCAGTCTTTGTAGAGCAGGGCCCATGTATATATGTATGTATGTATGTATGATGAGCAGAGAAAGATTACAGCCCCAAAAAGAAGTGCCAGCTGATTAAAACCCCATAAAGTATATCATCACAGGAGATCACTGGTGAAACATTTTCAAACTCTGGAATAATTGGTACAAGTTGTGTTTAATCTAATTTGGTTGCACAGCATAGTGTGATAATTTCATAATAGACAAATGTCACAGCAGCAATATCAGCGTTTGAGCTGTTTCATGTGATGAATGTGGGGGCTGACAATTAGGGCAACACTTAGCCAGCATAGATACAAGCTGTAGCCCTTAATCATGATTCGACGAAGAGTCCATAAGTCCAGTTCTCCTTCCACATGCACAAATTGTCAATTTCTTAAGAAATTGCTTTTGGTTTGTGTTTATTTTTTACATCTGGAAAGTCCCATGTTTTACAAACAATGCAACGTGCAGGATATTGAAAAATTGATTGGACACAATGACAACAGTCCAAGTTCAAAGTGTTGCTGTGATTGTAGCAGATGTGGTGGCCCAATGACCCCTTGCCATTCGAAAATTTCATGTCTCCTGTTTGCCGCCTGCGTTGATTACGATGTGTCTTGATGTGTGAATCCAAATTTCTTGAATAATTTCTGGTCTTCAATGGTATGTGGGTTGGTATCGGTGCATATAAGAGTTCGTTTTCCCTTCAGTTGTAGCCATTACAGTTTGTCCCTAATATGTCAATCCAACATCCGAGAACATGAAGCCCTACATCATCATCATCAGTTGTAGCCTTTGTTAGTACGGCAGCATCAGAGCTGAATAAATGTAGAAAAACGAGTCTATACGTATAACTTTAAACGCGTTTAGGCAGACCGGATAGCGCTATTTGTGCTTGACCAATGCCATGTAACATGTAAAATTAAAAAATGAATCATATGGATCCATGTCAGTCATGTATCATGCATACTTCACTTGTTGATTTGAATAGCCAAGGTGATGATCGGAAGTTCACCCTGGGACATTTTAAATGCCATTTTGAGTCACAGATATCATCAGAATTACCCAAACACAGTCATATCAGGCGAATAAAGCCACATTTTGTAACAAGAAGGGAGTTTTACCACATTTGTGTCTTTACGGTATACCGGCTAGATGCCATTGCATGGCGTTTGATCTAGATCTAGTTTCTGCGCAACAATGTGCACGCTTCCTTAGTGCTGACGTTGGCAAAACGACAATCGAGTAGGCTACTGACGACTCACCTTTTACCGATTGTGGATAAATTAAACACGTTTGATGCAAATTTTGGCTTCATTCACTAGATCTGAAACTGTTTGATTGATCTTAATGATATCTGTGACCCAAACTGGTGTCTAAAATGTCCCAGGACTTTCCAACCGCCTCCTTGGATATTACCTTGAATTTGATTTATTTGCACCGTGATGGCATAGCACCCATACGTATTCCTTCTGACAAGTTTAAAATGGCAGACGCAACAGATGATGCTACTGCAATTTAGCGACATAGATAATGCAGTAAATGACACCCAAAATGTTGACAGGTAAGCGTTTTTATGTCTAATAATCCACTAGAGATCGTAAGGGTACTGCAGTTCTAATAATCTAAGTAAAACAACAACTGATCACATCCAGAATCTGGGTCTACCATGTCCTGCATGTAAAGTGCATACACTACCAATGTCAATCTGTATAGTGCTTAGCTCTACCAGAAAAAGCCCTTGCTTTAATCTCACTTCACCCCAGATAGATAAAATGGTGACATATCGTCAAGCTCTGAGGCGAGGATAAACTGTTTCTCCTCGCTGCCGTCGCAGTGAGTTTGGAATTTATGTAACCAAACGAAAGAACAGAAAACACGTGAATCAAAGCGTAGTTGGCGAGGCTAATCTGTTTTACCATATTCAGTCGCCGACCTCTTTCTTCATTTCATTTTGAACTGCTGCTTTACGTCCACAGAAACCGTAGGCTTAGTAGGCTACCCGTGGCCGCAGCCGGAATGTTTTAAACTCTGCGACATATTTCAGACAAAACAATCTGAGGCCATGCCACCGCTGTTGCAAATTTAATTGCACTAATACAAAACTGCAGGTCAGCACAGCAGCCTGTGGCTTTGGCCCGGCCTTAACAGTCCAGGCATTTTGATCAAGTTCAAAACTGAGTCGGAGTGGCTTAGTCTGACTCCTGTTTTTCACACGACTGGGCCTCTTACTGGTTTTGAGTGGTACTCTGGCTGAAAACTGATTAATTTGAACCCAACAAACGAAATACATGCACTGTGATCCAAAATTTAGACAAGATATCTAGGCGGCGCTGCGGTGGTGTCACGGCCACAGGCACTGGAGAGGGGGGAACCCGCAGTATCTTGAGTGTAAGGCTGCACACCCCCTCCCGGCCCCGCGCCCCCCCCCCCCCCCCCCCCGGCCCTTCCCCTCGGTAAGTACGGTGTTCATCGACCGATGTACCGTCAGGGGAAATTAACCTACCCCACAGTGAGTAACGCCTATCACCAACAAGCAAAATGTATACCACCACAGTACCAGACTAAAGCTAGGAGGCGCATGACACTGCACGATATATATAATCATCGGTCTTTCCTTTTAGTTGAGTCGCCCTCCTTCCCTCTCGGTTTGTGCTGTAATCATGTGTCAATGTGTGTGGCGTGTGCGTGTGTGGATTTTTGTTGTTGTTCGCGGGTTGTCTTGTGTGTGTGTGTGTGTGTGTGTGTGTGTGTGTGTGTGTGTGTGTGTGTGTGTGTGTGTGTGTGTGTGTTCGTGTGTGAGACGGTATGGGAGGTGTGTGTCACGTACAGCGTTTGTCAGTCACAGTCGCCCGCTAACACTGAGCTAGATAGAATTTCAGTTACAATTTACACTACATGCAGAAGATTGCATCAGATCCATACGTCGCCGCGGCTAGCTTTATAAAGTTTGCGAGACACTGGTGCACTGTACAATAACGTTTGCCGGCATGTTACTTTGTGTTTGCAACAGTTGCATCAAGTTGCATCAATTTGATGATCAAGAAACCTCGTATTTGCCGAGAGCCCACTTTGTGTTTGCAACAGTTGCATCATTCAGTCGATGATCAAGAAACCTCGGATGTGCCGAGAGCCCACGTGCCGCTGATCACGTGGCCTATGCAAGGTCAGGTCATACTGCAAATGGTCCACGGATCACGTCGCAATCGGGGAAAGGGGCATCATCGGCTGCAGTACAGGCACAAACTTTGACAGCATATAGGCTATGGCTGATTGACATTTGTTTCACTAACGATGGAATCGTATGAGTGTGATGTTGCTGTGATTGGCGGAGGTTTGTCGGGATTGTCGTGTGCCTTGTATTTGGCAGAAAAAGACAAAGGCCTCCGTGTGGTGGTGTTAGAAGCGAAAGGCAAGTGGGTGTTATTTTCTATACAAATAAGTCGACATACCGATAGTAGAGACTGAAAAAGAGAACACGCTTGCGGCAAGTTTGTTAGTTTTAGCTAGCGCATTATTTAGGTTAAACACGCTGTATTCGAGTCAAATACAGCAGTGTGCTGCGCAAACCACCGGTTATCTTGACGGACGGACTCAACAAGAGCGGAGAAGAAAACGAAACTAGGAGTTGTACCCCGACACATTAAAATAACAAGAAAGAAAGAGAGAGAGAAAAGAAGAAGATATACATAATATGCGATATTGATTACCTCTCTGCTATTGGTAATTGAGTCACGTCTCTCTCGCTCTCGGACACACACTCTCTGTTTCTCTGTGCGACTGCGAGGGCTGGATGTAAGAAAAATGCATATATTGTATGCTTATAAATCTAGTATTACCCTCGTAAATAAAGTATTTTATCCTCTCTCTCTCTAGCCTCACACACACACACACACACACACACACACACACACACACACACACACACACACACACACACACACACACACACACATTCACTGGTGAGCATACTTTGCTCTTCAAGCATAAGTTTTAAATGTGAGGCCTAGTGTACTGCTCTGGGGAAAACCACTTGTCACTTATAAATACATGTTATATACATTTGTATCTCAGGATGGGCTGAGACATCTTAGGATGGGTTGTGTGTAATCAAGTCTACTGTCTAGTGTTTAAACTCGTGCAACCTGAGATTGGTGCATGTACTGATGTAGTGGCTTCATTCAGTACGAGTCTCAAATCTGAACATAACAAAAGCATATGTCATGACACATGTCTGTACTTGTGTGATTTGTGTTGATGTGTATACAGTATAATTTGTTTTGTAAATGCTCCATACTGGAGAAAATAGGTGACTCATATCCATGTTACTAACCAGGAGCTGGTGATTAATACAGGAAGAACAGGAGGGCGCACTCTGACTGAACAGCTTGATGCTGCAGATGGCACCAAAGACTTCTGGGACCTGGGTGGGGAATGGGTTGGCAGGTATGTAGTAGTACTGAGAACTTGCTGATCCTTTGTGGTCTTTATTTGGACCTGGGTGGGGAATGGTTGAAAGGTATGTATACATGCACTATAATGTTGTGCTGAGAACTGACCAGTCCTTTGTGGTCTGTGTGTGGAGTGGCCTGATTATTCCCTTTTTAAATAGCTATTTATTGAAAAGCAAATGCTCTGGTCTAGATTTTCTAGGCTTATGAGTTATGTGTTCAGTATACTCTGCAGGTGAGATCACTCATAGTTTTGTTTGGCTGGTTGTCTGTTTTTGTGTTTTTTTCCAGCAGAGTAATTAGATAGAAAGAACAGAATGACAATGATGAATGAAGAGTGTAAAGCATATATTTGTTTTTTGAGTGATGAAGTACAGAAGATGTGTGCATCTGTGAAGTAATCACTGTTAAAGTAGATCCAGTGGCTATCTGTTGGCACTGTCAACACTTGTTGTTTGACATTAAAACTATCTGGCATGATGATCATAAGGGAAATCTGTTGTTTTGGAGAGATTGAACAAAGAATAACTGTTAGTGTCCTCAAACAAGATCCAAACACATAAAAGTTAAAAAAAAAAAAAAAAAGTTATTAATTATGAAAAATACAACAGTTTAACTGGGTTTTTTTTTGTAGCTTGAAAACAGGGCTAACCCAGAAAATTTGCATGTTGTGTTTTGTCACAAAGGAGAGCTGTTGCATCTCCCACAGTTAAGTAGTGCATGTATTATATATGTAATGGTGTGGTGGCTCGTAGAAGGACAGGACACAGGCAGCGGAGTCAGTAAAAATGGAGACCACAGCAGGCAGTGACGGCAAACAGGTTTTATTCTACAGCAGCAGACAACTTTTCAGCACACCCAAAATCCTCACTCGCATGCCTAGATAAGAGAACGGCGCGGGCCGCAAGGAACACACGCTATCGCTACAATCTAATCGGCCCTCTGGACCACAAAATGGCTGACAATTGTGTTTCCTTGGCCCACA
The DNA here is from genome assembly GCA_963584105.1 of Alviniconcha strummeri. Classification (NCBI taxonomy): domain Eukaryota; kingdom Metazoa; phylum Mollusca; class Gastropoda; family Provannidae; genus Alviniconcha; species Alviniconcha strummeri. The sequence continues at coordinate 23,463,992 of OY757541.1, read as the reverse complement.
CAAATACAGTTTCCTCTACAATAACTAAACCAATTAAAACATGAAAAACATCAAATAAAAGCTACAGTTACAATCTTTTAAACCGTATAAACAAAATGTACACATATGACTTATTTTATTTACAACAAGAGTGGGAAGCGTGGCTTGTGCCTGTCTATAAACAGATTTGTACAACTAAATCACAACTAACACAATGTACAAAATATTAATGTCACTAAAACTTACATCAGAATAAAGAGTATGCTCCCACAGTTAAAATGGTACATAACAATTACAATACAACGCTCTGTAAAAGAAGCAAGACACACTCAAAGACTAGTACTAAAACAGTCGGTGCGAACTTTCACCTGGGGCGTGATATCTTAGTCACAGCAGCGCTTATAGTGATATAAAGTAGTCTATGAATACAACTTCTACAGTACACAATACTTAATAAGTTAATTTCAACCCAAAATAAACACTAAACATGAAGTCAGCTAAGCAATATACTATACGACAAAGCATTGATTGACACAGAATTACTTTAATCGAGTCAAAACAATGATTCCCTACTATTCACTAGTACTAAACAGAGAACGTTCCATGCAGGCGACAGCTATAAAAAGAATAGACTTAGCGAGGCATTGGCTACTGATTAAACTCGATCCTGCGTAACATTCTAAGATGCCAAATTATATTACACATGGCTTGGTGCATAAAAAGGACTAGGTAAATAGAGAGTAGGTAAACAAGCGGTCAAAATATTAAGGGAGAAAACAGATTTGAAAATGGCGTGCACCAGTGGCTATCATCGGTTGGCTGTGTGAAGGCCATGTGGTGTTACACTACACGCCGCGCTTCAAAACAAAAGCGTCGTCTGCTCCGGTTCCCGGGTTACTAACAGTACAGTCATGAAATTACATGGATCTGATAACCGGGGCGGGATTATTGTAAAAACATACAACGAGCACTTGCTCACATATAGAGAGAAAGATTATGGATTTGTGTTCAGATGCCACTGGGCTCGTTTTCACATGGTTTAGATGCTCGGTGTGGTTGTTCCTCAGATGATTGGTCTCTGCGGCATGTGGACTCCACTGCACTAGAAGAGCCACAATTAGGCCATTGGGCTTGCACACCCTGTGTGATGTACCCAGTGTAATTGGATAACATGACGCACATGAGTGTGCATATGTATATATTATTATACATAATATTTGTTGATATATTTATATCAGTCATGCTTGCCTACACCCCCCACCTCCCATCCCCCCTTTTTTTTCTCTTTCTTCTTCTTGTTTTTACCTTATTGTTTTGCTGTTGTTGTTTTTTCTTCCCAGTGGTCCTTGTGTCTGCATATTTTGCTGTTCCAAAATTCTCCTCAGTTTCTGGTTTGCTCACCACCCTTTCTTAGTTGATTAATTTATAAATACCCTTCCGTTTCTCTTTTTCCATTGATAAAAATCCATTCTTCAATACTTTTTGATGTGTTTTGGCAACATTTCTGATCAATTGGAAATGAGTGAAATGTATTGTGTGTATTATTGTCTGTCTCGAGTCATTAATTTTGACATGGTTGTGTTTGCTGTTGACTCACAGTGCTGAGCCAGCATGTTAAAAACACTTGTGATTTGGTAACTTGTTTTGCATCTTGATGTAGAAGTGATTTTTTGTTGTTGTTTGGAGCATTTGATTTAATGTTTAAAATGGTGTTTGTTTGTCCTGGAGGTGACCCAGTGTGGTTGATGGGACATTCAAATTGAAGAACTAACTTACTAACTCAGTGCTGTGTCTTTAAATGTCATGCATTTCAGGCTACACTAGATGTAACTGTCTTACAAATACTCTTTTACATTATATTACTCTGAACTTCTGTCATGGCCAAGGTCAGCCTGAGCCTACACATCTGAGTGTGTAGCACATGATTATGTACAGATCAAAGCATTGTGCTCAGACAGGTCTGCCAAACTGGGTGTGCAGCACTTGTACAGGTCAAGAGACTGTGTTCAGACTTACCAAACTGGGCATGTAAAGTATGTACAGATCAAGAGACTTGTGTTGAAACCCACCATGAACAATTAAAAAGAAACACTAGCATAACAATGGAAAACATGTGTAAATTCTGGGGTAATCCCCTTTTTCAAGCAGCAAAACAGCAGTTAAACAGTGATAAACTGAAATGTTCTTATCTGGTACAGACTCTTCCAAACACTGGAGGCACTGAATACACCACACTCATAAGTGGAGAAGTACATTTTCATGTATCACCATTTATCTGTTGCTTTGTCACTTTCAAAAAAAGGGGGCAGGCATGTAACATATTGTACAGATCAAAGGGTTCTGTTGAGACCTGCCAAACTGGATGTGTAACATAATGATTGTCTTCAGACTTGCCAGCCTGGATGTGTAACATAATGATTGTGCCAGACTGGATGTGTAACATAATCATTGTGTTCAGACCTGCCAGCCTGGATGCAAGTTATTAAGTACTGTAACCAATACACACATATAATATGTAATGCATTTGTGTGTTTCTGTTCAGACCTCAGCCCCATCTGCAGCACATGCTGCACAAGTTTCACATGGACACTTTCAACCCAGTCAAGTCACATGGTGGCATGCCTGTCAACCCAGAGCCAAAGCTGTCCATACAGGCACGACTCGACATAGCCCAGTTCACGTGGAAGGTAACAGTGTTTTCGCTGACTCCATCTCACTGATACACATCCACACACATGTACACATGCTTAAAGTGTGTGCATGCTGTGTGTGTGTCTCTGTCTGTCTGTCTGTCTGTCTCTGTTTCTATCTTTCTGTCTCTGGCTCTCGATCTCTCCCTTTATCACGTGTGTACACTGACACATATTATGCCAGACAGCTCTGTTGAAAGGGTCAGTGGAAACTTTTTTTTCTAAAAATAAATAAATAATAATAACTGAAGCATTGGGTTTTAAACTGATTTGAAGCTTTGAAACAAAAAGTAAACACAAATTGGCACATATCAAATGGGGGTAAAAGCAAATAATGGAATAGCTAAAAGTGAAAGAATAACTGCTTGGCTTCAGATTTTTCTTGTGAACTTAGAGCAGTTTTTCATTGTGTATTGAGGGAGGTGGAGGGCTGGTTATATAAATATTAATATGTATAAGGGAAGTGGGAAGATGAAGTACATGGTTGTTATTCAGTTCCATATTAATTGTGCATATAAACAGATTTTTCATGCATCTATTTTGGGACAGGTGTTGGCCTTAACACACCACATTAGCATATATATTATATATAAAATATACAATGTATAACCAATAAAAACAGAAACACAAAACTGCTGAGGGCATGGGCATGCACCTACTTTCCCATTGATTAACAAACTTCATACCTGCCATTTTCAAGTATTTGAATTTTCCTGCTGACAATAAATCAAATGATCAGTCTGAATTTCAGTTATTAAGTCTGCAACTTACCAGAACCTTTGTGAATTTGTAAGTGTTCAAAAAGTTGATTTTTGTTGTTTTTGTTTGATGATTTACTAATTTTGTTTTCTAATTTTACTGTGGCAGCTTTTCTTCTTCTTCTTCTTTTTCCCCTGGAGTTTCAGACACAAAAACGTAGCTTTAGATTTAAAAAAAAAATATGTGTGTGTGTGCTTGCATGCAAGTGTGTGTGCGTGTGTATGTTTGCTTTAAGTTGTGGATTTTGTTGAGATTTGTGTGATGTTATTGAAATATCACCATATTTTGCAGAAAATCCAATATCAGTATTTTATTTTGCTTTCAGCTTCAAAGAATGAGACGCAGACTTGCTCAGATGGACATGAACAGTTCTATTGAGGCTGTAACGTGGGATGGGGTTACTTTTGAGTCGTTTTGTGATGATAATCTGTGGACTCAAGGTGAGATTTGTGTTTCAGTGTTCATCATCAGAACATTATAAAATGAAGAGTAACAGTTGTCATGCCTTGAATTGTGCTAGAAATGAAAGTGCGCAAAACTATGAGTGCTCAGTGAGTGTGAATACATTTTTCACCTACATTTTCTCAAAAGGTAAAAAACATGGGAAAAGTTAGAACACATTAACTTGAAGCTGAACAAGATGACATATTTACCATTCAAACTGTCCAAAGTGGCAGTAATTCACATTGGTCACACATTTTGTCAGTTCACATAAAAAATAAAATAAAAAAAATGTCAGGCACCTCAAGTAATGTGTACTGCCATGTCTGTATGTAAACCTTAATCTGGTCACAGTTTAACACTAGTCAAAACATTCACAGCCATGCCCATTAATTCATGTATGGGAATTTTGGATTGAGATGGAAAAGATACATTAGCTGTTTTTCCTGTATGGATGCATCTGGTGAAATACATATTGAGTCAATCTGTTATAGACAAGATCCCTTCGTTCCACTTCCAACCCTGTTCAGATGGAAAGCACAGCAAAGTACAAAGCTTTGCACCAAAGGAATTTACTGTTATATCTAATAAAGGTAGTGCTCTGTAATCGTGACATCATAAAAACAAAACTGAAATAGATTCCAGCTGGTGTGAAAGGGGTACAGGTAATCTACTCAACTCCATTCTTCAACCCCATTTATCAGAACATGCACCAGCAGAGGTGTGTTGTATCATGTTCTTTTTGGCTGCAGCATTCATGCTGGATGAACTGAAAGAGCTTGTGTTCTAATTCTTTCACCAGTGCAGGCTACTTGTACCGGGAAAATCAGAAACAGTGACACACAATGTGTTTTGGTGTAAAATTGCATCATTCATTCATTGCTCTTACCTGTAAGGGGAAGGTGGCTGGTATATACCATGGCCTTAAGGGCATATGGCACCAATTTAAGTAGAGTCATGCCCTGCAGTGAGAATTGCTGCTGATCAACCAGTTCAGACCATACATTTTGTGCACTAGTTAAAATAAAATTGGGTCTTCTTGAGTTTGATGATAATGTTGAGCAAGGCGCACATGTGTTCTAAGGGAGTTGTAAAGATTTTTTTAAAGGTGTGATTTGCAACAAAAGAATAGCAGTCCATACATACACAGTCACATACACTGGAAAAAAAATTGCTATAGTAAATTCTAATTATGTTGATTTGAACTGGACAAAACAAAGTATTAGCCTTAATCAAGTTAATGCTCTTCTGAACTTAGTCATGATTTGAGTAGTTAGAGTTTTTCATACAAGAAGGCTGGTTAATTGTAATTGTACTTTGGGTTGTACCTCGCCAAGTCACCTGCAGGGGTGTCCCATGCAAAACTGTTTCAGATTCCAAAGATCTTGTAGAGGCAGCCTGCCGATGTATGTTTGGCTTGGCAACAGGGGAGATGACGCTGCTGTACTTTCTGATGTATGTGCAGTCAGCAGGGGGCATTGAAATCTTCAGCAAACCAGCTGAATTCAGTGGCAGGGAATGCAGGGTGAAGGTAGGCACAGACAACATGCATGTGACCATGCAACCTTTTTCTCTCCTTCCCATCTTTTCATCCTTTCTTCCTTTCTGTGTGTATGTGCATGTTTGTGTGTGTGCATGAGTGTGCATGTGCTGAAATCAGATGAAGGGAGGAAGGCTAGCAGCAGCTGGACTCATTTCATAATTAATTGTATTTATTTACTTCAATTTATGCATTATTATTGTTTTATTATTGTTGTTCTTTGCAGAATGTTTTTTATTGCCAACTCCAGGACAAATGACTGTAGAGACTACAGTCATTTGTATCACCATGATCATGCCCTGATGTAGTGGCAGACAGCTGATTTAATTAACTGTTGTTTCAGTTTGAGGTAGAAATAGGTTTTGTCTAACTCATGGCTGTACTGCCAGGGTGGGGTGCAGCATCTGACCTTTCATTTCTCAAACTTGTGATTGTAGGGCTACGACAAACCTGACCATTCATACATGTGACTTGTGGTTGCAGGAAGTGGTGCAACAGCTAACCTGTTACACCTCTGACCTGTGGTTTGCATGGGTAGGAAGATGTGCAACATCAGACATGTTGCAGGGACAGGAAGGGGTGCAGCAGCTGACCTCTGACATGTCTGACCTGTGGTTTGTAAGGATAGAAAGGGATGTAGCACCTGTTGGACAGGTTGCAGTCATATGGAAGGGTGCAGCAGATCTCTGACATTTCTGGCATGTGTTTGCAGGGAGGGTGCAGCAGCTCTCTAACACTTCTGATGTGTATTTGCAGGGAAGGATGCAGCAGTTCTCCAACACTAATAATGCGTATTTGCAGAGAGGGGTGCAGTAGTTTTCCAGCACTAATAATGTGTATTTGCAGGGAGGGGTGCAGCAGCTCTCTAACAGTTTTGACATGTATTTGCAGGGAGGGGTGCGGCAGTTCTCCAACACTAATAATGTGTATTTGCAGGAAGGGGTGCCGCAGTTCTCCAACACTAATAATGTGTATTTACAGGGAAGGGTGCAGCAGTTCTCCAACACTAATAATGTGTATTTGCAGGGAGGGGTGCAGCAGTTCTCTAACACTTCTGACATGTATTTGCAGGGAGGGGTGCAGCAGTTCTCTAACACTTCTGACATGTGTTTGCAGGGAGGGGTGCAGCAGTTCTCTAACACTTCTGACGTGTTTGCAGGGAGGGGTGCAGCAGTTCTCTAACACTTCTGACATGTGTTTGCAGGGAGGGGTGCAGCAGTTCTCTAACACTTCTGACATGTGTTTGCAGGGAGGGGTGCAGCAGTTCTCTAACACTTCTGACATGTGTTTGCAGGGAGGGGTGCAGCAGTTCTCTAACACTTCTGACGTGTTTGCAGGGAGGGGTGCAGCAGTTCTCTAACACTTCTGACATGTGTTTGCAGGGAGGGGTGCAGCAGTTCTCTAACACTTCTGACATGTGTTTGCAGGGAGGGGTGCAGCAGTTCTCTAACACTTCTGACATGTGTTTGCAGGGAGGGGTGCAGCAGTTCTCTAACACTTCTGACGTGTTTGCAGGGAGGGGTGCAGCAGTTCTCTAACACTTCTGACATGTGTTTGCAGGGAGGGGTGCAGCAGTTCTCTAACACTTCTGACATGTGTTTGCAGGGAGGGGTGCAGCAGTTCTCTAACACTTCTGACATGTGTTTGCAGGGAGGGGTGCAGCAGTTCTCTAACACTTCTGACATGTGTTTGCAGGGAGGGGTGCAGCAGCTGACCTCTCACATGGTGCAGGTGATTGGCAAAAAAAACGTCAGGCTGAACCAGGCGGTTAGCCATATTGTACAGGTAAGACTGATACTAGAGGCACTTGTGTGGTTCCTTTTGTCAAACGTTGCACCCAGACACGTGAGAGGTTTGTGAGAGCTTTGTCAGCTGCATTTGGTGTGTTACATTCTGCTTGCACGTTTGGCATATCTGGCAAGGCTCTTAAGTGTTCTCTTTCAGCAAGCAGGATTAATTTGGATGATTAAGCTAATAGCAAAATCAGAAATGGCTGGCAGATGTAAGTGACTTTAAGTAAACACTTATAAGTGAATCTACAAACTGCCAGTCTTTTAGCTAGTTGACACTTAGTTCCTAACCTGCCTATGTAGTGATTGTTGGGATGAATTGGTGATCAGCATACACACATTATATATGAAGTTGTTGTGAAACCTACATTATTTTCCTGTCCAGTACACCCAGTTGTGATAATCAGCACACCTTCAGCACAGACAGCATGTCAAAGTCAAGTAGAAATGCAGGTGCAGACAACATGGTCAAAGTAGAGCACAAACAACTTCCAAACTAGAGAAGAAATATCAGCATAGACAACATCAAAGTAGAGCACAGACAATATCCAACTAGAGTAGAAATACCAGCACTGACAACATGGTCAAAGTAGAGCACAGACAATGTCCAAACTAGAATAGAAATACCAGCACTGACAACATGGTCAAAGTAGAGCACAGACAATGTCCAAACTAGAATAGAAATACCAGCACTGACAACATGGTCAAAGTAGAGCACAGACAATGTCCAAACTAGAATAGAAATACCAGCACTGACAACATGGTCAAAGTAGAATAGAACTGGCAGCGCAGGCACCATCTGGTCAGAGTAGAAAGTCAAAAGTCAGGTAAATGTGCCAGAAATAACAAGATAAATTAATCATGTTCACCACTGCATTTTAAGGATGCATGCTCAGTAAAGATAATGGGTATAAATGTGCAGCTGTAATAACCAGTGATGATGCGATGAAGTTTGCTTGAACTTTCAGGCAAATGAACGAGTACGAGTGGTGACAAACAGTCGCTTGCAGATCAGTTGTTTGAGAGTTGTCCTGGCGATACCTCCCCATCATGCTGGTGAGTAACCACTCATACTCTGATGTTTTGCTGTTGGTATAGATCTGTCAGAGCTATGCTTACCTGGGTCCATATGTAAGAAGAGCAAATAAAGCTAAAGGCAGATAGCCCCTAATCCTGACTAGCTTAATAGTCCATAAGTCCAGCTCTCCTTCCACCTACATGAGTCATCAAAAGGCTCCAAAATAACTATTTGTTTGTGTTTGTTTTTAGACTGGGAAAGTCTCTTCTATTACTATCAACACAAGTGATGTCAAAAGCTTGAAACCAGTTGGACACTGCGTGACAACAGCTTGCTGAGCTGTACATAGCTCAGTGCAACAGCCTTGTCAGTTTCAGAGTCAGAGTTCATTTTAATTGTAGCAGACTTCAGTGACTCAATGACCCCTTCCCATTCAAGATTTTCCTGTCTCATCTTTGCTGTCGGTGCTGATTATGATGTGTCTTGATGGGCGAATACAAATTTTCTTGAATAATTAAAACGTTGTGGTCTTCAGTATTAAGTGAGATGGTGGTGGTCCATACAAATGTTTGTGCTGTTAATAGTAGCCTCTATTGGTAATGGCAGCATCAGAGCCAACATTTTTATACAGCATTTAGGCTGCTTAAACCTAAAGAAGAAAAATGTCTATGACTTTAAACATGTTAGGCCAGCTGGACAGTACTACACGTGCCAATTTTGTCAATGATGTCACCATTTAGAAGATAAACATGATTAAGGGGGTTGTTTGCTTCTCATACATATTGACCCTGACAAAATATTCACCCCATGTTATGTCAGTTTATTTGCTACAGAAATAGCTAACCAGTATTGTCATTCTCTCTCTCTCTCTCCCTGCATCTTTGACTGTCTAAAGGAGACCCACATCATTGGAAAGATTTTTTAAAAAGAAGAAGTTTAAAACCATTTTTTTTAGATGAGCAATGTACTAGGTTTAGCATGTGTATATTGTTTACTGTTTATGTTTAGCTGTCTTGGTTGACTGGGCATAAAAACAACAACAATTCCCTTTCCCTCACCCTCCCTCTCTCTGTGTCTGTCTCTCTCTGTCTTTATATACTAAGCTCTATGGAGTTTAGAATGAAAGAAATCCTGTTCTTGGTTTTGCTGCAATTTGTTGTGCATGACACACACTGATCAGCTTCTCAGCTGTGAACATATAATTATGCTAATGTATAAAAGATGTGGGATGTGTTTTATTTAGAAGCTGTCAGTGTGAAGCTCCAGAACACTTTGTAAGAAGCACCAGTTCAAGACATGCCATAATTTTAAGCTTCAAAGTACAATTTTGTCTTTTTTCCTCCGTCGCTATTCTAATGCAACTTTAAACAAAAATTCTCCAAGGTCTTTGTTTGTGCCATTCTGTTTGTCTTTTTTCTGTTATACATCTCAAGTAGCTGAATTTTATTTTGTTTATTTTTCAGCAAAGATCAATGTGACTCCATCATTACCGTCCACTAAGCTGGCCTTGTTGAAAAGTGTGCCCCTTGCTTTCCTTGTCAAGTTTGCTGTTACTTTTGAAGAGGTAATTACAAACCAACACTTTAAGCAGAAACATGCAGTTGCAGACATGCCTTCCATATTTGTTCTGGAAAATCATGAGAATCAATAGATCTTTCCAAATATATTGACTGCTTCTCAAACATTCTGAATTTTTCATTTGTACAAAACAAAACAAAGCTTTCTGATTTTTCCTGAAGCTTGATAGAACTTTTTTACATGGAACTTTCTGAAGCCATTGTTGGATGCATTTTACCTGTGTAAAAGATACAACACAGGAGTTCTCTGAAGTTCCCTGAAGAAAGCATGAAACATTGCCACATAAATTTCAGCATGTTGCAACATTGTGATGGTGTTATGTCTTCAGTCTTTCTGGACAGCCAGTGGCAAGTGCTATGGATTTCAATCAGTGCTGGAGGATGGGGAGCGAGGTCCTGTTGGGATTGTGTATGACGCCACGTCCGCAAGATCCAACCCTGCACTGGCTGGTTTCATTTCTTCACCTGAAGGTTTTGAGGAAGAGGTATTATTAACTTGTCAGTTCAGAAAGCATTTTTCACAGGGGGAGGGTCCCCTTTTTATCTGATAGAGGTTGTTTTTTAGTGTTCTTTATCATTGCATGTTCCTAACATGGATAAATGTCATTATCTTTTCTGTCATTGTAATCTTTCCACCATTGTTTCCAAATCCCCTTTGAAAAAAAAGAAAAAAGAAAGTCACTTGTGTCATGCACAGTGAATCAGTTGAGCATGTGTGTCTCTGGTGTACTGTTTTGTCAGCATCTTCTGTCTGTGTTGAATTGTTAGCCAAAGCGGCGACAGGCAGCAATCATAGATCTCCTGGAGGATGTTGTGGGTCCTGGTGTGCATAACTTTGTGGACTTCAGACAGCGTGACTGGAGTAAAGAGCCATACAATGGGGGCTGCTTTCTGAAGTCTCTCATGCCTGATACCACCAAGTACTTCAATAATGTGCTGAGGGAGCCAGTGGACAGGTAGGACAAAGCATTTGTATTGCGTAATAAAGAAACAGAACATAAATGCAGGTGGAAAGTTACATGCACCCTATGTATGTAGCTTTGCATGAAGTGATGTGACAGTGCATGAAAGTATGGTGTACACAGAACACGCTGAGATGGCAGCAGTTTCATGTGGCACCAGCCATGTAACAGTCAAATGGCGATGTTAGTATACCATAGGTTATTCAGAAATAAGCTATGAAAAGCTAATCACTCATTAAATCACATGTGACAAGAGCGCAGTAAGGCTGCTTGAAAGTGGAGAATAGTGCTATATTATATACATATATATAAAGTACTCAACAGTCTACATTGACCTTTTGTTATGGGTGGTGGGGAAGATTTGTTTTTTTGTTGATTTGAATCACTTACCCTTTTGAAATGGAGAACCCTGTTATGTTTTTAATATTCTTCATGTAAGCATATTATGTGTTGATCCTTGTTTCAGGCTAGCAGCCTGCTGTCTGTAGGTAATTTTGAAGAATGTAGTGTTGAAGCAAAAACTTCAAAATGTTTGCATGCATATAATGTGTACAAAACTTCACATTACTCTAATTTAATTTGATAACTTTGATGTGCGTTAGAAGTGCTATCAGTAAACCAGCTGTTTCTCTTTCACTACTTTATTATTAGTTCTTCTTTCTGCTCTCTCCTTCTTTAGATTTATCTTTTATCCCAGTGAAGATCATAGTGGTTGAAACCATTGATCATTGTCATCCAGAATTTGTCTGGAATAACAAAAACATATTTGAATGTGAACTGATGAAATTCTCTGTATGTGTGTATTTTGAAAGTTGTTGATGGTGATAGGATGGAGTTATGTCAGCCCTCTAGGCTGTTTTGTCTTACCCAAGTTGCTTTGCAACCTGGGTTTGAGAGTGATGGCCAGCTTTGACTTTAGTTTCAAAGAATTTTACATGTGCCCAAAATATATCAGAAATGCCTCTTTTCTCAGTTGAGGATCTCACCTCTGAGGACAAGTGGACTTGTATGAAAAGTTAAGCATGCATTCTTTCCAATGATGATAAATCACAGCTGAAGCTGATGCTTATTTGAAGAATCTAGTGAATGTCACAGCTGATCACCAGTCAAGTTTAAAACGAAAATAGATCAGCGGAAGACTGTCCATTTTAGTCATGAATATAAATTTTTGATGCAGAACCAGGTTGCTGTCCATGCTAGTCATGAATATAAATTTTTGATGCAGAACCAGGTTGACCACAATTACAGTGGTATGTGTATTGCGCTGAGGAAAGAGGCTCAACAAAGATGATGATGTCAGTGAATGTCAAGTAGACCAGAGCCTCGCATGGTGTGAACTTTGACATTTTTGCTCTTAAGAGTGAGCAGCCTAATGTATATTATGATGGACTAAGCTCAAACCTTCAAATGATGAACATCGCAGGTTTGCTCTGAAAAAGAATCAAGATTACTGGCAAACAAGGATCACAAACTGCCTGAACTTGGCACACAGAGAACTGCACTGCTAGCATTCTGCCTATATTGCTTCACACTAAAAAGGCACTAAAAAGGCTAGACACTCATTCAGAATCATATGCAACAAGAGCACAGTGAGTGTGCTGGAGGGCAGAGAATCGTGCTATACAAAAGTGATCAGCAACAACTCCTTAGAAATGGAATGAGGAAACAGGTCAAGACATCCAATGCACCAAGTGAAAACTCTGATATATTTCTGTTTAGTTATTCATTGTTTAACAGCGGTCAGGCTGTCACTGCTTGACAGTACTGCTCATGACATTTCACGTGACTGCCTCTGATTGCATTAACATGTGAAATGTACTCATTTTCCAGAATCCACTTTGCTGGGACAGAGACTGCAACGGTGTGGTGTGGCTTCATGAATGGTGCCATCCAGTCGGGTTACAGAGCTGCCACAGAGGTCAGTGTTTCTTTTTGATGACTGGTTTTGCTTATGTTGCTTTTTTGTTGGTGGTGTAACCAGGTTGTTATTGGCCAAACATTTCAGATTTTGTTGTTGTTTGTTTTTTGTTTTGAGACATTCTTGTTAGCAAGATCTTTCAAATTTTCAATTAAGATGATCCACTGAGTTTCACATTTTTATACCAGTTACGGTGACCTTGATCTAATTTTACTGTTACGGGGTTATTGGAAAACTAAAGTCAGCTGCATTTTTGCTGTAGATTTCAACCAAGTTAAATGTTTGTATGGTTGGAACTAGCCTTCTCATTTAAAAAAAAAAAAAAAAAAAAACTTCTCAAGTGCTTGGAACAGGTGATAGGAGCATGATCCACCATACAATTCTGTGACAGAGAGTACTGTTGATATGATAAGTTGTTGGCAGCACTTTTTTGTTGCTCTTGCATACATTTTGCACTTTTTCCAGCATTTCAGTTTGACATCACCCAAGTGTCTGATGTCACAGATAAAACAAATACAAATGTTTTTCATTTTTGTCACTTATTTTTTTATTCTGGTGTTTATTTCTGTGGAATGAACTTCTGATGATGTAGCATTCTGAAAAAGGGGTGGACTGTTGGGGAAACACCAAGCTACAACTGGGCTTGGGGAGAGTTGGGGAGGGGGGGGGGGGGGGGGAAATTAGCCAACAGATGAAAAAATAATGCTACAGGAAAACAATGACTACTAGATTTCCAAACTAACCAAAATTAAAAATTAAAAAATTAAAATGTGTCACTTTTTACCCCATTGGAAGTGAGATGGCTAGTTCCTTTTGTGTGGATGAGATGAGATAAAGCATACCATATGCCATTGATATGCTATATGTGACCAGGGAATGTATTTAGAAAGAAGTTATTGACATATTCCTAGACTCCACAAACATTTTACTTTTATTTTTTTCTTGGACTTTAAAAAGTAAATCTTTTGAGCTGTACATAATGTCAATTCCACATCAGACTTACCTACCCATTTTGATGACTGATACAATTTGCAGGTGAAAAAATATGACTTACATTAAAAATAAAACATCCACATACATGTGTCTGCAGTGGTGGGTTTATAAAAAAAAAAATAAAAAAAAAAAAATACATGGCCATCAATAGAAGCAGCATTGTTTGGCTGCCTGTACCAAAATGGAAGTTGAGTGTATAAGTGGAGCTTAACATGGTCCCATTCATTCATTATATATAAGTTGCACACATATATATAACTTGAATCAATGGGCGATCAGTGTGTGAGCAAATGGTGTCAAAACACATAACAAATTAAAAAGAATGTGATTATAATGGGACAGTACAAGATGTGCAAATTTTCAGTGCAAGCACTGGAATGCTGGTAGCCATCTTTGTTTCAGATTAAAAAATACGTTGTCAGGTTTCTGATCAGGACAACTTAACACCAAGTAAACAAAAATTAATTACATGTTTTGTTTCAGGTTCTGTATCACTTGCGACCACACATCATTGCTTTGCCAGACCCAGAACCAGATGAGGATGTTGATGTGGCATTGTTTCCACAGAAGCCAGTCTCTTCACCAGTGAAACAAGCAGCATACATCGCCCTAGGGGCAGGAGTAGCCTCCCTTGTTTTTTTCCTCATCACATCTGACCGCATACCAAAGTCACAGATTGTGAACAACATCCGATTAGTATTTGACCAGATGAAGGCTGAATAGTGCGTGCAGTACTTAGTCATTGTGTTAGTTATGCTGGTTGTGGGTGAAGTGTTCGCACTTAGCTGTTGTGATAAATATGCAGGTTGTGGGTGAAGTGTTCTGGCTGAAGTGTTGATTTTTATGTGTGCCGCTTTGAACAACAGCAATTTTATTAACATTTAGAGATGAAAATGTGCTGTCCATGTATTTGACATCACCTTCTTTTGGTTTTTCTCAGGAAAAGAGTAGGTTCTGCTCTTGGATGGCAAAATTCAGTGTATATGAAAAGCTTGATTTTAAGGAAAATGAGTTCATCAAGTATATTCATTGGTACTCATCAGTCCTTGCACAGTTCACCTCACAATTCATGAAACAGAAATCTGACAAATGGTAGCAACTGAATGAAGCCATTGATAGGCACATATATGTATAACTATTGCTATGTTTACTACTAATTAATTGCTAATTTTTTCTCCCTACACTGCAGTAATATACATTGTTACTTTTTACATTTGATATGCATATAAATGAAAGGAATGAGATGCAACAAGCAGAATATACTTTTCCTGATATTTCTAACCTTTATGGTGTTCCTGGGGGAAACCTTCAGATGTGTGTGTGTGTGTGTGAGTGTGTGTGTGTGTGTGTGCACATTTTGAGTGTATGGATGGTACATAATTGTGTGTTGTTGTAATTTATAATGATTTATTTTCAGTTAGTATTGATCTGTATGTTTGTCTTTTTGTTTTCATTACACTATTATTTGCTTTTGTACATACATGTAGTTTGTGAAGCACATTGTGTTAATGGTAGTTGATGTGGTATACAAATCTCCTTTATTGTTATTATTGTTCTATCTTGTGCCATAGGAGGCCAGACCTGTGGGTCAGTACAGGTGTGTCAGTGTGATCAAATGATGTGAAGAAGATGCTTGCATTCTCATAAAAACACCTAAAAACTAAAATCTGAAACAAGAATGAGTGTTAGCATTCTAAAACAGGATCCAAACACATAAAAGGTTCAAAAGACTGCTGATTTATTAGGACACAGACACACAGTCTGCACATTTTTGGGGTAATCCCCTTTGTCAAGCTACAAAATGACACTTAAACAACAGTTAAACAATTAAAACCAATGACAAATTGGATAAGAGTCAAAATAACTTAAATTTTTTTGGTTGAGCTGTTGTTTTCGTGTCCACCAGTACTTGGAAGAATGTTGACAAGAAAACAACAACTCAACCAAAAAAAGAGAAGTTATTTCACTTCTCATCTCATTTTTCATTGTTTTTAACCATTTAACTGTTGTTTAAGTGTCGGTCTGTAGCTTGACAAAGGGGATTACCCTGATTTTTTTTATTTTGTGCCTCTGTGTGATACTAAATAAGCAGTCTTGAACATTTTATCATTTATGCGTTTGCATCTAAAAACAAAAATATCTGGAACAGATATGACTGCTACAAATATGACTACATTCTTAAGCACACCAATTTTAATTAGACAATATGAAACAGTGCAAATTTTATGTGCATCCACCTTTATAAGGTGACCGACAGATAATACACTAAAAACAATGAAATGGAAGAAATCTGACAACTTATAATTGCTGGAGAAATTAGTTGCAGAATCAAGGAATCTTGCGCTTCTGTCAGTTTTGTTGCTTACCTCATTTGCCATCATGTTAAAGTATGGTAGCCATGCAGTCCAGTAGCTGGATTGTTTAGAATGGACTGGAGTTGTCAGCATCAAAACACACATGAAACTGAAAAAAATGCTAGCTATTTTAATCTGGCAGTACAAAAGATGTGTAAATTTTCAGTGTGTGCATCTGTGTGTCACTTTGAAAAACAGTAATTTTAGTAAAAGTCAGAGTTAAAAATGTACTGTCACTAGCATCAGCCACCTTTCTTTCGTTTTTTTTTTTAAGAGTTCTCATATTTCTGATGAGGTCAACAAGCATTGGAGGGAAAAGGTTTGGTTCCCATGAGGGGCAGCAAATACTGGGTTTTATGCTGATCTGCCCTCCCCCCCTCTCCCCCTGTAAAAGTTTATAAATATACTTCTGAAAGTATCTGTCAGTCTATGTGTGTATTTCTGTGGGTGTTGATGCATTTTCTAAACTGTTTTAAAACATGTACATTGTGATGGTTTATTGTTTTCATAACTGATGTTGTGCTTACTGCAGCCAGTCAGTTTTTCCAACAAGGACAAGGACAAAATTGTATGATGCAGCCCCTCCTGCCCTACCTCATTGTTCTTTCTCGCTTAAGCCTGTTCTTAATTGGGCAAATGTTTCTTCGCGAACCTAGTTGGTTATTAACTGGGCGAACTTTTCTTTGCAGACCTAGTTGGAAGTATTTGTATTCGGGGTCCAAAAAGCTCTGCTCACCATGTTCTGGGAACATTTGCCCTATTTGACAATCATTGCCTCTGATTGGCTGAGAGCAGAGCTCTCCTGTGGATGAACTAAAAATAAAAATGGATGACGGTGTCGCTAGGTTCTTCAGAGGGAATTTGTTTATTTGTTGACTTGTGGGAGGCACAGCCTTGTCTTGGAGACCCAGAATGAGATAATAGTTAGTTGAATTACCCTGTGAGGAATGATTACAGTATATTGACTTGACTTTAGCCTACATTTTTGATCATGCTGTCTGCTGCAAGTTCGGGCTGAAGCTTGCATCCCATTGCAAGCTAGTTGAGAATGAAGTAAAGTTTGGACTGTCCGAACTATGTTCGGCGAACTAAAAGTTCAGTTAAGAAATGAATCATAGTTCGTTGAACTGTCTGAAGTATGTTCGGCGAACAAACATTCACCCAGTTAAGAACGGGCTTTAGATTACTGCAATTCTCTCTTAGCTGGCCTTCCCCATTGCATGATCAAAAGGCTCTAGCACGTCCAAAACTGCACAGCAAGATTAATCCTGAAAGCACCCAAACTTGAACACACAAGCACAATACTCCAGCAGCTTCACTGGCTTCCAATACCTGCATGCATTCTTTACAACACGATTGTCTTGCTTTCTGTGCTATCAACTTCGATGCTCCATCCTGCCTCTCTGATATTTGACATCACCACTGCCCCGCCAGATATCTCTGCTCTTCTGAAGATAGCCTCATACTGACTGTCCCAAAATTCAACTGCAAAGTTAAAGATGACTACTCATTCTCCTACTTTGCTGCTAAAAATCATGGAACTCTCTCCCCTGAGACATGCGGAAAACCCAGACACATTCAAATCCAAACTTAAATCCTACTTCTTCACTGTCCACTGATTAACAATAATTTTTTGAGAATGATCTTTCTGTTACTACTGGCGTACTGCTGCATGCGTGTGTGCATGCCTGCCTGCATGTCAAACATACAGTGTGTGTTGTACTAGTACTGTTATTATGTATATTATTTTAAAGGGATGTATGAGAGCGTTTATGTTATTGTATTGCATTATGGTATTATATTACAGTTTTGCACTATGTGAGGTGCTTAGAATGTATATGGATTTGTGCCATGCAAATACCATTTTGATTGATTGATTGACTGATTAAAGGCTCCCCCCCCCCCCCCCCCCCCCAGATGAAGTGATTGATTGAAGGCTCACCCCCCACTCCCCTCCAGATGAAGCATTTGGTAGTTATTTCAGGCAAGTAAAGAATACATTTAGGGCTCATTCCCCCCACCCCTTCAAGTGCAGCACTTTGGAGTTATTTCAAGCTGCCAGATGAGGCACTTGGTAGTCATTTCCAAATTTCAGACAGGTAAAGACCAGATTTAGGGCTCATCCCCCCAGATGAGGTGCTTAGTAGTTATTTCAGACAGGTAAAGAACACATTTAGGCCCCCCCCCCCCCCCCAGCCCAAGCAAATTTTATAGTTATTTTCAAGCTTCCAGATGAGGCACTTTGTAGTTATTTCAGACAGGTAATTAAAGAACAGGCTTAGGGCTCATCCCCCCAGATGAGGCACTTAGTAGTTATTTCAGGCAGGTAAAGAACGCACAGTTCAATGTCACCCCAGATGAGGTGCTAATATTATTTCAGGCAGGTAAAGAACACACTTTGGGCTCAATTAGTTAGTGCTTAGTTAGTTAGTAGGGCTCAATTAATGCTTAGTTAGTAATTATTTCAGGCAGGTAAAGAACACACTTGAACACACTTATGGCTCACCATCACACCAGGTGAGGCACTTATGTTATTTCAGGCCGGTAAAGAACACACTTATGGCTCCCCCCCCCCCCCCCACCAGGTGAGGCACTTATGTTATTTCAAGCAGGTAAAGAACATACTTAGGGCTCATCCCCCCCCCCCCCCCCCCCCCGGATGAGGCATTTGGTAGTAATTTTAAGCAGATAAAGAACACACACAGGGCTCATCCCCCCAGATGAGGTGCTTGTCATTATTTCAGGCAGGCAAAGAATACACTTGCAACATATGGTGGATTTGAATTTAGAAGTCTATGTCAATTTTATTTTCAGAAAGCAACCATTTTCATCCAACCAATAGCTTGCAGAAATCCCATTGTGCAGGAAACTACATTGGAAGAATTTTATTCACTGTGCCGCCAATGCTCACCTTCCATGTGCTGCTTCAGTGGTGCCACAGTGATTGTTTTCTGTATTGGCAGCAGCTGACAGGCACGTGGGGCACAAGAAGAGGGTTTAAATATCAGGCATGCTACTCGTGCATGTGACTCTAGGTTCTGGTGAGGTCAGTGGGCAGTGATTATCCAAATTAAGCATTTTGAGTGATTCTAATGCACACTCTCAGATGTGTTTCACAGAAATCTAAGTAAAAATTAAAAAAAACTCAGTTAAGAGTTAAAAACAAGAGATTTTTTTTATCTGACCTACCCCTGAAATTCAAATATGTTCCAACGTCTATTAATCTGTGACAATGATAATAGCTGGGGGGGGGTATGATTTTTTTTCTTCCAGTGTGTGGATTGAAGACCAAGTCAGGTCACCATAAACAGATTCTATTGTTTTTGTAGTCTGGTTAATAACTGCTTTAGTGCTTGTTGCTTTGTGAATACTGCTTGCAAACTCTAGGGTCAAGAGATTAGTGTTGCAACATAGATTGGTGATCAATACCAGGATCTACAATACTTTATAATGCACAGATCACTGTAATTTGATAGGCTGATTCAATGATGTTTGATCAGTTATGAATGCATTCATGATACTGAAACTGACACATTACAGCTGTAGTTGCTATTGTCAATTATAGTGTTGGGAGTGGGCTGCAGATTGAATATTTTTGCTTGCAAAAGTATTATTAAAGAAGAGGAAGTACAAATGTGTGTGTGTGTGTCACTGTATGTGTGTAGAATGTGTAGGGTGAGACAGAAAGAAAGCACAACTGGACACATAAGAATCAGACCCACACAACATCAAAACAGTTTAAGCCAGCTGGTATTCAGGGAAGCATTTTTTCTTTTTTTGCATTATACCACAAGCTACTGAAACAAGCAGCAGTGAAATTTTGTGAAACTGAGCCCTACAAGACAAAGGATTTTCACCGCTCTGTGAAAGACATTGCACTCTGCAGCTGCATGTGCAAACCACTCTCTAGTTCAGATCTTTGAACTAAACAGTGACATCAGTTACCATGAAAGTAATGCAGAACAGTACATGCACCACTACTGCCACACCAAGGTATCGTACATTATTAATAATGTAAAAGCAAGGCTTCCAAGACCCTTTCCCCATCCCACTTCATTCTTTGCACAGGTTTGTGTTCAAGCAAAAATTAAATGAATTAGGTGACAGCTTGGGCCCACAGCTCTTGTTCTGTCCTTCATGATCCTCTAATTCCCATCTTCACCAGCTAGGACTTGCCATCAGGTTTTATGGGTAGCTGCCAGCCACTACAACATGAGCCTAGATACAAGCATGTAACTACTCATTTGACTGCTCAAGTTCTAAAACAAAGAATCAAGAAAACACAGAGCACTGACCTCTACAAAATAATCAGTTGATTTACATATATATATACACAAAACTATAACACAACCCATACAAATGCTATTACTCTTGCAATATCTGTGCTTTGAACAAAGTCAGCAAGCCCTACTAATGACACAATTGCTCTGAAATAATTAAGAAATTAGTAAATCACACAAAGTAGTATGCCTCCTAAATAAATAACAGCCTTTTCCTTCGATACTTTAGCCAAAAAATGATGCACATGAAGATTTCTCAAAACCACTGTGTTTGGAGCATGGAGCCTATTAAGCAAAATGGATGAATTTTTACGTGTACAACTTGAACAACAATATACAGACAGTAAACTCACCTCTGTTCTACCTTCACCTCTCTCTCACATAACCTACTCAAGACTTCCACACTTTGACATAATCTTCAAAATACATGTACAGATGTGATGGTGAGCTAAACCCAAACTCTGCTAGTGCTACTTAAAGGTGCCGCACCTGTCTGTGCTCCTTTCATCTGAGGTCACAATAACTGGCTGCTTAAGTATGAATGGTACACCATCTTATTTATATACACATGAACAACAATTTATTAATATCTAGAAAATCTCATCGCCATAACAATTCACAACATCAGAATGAAAAGATCACTGCAAGCAATACAAAAGCACCACACATATACTAACTTCCAAGTTTTGCACTGCCTCCTTCGTTGTACTAGGTAAACCAAAATGGAGCTAAGTCATGACATAAATTTAATTCAGATGTACAGATACATGTAAGTCATTTTCAAAGATTTTTGTATATATTCTATTCTGCTGGGTGTAAATTCCACCATACTGCACTCAAAGATGGTAGGGGTCACAAAACCAAGTTTACAAAACTCTCACTTTACTGTCTCTTTGTAAACGAAACAATTCCAACATACCCTTAAAAAACACATAAAAATGGGGCATTACATTAAAAAGGAACTAGGCTGCTTTGTGAAGATGCACATAATGACAAGGTTGGTCACACTGTATGGCAAACTATTCCCCATTGTGTGCCCAGTGATACTTACGTCACATAGAACATGTCAGTATATGCCCATTTTGTTTGCAACAGGCCTCATTCACCAGCTGTATGGAAAATATGGTAGAAACAGTCAGAGTCTGCCTATGTGTCCTGTGACCTTGACCTTGAAGACATGGAGCAAACCAATGTTTTCAGATGATACCCTGGCTCATGATTGATGCATATGGATCACCATACCAAGTTCGGTTGCAAACAGTTCAGTTATGCCACCCTTGTTCACAAGGCTGGTATGTGTGGCAATGGCATCAAATACCTCACAAGCCAACCTTTTCCTGCTCTTCATTAGCAAAGAAGAAGAAAATATGGCTGCACCCTGAGGAGTTCAAATTCGATGCATTATTCATTATTCAGTTCTTTCAATAAATATTGATAAACAACCAAATAAAACTGGCAGATGGAAATATCTGCATGCTTACTATGTTTTCAGGCCAACTTCTTCATCACTTCATTCCCCTTTTACTTTAACACACAGTCAACTGTAAAGGCCATATTAGGGCAAAACACAAGTCGCCAAAAACAAAAAATAAAAGACCAGGAAAAAAGCTACCAATAATCATTCCACAAACAAAAGTCTGACCCACTGTTATGACATGCCATTTCACTTTTGAAGAGGAAACAAAAAAAGCAAAACTGAACAAACCAGGAAGGCAGGTATTGGAAAGTGAATATTCCTGGCAGAAGGTGAAGATTGCAAAGTGTATTCTGCCCTACCCTGGGCTTTAAACAAAACAAAAACACTTCTGTTAGGTCTGGGTTGTCTGCAAGGGAGACATCTTTAAGACTGGTACATATGAATAATTACTGTCAACTGAGGATATCACTGTGCAAAAATGGACTGAAAACTCCAACATTAATGCTTTTAGTCGGAAACTGCAAAAGTTCATCTTCCTAAAAAACATGCCATAGTTAACATATATAACAAGAAACTGTACATGGTCTTGTTTGTGTAGGTACCAATATACAGTTACAGCTTGACAGATTCAAATATACAAATAAAATAGGCTTCATTCCTGCCTTTCTGACACTGCAGTCATTTTGAAAATGAGTTCAATGCCAACATAAATGGGTCAAGCTTAACACAGACTGCCACCAGGCAAAGTTTGAAAGATGTTGTTTTGTTGGTAACAAAACTCCTAACATTGTTTTTTGTACCAAACAGCCAGCTGCCTGGCTGAACTTTGTCAGTTACATAGACATACATTATTGTTCAGCTGATGTTATAATAAAAAATAAAAATAAATAAAAACATATACACAACACAGCCATGTTTTGTTTCAGCAGAACAATAACAAAAATATGCACAACTGGCAGAGTGATACACATGTTGCAACACTGTCAAAAGGGATTAAAATGCATTATTACTTAAATTACCAAGCATCATGAGAAGATAAAAATGAGGTTTGTCATCTTGCCAGACACTACCATCTACTTTATTTTCCCAAGGCCCCCCCCCCCCCCCCCCCCCCCCCCGCAGAAAAAGAAAGAAAAAAAAAGATCAACTGGGTTTAAGAAGATTCAATGGCACAGGTTCCACAAGTAAAGACCTAGTGACCTTCATCAGGAAGATGGCAATCTAACTCTTTGCATACTTGGCCTGGTAATCACGTAGTGTAAGTGTACAAAGCTTGATACTGAAAGTTCCAGGTTTTAGAAAATACTAGACTGAAACTAGTGAAAGACATTCATCATGGATTGAAAGCCTTGCTCTGACCTTTTCTCATGACTCTGTCAAGTAACAATGCACCAGTATACCAGACTTGGTCTTAATTATAAGGTTAACTGGTTCAAAAGAGAAACAATTCACAGAAATTTTCACAGATCCAGACCTTTGCTGTGGCCTAGCCTTGCTCTGACCTTTTCTCATGACTCTGTCAAGTAACAATGCACCAGTATACCAGACTTGGTCTTAATTATAAGGTTAACTGGTTCAAAAGAGAAACAGTTCACAGACATTTTCACAGATCCAGACCTTTGCTATGGCCTTCACCCTGAATATGGAAACCACGTTTCTTTAAAACAATCCAGCTGGTGCACAAGCATACCAAGTTTGGTTGCAAAGGTTCAACAGTTCAAAGGTATGTAAGCTACCCCCCCCCCCCCCAACCACCACCATAAAAAAAGCATGGAAGAGAGAGCGAAGGGGGGAGGGAGGGGGGGAGGGAGATGATGATGATGAGTTGATGCTTAATGTCCTCAGATGTCATTTGACATATTAGGGACAAGTTGTGACCAATGCCGAAGCACGGTTCATTAAAAGCCACATAAGTAAGGTGTATGCGTGTTTAGCTGTAACCTGCCACCTACACTTTTGGCAGAATGACCGGGATTTTTTACGTGCTACTGTGGTAACACGGGGGTGGAACGGATACCAAAATAAGAGTCAGCACAGAAAGTCGACCCTGGAGAAGAAAATTCTCCCGCCGTTCCAGCAGGGATTCGAACCCGCGACCTTTCAATCACGAGTCTGGTGCTCTAACCACTGAGCTATCCCCGCCCCGCTATCCCAGGGGGGAGGGAGGGAGGGAGAAATGATTATATAGACGGGGATGGATTTTAATCTTTCCCCTAACTCCTGCCCCTCCAAGACTTGGTTGCAGGGGCATAAAAAAATGACCCCCCCCCCCCCCCCCCCAACACACACAAATAGTTTAATGCAGATCAATGTTAACATATGTTAATGTACTGAACAAAAAAATGGACTATACCACAATGTCCTGGGTATCATCTAACTTGTAATAAAACAAAACTGCTACTCCATCCGTCCCCAAAATTCATAAGCTTTACTGTACTAATGTATTTTGTCCTAATAAATAGCGTTATTCTGAACCTTTTACGTGTTTGGATTTTACTGTACTAACAACTTGTGCACAATCCATGTACACAATCACACAACCACAAAATCATACACCTGCATGCGCTTGAGCCATACACAGCTTCCAAAACAACTCTCTCTCTCTCACACACACACAGGCACATGCATGGCATATGTGTGTGTGTGTGAATATACCACACAGTTTAAAAATATATTAAAAAAACTATCTAATTTGTCATCACTGTCTGTCTGTCACAGCGTGCATGTTTTGGATTCTTCCAGCTGCAACCCCTTGGGTCATACACTTTGTTCCCTTTAGCACAGTGCTTGCACAGTGGATTGAGTTGGTCTCATTTGCTGGCTGCTATGAAGCATAGAGGGAGCAGGCTGGGCAGAGAGAGAGAGAGTCCTGTTTGCTGGCAGTTCTGAATCAGTGTGAGATTACACATTGTCAGCAGTAGGCTTGGCATCAAGTAATGTTCAGAAACAAAGTAAGTTCAGAAACAAAGTGCACTGCATTAGCAACATAAAATATTTACTAAACAATCTGCAGGCCCAAGTGACTATCACACCATGCACAGTTTGCCAAGTTCAATCAGAACTGGACAGTTGACCATATAAGCAAGTTTATGTTTTGCCTGATATGCTTAATTTTTTTTATCAGGACACAGAATGTGTGTAGTGTATGTTTTTCATTTACATTATATTGATTAAAATTAACCCAATCCAAACTTCACTATATATATATAGAAAGCCCCCCCCCCCCCCCCCCCCCCCCCCATATATATACACATGTAACCCCCCCCCCCCCATATATATACACATGTAAAGATGATGATGACTGCAGCTTCAGTTTGTTTTAGTCTTGAGGACTTGCACACGCCCAAACAGCTTGCGCTTTAAAAAGATCCAGTACTTGTGTAGATGTCGCTGTACCATGCCTGTCTCTCGCATGCCAGGAAACATCACAATGGCCAGCACTGAAAACAGAATACAGCAAATTGCTCATAACACAAACTCCTTCCATGTGAAATTTTCCTTTTATGAAATAAACCTAAGACATTGCCATGGTACTCTTTGTCATACTTTTGTCCTTTAAAGATAACTGTATGACATAAAGGCATACTTTATGATCACTGCTGCCAGTTAATATGTCACAAGTGGGGTTCTGTTGATAACCCCCCCCCCCCCCCCCCCAAAAAAAAAAAAAGGAACAGCAACAACACAATCAAACTGACTCTGCTCTCTACCACTACAAAGTCAGTTTTGTCATTTTTTTGTTTTTTGTTTATCCCTCATCCAACATGTATATATAAGTAACTTGGTGTTTTACGCCAAATCAACCATTACGGTTATATCAGGGCAACACCATGTATGAGAGTTTAACAAAAGTCTCTTGTGCAAAATAACAACAACAACAGCAAACAAACAAACACAAAACAGCAACAAACAAAAACAAAACAAACACAAAAACAACAACAAAAAACAATAAGATAAGAAGAGCGGAAGGAAATAAACCTTTAATAATGCAAGGCCACAGTTAGTTTGCACACTGGATTTGTTGGAAGGTACTTTGACATCTCAAAAAATGTCAACAATATCACCATTAAATAAATGCAAAAGTTGTTTACATTCATCTTGTATTATATTATATTAGGTCAATATAAACAAGTCTACATCTCACTTAAAAGGTCTCCAAGAAAGAGCGCACAACAAAGGTTTTGATGACAGGTAAGTGTAAACTGTCTCCCTTCAAAGTGTGTCAAACTCATGAAAACTACTTTGTTTTGATCTTGTTATATATTTAACAATCACACAAAGTTTAAACTTGAGTTAATCAGACCATACTGAGAAACTATGATTGTATGAAGCATATTTTTTTCTTCTTCTGATAAACCACATGACCTTGAAATAATGTCAAGATCATCAAAATTAGTGTAACCAGGTAGAATTCAGTTGTGGTTATTATTATGCATACATGAAAGGTCATTCTGAACTAAAAAATAAAGCCAAGGTCCATTAAAGCATTACATACATAACCTGGTACATGGTCCATATATTAAATATTAAAAATAATAAACAAAAATAAAAATCTTTTAACTGGAACAGATGAGAGTTTAAATGTAGTATATCACCTTGAATTTTTGTAACTCTTTCACATTGCAGTAACCTTGAAATGTGGTGAAGATCACTAAAAGCTGCATAAAATGGTAAAACTCAGTCAGTACCATCGGGCAAAATTTTATTTTTATCATGTTTATGGCATACACAAAAAACTCATGTTCCAACTTTTACCATGCCAAGCTGGCTGGCAGGACAGCCTAACTCACAATTTTCATGTGGGTTAAAAATAACAAAAACAAAATCCCACCAAGTATTGTGTAAGTATATAACCAGGCAGACAGATAATAATATAGGCCTTTTAATTATTAGGGTAAAACAACTGATAAAAATACAAAAACAATCTTCATTCACAGTTCATTAAACTTTTCACACAAGTAGATACTAGATCATTTATAAAATACATATAAAACAATTACACACACACACACACACTTTCCAAAATGCTTCCATCTATTTTTTTCAATACCAGGTTAGAGAAAACAAAATTAGAAAATATTTACATGATGATGATGTAATTATCATAAAGAAGCTAAAAAAAAACCCAAATAAAATCGCATAAATGCTAATAATAGCACCAAAAATGACAGCTTGCTGCACCTACCCCAAAGCAGTTATCGTCTCCTAGCTGTTTGCTGCTTCAAAACAACAACAACAAAACAAAAACAAAATCTGAAACAAGAATGACTGCTAGTGTTCTAAAACAAGATCAAAACATATAAAAGGTTTAAAAGAACACTATTTATTAGGACAAAAACAATCTGCAAATATTCGGGGTAATCCCTTTTGTCAAGCTACAAAACAACACTTAAACAACAGTTAAATGGTGAAAAACAATAAAAATGAGGTGAAAAGCAAAATCACTTATTTGTTTTTGATTGAGCTACGTTGCTTTCTTGTCCAGTGCTTAATTCTTCCAAGCACAAGAAAACAATAAAACTCAACCAAAAACAGATAAGTGACTTAGCTTTTCATCATTTTTCACCTTTAACTGTTAAGTGTTGTTTTGCAGCTTGACTAATGGGATTACCCCGAATATTTGCAGAGTGTTTTTGTCCTAAGAAATAGTGTTCTTTTGAACCTTCTATGTGTTTGGATCTTGCTTCAAAAAAGCCTATCTTGTGAAGAAGAAGAAAAAGACAGAAAAAGACAGGACAGTAGGCAGTATTGCCAATAGCAGAGTAAGCAGAGAAAGAGCAAGAGTCTGAACAGAATTACAGAAAAGCAGGCAAGTGGAATTAAAATGACAGCCATGGGATTCCAGGCACTGGAAAAACATTCGACACCCCTGGCCTCCCTAAGCAGATACAACTTACCTAATAAGTAAGTCAGAAATAGGTTGTTCATGATGTAGCCAATCCAGGCAAAAAAGGACAGCACTCCCATGACCAATAAAAAGTACTGAAAGATGATAATTACAGGTAGTGGTTAAAAAACAAAACAAGCAATATTACATTTCTAAACAAAATCTATTAGAAAACACTAGTTACACAATACGTTTATGAATTCAATCAATTCTTTGTCAAATTATAAAAGCGGAATACATGGCAGTAAGAAGCTGTGTAGGTAAGACATTGCATTTTTGTTGTGGGGGGAGAGGCACACAGAGAGAGAGAGAGAGAGGGAGAGAGAGAGAGGGAGAGAGAGAGAGAGAGAGAGAGAGAGAGAGAGAGAGAGAGAGAGAGAGGAGAGAGAGAGAGAGAGAGAGAGAGAGAGAGAGAGAGAGAGAGAGAGAGAGAGAGAGAGAGAGAGAGACTAACAGACAGACAGACAGACATGTATACAGACAAAGAAACAGAAAGAGGAGAGATAGGCACTGACTGAATCTTAATAATCAATGCCCAGTCAATGGCAGTAATATCAATATATCATGGCAAAACACAAGTCATCAATGCCAATTCACAAATAAATGTCTACAGTAACAAAAAATTCTATTTGTATTACAAGCAGAAGTCTGATCCACTGTTATGATGCACATCATTTTACATCTGAAGAGGATTTGGGGGAAAATGAAGTTAAATGAACCAGGAAGGCCACATAGATTAAGAAACATTGTAGTACTTACCATTTCTGGTCTTTCTTCTTTGAGAACAGCCATCCCACGAAAAAAATCACTAATATCTGTGGAGACGTGGATGATCCTTTCACATATCTCCTCAAACTGAAGTTCTTGTGTTACAGTCCTGTTTTATGGGTAAGAAGATGAAAAAACCCATATATATACATATATATATGTGAATATAACAGGATCATCCATATGTATTTGCTTTCAATGAGCACATGCATTTCTTCTGAATAACAGCATGAATAGATCACATTATCAGTCAGTAGTTCATCATGATTTTAAGTTTGTGATTGTTACATAAGCACATACCCTTCTTGAGCAACTGAACAAGATGAGCAGAAAAATCACCAGTTCGGAGGTTTAAAGCACACAAAAGCTTAAAGAATGCTCTTTCAAATTTAGACAATACAACTGAATGTGCTCCACAGTTCCACAGAAAAATAAAACTAAGCAGCAGAAGCAGGTGTCAGTCGTGCAGAAAACACAATGGAGACAAAAAAGTCTAGGTAGAGGAAAAAAATCTTACCATGGTCTGTCGGAAAAGAAGCGAGGGCCAATAAAAGGCACAGCACAATCAAAACAAGTGATCAACAAACCCAGCAAAGCGAATGTTGTTATCACTGACGGGTCCAAGTACCAGATCAATCTATAAAAAAACAAAACAAAAAAAAACCAGACAACAAAACTATAATAAACAAACAAAATTCAAATACTAAAGTTTACATGTAAAAATGTGAAATACCTTTTTAGATGTTACACACACACGCACACACACACACACACACACACACACACACACACACACACACACACACACACACACACTCACACACATCTTCTGATGTCTAAAACAAAAAGGATAATTCACTTACACACATATTTATCCCAGATTTACTTAATATACGGGAACCTGTTTTTTTGTTTTGTTTGTTTGTTTTTCTAAACCTTTTAAGTTGAAGTACACTCCACGTCATGAGTGTGATATTTTGAATTTAGACTCATTGTTGTTTATTCATTGGTTGGTGGTCCACAGAGGAGTATTTCTTTGTTCTGGTTACTCAGCTTCAATTTGTTTAGTCAAGGCACTGCAATTTAAATGCATTACTCTTGCACATACAGGCAGTCAGTGAAAAATGTGCAGCAGTAATGAGGTAGTTATACATTCAAAAACTTTTTTTTTAATTTAAAAATATTTTTTCCAGCACTAACCAGGCTGCCTAGTTTTGGATTCACTGAGAAGATGATGGGATACCAGCCGGAAGGAGCTGTGGTAATTGTGACATGAAAAAATGAGAGATGTGAAAATTTCATTTTTGCCTGGCATGGTGGGTGCCTGTTGGGACACACAACAATAAACAGATGAGATGTGACAAAGCTGAATGAAGCAAGATTTGATTATGGAATACTTTAAAAAAGAAAAAGAAAAAGGTATGAGGCAACCTTCTGAACATCTTGAGAAAAAAAACTGGAACTGGAAAAAAAGAGAAAAAAAAGTGATAATTTATATAATTACTAACACAAATAGCAATGTTGTAATTCCAAAGATGATGCCAGGATAGTATGGCCGCTCCCACAGGAAAAAACCTCTGAGGCGCACAAGAGTCTCTCTCCATCCTTCTAGGTCTTGTTTCATTTCCTCTATTTGTCTTCTTGAAAGTGCAATCTGAAACACAAAAGGTTATCAAGAGTAAGTCAGTAACCAAGTTTAAAAGGATAGTTGAGTTCCTTTATATCTCTCACAGGTTTCTTTAAATCTCTTATTAGAATAAGGTAAACATTTCAAGAAAACAGCAAACCACAATGCTTGTGGCATTTGTATGTTATTGCATGTTCTTAGACTGTGAATCTCTTATACATGTAAATTTTATTCCTTTGTTTGTTGTTCATGTGTGGCACCCACGTTTTTGTTTGTATGGAATAAAAAAAGTATTTGACTTGAACATACATGTGCCATACTATGCAATAATAAAAAGTGTTATTAAACTTGAAGGTGTAATCAGTTCAAAACTGTTTAAAGTTTGTGCTGTTTCAGTTTTCGTAGTTTTTAGGGAACAGGAAAAAAGGCAACAAAAAACAAAACAAAACAAAACAAACAAATAAACAAACACAAAATGGCATGATCAATGGTGGGTTCCGTGCAACCATTGCACCATGCTTTCACTTTCAGGTGATCATGCATAATAATATTGTGTTACATGCTAAGAATAACACTTGGGTCAGATCTCTTGCCAGTCTTGGGTCTCCACCTGTGTTTTGCTGTTTTGACACCTTAGCAACATTGACTGATTGCATTAGAACTATTGATTAGAAGTGTTACACAAACTGGCCTCCCATTCATTCGACCAACATTACTAACACAGACTTCCTTTATTATTGGCCTCTTTTGGTCTAAATTGCTTTTCTTATAAAGATGATAACTTTACATATCCCACATTAATTATTATGATGTAGCTGTCCCAAAACTCATTCTACTAGTTAAGTTGATCTGGCACAGTGTCAAACAACTTTACACTAGGACAGAAGAGCACAAACTGACAAAGATTGCACCAGGCACAGACCTAATACCATGTCCTCTTCCACTCCTTCCCCTGTACAGTTTATGAATGAAACCTCCTCCATATGGTTATTTCTTCAGCTTCTTCACTCAAGTCCTTCCAGAGTCGACTAGGCCACAGTATTCACAACCTGTAGCCAGGCCCCCTCCCCTCCATGAACATAAAGATCGTGTACAGTTTTAATGTTAGATTGGCTGTCTCATTTATTCTGTTTTACTGTTTTAATAACACCCACGGCTCTGACCGTGACGACCTTTTAAACACACATCGCTGCAGGACTTGCAACGCTCTGACTGAGCCCAATCCTCGACAAGAAGTGTGGCGACATAGCCATATTGGGCACCAGCACTAAAGGCATAATGTACTGAACTGGTCGGTGAAGCGACTGTTTGCATGAAGTGGAGCCCAGTAAGACTTTTGATGTATTAATCTGTATTGCAAAGATGCCAAAGCTGCAAGACGCTGTCGAAAACACGAATGATCTGGCCCGAGCGATACCATTATAGCTTGGTAGACTTCAACAAGTGTCCTTTTTCTAACCCTAACCCTACAAGAAGCAGCTTGGGATCAAAACAAGGTGAGCTTTTCCTGCTTTAACTCCCAGTCGTTCAGAGTGATCAGTATTTTTTATTTATTTTTTAAGATAAGCTGCAATACCACCTGATCTTGGATGAGGATCTCGGGGATGACTTTCGTCTGCAAACAGTCGGGAAGGGTGGAGAACGTGAACCGTTACGTTTGATGTTATAATGTAGGACAGAAAAATGTGGGTGAGAATGGGACCTAAGTAAGGGAATCCGGCCAGCATCTCGCACGCCCACACGCATGATCCCAGTGTAATTTGAAGGGAAAAGTCAGCTTACCTCACTTTCTGTCGCAACGCTGCCTTGTGAGTCAGAGGAATCTGCCATTTTGAATGTTTTGTTATGATCTCGCAGATTCACGTGTTTACAGTGATTTTTTTTTTATGATGACAAAAAGATAATATTTATTTCAGTTCATATATAAATGTTTGCTTATTATTTATGATTAAGCTGAATTATCTTTTAAGCATTTTCATCAACATTTCTGAGTTTGAGTTTGTGGTTTGGTGTTGTCTCTCTTCGTACGTGATCTCTGATTGGCTGAAATTCATACCATAGCACAAACGCATCGCATCGCTTTGCGTCGAAAAAACCGAGGGGGTGCTTGTGTATCCGACGACTTTTTTTTTGCGATTTTATGATTGCTTTGTTCATTTGAATCATCATGTCTAGTGTAAGTATTCCTTAGACTACAAGATGAGTTGTTTTAGACCTTTTGATTGATGATCACTCTGTCAGAACCATGAAAATTACATCGTCGAAATTTTCGATGTTTAGTTTTTGAACATTCATGTCCTGTTCAAAATGAATTTGAAAAGATTCTCCTTGCCTTTTTCATTTGTTAAAGAAAAACGTATTTCTTTTTAAAAGCTTTCCATCAAAAGTAGGTATCATTATAATTGTGGGTGCTGCACTGAGATAACCTTGCGAACTATTTGTTTGAAGATAAAATTCAAAAGCAAAAGCCCCCAAGAACTGAAGACGAAAAAGGAAAACAAAAAACAATACAAATTCAAAGAACTGATATTGTTACTAACTGAACTATAAGTTGATTTGCACGTATAGTCTCAAGTCTGTTCATTCTGGGAACGGGGTTTCAACACTAGTTAAGGCTTTTGACATTTTGCGGTAAACACTGTCACTGACCAACTCGGTAGTTAATTTTATTCTTTACCAAATTGGAACACCCATCCAAGGGCTCTTTTATTGTGAGTTTAGGTCCAAGAGGATGGAAGTTTATGGCAGTTGGTATGTTGGCTAATGTACTGGACTTTTGATCCAGTGGCCAAAGGTACACTTGCCCAGTCTTCTACTCCAGGATGTGACAGGATAAAATTAAGTACCGTTTTTCAGAATAGATTCGGAGTCAACTCCTGTGCAGGCTCATCACTGCCTGTCTTGCCTTCATCATGGAGTTTATGTGCACACGATTGTTGCATATGCATATTTGGCGTTAATGGTAATTTGGGGTATATTACCAACTAAGATCAGCATATATATGGGGACAAAAATAGGCAGCGAGTCGGACCAACAGGCTGTTATTTTGTTTAGCGTTTACCTTCCTTTTAGTTTAATGTACTGGATGTTATCTTACTAATTACTACACAGTCTGTTATTGCCCCATCCTTGATACTTAATGATACTATTAATGACACTAATAATAAAATTCATTCACACACACACACACACACACAAACACATCATGTGTGTGTGCGTGCAATGAAAGTTTTTAAGCATGCCACTATTACTAGAATCTGTGAAACTTAAAAGTTGTGAATGTAGGTGTTCTTTTTTGTGCATTTTGCAAAACCGTCTCTGAATATTGCTTCTGGGACAGTCAGTGTGGTGAATATTGCTTCTGGGACAGTCAGTGTGGTGGTAAGTGTTGAAGGTGATGATGAAGTGATGCTTAATGTCCTCAGATGTCATTTGACATATTAGGGACAAGCTGTGTCCAATGCCGAAGCATGGTTCAATATAGCTTTACGTCCACGGAAACCAGAAGGCTCATTAGGACGGACAGCCCAGGACAGCCACCTTGACTCGCACACAGCTCCTGAACTATCTAAGTGTTGAAAGTGCTATAATTAGTATTTAAACACTTTTATTATTGCTGTGTTGGCAGGTGTCCAATGTGGAAAACCTTCCACCTCAAGTGATTCGTCAAGTGTCCAAGGAGCTGTCCTCCTTATGCCAGAATGCACCAGAAGGAATCAAAATTTTCACAAATGATGAGGACATCACTGACATACAGGCTACCATAGAAGGACCAGGTTAGTCTCAATTTCACTAGTTTTACTTTTTGTCACTGTATCACTAGACTGCCAGGAGCCGGTTTAATGAACATGGTTATAAACTATGCTAGCGGAAAGCCCTCTGACCCACTGTGCGGTTATAGTTATTTGCATGATTCAAATTTACGACAGCCCCACCAAATTGTGGCCATGATGCACAAAATGCTGTTGGTTACAACTGCTCGCGTAAGGTCGTCTATATTTAACTGTGATTGGAAAACCCCCAGGATTTTCCTTCACATCTGCTACAAACTGACACCAAATGAATCTCCAGTCACGCTGAAAAGTACCTGTTGCATAAAACCGCAAAGCGATCATTATTTGCATTGATAATAATACTAATAGTAATGTAAAATAAATTTTAAACAAATATTTTAGGCTGAATTTTCTGCAAAACAACAAAAGAAAAACATGGAGGGGGGGGGGAACGAAAGAAAAAAGAAAAGAAAAAAAGAAGCTCAGAGTGCTTCAGTTTCCACAGAGTACACCATAAAATGCAAAAAAAAAAAAAAAAAAAAAGGCTCTAAAGAAATACCATGAAACGTGCAAGTGCAGCTCCGGCCATCAACAAGAGCAAACAAACTCCCCTTTGTTAATGCGAGGTACTGCAAATCATTAAACTCATTGTTTGCCTCAAGTCCAAAAAAACTAAAACACTGAAATAATCCTATTCCTAGATCATCGTACTCATCCAGTGGTTTTATTCAGGCACCAAATTTACAATCTCTTACAAGTTGGATTGTGCACATGAACCGAACTGGTCTTTTGGCGGCCATCATGAATCTCATATCAAACAGCTGATTTTGTACCCAGCGGCAAGCTAATGCCAGCGCAGAGCAGCTTACGCGTGAGGGGGGGAGGTGTTAGAAACTATGACCATGATTAAGATGTTGGTAGCCACTGTAACTGCTTGATTGGCTGCAAAAATATCACTGCGCTATTATAGTTTATAACCATCACTTAGGACAGCGTGAATGGCGTTATAACCGCTCTATTAAACCGGCTCCAGGGATGTTGTGTATAGTATGGATGCTTTCAAAAAGTAAACAAGAAAAAAAAAAACCCAAACCATCCATGCTGTTTGGTTTCAGTTTATTTTTTCTTGTTGGAAGAAAACTAACAAGTAACCCTTTCAGTGAGTGTTTTTCTGTTGTTACTATGTTGTATAGAAGTCTTTAGGTAGAAGGGATGAAAGTGAGCAGTAACAATTTTTAAGTACTATAACTATGACTTTGTAACTTTTGTTATTGTAAGAAAAGCCTAGTGAGCTTTATTAAATTCAGAAACAAAAGTTTTATGAGTGATGATTATATTCCTGATGATCACACATCATGACATAAATACAATATACAGTACTTTGTTAGGTGTCATAGCTTACTGTCAAACACTGTGGCCTCTTCAATATATTCTTTGGTCTCAAGTAGTGTGACTGACTGTGAATGTGGGCATGTGTTACACAGCTGGCCATTGGGTACAGTCATGGAGAACAGAACTAGTTTAGAAATTAGAATCAGTGTAAAATCCACAGGGCATTATCTTAGTTTTATTTTGATATTTTTAATGTTACTGTTAGGTATAATAGAAATGCTTTGAGAAGGCTAGTTTCATTAAATGATTAAGTTTGACTGCATTTATTAAGAACTGCTGAAGTGCATGCTTGTTGGCTTGGAGTTATCCATGTTTTCGTTGGTTGATTTGTTGCAGCTGGCACCCCTTACGCCGGAGGCTCATTCAAAATGAAATTGGTTTTAGGGAAAAATTTCCCATCTGAACCTCCAAAAGCCTTTTTCCTTACAAAGATTTTTCATCCCAATGTTGCCACAAATGGGGAAATCTGTGTCAACACCCTGAAGAAAGACTGGAAACCAGAACTTGGGATCAAACACATACTGTTGGTATGTCACTTGTCACACACTGAACAGTTTCAATTGATCAGTAACATGATTAGTTTAAATCTTTCTCTTATATATTTTTTTAATGTCACATTAACTGTAAATGGATCCACTATTATTTGCAAGGGCCTGGGTATTATATATATATATAAAAATTACAGTTGTCCCCCCCCCCCCCCCCCCCCCCCCACACACACACATACAAACCCACATGCACACTGAATAAAACAAATGGTAGGACCAGTATTAGGTCCTCTTGTGGACATAAATCACTTGTAACTGTAGTAACAAGGATGTGTTCTTGAAAATGAAAGGGACATATAATATCCAGCTAACACATTTCCTGACCTGGCAGAAATATTAGTGGGTGGGAGTCCAAGCTAAAGCTTTCAAATTGAGCAAAGTTGGCTTTCATGGGTTCTGATCACTTTAAATTGATGGATGATAAAAGCAAATACAAAATACATGACACTCCCAGTCCTGGTTCAGTTGGTGCATCATAAGACTAAGACTTTAAGAGTGTCCAGATTGTGTGTGTAACTGAGCTGAAACTTGGGGGAAATGCCTGTTACTGTCTTATACTGGTCGGCTGGGAAAAGTTTGGGAATTTAAGTAAAACTTTTGTGCAAACCCCAGGCTGAACATTTTGTAGCCAAGCCTGGTATGGGCTGTGTCATCAGGAGCCAGAGTGTCAGGCAAAAAGATTGATTTGCTTTTTTCAAGGTCTAGGTCATTGACATTGTGACAGTTCATTATCATATAATTAAAATATGACTGTTGCTATGGTATCTTCTGGACAGTGATCCTTTTGAAATCATACTTACTTGAAGGCACATCATCATAAGCCATAAGTGTCTTGGAAGAAGATTGGACTGCTGTGGTCAAGGCCAGTGCAAAATTTCAAAATTTCTGTGAACGTTTTGATGATGTCCTTTGGACCCTGAACATTTTGTGACCAAATTTGGCGTGCTGGTGCATTGCTGTTAATTAACAGAATTGTCGATTAAAAAGATAATATTTTGGTATCCACGATCAAGGTCACTATGAAGGCACACGCAATCATAATTATTGTGACTATAGACAGTATGGTTTCTACTAGATCTACTATATATATGTATATAGTACTAAATGCTGATCATTTTGCAACCTTTTAGAAAGGTTGTATTACTGTGTTCAGTGTCACAGTGAAGGTTCAAAACTTCTTTGAATGTTTGCCAGTCCTGTATTATTTGGACCCCTACCACTGACCTGTTTGCAACCAAGCTAGATATGTTAATGAAATATGATAACCACAGTACAGACCATGTGGGAATGTCTACGCACTGACAATAGCAGTATGACTTACAATATCCCAAGGCATAGAGTCATGGGGAGTATTTTGCCATGCAAGGCAACAAACCAGTTTATGACTGGCCCATTTTCAAAATCATGGGATAGTAAAGTTACATAACAGAGTCGTATTATGAATAATGATTGTCATCTGAGTGTTTGCTCTTTATGTTGTAGAAGTTATTCTCATTTTTTCATAAAAAAAAAAAAGAGGATGTTACAAACTGGTATCACAAGCAAAATGTGCCAACTGGGAGATGGAGGCTGGCAGATGTCTGTGATCTACCACTATCCTGTTGGGCTGTATCAGGTTTAGAGTATATTATTTAGTGTTAGTAAACTAAATATGTTTGACTGAACATTTATTTGATTTTTTGCAGTGATGGTAGTTTGTAATGTCACAACAGCAGAAAATATATTTTTTTCTCCCTTTTCAGACTGTGAAGTGTCTGCTGATTGTACCCAACCCAGAGTCTGCACTAAATGAGGAGGCGGGCAAGCTGTTGCTTGAACAGTATGAAGATTATTCTATGAGGGCCAAAATGTTTACAGAGATCCATGCAAAACCACTCAGGTAATTGTTCTCTGTGTTTGTGTATGTGTGAGACCAAATAGCATCCATGTTATTTTCAAATTTATATAGCTCTATCACAGTTTAGATGCACATAGAAATCATTTGGTGATGGTTATGACTCATGAGGTAATGACTGTTGATCTGTGAACCAGGCTGTAAAGCTGCAGGTGACAAATGGTGAAACACTTTCACACTGAATTTTCCCCCCTCCCTTGTTTTTGTTTTTCCCAAAGTTCTGGGTATGACAAAATGGTGATATTGCAGGTTGTATTTTCTTGGTAAATTTCTGTTTGATTAAATTTGGACGTTGTATAGTTGTTTTTGTTTACAGACACATTACTTATAATTATTTTGGTAACATGTTGGCCCGTATTAAAGGGAGACAACGGACATGTTTCAAGACCTGCAAAGTTTTCAGTATTGCCATTTTTTAAAGGCTGACTGTTGCAAATCAGATTTCAAGGCCAGTGTTTGAAAATGAGAGTTGTTGGGTTTTGTGTGTGTGTGTGTGTGGTACAGGCATTTGCCACATGCCAGCATAACCTAGCCTGATAACCTATGCTTTTTTAACAGTGGCACTGTTGAAAGGACTATGTCTTTGAATCTTTGGGTATGTTTTGTAATTATTTTTGTATGGATTGAGAAAATTTGGAAATGGGCACAAGGAATATATGCTTGTGACATGTTTTTTTTTTAACCCTAAAGTGACCTTGCGCATTTTACAGGACATTCAAGTCCAATTTCTAGACTGTCTATTTCACACTGACCAGGAGTGGCAATTTGCATGAAAGTGATATGTTTGGATGGGGGTGTTAAAGTTTCTTTGAAATCAGTGATGACATACATGTGTTATGTTTGCAGGTTCTGTGAAATAAGTGATGATATATATGTGTTATAACATATGCTTGCAGGCCAGCAGAAGAGAATGCTTGCACATCAAGAGAAGTTGGCGATGGCCCAATGGCCAAGAAACATGCTGGTGACAAAAAATCATTGGATAAGAAGAAAAAGGAAAAGAAAAAAGTACTCAAACGGTTGTGATGCCAGCTGGACACCCCATTCTCATTTTCCACCCAGTGAACAAAACCCATGGAACTGGACATCAGTGCTGTGACATAGGGAGCTTACAGTTCACTTATCATCATCATTTGACATTTGCATACATCATTACATGTATGACTGTATTATTCAGGTGGCAGCAAACATGTGACCAAATTTATAGGACCGAAAATACAGTCAGGTCCGTGTGCTATGTTTGACTTGTCACTGCTGGATGGCTGACAAGGGTTTTTAAGTGTCTGAAGGGCTGAAGAAAATTTTCCAGGTCTTTTAAATTTCATATCTGTATGTCTTTTGTGATATTATTTTCTTTTTTTCACTCTTTGGCTGTTTCTTTTCTATCTTGTAAACTCTGGGTGCATGTCTTAACTTATTTCAAGAACTAATTTGGAGGCAGTTACTTGTGTTGCTGAGCTCAGCATGCATGCTCAGCTTATTTATAGATCTTTATAATAGGACTGAGATCTTTGTTGTCCAAACTGTTGTACATACAGAGATTTTTGAGTGTATGTAGACCCATCTATTTATATATTCTAAAGCCCTATGAATATATGGTTGCGTGTGAATAAATGGTATCAGTGAAGTCGCAAAAGGAATAAACTGGTGGTACAGTGTGCCTAAAGATGTTACTGGTGTGTCAGAGTGAATGTGCTTGTGTGTGCATTGTTGTGTTGTGCGCTCTCCACACTGTATTTGGCTGGGTAGGTTTGCTTTCCTCAGAAAAGCCAGCAAAACACAAAGTTTTGCTCAGTCACTGCTGGTGCAGATGACAGTCATATTTTTGTATAACTTTGCCAGGGCATCAGAGAAGTCTTCATTACTATTGCCATGCACAGTGCAAGCCTGTAAAAACTTGGGATGATATCTCACCTCTCTGCCCACAAGTTCAAGTTGAGTGAGGCAGATAGTCTGATGCCCCAGTTTGCATCCTTTGACACTTGTCTGTTGGTGTTGATGCATTTTTATGTGGTGACAATGCCTAGGTTTTTAGAACCAGCTATATGACAAAATGACAAGCATGCACTCATTTGGTCTTATGGTGCACTGTCTGGAACAGTCTCCCTTGCAAAGTTAGATCATCAAGCACACTCACATCTTCAAAATCTCACCTCTTCAAGCTGTCCTGTTGACTGTGTGTGTGTGTGCACATGCATGCTCACAGAAGTTTGTTTTGGGTCTTTGTATTATTGTAATGGGCTCCAGTTTTGAGAACAGCAAAAAGTTGTCCAGTGCTTTCAGCTACATAATGTGTTACAACTTGATGCATCATGCAGTTCCCAGACACATTTCATCATTAGAAAGGGCAGTTTAGTGCCATTTGTGGCGTGTTTGAATTGTAGTTATCCCCAACAGTGTATGTGATTCAATAAATGTCATTGTTCATTGCCTTCAGGTTGTCATTCTGAGGCTTTTATGGCTAAATTCCAAGATGAGGTGTTCAGTAAGTGCTTATTACAGTTTCTATTAAGTATAACAACCAACAATCAAACAAAAAATACGTCTTGCACAATTTCAATACTGACATATATTTTTTATTTATTTTTTCACATCAACCCTAGTGTTATAAAACAAAGCTCAACTCACAACAAACCTTGCACACAACATCCTCTGAGATAAACTGGACATGCTTTACAGCTCACAAATGTAATGAAAATCAACAAAGAAACTAGGAAATAATTGGAACCATTTTAAACTTATTTTTGGTTTCTATCTTAAAGATTTCAAGGCATTAAAAATGAGAAAAAAACATCAGCCCTAAGAGTTAGTTCTGCAGTCATTGTGACTTTCCACACACCTGTAAAAAAAAAAGCTGCAACTAAACAGCATGCTAACTGGTGGACATTTGCATTTGATACTGTTCTGTATGCAGTGAGACCATGCAGATAAAACTTCAATGCAGGTCTGGTTCTGCACTCTCTCCTGCTCCCAGTGTTCACCAGTGGCAAATTAGGTAGGTGACCTGA
The DNA here is from genome assembly GCA_963584105.1 of Alviniconcha strummeri. Classification (NCBI taxonomy): domain Eukaryota; kingdom Metazoa; phylum Mollusca; class Gastropoda; family Provannidae; genus Alviniconcha; species Alviniconcha strummeri. Next base: position 23,423,377 of record OY757541.1, on the reverse strand, counting down.
TCTCTTATGCACAGCATGCTCTGGCCAATCAAGCACAAATTTTCCTCACACTTTTAAACAAAAGAATCTTGTTTCCAGAAAATATATTTAACTGGTATGTGTGAAGGGCCAATTGGAATCTTTGGATCTCATCTGTAGACACGGGTAAACAAGTCGCGTGCACTCAGACTGCATTAAGAGTTTCCTGTTCAGTTGGTGGCCAGTAACCTGCTCATCATACATCAGAGCTACTGTGCCCTCAAACTTCAGGACAAATGCCATCCACATTAAAAACTTGCAGCCTCACAGCTGACTAAATGCAGAAAGTAAATAGGCATTTAAAACCACAACTAAACCCCACTTCAATGTGCGTTTCATTTTGCCATCAATGAAGTTGCCACCACAAAGCTGCTGGTACTTTTGCTGATGAAGTCCACAAATTATTCTTATTCTAAGTTTGTTTATAACTACCTTATCAGATCATAGGGAAATGCTTTAAGATCAAGATCACAGTAAAATCACACTTAACTACTCAAACTGATACAGTCCCACTCCCTCTCTCAAAAAAACTACATTCTCTTACTTTTGCAAACATCCAAACGCACAAGCACTCATCAGTTTTTGTTTCTTTTCAGTTACTTCACTGTTTTTTCACCATTTGCCACTTCATGACTAATGCGATGATGCTCAGTGGGAGTAGATTCACTGTAAAAGGTGAGCCCATAAATGAAACCAGCAATGCTGAACAGTTCCAAGAAAAATGGTGAACATGCAACCAGGTAAATGGAGGAAGTGCTCATCATCGGGAAGAACTGGAGCTAGATCGGCTGTAGCGACGTCGGCGGGCAGGAGACCGGGACCTGGATCGCCTGCGAGGTGGGCTGCGACGCCTGGGAGGTGATGGTCTGAAATAACAACAGAAGACATTACACTGTGCTTTGGACTGAATATCATATTAAGTAATGCTTTCAGTAACCCCATTCAGCAATAAAAGACAAATGGTTTCAACACAGCACTAGGTCATCCAATCAAACATTGACAAAAGGCTATGATCCACTTTTGATCAGTCATATGACTACATAATGTTCAACCAGTTGCTCTGGGAAATGACAAACTGTGATGTCACCACTGAGTGTCTGATCATATAAACTGCAATGTAGGTTTCAAACCTGCTCTGTTCTCATCTGACACATCATCGATAGCCAATGAAAATCATGTATATGATATTATTAAGCAGGCATTCTACACTACCAGTGCGTAATGTGTAATTTGATTACTAAACCAAGACTATACTTGAAAAAAAAATATTGGGTATATTTCTGTTTGTTAACCCACTTGGCCCCAGACCAGCCCCTGCCTTTTCGCTACGAAATCCCTTGCAAAAGGAAGTAAATGTGTCAAATGATCCCGGTATACAACTTTAAAAATCAATAATAAACACCAAACAAAAGTTTCAGCTCACTTCGTATTTTCCCCAGTTTGCGAATACTGTGTTCTTGTATATCCAACAGGTTTTGATTTTTTTCACTAATTTTTTTTTTTTTAAATCCCAAGTCAGAAATGTCTACATCTGAATGCCAGGTTTTTGGGGGCCTACGGGGTAACCGACTTTGCAAAATTTCCAGTTTGAATTTCCAAAGATGAAGCTCTGTGAGTTTGTTTGAGTGCCCACAGTAAGCGACTGAGCCAAATTTGCAGTTCAAATATCAAATGATGAAGCTCCGATGCCATTGCTAAAAGTAGGGCTTTTGTTTATTTTCGGCCATCTATCGTGCATCCACCTCGCAACTTTGAAAATTCACAGCGTCTCTCAAACTTCGCCGAACTTCGAACAAACGACATTGCAGGAAGTAGTAAACAACAGCGGAAACAAGGCTACAAGTCTTGCGAGAATCCCGTTCCTATTTGCATAAGCTGAGATGCTAGTATGGAGTGTCTGCTAACTGGCCGCTACCGGGCGGTCTGGGGTTTCGCTGTAAGGAAAAACAGCGGGCGGTGACGGGTGGTCTGGGGCCAAGTGGGTTAAAAACTGATGTTTGAAAACTGTGAAAGCCTGATCATGTGTGCCACCATTTTGTGCTCAGCAGTCTGCATCAACGACATCATGGACGATACCTGAATGTGTGGTAAAAACATCAGACATGTCAGGAACCAACCTTTTTCTGCTCCTCATTGGTAAACAGCAGGCCAACACAGCTGTGGCCTGAGGAGCTCAAAAAGTATCTGTTCCATAAATATTGATATATAACACACAAGTGAACCCTGCAGATGGAAGTATTTGCAGTTTTCAGGCCAGCTTGAAATCTTCATTTTGCTTCCCTTTAAAGGAGGAGTTTTTAATAGGTGGAGTATGTTAAATCAAACTAAAAGGAGCAAGGTTACAGCATTACACAGGGCAAGATATTGTTTCAATTTGATCTGCTGCTGATGTGATTGATACTGAGAACAAAAAAGATTTGATTTGACTTGTATTGGATGATGTTTATACTTGCTGCTGAAGAATATTGGTCCTTTTGGATAAAATGCAACGGAGTAGACAAAGACCACCTCCACTATGAACAGCACAAGGTCACACAATATAACTGTTCAGATTGCTGCAGCTCACCTTCTGCCACCAAAGCGAGGAGGAGAATTCCTCCAACGAGGTGGTGGTCTGCGGGGTGGGCTACGTCTCGGTGGAGGTCGTACCGGTGGGCGTGGCATGTGGACAGCTCCAGCAGTGATCTCCTGTCCATCAATCTGACCTGAACATACCACAGGGCAAGGACTAGGTTCAGTTTATAATAATTTACATACAGTCGTGTCTCACAAGTCACACTTGTGCAAATTATATATCAATCTGTAATGCAGCAGGGCAGGTGTGCATTCATGTGTATGTGTATAGACAAGGTGCCTATGTTTGTTCACATGCTATTACAGATCACTTTCATTTATTATACTGCACATTATTACAAGCAGTTTGGGTAATTACAAGTGAAAGTACTAAGGCTACTTTCGCATTCGTCTAGGATCCTTACACTGTTTTTGTTATAATTTTTTTTGTCATGTTTCTTTGTTCTGTTAAAATTACACTATTTGGTCAAAACGTCAGTGGCCTGGCTTGTTTTGAAAGCAAGAACACAAACAATTCTTCGAAGGTTTTCCCATCATCTCAAGAATCTAGTACAAAATCTCAATGCTGTACATTTTTCTTCTTCTTTTTTTTAAACTGAAATTTGCCCTGTCTTGCTCCCTAAGTTTCAACTGTTTGCTATCCAACCATACAACTATGTTTTATTTCAGACACTAGAACCTGCACAATTTAAGTTCTGAAGAACAATGCTGACAGCAAAATCATGATTTGCCTGCCAGTTTTGTTCTTTTGAGTCTTGATATGACTTTTTGCCTTGGGTGACCAGGCAAGTGCATTTTTCTAGTTATATAACTACAAAACAGGTTATCCCTACTCACCAAGGTCACCCACTGCAGGTGTAGACTCTACTGAAACCACAGAAACATTTTTTTTAACAATCAACCCACCTCCATCCATGTACTTGATAGCCTTTTCAGCATCATCAGGATTCTCATATTCAACGTAAGCATGACCTCTTGACGTGTTGGGATGGATGCGATCATTAGGCATGTCTATGTACTTGATCGCCCCATACAGTGCAAAGATTTCTTGGATGTGATCTTTGTTGACATTACGGGTCAGCCGCCCAACGTGAACTTTAGTTGGCCTTGGGGTTGGGCTGCGCTTCCTTTTCTTGTTCTTGTCTTTGTCTCTGTGACCAAAGGACAAACAAAACTTGAACCTATCTTAAAAAAGAAGAAGATCTGAACAGACAGACAAGATGAAAACAAAAAAATTAGAAACACGAAATATTACAAAGCCCCTAGCCCAACACACTAAAAATGAGAAGACGAACTGCTCAATTAACTTGCATTCAAAACAAGCAAAATACAACTTTCCATACGACTTTAGGCTCCTGTGACCTTAGAAATGAATCAATGTCATCAACACTGGTAAGCATGAACAGTAACACTGAATAACAGTTAACAGATATGTCTTACATCAATATGTATCATAAACCATTGTGAAAACTTTCAGTTCCCACTAAGTCTTAAAAAGTCACTAACATAATTATAATCAATATTTAAATATGCATACATTTTTGCATGTTCTAACAGAAACATGTCAATTTTTTTCCTTTGACTAGTCTGAGGTCACATCCCACTTGTCTATATATGTGTACATGATGTACAATTATTATACAAAGTCTGAAGTCAACAGAAAGACAAAAGAACAAATTCAGAAAGGCTGATTTAGGTGATTCACATTTATAACATTGCTTAGCAGTATAGCACGCATTCTATCAATTGCTCATCTAACACAGAAAATGATTACATTAAAAAAGAAAGAAGCTATTTATTACATTTGTGAGCAAGTGCTCTTTGTATACATTTTAACGGCAATCCCGCCCTGGTTATCAGATTCATGCAATTTCATTACTGTACCGTTAGTAACCCAGGAATTGGAGCAGATGATGCTTTTGTTTTGAAGCGTGGCGTGTAGCGTAACACCACATGGCCTTCACACAGCCGACCGCTGCATGCCATTTTCAAATCTGTTTTCTCCCTTAATATCTTGACCGCTTGTTTGTTTACATACCCTTTGTTCACCTAGTCCTTTTTATGCACTAAGCCATGTGTATTATAATTTGGCATCATAAAATGTTTATTTAATGTTTATTTAGACACTGGATCAAGCTTAATCAGTAGCCAATGCCTCTCTAGGTCAGTTCTTTTTATAGCCATCATCTGCATGGTGCGTTTTCTGTTTAGTACTAGTGAATAGTAGTGAATTGTTGACTCGATTAAAGTAATTCTGTGTCGGTCAATGCTTTGTCCTATAGTATTTTGCTTAGCTGACTTCATGTTGAGTGTTTATTTTGGGTTGAAATTAACTTATTAAGTATTGTGTACTGTAGAAGCTAAGTTGTATTCATAGACTACTTGATATCACTATCAGCGCTGTTTGCGACTAAGATAACACGCCCCAGGCGAAAGTTCGCACCAAGTGTTTTAGTGCTAGTCTTTGAGTGTGTCTTGCTTCTCTTACACAATGTTGTATTGTAACTGTTATGTACCATTTTAACCGTGGGAGGGTGCTCTTTATTCTGATGTAAGTTTTACTGACATTAATGTTTTGTACATTGTGTTAGTTGTGATTTAGTTGTACAAATCTGTTTATAGCCAGGCGCAAGCCACACTTCCCACTCTTGCTGTAAATAAAATAAGTCATGTGTGTACATTTTGTTTATACGGTTTAAAAATTTGTAACTGTAGCTTTCACTTGATGTTTTTCATGTTTTAATTGGTTTAGTTATTGTAGGAAAGTGTATTTGTGCGGGCCAATGAAACACAATTATCAGCCTTTTTGTGGTCCAGAGGGCCGATTTTATTGTAGCAATAGCGTCTGTTCCCTGTGGCCCACGCCGTTCTCTTATATCGGCATGCGAGTGAGGATTTTGGGTGTGCTGAAAATTGTCTGCTGCTGAGCAAATAAAACCTGATTGCTGCCGTACGCCTGTTGTTGTCTCCATTTTTACTGACTCCAGTGCCTGTGTCCTGTCCTTCTATCACTCCACTCCATTACACATTTACAACTTACCCATCTCTACGACGATGGTCCCTCTCTCGACTGGAATCACTACTGGAAGAAGAGGAACGTGAACTGCTGGAGCTGCCAGACCGTGAGCTGCTGGACCCACTACCACTGCTGCTGCTGGAGCTACCAGATGAGGATGACCTTGACCTACTGCTTGACCCTGACCTGCAAACAAAGAAATTATACAATAATGACACTTGACTAACAAAGTGTACTTATTGCCTTTCAATATAAAATGGGGACTGTCAATGCTGCCAACACAAGATATTAAGACTGGGGATGGAAAATCAATCTATAATGTTCACATGTGAAAATGTTCACAATGCCCAATGGCTTCCTTACATTTATTCTTTATTTCACTTTCTTTTTTTAAACAGACTTAACCTTTTGTGACCAACTTACGCCACAGGATCTTGGAAAACTGAGTCAGTGTTTTAGATAATTTATGCTTCAAAATCAAAGCACTGATGTCAGCAGAACACTGTATCATATGTGTATATATATATAGAGAGAGACAAATAAACAAGGCTCTCTATGATTCCTGTGCACCGCACCGTTCAGGGAGGACTTAGTATGGTGTCATTTAGAGAATGTATAACAAAGTCCAAGCATGTTTTTTAGTGGAAACGTTTTACTCCGAATTTTCGCCCTTAAGGGCTTCGTCAAGGCCCGGTTAGCTTGACTGATTCCTACTTACGTTTTGTAGGAATCAGTCAAGCTAACCGGGCCTTGACGAAGCCCGTAAGGGCGAAAATTCGGAGTAAAACGTTTCCACTAAAAAACATGCTTGGACTTTGTTATACATTCTCTCTCTCTCTCTATATATAAAATATCTGTTGAAGTGTTATAGATTCATACTCATGCAAAACTAAAGAGTCATTTAATAGCACTTTATTCATCCCACCAGAGGCAATTCCATGATTAACACTAACAGTAACACTAGTAACAATGAGAGTCAAGACAGGTTTGTGCAATTATAAAACAAACAGAACATACTAAAAGTAAAAAATAAAATAAACAATAAACTGAGACAAAAAGTAAGGAGACAATAAATATGTAGCAACAATAACAATGTACTCTTTTTGTACATGTGCTGTTTCTCCAAATTAGACTTCAGAGCACATCACCCATTACTAAGCAAAGAACCAAAACACAGTCAAAACAAACTTGCATGAGTGCATGTGCTCATACACATATGCACAAACATACACACACAGTAAGGCATCTTAAACTAACCCAAATCTGAAACATGAATTAATTCCCTTGTGAAGTTGTGTGTTGTAACTTGTATTTAAATTAACCCAAACAGAACATTAAAAACTTAAAACATGTTTACTATAAAGAATAATTATTGTAGTATTTAATAAGTACTAAAGTAGTACAGTACTACAAAATACAAGATATGTACAGTACTCACGAGCTGCTTCCTGATCCACTGCTGGTTGATCCTCCACGTTTTTGTCTGTCCCTTCCACGCTCTTTCTTTTCCTCCTTTTTGTCTTTTTTCTTCTCTGATCCTTTTTTCACCTCTGTTTCTCCAGACTTCTTTTCAGGGCTTTTGCTCCGCCTGTCAGCAATGTTATTCCAGTTACTAATTGTACTTCTGCACATGCTCAACTTTTACTAATTTTTGTTTCAACAAAATTAACATATTGAACACACTTGTATTGTTAGTATTAACTATATTATGGTCAACTAAGCAAATTACCATAACTCTTTCATCGCCAGCAGTGCATGCAAAATATACACCTGGAAACCAGCAGAGCAGAAACACACAGCAGCTCAGAACCAGCTGTGCAGGAGTGCTACATTGCAGATCATGATCTACCTACTTTAACCTGCTGTATCTTTTTAATCACTCATCCAGTCTTAATAACTCCTATACATCTACACATCAATTTAAAGGCAACTGAAATCTGAATGGAACATGAAATGGGTTGGTTTATTTTGAGATTAAAGTTTGATTTTGATGTCACAGAGTTGATGGAATACATATAATGTTTAGTGTTTTTGCATATGTTTACAAATCACTCACGACAAAGAGTCAAAGTCAACAAACAAAATCTCAAACTGTGTGTCAGCAGCAAGTACATTTAGTGAATGATCGTCTACAAGTATAACCATGCTTATTATTTGATCCGTAATGTAACATACAGTTGCATGTGAGGAAGAGCTCACTGACGAAGTGCCAGCCATTTTCACAAGTCGGAAAAATATTACCACATGTATGTATCTTTAATATCTTGAATTAGTTCAAAAGAATACAAGATGACAGTTTGACACGCTGTCTCATTCTTACTTGATATTTAACTTTAAGTGACCTGGGGACATATGGGGAGGGGGAGGGGAAGGAAAAAACCTGGGTGTGTGCAATGCAAAAGGTTTAGAGAGATGGGGGGGGGGGGGGGGGGAGATCATTGCTAGTTTTCTGGTATAGTTAATAGTACTTTAGTAGTCATTAATGGTATCCAAATAGATCCAATCCGGCTACCATAGAGGTCCCCAGGGATCAACCCCAACTGGCACAGCTCTTCCCATCATCTACCCTACTTTAGCTAACATCTGACTAGGTCAGTTTTCTAAGCTCCCCCCTGAAAGATACTCAGCGGCATAATTATATGTAAGACAAGAGATAAGAGACCCAGGATAGTCATTTTACCAAAACTGCTGGTGGCAGGCTAAACAAGTTTACAACACACATACATGATACACCCTCAACGTTGACGTTTGTTATTACTTCTGTACTGTATTACATACAAAATTGGTCGCCTACACAAAACAAAAAAACGAAAACACCTCTTAGGATCTCAGACCCTGCCAGTACCTCTCCACAGACAAGTCGGCGTAACACAAATCTAAACTTACTAAACAATGAACAGATCTATACATTTCATTTTTAGTTAGTACTTTCGTCTTTGGAACCCAGAATAAAGCACCGGAAGAACACTAGTACTGAATTACCGTAAATTTCAAGATTACTAGAATCTTAACACTGATATCAATACATTTCACGTCAAAATATACACACGTTGCTGGCATCCTGAACTTGCTTTAATCCCCTGCAATAAAATGTATAATTTCTCCTTCCGCCGACGTCCACCATATGCACGCCAAACGATGCACGACGTCTACTATATGGTCTCTGATTGGACACAACATAGCAATGGCCAAAATCTAAACCAATCACAGAGCCGATTGCATGTCTAACAAATATGGCGGCGTCCATTGATCCTCGGGTGGCATGTCGCAGGCAGCACATAGAAGAATTGTTAGATCTTCTAAGTACCCAATTTTTGGAGATGGTTCCAATCAGAAAAATTAAATGGAAGGTGTTTACCCACTTTTGGCACATGTTACCTTTATTCATTTTAAGAACTTGAGTTTTCTTACCGTGTAACGGTGTATGCAACAGAAGTAAAATAATACAAAAATGCTGGCGTGAGTGAGTGAGTGTGTGAGTGTCTGTGTGCCTTTGTCTTGGTCAGTATAGGTGACCAACTTCTTTATATTATGTGAAATCGTCAGTTATTCAGTTGGTACTCTTTTAGTCGGATTTCGGCTCGAAATTTGGTTGTTTGAAATATGTATTTGGTTTTGATTGGGTGCAAGATCCAGTGATTTTGGTCATGTACTGTTTGATTGGGTGCAAGATCCAGTGATTTTGGTCATGTACTGAAAGGGAGTTTCCTGTTCTGCACCTGGCCCAGTAAAGCCAGAATACAGCATAAATGAACCATTATGTTCACACTTTCACTAGCCTCTTCTGTAAGACCAAAATGATCTGCCAGGAGAGTCTAACATTGTAACAAGATCACCATGCTGTACAGTAACAATATACAAGTTTGTAGTGGTCTGTTTGACACCAAAGCCAGAGAGGGAACTCTCATCTTCACCCAAAACCTTCCTGTGGTCATGAGACGAAGCTCCTCATCCCCCATTTCAAAACTGAAACCCATAAGAATAAGAATAGTTTCTTCCCATCAGCTTGTAGAACATCATCCCACCACATGTACTAGCTGCTGACCCCCCAACCCCCCACACCCACCCCCAGCCTTCAGATCCATCATTGAGGCCTGGATGAAAAATGTCTAGTAGGCTTATAACCTGTTTTTAACCCAAGTAAGACAGTGCACTAAAAGTGTCTTGAGTCTTCAAAATTTTGAAGCGGATACTTCACAGAAGAAGAAGAGGAAGAATATTTCTTTTTAGAAGTGCCGTCTATCAGTGTATCCAGCTGAAGACTGGCACTGTAACAGTGTAAATATGAAGGGATCAAATTTGTCCCCAAAGTACTACAGCTTTTTGTACAAGCTGGTGGCCAAGCTAGTGAATAAATCGATTTGGTGTGCTTATTTTGATTGTTCATGACTTTTTTTTTAAGCTGGTAGTAGTAACTAAAGAATTTAAATAATATAATCCATTTTTGTTTTTACCTCTATGTAATAAAAGAAGTTGGTCACTACTGACACCAACATAGAACAAGAACAAGAATTGGTATGTTGTTTGAGGGAAAAATATGTAATGATTAATATTCTGACTGAGGTAACAACTTCTGGAAGATTCATAAGGGCTTCAGGGCCAAAGTAATTTACTGTCATTGCTTTGGTGTTAGCTGCATTCAGATGGGCAGGGAGTGAGTGGCATGACTGACAGTCCTGTCCAATTGGGTAAACTTTGCAGTTGCAACTTGTGGGGTGGATGGACTGAACTAGGGTCCTTACTATAATACCAACAAAAACAACAGCAACAAAAAGTGCTAGTAAAATGGTATACAGTTTGGTCAGGAAGACCAGCAGTATTATAATTTATAGTGTTTTCCACACACATTGTTATGCCCAACTGTATGAATCGCAAAAGGCCAGTCACGGTGACTATCCTTTTTCTTCACACAGTGCATTGCCAGACCACCAGCATCCACACTCTAACTCAATACATAATGGGTCTTAGGTTGGCAACACGAGAGTGTTTGATTAGGCAGGTTTTATTATAAATTATGTCCAAGTTTCTTTTACTTTAGCAATCTTAAAAGCGATCTGGGTCTTTGGTACCATGAAACTGACTTAAGGGAACTTTCTGATCCCAGAGTCTTTTAAAAAATCTAAGCTTTATGTGGGTGTGTCTGCAGACTTGATCAATGAGATCTGAATTAGTGATCCTTTAAACCAGCTTTTGTTTTTTTAACCTAAGCACCAGCTGAAAAATAATAAGGTGTAACAATAATAAGGTGTAACAAGGTAACATTGTAACAAACTTTTAATTTAGTAAAACTGTCGTTTAATCTGCTTTGCATGCATCCTCACTGTAGTCTGTTAGTTCCTTGATAATCGGGGTATCTACATTATCATGAAGAAAGCAATGGAAAATTCTGCACCCAATAAACAAGCCATGGTAATTTAATGCACTTGTAATGTTTATTTTATTTTTTATAATGAAAACATGAATTTGTGTTGTATTATTATTTTGACAAAGATGAAAGAAACATTTTTTTATGAGTAAGGTTTGGTCTTTTGCTGTCCCATGAAAGTGGTTGATCATAACTTCATAAGCCAGTTTTCTACTGTATTCAAGTTTGTTTTACTCCATCTTTTTTGTAAAAAGTGAAAGAAAGAACAACTTTGGCTGGGAACCAGACAGTCCCTTTCTCATAGCTATAACTAAGTTGTTTTTTAAGTATATATATATACCTCCAAGTTCAACTTTAATAAGTTACAAATTCTTCCATCCCATACATGTATGTTAATTGTATAAGAATGTATATGATTTAATTTTGTTGTTAACAGGATGAAGAAACTGCAGCACTGGTGGCAACTCCTCAACTACAGCAGCGCGTTCTTCAGACCACCATTTTAAATCCTGTGTGCCGTCTGCATCCTCCAGCCCTGTCTTACCGCACATACTTCATGAAGCAGTTGATTCAAAAGGTGGAGCACATGAGACTTGTGCTTGAAAACTTGAAAACTACACCCATACATGTCTTATTTAAGTGAGAATTGTGAATGCTCAGAGAAGTCTTTCTCTCTTTTTCATAAACATTGACATGTCTTCAGCTGTTGTTTAAAGTTGTTTTAGCTGAATCTGGCAACCTTCAGATTCAGTTGTTTTTTTCCTGTGGGAGAGAAAGTGTGCCAGCTTGCTTTCTATACTGCTTGTTTGGTAAGTTCCTTACAAAAGCAAAATAACTATCTTCCAGCCGACAGCAACCAAATCTTTGCTAAGACTAAAATAGTACATTTGTTTGTTCATGCAAGCAATGAAATAACCTTCTGATGCTTTTAAGCGCTCAGGACTTACAATGTTCAGGTTGATATATTTTGCTGCTAGTGATCTAATAGTATGAAGATCTTTTGAATACTACAGCATGGCTCAGTGTGCACAATATACTTACTATCTCTCTGCCCCCCCCCTCCCCCCCCCCCCCCCCCGGCCTGTCACTTCTCTCAGTTCCTCTTTGTCTTTGTGTGTGTCTCTCTACATTATATGTAACAAGCATGGTTCAGTATTTAGCACAAACATCTGTGATGCTCTAAAAAACACACACCTTGTCTTCTACTAATTATAAAGTTGTCTTTTCTTATAAATTGATTTTTTTTGGATCAGCATTGTGTCTCACCTTGATATTAAGCTAAACATTTGACTGGATGTTAAAGAAGTTCCCCCCCCCCCCCCCCCCCCATTTTGATCAAATTTTGTAACCTGTGCATTATTACTAGACAGAGCAAACAAAAAGCCAAGAAGACCTAAGGTACGCTGACATTTTTGAAATGGAAAGTAATTTGTTGATTTATAAATTCCAGTTTTAGAAGTTGATTAACTTGATGGTCTTCACCACTACAGCAGGGTTTTATGAATACTTAGGAGTGTTTTGTGCCATGCCATGCCTCCATATGTAGCAAGTTGATGGCTATGCACAACACTGGTGCTTTGAAGGCACATATGAGTTTGCAACCACTGAGCCATTTTTGCCTTAGTATTTTAAAATTGTGAGCATAATGGGATGAAATGTGTGTCTTGCAGGTTAAAGTTTCTGGAGGGAAAAAATAATAATAATCTGCCTCTATGTATGACGGTAATAGTCACTGTAAAGTGGGTGATTAAAATAATAGAAAGGAAATCCTTTATTTCAAGTGTTTTTTTTGTCTGATGTCATCTGTGCTTTGGACAAAAACAAAGCAGTTTCACCATTACATCATTTTTCCAAGGTGGACTGTTCCTTTAAAAATGTAGTCTAGCTACTTGCTTGTCAGGTTTAATGGCAAGGTTCACTTGCATGGAGCTGGCAGTGTGGTTTGAAAAGAGGGCAGTCTTTTATGAGTCATAGATCTTTTACGAGTGTGATGTGCCATCAAGGGTGCTACTGTATTAATTAACCCACAGTTGTTTGTAAACAAAAAAGAATTCATTTTTGTACTTTTCAGAGATAATTAAGAAATATTTGGGTTTGGGTGCATGTGTGTTTGCAGCTGGAGCAGCTGGATGCTGAGATTTGTGATGAAGTCTATGAGACCTACACTGACCTTCTGGTGCAAAGAGAGGATGAGGATGATCCTCTTTGCTACAAAACTTACACACTGGTACTGGTAGTGGTCCTAGTTAAGGCTTCTATTGACTTGTCCTGAGGTGACCTTTTATAAATTTTATATAATAAAGAGGATTTCTAGAGTGCCCATCTACCACACGAGGTGGCAGCACAGGGTACTTTACATTAACACTAACCCCCCCCCCCCCCCCACACACACACACACACACAGTGTCAAATGGGGGGAAGGGCAGGGCTGTGAAAAACAGTTTAGAAATAATTATTAAACAGGTGCATCTTGAGGGCGGCTTTGAAAGAGGAGGTAGAATCAGAGTGGTGGAGTGTTTGAGGCAAATTGTTCCAGACAGATGGGCCAGCATAAGAAAAAGATCTTTCGCCAAATGTTTTTGTGTTTACACGGGGGATGGCAAACCTGTTATTTAGCCTGTTATTAATAAGTCAGACAAAAATGTCAATGATACTATATTACTAGCATGTCCTAGCCGTGTATGCTTTGTTAACAAGGGCAGTATTGAAGGCACTAAGTCTTAAGAAGTTTGATGTTTGTGTATGTTTATGCTGGCATTTGGGCTGATGTTTTAGATTCAATGGGTATGATGTGTGACTCAAGTGAGAACAATTTTGAAATAGATATGTTTTCTTGTGGAGTTTGATTACCCTGAGGTGACCCTGGGCAGTTGACAAGTTCTCTTTCTTGACAAGAACCATAACATTGGCTTTTTTTCTCTCTAAAACTGTCTCAGCACAGTTTTTCAGTTTTTACATGATTATATCTCCTTTTGATATCTACCTGTTCATGCCACTTTTAATGACTTTGAGATTATTTCAAGGTCATGGGTATAATAATAACATATCTATCAAAAAGGTGAAAATGTAGATTGTGTTGGAATTTTGTGTGATTATTAAATACCCAAACAAGATCACTACCAGGTATTTTAATTTGATGGAATCTTTTACTGCTGTGTGTGTGTATTGCTGTGTGTGTGTGTGTGTGTGTGTGTGTGTGTGTGTGTGTTGCAAAGTGTTTGCAGGGGCGTAGATATATATATATACAGTAAATATGTGTGCAGCCCAGTGGGGACAGAGTATCCTTGCAGGAGTCGGTTAATCTGGTGTCACAGGGAACAACTGGACTCAGCACATGGCAGGTGAAGTGGAATGTGGCTGTGATCTGATTGATCAGTGTCACTTGATTCAATATACAGCATATTTGCTGTTCCTCAAGACATAATTATTGGTTTTGGTGACCTGGTTTGCGGTTGAAGTACCAGGTCTTTTAAAGAACTTGCTTTTGGTTGTCATATTATCAGTTACAGAATGCATTTGCTTATGATTGCAGCTTCTCACATGTATTCAATGTCTGTTTCTGACAGGCCGCTCAACACCTGGCAGAGTGGATTATTGAAAACCCTGACATCCTAAGAGACAAGTAAGAGTATTGATAACCATACATCAGTGTGTGTATGTGTGCGTGTGTTCTGCATGTTTGTGCATGCGTGTGTGTGCATGCGTGTGTGCGCATGTGCGTGCCCCTATTTGTTTGTCTGTTGGTCTCTCACTTTATTTAGCTCTCTAACTGAACGCACAACAACACGCAACCGCTACCATATTTGAAGGCTAAAACTGAAAATGGAATAGAAAGAAATGTATGATCTGATAGTTGTACTAAAGTGTTGTCTTTTCTCTCTTTCAGACATGTTGTGGAGCTAGGTTGTGGGCTTGGTCTGACAGGTATAGTAGCATGCCGCACATGTGCTGTCCGCAGTTACACCTTCACAGACTGCCACCCTCAGGTGCTCTTCCTTCTAGCCAAAAACATTGAAACCAGTCTCACTCACCCCTCCTCCCCACATGCCCTGCCAGACTCAAGAGACAGGAAAATGCTCCGCAGAATCAAACGACAACTCAGCTTAACAACGGACAAAACAGACATGTCATGTGCAGCCTCTGGGGACCATAGCTGTGGCGCCAGAGAGGATGTTGAACTTGAAGTTCCCAGCGTTCTATCACCAGACAAACCAGACAGTAGTGCTGCAGTGGAGGGCAGTAGGGAGGAGGAAGAAGATGAAATTTCTATCAGTGAAGATGGTGAAGTTCAGACTGCCGGCGCTGGAATGAGGTTGGAGGTAAATGAGGCACACTGGCAAACTGACAGCAAGCAGATGAGAGCTGTGTTACGGACTGACCCCAGGGTCAGTGTATGTCAGCTGGACTGGGAAGATACACCACCACATGTACTCAGCTGCCTTCAAGCAGATGTCATTCTCGGTGCTGGTAGGTTTTTGCTTAGAATTTTTCACAGTTGGTTATATATTTTTTATTTGTTATATATCATGTTTTGTCTTCTTTTTTTTTCTGCTACCAGTATACAGCAAATCCCATAACTCCAGAATCCGCTGAAGTTATGTTTTTCTTTAATCTGGTATTGCTAAACTGGATAGAATGTTCAACAGTAGCAGCATGTCCTAGTCTTATATGCTTTTTTATCAAGGACCCTATTGAAGGTACTAACTTTAAAAAAAAATTGTTTGGTGTTTGTGTATACCTGTTTTGTTTTATGTATAGCTTGGTTTGTAGATCTGACTGAAGAAAGGGTTTACATACAAGAATTCTGAAATGTGCAGAAATGACAGTTTGATCATCCTGATGTGACCCTGTTTAGTTGACAGGATGCTAAAAGCTAGTTGCTAACTAATTAACTCCAGAGCCAACTTCATGTATTTGAGTAACCTGCAGAATCAGTGAAGCTAAAGTGGATGCAGAATAAATACAGAGAAAAATCACTGCAGAATCAACAAACAAAGAAGTCAGTTGTCACAGCAGACAGAAATGTGACTTGTCCAACAGTATAGAATTTGGTCATGACTTTACCTGGAGGCTTTGCTACCCATTTTGCCTTTGGGAGATGGGGCGAATGTCAGTTTGCCATCCTGAATGTGTTTTCTCGATATGGTTTATAACCTGTGTTGTCAGCTGTTATGTACACTTAACGTGTTTTCAGATGTGTGCACAATGTGTGCTGTCCATTGCAATGTAGAATATATGTTATTAGATGTGCATAAATTATGTTTGAGATGTCTACACTACAGTGTGTTTTAGTCTTTTACTTTTCAATGTATGTACTCTACAATGAGTTTTTTTCAGATGTGGTCTACAGTGTGCGTTTTGATATGTGGTGCATCTGTTGTGAGATGTAGTGTACAAAACCTGCATCAGTTGTGAGATTTAGTGTACAAAACTACAATGTATGTTTTCAGATATATATATATATATAGTGTAATGATGTGTGCTTTTGGATGTAGTGTGCAGTGTGCGTCTTCATATATGGTGTACAGTGTGCATTTTTAGATGTGTAGTTTGTATGTTCAGATATGATGTACAATGTACAGTTTTAGATGTGGTGTTCATGTTCAGATGGGATGTACAGTGTGCAGTTTTAGATGTGATGTTCAGTGTGTGTTTTCAGATGTGGTATACAATGTCTTTTCCAGTGTGGTGTACAGTTTACATTTCCAAGTCTATACATTGTGTGTGTTCCAGTGAAGGTGTACAAACTACTCATCTCCAAATCTGTACATTGTGGTGTGTTTTTAGATGCAGTGTACAATGTGTTTGCAGATGTGGTGTATGATCCTAGCATCATTCCCAGCTTGGTGAGCCTCTTACGACAGCTCCTGGATCCTGGGCGTGCTGGATCATTACATCGCACTGCTTTTATCGCATCCACCGTGCGTAATGAGGATACGCGGGATGCCTTCCTCGTCGCTCTCAGTCAGTCATTTGGCCTTCTCGTTTTACTAATTTTAGCCTTGTTGATTTTAACTGGTTTAGTTGGTCCACTGTTGGTCTGCCATTCAGTGGTATGTTTTTGTGTATCTGTTTTGCATCTACGTCTGAATGAGTATAAAACTGTCATTATTACTCAGCCAACTGTAACATTACAAATTATCAATGTTGCATGACCAATCTCTCATGGCAGGTGGGACTGTCCAATGTTAGCAGAAGTACTGCATTGACCTTGACTTCACCCACTCACTGCTTGCACAAACAGTAGTCAGTGCATGTGCAGACACCCCCACCTCTTTTTGTTCCTCATTTGTAGGGTCTGTCTAATCTACAACACATACAGCTCATTGAACCCTTCAAGTTTAACACTTACGTAACAGTGTTGTCTTGTATGTCTGTGTTTACCAAAGGTGTCATTGTAAGTGATCACTGAATGCATCCTGGATTCACTCTTAAATCAAACCATTGAACCTTGTTCATCTAGTCCAGTGGCCCAGCATTCATAGACAGCCAGGTGCTTGAGTAGGAGTAACCTGAGATGAGTAGGAGTAAGCTGAGAAGGGCAGATATTTTACACTCTGCTTGCCAATGTGTCTGTCAGTGTGTGTCAACATACATTACCTGTGCAAGCATCTTCAGGGTAGACAAAACAAAGTGATACAATTCAAGTATGCAGCTTCAGCATGGATTCTTAGAAAACCCTTTACACGTCTGTATCATCACCCTCTTCATGATTAGTGTTGGGAGAATAATTGCACTGTCCTGTCTGAAACTGCTTCTCACATTTGAAAAAGCAGTATTTCTGTACCTCAATTTTGCCTAATCACAAGAGCTGTGATCAAGGCGTTCAGCACACAGTTGAAGTGAAAACAAATGACATGTCAGCATACTTCTGGCTTGCAACGTTACATGTATCTATCATTTGAAAACAACCTGCCGTTTAAAATAATATTCCTTGGCTGCACATGTAAATGCTATCATGTATGTAAGGGAAACAGATGTTGACAAAAAGTAACCACTGACAGGTTTGCATTGAATTTGAAAATTACCTGGGGCCTCCTAAGGGACAGTGTGTACTTGTATTACAATGATACATTATAAAGACCTAGCGAGTGCTATACAATCAATCACACCTAATGCTGTTGGTGAATACTTTTCTTTATTACATTTATAGCAGAATATGTGTAGATAGGAAATGATTTTAAACACACGATTGGCAGGCCCTATTTTCAAAAGGACTGTGATTATGTATTTAAACATGTACATTTCTCCTTTGTGGTAAGAACCTAGCAGTAAACATCAACTGTGTGTCCATCCTGAACTTGACCTCATTCTTTTCAGGTTCTGAAGGTCTCTCGTACTCAGTTGTGGAAGGACCAAAGCAGATGTTATTTCACTACGACCGCATGGTGCCCATTGAAATTCTGCAAATCTCACTTCAGCAAACCTAGAAGGTTTACAAACTGCCGATCTCAAGAGGGACAAATTGTATCAGCAGTAAAGACCTGAAAAATAAGAATAACAGACGATGACATGCAACATGCTTTTTGTTGATTCATACGCCGCAAAATATGAATGTGTAATGAGGAATAGTACTGCCTGGCCTTTTCCAGAAGAAAAAAACCTCATTGTTGGGATTATTTTAACACTATCAATGTGATAAATGTCAAACTTTGCACAGTGGGTGTATTTATCAAGCTATGCCTGTTCATGTCATTTCATTTTCATTGTTCTTGACATTTTTGTAGAGGTTTGTTAATAGGTCTCTGACTGTGATTTGATGGAACAATTTGGAAACCATCTGTTGCCATAATGGACACAAATCAATGCATAAGAAGAAATAACTGAAAATATTGCTCTTTTCATATGTTTTGTTTATTATAGAGATTTTTGCACATGCAAACCTAACCTCCAACTTCTGGTATGTGATAAACTGCAGGTCACTTCATCGTAGACTATGCCTCCATTCTATAATAGTTTGCAACTAATCATGAGGCTGCCATGAAAACATTGTTTGGCTGATTGACAGTTTTCTACTTTTAGGCTTTCTCTCATTAATGACTTGTTGATTTATGGTATCAGTTTGTTAAAAATAAATGACACACCGCTGTAAGGTGCTGCCATCACAACCAAGTCAGTACTACACCGCTGTAAAATGCCACCATCATGACCATGTCTGTAATGTCTTGATCACTTCCTGGACATCATGAGCCAGTCATTTTCTGCTCTTCATTGGTAGAGTGAACAAGCATGACTGTGCCCCGAGGAGCTCAAATGTGAAGTAAAAAAAGTACTTCTGGTGCATTTATATTGATAATACAGTATGAAGCCTGTGACTAGGAATATACCCAAGTTTAAGTGTTAAGCAACATTTTTCAGCAATGCCCAGATGTTCAGTTTTTTTCAACAGTGCATGGATGTTCAATTTTTCAACAATGCATGGATGATTAAGCCTCATTAAAACTACTTCAGCAAAAGCTCTGCAGGTGGAAGACTTACTTATTGGTCCACCTCCATTCAAGATCAGCCAGTTTCACATGTATGCTGCATTGCATGGAGGATGCAAAAGAAATGTGCCCAATGCATAAAAAGTACATGTTCCCAGTATTACATACAAGTAAAACAGTTTTATTTCTTGAATCGTTAAACTCCTGCCACTGGATGGCAAAGGCTTGCTAAGCATGCATTAGACAATTTCTAGACAATTTCTGGAAATCAAATTGTACCCACAGTTATAGTGGATGCGGATCCTGCCCTCAGTCCATGCACTGGATGGTGCCATTTGGACCGCAGAAATACAAAAACAAGTGAAGACCTAAGTGTAATTATACACTCCCAGACATCCTGGGTCTTTTCCAGATAGCTGAAGTTCATTTTTGTTCATGTGCTGTCAAAGTTTGTTGTGGTTCCAATGTAATGTGCTTTCAAACAACTTGTGTTATTTTCTGTTCCTTTTGGTTGAAAACTGTATACACAGATATATATACCTCAAGAAAGCCTCCTACCTTTTCTACCTCATGGAAAATGGTTGGTGGATCTTTACTCTAGCCAAGATGGCTGCTGCATTCAGGAGAAGGGAGGAAGGTAATCAAAATGGTTAAAAGAAGAAGCTGGTCACACATAATAATAATCAAGAATTAAATAATAATTAAAGTATTTATAAAGCACAGTATCTTTTCTGTAGAGACATATATGCATGCACTCACACAGTTATACAGACTATACTAAACATAAAGCACAACTTAAACAGACAACAGAGACTTTACGCATATGAAGACACCAGTGAGGAATGGAAAACATGGTGGGTCTATTGTCATCAGACCCATCCAAATACCATAATTTGTGTGCAGTTCAGACATGACCAAATATATTTCAGCAACACTTTGTAGAGTGTATCAATGCATGTAAATAATAAAATATTTGTTGGCTTTTATTCTGGGTATGGTGTCTTTCATTTTCAATGGTTTTTACTGATATTCTAAGCAGACCACATCCTTTGGTGTGGCCAGGTACATTGTTGTTTTTTGTCCAGTACAAACATCTGTGCTAACTGTAACATTGTACAGGACCTGTTTGAATTGCAGGAGCTGCCTGGATGAAAGCTGCTTGCACTAAAAGTGCATAAAGCTTCAGTAGACATGTGACACTCTAGGACTGGATGAAAAAGAAAAGTATTGTAGGAATTAAGATATATATGCAGACATGTGTCAGAGAGAGAGGGAGTCCTTGTGTGCACTTGAGAGTGTAAACTTCCTTTGACCATTTGTGTTTGACCACCAACACAGCTTTTTTCCACATGCCCCATCATGCACTGAGCTTTGGCCCTGGCAGCTTTTGTTCTTCACTCTTCAGTTTATGTTTTGGTGGAATTGTTAAGCTTTGCAAAGAAAGTCAATAAAGGAAGAAAGAAAAAGTGTACCTGTTTTTCTTTCAGCCTTTACATGAATAGTATCACTTTTGTGTGCCACTCGTGCATTGCCATCTTCTGCATTAGGAGAGCTGAATGAGCTGGTCACAATAACAACTTCTGAATGTGAGAGGCATGTAGAAAAGAAAAAAGAACTTGCCCACTTTTTACACTTTTCTGTCTCATTCTTAAATGAACAGACAATAAAGGCTGGAATAAACTTCAATATAAACTTGAACAATTTAATAACAGAAAATAAAGGTCACAGTTAATGTTTGAAAATGCATCCCCGTGTGACCAGGGTGGGTTTAGTCCTGGCCAGGGGCAATCTAGGTCATTAATAATTAAAACTCAAAAATTACAACTGTCAGGATGAAATAAGTAGCAATTACAGACTGGCTGTCTTAAATATATATCTCAAAATGAAGAATAAACCAGAAAGGAATAAACTATACTAATTTATGCAACATTTTGCAGACTAGGCTGGAAGAGTCAACTGAATCAATCAGTACAACATACAAATGACCTGTTGCTGTTTTTGGGTCTGGATTTGTTCTCTTTGTGGCCCAAGACAGCTGTCCCAACCTCCACCGGGTTGGGTATGATTATGAATTTAGTGTTTATGGTTTAGATTTAAATAGGATGCTGTCAACTTGTATGAAGTGCACAAAAACTGGGGCTTGTTTATTCAAAAATCCTTTCACATAATCCATACCACATATTTTTTGCCTAGAAACAAAGTTCTAATTATTCTGAAATGTACTTTCAGTACCAAAAGAACAGGCTCGGATACTGCCTTGTGGTGTTTGAAATTGCCGCCATTTGCAGCTGCTACAGAAAACAATATTTTTTGTTAAAAACAAAGACTGGAAGGCTGTGACCCAGCGTGACCCATGACCCAAGGTGCCTGTCTCCCCCACAGTTGTACACTGGGTCAGGTTCACACAACAGGGGTACACTGGATTGGGCCCACATGATAGTTGCACATTGGTTACACCAAGACATTTGTGCATTGGGTTTAGTGTAACAGTGGATGGACCCATTCACAGCCCTGCCCCTTTCCCACTGTTATCGGGAGGTATCACAAGTGGCGGCCGGCAAGATGGCTTGTGAGCTGGTTTAAAGCAGAGGGGCCTCGGCTCGATTCTGCTTTGGCTCTCCTTTTTCATCCAAAAAGTTGTGGTTTGTGGACAGTCTTGCTGTGACTTTGTCCCTCACAATTAATAAAACATTAAAATGGTTCTCATCACTGCCCATCTTAATGCTGGAGTCATTCTGGTGGTGACAGTGTAGCAATAGGTATATACTCTCCCTCTTCCCCCACCTCCATACCCACTCTCCCTTCTCCCTGTCCCTAATAAGCCTTATGGTTTCTGTGGAAGTTAAGCACTATGTTTACCAAAGGTCTTCCATTAGGAAAGTGACCAATTTACTGCTGTCACTTCAGTCCAGATACCATGTCACGTTTCTTTCCTGTCTGACAGTGTGAAGATTTCCTAAACTACAACAGGACAGATACTTTTCATGTTTTTTTGGACAATATCAAAGTGTTTGAACCAAGCGAAGAAGTAGACTTGACTGTGGAAATGACAGTCCGATGCTACAGATGATGTGAAAGGACAAAGTGCCATATAGACTTTCCAGTTTGAGTTGGACATTATTCAAGACTGAAAATCACCCCAAATCTGACATCACGCGCTGTCTACCTAAAAATGACTAAAGGGGTAGACTGACACCCTTAAAACCAAAACAAGCACTAAACAGGCAGAGAAAGAAACTGAATGCAAATGCCTGCGGCAAAAAAAGAAAAGAAAAAAGAAGGCCAACAAAGAAGCTGAACAAAAAAGCCTGTGGCAAAATTATAACAAAAGGCAAATCAACACAAATGCGAGAGTTAAATGAAAAATGGCTGCCCTAATCAGGCAAGCAAACAATTGAAACCAAATAGCCAGATGGAAAGGATGATGAAAATGATGAAGAAAGGTCAAGGAGACAGAGGGATGGAAAAAAAATCTATTACTCCCACCCAACAAAAACCATACATGGTAACTAACAGTCTCTGACAGTGTGAAATGTGACAAAGGCTAGAAACGTGTAATCCATGCACACAATACAAACCACGCAATGATGCTAACAGCCACTGGACACGGAATAGATGCTCACGAAGTACCCATATTATTTATTATTTTTTTAGTAGAGTTGACTAGCGGGGCACCTTGAGGTTACTCCCATCACCCCCACATTGGAAAAGAACGAAACAACTCAAGAAGCTAAAAGAGAACGCAAAGAGAAGAAAAACAAACTGAATAGTCGGAGTGTTTTCCAAGAACCTCACTGACTCAAACTGACACGAAACCCTAACCAGGGAAAGCACAAAGTATCTAGTCTGATCAACTAGAAAAAATAACAGGCAGGATAACGCAAACAAAGAACTTATTGGGAGGGGTCAAATTGTGGAATTATAGGTAGGTAATAATGTGATTGAGATTATTTTCTTTATTGTACCATTGCCGCATCTCATACAGTGCATGTACATTATTTTTCTTGTGTGTTGTTAGTTGTCATAAATATATCTCTTCTTTTTTTAACACCTTATCTTTGATATTTTTCTCAATTAACGTTGAAAACGTCGGAGAATGTTGCCAAAGTGCAGTGAGATCGGATCAGAGAATAGTGATGTATTGGCCTAAAAGTGATCTTTTAGTATTATTATTGTGAAGGCAGGGCTAGGGGTTGTCCCAACTAAAACACCATGAATCTGACAAGGCGATACAGACAAAGAAAGAAAGGAGAGTGACAGAAGAAGGAAAAGAAAAAAAGACCAAATCCCAAATTTTGTCAGTGGTGTCAGAGAGATCCATAGAGATTTGAACTGGAAATTGTTCTAAGTTGATTACCCCGCTGTAGGCACCCATACAACCATTTTGCTGTGGGGCGATAAAAACAACAAAACCACACTGAGTCAGTGTGTGCCGAGCCGCTGTTTGTGATACCAGCGTGTGAGACAAAAATCTGTGCTAAAAATAGCAGAATTTCGCATCTCTGATTGGTTGAGATCGGCGACCACGTGTGGCCTGTGGATGGGTCCATTGTCTAAGTGGATAGTTCCTTGAAACACAGAAGCAACAACAACAACAACACACACACACTCCAATAGTATCTTATTTGACTACTTTTATTTTGACTTTTCTGGAGCAGTGAACACTTGAAAATGCAACTAGGCATGTATTACAGCAACATTTGTAAGGCTAAGTCAGTGTGATTGAAAAGGGTATTGTCAGCAAGTAGACTTGGACCTTGTCCACACCCTTCAATTCTATCCAAACCCCTCCAATACATGTGAAGAAAAGTGTAAAACAAGTAACATTAGTCTTCTCTGCAAAGAACTTAAGAGTGTTGTGAAAAATACATTCCTTTAATTCTAATGCATCTACAAATTAGATGAGACACTGATGATATACAATAAAAAATAACAATGCTTTTCTTAACACATAATGTTTTCGTTTTTATATAACAATACATACATGCACCCAGACGTTTCTGAACACAGCAGATGTGAATTTCAACATACATACTCTTGGATGTTTAAAGATTTAACATTGCTAAAAAAATAATTAAAAAATGGATGCAGCTGCATCTGTAACAGGCACTACTGCCTCATGATTTGCAAGCAATTGGTGCAACTGTGGATTTCATACTGTACAAGTGCATCTGAGAGCGTGCACAAAAGCTAGTGCTAGCACAGATATCCCTATTACTTAGTTTGATTAGTAATCATGTGATAATCTATGCTTGTGATCTGCTTCCTGGTCAGACCCCATTGCACAGTAATTAGAATCAATTTCATGTCCAGAAGAAGAGACTACAATTATGTACATGTACAGCGGACCCTTAATCCCAATACCGTGGTCACCCGTCAATATGTCTGGATTAATGTGTTTAGTGGATAGGCGAGTCATGCACAACATTTTCTTAATGGATGTGAACAGCAATGTAAGAATGCAAAAACATTAACCATCAGACCTGATGCTCAGATGACTCTCATTCAAGACTAGAAAATACAACCATCCATTAAGTTGGCTCTTCTGCGACCATCTACATAGAACAAAGTCACAAACTGATATGAGGAAGTAAAACTCAGCTGAGGGTATTACGCAAACATTTCACTCAAACAGTGCCTGAAAAAGAATAAACTTTTAGCTTCTGCCAAGTCAGGGGAAATGTCAGGTGTGGGCTTTGAACTCGAAACACCACTGGGCAATGTTCCAAATGGATGTTGTCCAAAAGGTATTGTTCACACAAAAACCTGGGCAAAACTTGTATTATACTGTATCATCCAATCCATGTGTCTCACACTTATAGAAAGTTTGAACTTTCAAGTTTCTGCCAAGTCAGGGGAAATGTCAGGTGTGTGCTTTGAACTCGAAACACCATTGGGCAGTGTTCCAAATGGATGTCCAAAAGGTATTGTTCAGACAAAAACCTGGGCAAAACTTGTATTATACTGTATCATCCAATCCATGTGTTTCACACATACAGAAAGTTTGAACTTGAGGGGATGAGAATTTTTGAAACATTCAACTGTCAGCTTCCACTGATTGCCACTGTGACCCTGAAATATGGTCATTAATAATTAAAGTTCAATAAGGACCGCCATCACCCAATGGTTCATGTTCATCACATTTATGGTGTCCAAGAAAGCAGTGTTAAAGATCCTGCTTCCCCCACTCCCAGACATCTGCTTGGCTTATTACACTGATCATTACACACTCACTTTTTTCATGCAAGTCCAAAAGTCCATAAATATATTGTGTATGTCTGGCTATCTCACAGTGACAGATTATGACTGAATTACACAGTGTAGTCGTTGCAAAACACTGACTAGCAATTGCCTCTTCAAATGTAAAAAAAAAAAAGGGGGGGGTGGGGGGGGGGGGGCAGGGGGTGTTTACAATGTACATTCATTTAAAAATCAGCCTGATTTTCCAGTGGCTAGTACCATAAGACAGTCATGAATCAGCATCTTGCAGAATTTTCAACATATGAATATTAAGGAATCTTTGTTTAATCAAAATACAGACACATGTATATATAATGTGATTAATCAAATATTATGACATAATACCACTATACAAAACACGGAGTATGAAGCCAGTATCAATGCTCCTATACTTTTTATGGTAAAAAAACGGTGCTTGAGATTTTTTTAAGTGATAACAAGTTTTTTTAGGACTCTTGCGAAGATACAACACAAATATAATTTATTCAACATTTTCTTTAAAATGACTAAACTCCAACCCCTTCAAAATCAATAAAACTCTTCCAGTTGTATCAAATAAAGTTAAAAAGTCAATGATCAAAATTGTATGAGCTCTTGCAAATGTGTGTATGTAAGACAATGTTATGATGCTATGTGGAATCTTTGTTAGTTTAGAATGAAGATAATTCTTCAAGTGTGACTGATTGCCAGCCCTTGAAACAAAAACATTATTGTTTAGTTGCTGATAAAACTGATGCCTGATACAGTAACCCTTAAAACAAAAACATTGTTTGGTTGCTGATAAAACTGATGCCTGATACAGTAACCCTTAAAACAAAAACATTAGTTGCTGATAAAACTGGTGCTTGATACAGTAACCCTTAAAACAAAAACATTGTTTGGTTGCTGATAAAGCTGATGCTTGATACAGTAAAATGAGTAACACAAGAAAAAGAACTCTGGGCAACATCCAGTATACAGATATAAATGCAGTTTTTATGAATAAACCATAGAACACAAAATCTCTGAAGGAAACGAGAACTGTTCAGGAATGTGTTTGAGCCTTAAACAGCTACATTGCAAAATATAAACCAGACACACTCAATTGGCAAACAAAACCAAATGCCCAAAAATAAAGTGGACTAGAATGTACTGATTATATATAATAAAAATAACCTCACCAACTGCCTTTGTGAAACCTTTATATGTGTGTATATATATATATCTATAAGCAACATAATACATGTGTACAAAAAGTGACTAGTATCAAATAATAAAGCAAATTTTAAAAAGAAACCTGAATACTGAGTGGTGAACAGTCATGACAATTGTGAAGAATCAGATGAACAAAACTGGGTGAAACAGATCAGCCTGCACCCCGATGAGTACTGTTTGCAAGATTGTAAAGAAGCGACTTGTAAACTACAATTGCACAAAATAACAATACATAATGTGATCATTCGTTTTCAGATCCAGACCAGTCTGAAACAATAACATGTGCATTAAAGACAACAACAACAAAAAGAACTGTTTTTAAATGTTGGTGATATTTGTGAAATCTGATCACTGCACATGCAAGTAGAAGAATTCATGCTTGGCCAGTCAATACTGCACATGATAAAGAAGTGATAATTTTTGCAAAAACAGAAACCAACAAAGCACTTTATAATGGCACAGGTCACATGCTTCCAGCTACAAACAGTAAGCCACTGCATGTCTCTAGCATTTTCATGGTTTTAATCCACTGTAGGAGAAAACAACTGATTGAAGACATGCGCATGAGCACGCACACCCCCACACACATACACATTAATTGCTAAAACCAGTCTACCGCATAAGTTACATCAGTGTGATGAGGGATCAGATCAGGGGAACAGAGACAGAAAAAGGCAGTAATCTACTGACACATCACTGTGGAAGAAAGACAAAATAAAAGCAAGTATGACATAAAGTAACCCCCCCCCCCCCAAAAAAAAAAAAAAAAAAAAAACTGCAATAGACCCAACTTTCAAAATAAGCATTACAGCCATAACTGGAACTGAAAGCTGAGCTTTTAATAAACAGACACACATAATTATGGCTAGAGGCTTAAATACCTATGGCTTGTCATGTACGTATTAAAGAATTGTTCTCAAAATTGTCTTACATGTGCAAAGACAATGCAACCAGTGTCAGTACACATTTTTGTATCACACATTTGCTCAACATTACACAATGTACATTATCTCATCAAACAATTATATATATACACAGATATAAACATTGATTGTCTACTTACTTCTGCATGCCGTTTCCACATCATTCTGGAAAAATAATTTAGTGTTTTAGATACTTTACTGTCTCTCAGTCCCATACTTGTGCTAGCAAATTATGTTACTTTTACTGACTACTTCAAGAAACCCAGGCAAAAACAAAATCATGGCAAAACTGAAAATCTCCTTGTGAATAAGTAACTGTCAGAAAAAACAACAACACATGAACAAAACACACAAGAAGGGCAGTGCAGCTCTCAGAAAAAACTGGAGAATGTCCAAACATTTTTCAACTGTCTTGTGATATAGATGTGTGTCAAGATCAAAGAAAGCAGTATGAACATGTAAAGCTAAACGGCAGTTTGTACAATCAAGTAGAGCTTTGACTGTCTCTCTTAAACAGCATCAAAGAG
Organism: Alviniconcha strummeri; assembly: GCA_963584105.1. Classification (NCBI taxonomy): domain Eukaryota; kingdom Metazoa; phylum Mollusca; class Gastropoda; family Provannidae; genus Alviniconcha; species Alviniconcha strummeri. The sequence continues at coordinate 23,395,094 of OY757541.1, read as the reverse complement.
ACACCAACAAAGTTTTTGCTCTGTGAAGACATGCATCTGTAATCTCTCTTAAAGACATGCTAGTCATAATAAGAATTTTGTGCATGACCTTCTTATGCATGTTACAGCTGTACAAGTTTGAACTCAACTGGACCAGAAATTCTCAAAAAGCTACACTTGGACACTTCTGTGACCTAAAATTATATCAAGGTCACAAGTCTGGCATTTAAATGTAAAGCTCAGTGGAAGCTAACATGCAAAGTTTAGATTATCTCTCATGTACAGTCTTCAATTAAAAGCCGGTGTCTGTGTACTAAGGTCTATGTTGACTGTCCACCCAAACTGTCAGCTGAGTGTTGCTTTACATCACAGAAACTGTAGGATTATTAGGGACAGGAGTCCAGGACGGCCACCTCATTTTTCATACAGCTCCTGAGCTCTCTACCCAAACTGTGATGATGATGATGAGTTGATGCTTAATGTCCTCAGATGTCATTTGACATATTAGGGACAAGTTGTGACCAATGCCGAAGCACGGTTCAGTAAAAGCCACATACGTAAGGTGTATGCGTGTTTATCTGTAACCTGCCACCTGCACTTTTGGCAGAATGACCGGGATTTTTTACGTGCTACTGTGGTAACACGGGGGTGGAACGGATACCGAAATAAGAGTCAGCACAGAAAGTCGACCCTGGAGAAGAAAATTCTCCCGCCGTTCCAGCAGGGATTCGAACCCGCAACCTTTCAATCACGAGTCCGGCGCTCTAACCACTGAGCTATCCCCGCCCCCTGACCCAAACTGTTGATGATGAGTTGATGCTTAATGTCCTCAGATGTCATTTGACATATTAGGGACAAGTTGTGACCAATGCCGAAGCACGGTTCAATAAAATCCACATACGTAAGGTGTATGCGTGTTTAGCTGTAACCTGACACCTGCACTTTTGGCAGAATGACTGGGATTTTTTACGTGCTACTGTGGTAACAAGGGGTGGAACGGATACCGAAATAAGAGTCAGCACAGAAAGTCGACCCTGGAGAAGAAAATTCTCCCGCCATTCCAGCAGGGATTCGAACCCGCGACCTTTCAATCACGAGTCTGGTGCTCTAACCACTGAGCTATCCCCGCCCCAACCCAAACTGTTGATGATGATGAGTTGATGCTTAATGTCCTCAGATGTCATTTGACATATTAGGGACAAGTTGTGACCAATGCCGAAGCACGGTTCAATAAAATCCACATACGTAAGGTGTATGCGTGTTTAGCTGTAACCTGCCACCTGCACTTTTGGCAGAATGACCGGGATTTTTTACGTGCTACTGTGGTAACACGGGGGTGGAACGGATACCGAAATAAGAGTCAGCACAGAAGTCGACCCTGGAGAAGAAAATTCTCCCGCCGTTCCAGCAGGGATTCGAACCCGCGACCTTTCAATCACGAGTCCGGCGCTCTAACCACTGAGCTATCCCCGCCCCCAACCCAAACTGTGTAAATTATTTGCTTTAAATACTTGCAAAGTTTAAGGGAGAGCACTGTGTGCATAGTCTTGTCCTTGCATGTAAGAACCATACAAAGGAATGAACTTAATCTCAAACTTAATGAGAAATACAACTTTCAGCTTTAACTTTTTGATGCCCCTAACCCCATTAGGTAATGGTCGATGAAAGAGTAAAGCTCAATGGAGTTTATTGTCATACAACATTAAAACATTCTTACATACATGGTCTCTGAGAAAAAGCAACAGATGAATGACAAAGATGTCTTTGTTGTTACACACTCACATGTTTTCTCATGCAGGTCAACAATACTACCCTGCAAAACACTTCAAATTAACTGATTATAGGCCCACACAACTTTGAATATTCCTTGTGGCTGAACACAAAGCAACAAAAAATATTTTTAATTAGCATCAGGGACTAAAACCATAAATGGTTAAAAAGAATGTTAACATGACAATACAAAACTTGCACCAATTTTTGGGGGTAAGCCCTTTTGTTTTGTTGTTGTGTTGTCATGTTTTGTTTTGTACTGTCATATTAAATTCATCTCCTTTTTTACCATTCATGCGTTTGATGTTTTATTCTGTCATATTAGCATTCTTTTAAACATTTTATGTGTCTGGATCTTGTTTTAGAATGCTAGCAGTCATTGACGTTTCAGATTAATTTTTTTCAGTTTTTTTTTTTTTTTTTATAACAGAGACATTGCTTTCAAACATCATAATCCAAAGCAAACACAGTAAAACTGATGTCCGTTGGTCACATCAATACAATGAACATGCAAAATGTCAAATCATCCTTGCACCTTGAAATCTAAATAATGAAGAGTGTGTTGAATGTTCTCTTCTTGTAAGGGTCATCAAGGCAAAGATAAAAACAGCCTTGTTGAGAAAGTGCTGGGCACATCAGAAAATACAAAATAAAGACACCTCAAGACAAAGCTAACCACTCTGAAGCACAAACGTATGTATCAACTTGTTTCAAAGTGATTCCCCTCCCTTTCTGCAATTGGCCAAGCATGACCACCAGAGCAAGTGGATAATGAAGAAAGATCAGTTATCTGATTCTGGTTTTAGCCTAATTTCTGTTGCCAGTTGTTGCAGAATCAACAATGTCCTGTTTAACAGCTGCAGCATAAATGTAGCACTAGCTTACTTGTGTATCCATGCATGTGTGATTGTACCATGGTTATCTTTCTTTTTTCCACAAGAGAAAATCTAAACTTTGTTATTCTGAGTCAGTTTCAGCAATAATTTATATACTTTTTGTTTTGTGTGTGTGTGTGTGTGCACGTGTGCCTGGAAGTCCCACATAATACTATGATAATTCCATCAGTTTGTCCATTTTATCTAAGTAATGCTGTCATGAAATCTATGAAAACAAGTTATTTAAAAGTAAGGAAGAGAAGTAACAACAGCTGAGAAGACAACAACTTCAACAACAACAAAAATATTTGAATTATTATGATACTGATAAAAATGTAGTTTCATTCAATGACAAACTGATGTCTCAGGCTACATTTACTTTGTAAATATTGCCAATGGAAACTAAACATTATGCATAAACTGGATCACCTGAAGAAGAAAAAAGCCACAGTTTAAACACTGTATAATTGTAACACTTCTTTGCACTAACTGACTGAATTTGGAAACAGCATGTAACAGGGAGCTGATAATATAATGTGGTTATTACATGCCTTAGTTAAGAGGTCAAGGGTAACCAACTAAATCACAAAATGAAATCCATGCAACTGGTCATAGTTTTATTATGTAGAGAACTGTTCTGTCAGCAATTTCCCCCAAAAGGCATTTAACAACAAAAATCATGTTTACTGATATTTTACGCAAGGCACAAACAAGACAATAACACCATTTAAAAGAAGAAATGCTACCTAGAATCATCATTCTTGCACTTGTAAACATGTTTTCAGTCAAACTAAATAAATTACTCTTATAAACTGGAGCGATAGTCATCAATGCCACAGCTATCATAAGTGGATTGTTTGAGGGAGGTCTTTGTCACAAGGTAAAAACTTGTCAAGCCCACATTGCATATGGTGTTTTAAAGTTTTATAATACACACAAAATGTCGTTCCCATAAAAATGAGTCGCAAAGGGACAGCAAAAGAATGAGACCACTTACCTGATTTATTCAGCCAGAAGACCCATGCAACAATAATTATGTTACAAGAAAACACTCTGTTCTTGGAGGAATGTTCACAGTTAATGAGGTCGCTAACAAAGCCAGTCAACACACATTGGAATGATCCAACACAACAGTACAAAACTGAACAAGGAATATTACTGATGGTCTGTCTAGCATCTATTCGAACTTCACATCAGAAACAACAGGTGTTAATCAATACCGATAGCAGGGGAGGAAAATGAGTGGCATCCTCTTACAAGAAAAGCCACCACAAGATTTAATACACAAACACTGTTGCTAAGAAGGCTTCACTCTGTCAGTCAGTTGGGTAATATGACTTGCAGCTGGCTTGGAAAGCGACCCAAATTCCGTGTGGTAGACTTCTAATTGGGACAATAAAATCTACAAATATGAGTGTTCACACATGAGAAGAGAACAGGGTCATTTACCCCCCCATCCCAAACTTTCTGAAAAGACTGCTGAGGAATATTCCATTTCAACATTCATAATAAAACTCCAACTCAATCAGAATCTGGGCACTGGCAGAAGAACAAAGAGTACCAACTTCTAAGTCACACATAAAAAAAACATGCATGCACCCACACATACATCCATAAATATATATGCACAGTCATATATAGAACAAATTCTTTTCACAGTCTTTTCATATACATGTACCATATACAACTGTGACAGTCTGGTCAACTTGTTTTCCCTCTGGCATTACAATTTAAAAAACAAAAACAAAAACAACACATTTCTGACAGTTTTTGCTGTATCATAAATAAAAAATTAAAAAATCTTGTTTTTAAACAGATCATATGAATAAAGCAATATTTTAACTTCTAGACAAGAAGTATGAATGCTCAGTCAACTTGCATTCAGAATAACTAAGTTTTCTTTCTTCTCCCCCCCTCCCCTCCCCTCCCCCCATGACCTTTAAACAAACCAAGGTCATTGAAACTTGTATGAATCTAAATCTGAACTGTATTTATGACCATGAAGACTTTGAGAGATCTCACAAAAACAACATAGGAAAGAACGCCAACATTACCGGTTTGCCACACTCCGGCAATTTGTGAAAAAGAGCTCTTGAGTAACATGCTAGTCACTAAAGCATTACATGCATGATTAACTCCATGTGACGGCTGCTTCCTCACAGACAAGGATGGGGAAAGAACACCTCTCGCATGCCCCTTGGTGGATGTAGTATATATCATTCTTGATGTGCAGCACCTCCTCCAGTTTGAACGCATGAAGGCTTGGGCCGAGGATGACTGCGAGGCTGATGCTCCTCCTCCCTCCTGCATCTTCTCTTTACAGCTTTACATCTCTCTTGTCTTGAACTTAGAACTTGCCTTTCTTGCCGATGAGCAGCAACTGCCTCAGTCTGAACCACCTGCTGCCATAACTGATGGTTTTATTCCACCCTGTGCAGACTGTCTTTTCATCTAGTCTTTGTAACACTCCCAGTGCAACAGTAATGACGTGTGACAATAAAGTTGTATTGCAATGCTTTTTGGGAGCACTGCAATCACTTTCCTTGGAGTTCAGATAAAAAGACTGCTTTGGGCATATATTTATTTTCCATCCTTGCAACATGGCCTGCCAAGCGCACCTGACCCTGAAACAAAGACTCTGTGCTGGGCAGGCTGGCCCTCTTGTGGATCTACACACTTGAAACAGTCCTGCCATTTGATGCCAGGCATGGAGCATAAACAACATTGGTGAAAATGTTCAAGTAGCCTGATCTGCTTCCAGGAGAGGAAACAGGGCTCCACACAGCTTCAAAGCTGCCACAGCTGTCTTTGCCAGCTGAGCCACTGTGGAGAACAGCAATTAGCCTACTCTATGTATGAACTTACAATAACAGTTCATGCTACCTATGGTTTTACCTTTCATATGCCACCATGACCTTGTGAAGTCAAGGTCACTAAACAGGTACACAGGGACAAAAAAAAGTGGAGGGATATATAAACTGAATAGTCTCCAAAAGGTCAATGTTAATTCTGTTTGGCACAAACAGCCTCAGTACTACTGATCTTTACAGGGACTCAATATTTCTTAGGCAAGTCAATCAATTCAGCTGTTAGGTATAAATAAGATCAATGTGAGACTACATAAAACATGCACAAGACATAACTTCTGCCCAGAATAAACAGTGAGTGCAATAACAAAAAATAGCACACACACAAAGAGACATTACAAAATTCAGTTTGCATAAAAAACACACAACTGTTGGCAGCAACACCAAAATGTACACATCAGCACTATGGGACTGTGTTGAAACAGCTGACATTAACTCTCATATGCTTATGCAAAGCCAAGTTTTCTTCAAATGGCAAAAAAGAAAAGAAAGAAAAAAATCAAAAAAGAAATAAATCATAATGATGTAAAAATTAAGTGTACGAACAGGAAGAAAAATTCAAAATGAAAGACAATTGTTTTCCCCACAATTCACAAACAGAAATGTTCAAGGACAGCATGAAAATGATACTGGTCAGACGACACATTCAAAAGGAAAATGGGTCAAGACTGACTCTTTTTCCACCATGCAGAATTTCTGCTGAAGCAGCTCCCAAGGAAGTGATGTTCATGGTGTTTGCCGAGGCAGCAACTCTGCCAATACCTAAACTACATGCTTAGCTTTGGGTATGCATGGCGATGTCCAGACATCAACCACTTATAATCCCCCATTCTTGTAACATTCAAGTCAAGGTCAGTTAGTGTGAAAGTGAAAACCTGATTGAGTTCAGTGCCGTGTGATGTCTGACAGATAAAATAAAACAGAAAAAAAAAAGTGTTGTGGTTTCTGCCCAGGCAGAAATAGTCATTTTGTGTACCAAACTCACGCAGCATTATGTGCCTGATGCTGTTTGAAACTTGTACAAGGCCCGAATTTGACTGGATAAAGACTTACTAAGTAAATACAATGGCTTTTTACTTCCTAATGCCACTGTGGCTTTAGGTCAAATTGAATAACAGATAATGTCATGAAAAATTTAAAAGATTAATCATAGGTTTCTACAGGAAGTCAAAATAAAGATTTTGACAATGACAGCTAGATGAACAATGATCATAACAAGCTCAAATGTCTCATGAGTCAAAAATGTGCCCTAACACATAAATGTGACTGTATGCATGCTTTCACACTCTCCACCCACCCTTACACAAAACCTTTTGGTGCTGTGTACAAGCCTCTGAATCTACCCTGACCACTGACACATGAGACATGGCCACTGCAATCCAGTGGCAAAAACATTCACCTGTGAGTTTTCCTGGCCACTGTCAAAGAGAGATCTTTTAACTTTGCTCTATAAACTTGCCCACAAAAACTTTACCAATTCATACCATTTTTGATGACTTGGACCTCATTTCAAGGCCCACAACTTAATTTGCATGGTAATAACCTTTATTAGACATTACCCATTTGTATCATATTTTTATAACTCTGAGCTCATTTCAAGGTCCACACTTTGTATCATATTTTTATAACTCTGACCTCATTTCAAGGTCCACACTATCTTTCATGTTTTCATGGTAATAACCTCTGTTAAACATTACCCATTTGTACCATTTTTGATGACTGAACCCATTTCAAGGCCCACGTTATCTTTCAACTTTGCATTGTAATAACTTCTGCTGAACATTACCCATTTATACTATTTTTGATGACTCTGACCTCATTCCAGAGTCCACATTAAAAGTTGTTTTATTATGTCCTCATCCAGTCAGGTTCCAAATTTATATGGTGGTGACCTTGAAATCTGACCCATCAACAAAACTGAGCAATCTCTGAGAACAAGCCACAAATCAACTCTGCCATAGATTGCCACAGAGATTGGCAATGATTAATCATTACATAGATTTGCATGACTTTTCATGAGACCAACAAATTCACAAATTCTGCTTCAAGATTATTACACAACAAACAGCTGTTAACAAAAACTATATATAGAAAATTTCATGAAAAATGTCAAGAAGAAATGTGACAGGATTCTGCATTTTAACCATCTAATGGTAAATAGAAAGATAAAAAAAAAATAATATATATATATATATAAAATATCAAAATTGAAAAAAAAAAAAAAAAAAAATGAAATCCCCCCCTCCCCCCCCCCCCCAACAACAACTTCAAACAACTGCAACAGTTACCAAGAAATTCCATTCCAAGACTGATCGTCATTAAGATTTTCATAATCCACACGAACTTCAAAACACTGCAGTGCAACTGGTATTGCCATAGCAATTTTCACACATCAAACACTACTGAAAAGCATGGCACTGAATAAGCTTTGCAGCGCTTATCAAAGCTCTTGTGAACACGCTCAAAACCTAAACTTCAGACAGAAGTGTTTGTCTTGAAAGTTGCAGCATATCAGTAGACAGTCCCAGAAAAGTTGGTCAGTGCACTTGATACTGCAGTATGGTAGCAACAGAGAATTTGAAATGAACAGCAACTGCCTGCCTCAGAAATCAAAACAACAATCACCAAAAGTGGCAAACAGCCTAGTTTGACGATCTACAGTACACAGCTGCACAATGCAGTTCTGACTAGATAAAGTCTTCCTAAATTTATTTTTGTACTCTTGCCATGTGTTTTCAGTTCTCTTTTCCACAGGTTTTTGTTCAGGAGAACTACACTGTAATTTGTCAACCCCAGCCATTTTGCTTTCAAAAGTTGTGGTGTGGTTTGTAACTTCAAGCAGCTGCAGTCAGAATGACTAGGATGATCGTTTCAACTAAGAAAACACACAATAAAGACACACCATTTTTTTTCTTCTCTCTTTAAAATCTTTGAAGGAAAGAAAGAAAACAGAGAGAAAAGTCGCTTTTACACTGGTGCCTGTTACAGTCTCTTGTTTGGCATATCTCCTGTGTCACATCACATAAATGAATAATTACTGTCCTGTTTACAGTGTCACATTCTTCAACAAATCTGAGTAATTTTCCATGAATTCATATCATATCTACATGTTACAGTGTCGTAACTACATGTTTACAGTGTAACACCTCACATATTCAGAGTGCCATATTTCAAAAGTCAGCCATATATTACATGTAAATGACTTATAATGTCAAAGTGTAGAAGAAAAAAAAACAAGCAGGTAGCATGCGCAAACAGCATCTTATCTACAGGTACATGTTTTGCTCCATTTCAGCTGATATACAGCATCTTTCTACAACAAAGGAATAGCTACTGTTCAATAATGCAGCAGTGGAATGCTCCCGAAGCTTCTTGCCAAGCATCAGCAGTTGCGTCTACTTCACAGTGATTCTGTGAGACAAGGAACAGGAACACAGAATGCTTGAGTGATTGCACTTTGCAGCACTAAGCTTCAGCAAAAATTAATCTAACAATATGAGTGCACCTACGGTTTACTGGAGTGGAAATTTAAGAATCCAAGAAAACCAAAATGCTACATACACAATATGTACAAAGGTGAAAAGAAGCTGAATGGAAAGTCCTCCCCCAAAACTTCTGCAAGTGTAGAAACCCTTGACCAGTCTCAGGACGTAGACAGACGTGCATTCATCAGTCAAAACCTTCCCAGGGAGCCACTACGTTGGTTTTGCTGGGCACAGTCAGAGCCATGCAGGAGGATGCCTCCCCACGGGGCGAGCCATCCAGGTTGAGAGACATGTGCTTGGGAACCTCCAGCTGCTGTTGGCGGTTCCTGCGTGGGCTTTCTCCCCTTGTGGAAGAAGCCCGTTCTTGCCGACAAGACAGGTTGGGGGATGTATCACTGTCAAAAAGCAAAAACAAACACAAAGTAAGTACAACAAACACATCAAAAAGTATCTCTTAATCAAAACCAGTCAGTACAAATGGTGCAAGCATACAGGTTAAAGGTGAAAGACTTTTTTTAGTGTGCTGAAGAGAAGCAGATGCATGTCTATACTTCACAACCTTTTATTCTATTTTCATGCTGAACATAAAATTAAGCTGTCCAAGTTAACTTTTGTGATAGTTAACAATTGGTGAAGGTAACTCAAACTGGTATGAAAAAGTAGAGCCAAGCACAATCAAATGAAGTTTGAAAGATTTTGTAAACAGTAATAAAAACTGTTTGAAGGTTGCCACTGTGACAGCATGTAACTTATTTTCACTAAATATTGGGGTCATTCAAACTCCAGCTTTAGCAGATTTGTCTGTGCAATTGCTGTAAAGCCTAGTCTGAGTCAATGATGCTGAGCACTACACTTTGATACAGTAGGAAGAGATGACATCATTCAGCACCCATTACAGCCATAGCCACAGAGTTGCGGAAAGAAGTCACTGGAGCCTAGAACTTTATAATAAAGGGGTGAATTGAAGCTAAAACCCACACCCACAGCTGCAGATGCCTCAGCTTTCAAGCTAAATGTCTCGACCAGTCAACCGAACCAGTTACTTTACTCTTTCAACATTTAACCATTCTGACCCTACCATGACCTTCAGAACAGATGAAGGTCACAGGAGCAAAAGGAGGTTTGCTGTCAGGCAAAGTGTGAAAGCTCTCCCACAGAGTTCATAAAACGAACACTACTCATTACACAGAATCAAAATCTGAGTATAACTTGAGGTCTGTGGACACTGTCTTGTGACTTTGTCCCTCACAATTATGAAACATTAAAATGGCTCTCATCGCTGCCCACCTTAATGCAGGAGTCATTCAGGTGGTGACAGTGTAGCGATTGGTATATATATTCTTCCCTCTTCCCCCACCTCTATACCCCCTTCCCCCTGTCCCTAATAAGCCTTATGGTTTCTGTGGATGTTAAGCACCATGTTTACTTACTTACTGAGCATAAGTTAATAACAATGCTCAAAATTCAAAACAATATAAATAGTAATGATATAACAATTAGAACTCTGAACTGTAGAAGAACATTACAAAAACACAAGCACACAGATCAAACTTCAATACTTTTGGCAAACTTACAAATGTGATGCATTACCCAACTATAGGTTAATCTACTAATTATTAGATAACAACAACAAAAGTCTACAAAATGACAAAGTCATCAGAAGTTCACTCTAAGCACAACAAAACAAAGCAAAATGCAACAAACACAGGTTTTGCTTTCATAATGCACATTTCATGCATGAAATTGGATGCTGCCAATTCCCTTTCATCATGTTTTGTGTTTCAAAGAGTTTGTTCTGGCAGAGCATTCTTTATTTGTGACCAATGGTGAGTTCACCTGTCATTCATATAGTCTCACTACTGGGGATGGTTTCTATTTGTGCATGCAGTTTCTCTGATGCAGCTTCAGTCAGCCCCAAAAGGCAGCACATTTATAATCCATTGCTTTGTACATTATTTTTTGATAAATATTGCAGTAGGTGCTTTTATTTCATTCTGCTTCTTGTAACACAGTATACTCAGAACTACAGGTTTCTAAAGTGCAATGAAAATAGTTTTGTAAATGTTTATGCACTATCAGGTTAAATGTTCTTTAAGCAAACTCAAACTGCACGAAACAAGCAGCTGTATGAACTGAACACTTTCTGCTTGGACTATTCCATGTCCTAATTGGACTTCCATTACAGCTTACACATGAAATAATCACAAATGAACCACAGTCAGTTTATGGAGGGGGTGTAGTTCTGTTTTTCAGCATCATGAATACCACTGAACTGGATGGACATGGCCAAAATGCATGCATGCAACATTTTCATTTGAACAATAACAAGTGCCATGCAGAAAGTGTTCCTGGCAAGATTTCTCTGCGACAATGCCTCAAAACAACATGTGATCAGCTGGAAGGACAAGCTCTACCCACTTGGTCAATGCAAGTTACTAACACCCAGGCAACCCATGGTAACCCACTGGGGAAGAAACTAGCAGAGCACACTGACACTGCAGTAAGGTATGGCTAGCTCTCACAAGCGGTCTCCATGACTACCCACTGGAACAACACCAGGTTGGCTGGCTGACAAGCAGGAGTATTATCGCAGCTACGGCAGCACAAGAAGCCACAGGCTGAAAGCTACAACAACAAAAGCCAGTCTTACCACCTTGTTAGACTGCTGTCTGATGAGTTCACATCACGCCTGAAACAGGGAACGCAGGTACAAAATAATTAGACTGATGGCAAAATCAGAGAACATTTGCAATGCATCTGATTCAATGGTTGTCATGGATTATTCTCATGGGTGTCATGGATTATTCTCAATGTCATATATATTACACCCACAAGTCAAAAGCAAAAGTCTTTACAGTGAGAAGTTTGGCATGAGGCAAACACATCTTGGTCAAACTGAAACTGAGGTAGTCACAAAGTACCATCTGTTGGCATCCAGAACTATAAATTTGACATTGCACAGAAAATATCATTCCTCAGATCAACTATCACAGACGATCTCTTTCTTAAAGCAAAGGTCAACACATAATTATCACCGGGAAAGCTGCTACAGCCTTGGCCAAAGGGTCTGCCACAACAAGAAGCTAAGCACATCAGTCCAGAGCAGAGACCTGCCCTCTGCTGTGTGGCAATGAGACCTCAATGCTCCTACTCTCAGAGTCTCACCAAGAAATGAGAAATGGCCATCACCTGCACTTCATTCTTGGCATCTTCTTGAGAGACAAGTCTCCACACAGATGTGTGCACAGATCTCCAGCATATTCACACCTCCAGTGGCTTTAGCATGTCCATTAGACAGATGACAGCCGAAGTGCGAAGGACAGTAAACTAGCCAAGTTCTAGCTAGAGACAACTGGAAATGTATTTCTGCACTACAAAGATGTCTGCAAAAATGACCTCAAGGCACCAAACACAGATGAGAACACTCAGGATGAAGCTGCTCTAGGTTGCAGTCAGTGGACACAGGATCTCTGGTGGAAGGGCCTTGAGAGCAGCGGAGAAAAGCAGTGTGGAGAAGAGAAGAGCCCACAGAAATGACAGAGAACACTGCTAACAAGCATCTTCAAATGCAGCAGGTCCAGTAAATACTGCCATTCCCAAGGAGGTCCCCAGCCACAGCAGGCATTGCTTCCTAACCGGGTGAAAGAACCATTGGTCTCCAAAGGCTGATGAACCATGAACTGGTCACATTCATGGTCTCCAAAGGCTGATGAACCATGAACTGGTCACATTCATGGTCTCCAAAGGCTGATGGATGCCACACTACTATCACCGTTAAACAATGACTTGCATTAACATATTCACTTTGATGCAGATTACACTCATAAAAACATCACACTAATAATTGTAATGTATTGAAAGGCATTGCAACTTCTTCTCTTTTTTATATATCTAACAATACTTAAGAAAACTATAACATTTCTATCTGTTACCATATACTTTTGGTCTACACCACCCACCTTTTCCCCTTAACTTTGCCCCCTGTGTCTATGTTGTGCATGCGCCTTTTACAGGGATGAATTGAAATATGGCACCTCCATCTTTGTTAGTGCTAAGAAGTTATACAAAGACTTTGTCAGTGCTTACAAGAGTTGGTGGCACAGAGTTAAATACAATCAAATGTGGTCATCAAAAGGATGGTTGACCATTAAATTCTAGGTCTGCGCCAGCCCTGAGACTTCTCCAGTCAAATTCTCTGCAGACTTTACAAAAGCCGGTGACATTCATCTCTTGGATAGTTGGGCCTTATGTGCTGTATACGCCCTATATGTGATCAGAGTGCAGTTTTGTATTAAAACTTGGGGTACACATTATGCACTGCAGTATAATTACAAAGAAAAAGACCTGCTGATACTTCATATGCTTTTAAACACCAAGATGGCAATAATGACATCAATGCTGTACTGACCTAAGAACCACAGCTCTATCATCCAACTCTTGCAGGTTTCCAGTGCTGTAGGAATGATGCGCGACAGGGGTGACCGTGCCATCTCCATCCACATCCCCGCTGTTGTTGCTTCCTCGACGCTTTGGCTTAGGGCTGGGTGTCAACATTGTCTTCTTGCGAGAACCAAAATTGAAGAACCTGTCATGGTTAAAAGTCTGTAAACAAGTGAAGTCAAACCCCTTTTGTCTTGATTACATCATCACAGCATTTTCAGTTAGGCTCACTCTGGGTTGCTTTTCGGCAAAAAGTCCTTTTCTAATAGAATATCCAGCACAACAATCATTTTTAATAAAATAGGCACATAATTACATGTCATGCATTTTCTGAGGAGAACTCAAAGTCTCACCCCACGTCACCCTGATATAACCGTAATGGTTGACTGGGCGTAAAACACCAAGTTACTTACTTGCTCAGCCCAAGCTGACTTGAACAGCTTTTAGTGCAAGTGGTCTGAGTAGACTGGTCGTGATTTTTGAGCTCAAAAGATTTGAACTTTCAAAGCACTGACCATGCAAGTACTACCCTGGCACTGGGCTGACTGACCAAGCAGCTGCCATGCACTGTGGCAGACAGGACATCCTAGCAGCTACAGCCACCCCACCTCCATCACAGTATATATCTTTCAAATGATTTAGCTGAAACATGGCTCAATCAATTTTCCTCAATCTTTTTTCTCCTTTTTCCACACTAACAAAACACTGTCAGAGTCTCCTTTTCATTCGTTTCTGGAACACTGTGTTCTTTCAAAGATGGGACTGGCATGGGGCGGAGGGGTGAGGGATGAGGAAGGCACGACAGCATGTGTGTGTTGGGTATGCATAGGCACACACACATGCACGTGCACACACATATGCTTAAAACACAAGTAAACATAAGAACAGACGTGTTTCTTCTTGAGAAAAATTAAACTGTCTTGTGTTCCTAATTTATGTTTGTACTGACCAATGATTTTTATAATTTGTATCTGCAGTCAAATGGACAATTGACCTGACCACTGAATTCTCCCACATCACTGTAGGCAGCAAAAAAAGTTATTTTTGTCCATAACCAGGTACAGAACTTTACTCAATGTCAAGCTCTGATGACTCAGTGGCATACTTGTCTTACTGCTTCAAGAGTTTCACACACACACACACAAAACCACACACTAAAATGCACACCATGTAAACAATATATAAAGTTGGCAATGACAGCCAGCACAAAATGCCTTTTGACACAATGCAGGGGAAACCTTTTTCTCAAATCACAAAACTGTCACGTCTGAGCTTGGAAACAGTGAAGAGCATTCACCCAACATTATTTGCAGGGCAACAAGGGCACCTTACTTTTTCTTGCCCTCTGGTTGTACAGCATTGCTGAGGAGGTGCTTGTAGTGCTCGGACCGAAGGAACCTAGCATAGCTGTCCTTTTTCATCAGCAGAAAGATGTGCTCCTGGGCTGCTGCAAAGGTGAAGCGTGATGGTTTCCCCAGCTTGCCTGCCTTGATGTTATTCAGGACCTGCTGGCTGGTCTTGCTGTCAATGTTCACTTCATGCAAAGAGCCTGCTGTCAGGAACTCTCTGAAACACAAACCAGGCCTCTGACTGAATAATGCCTGCAATAATTATCATGATCTTCCAAATTTGTTTCTGATCTTTTTGCCTGTAGATCATCAGTTTTCAACATAAAAAAGGATGACAGCCCTTTCCACAGCACTCAATACATGAGTTGGACCTTGTCTTACAATAAATTTCAAGAAACCCATTACTACAATGATAAGGTGGAAGTGGGTCTTCAGTTGAATATAATTAATAATGGTAATATCTGAAACGATACCAATAATCTTTAGAAAATCAGCATCAACTAACTTGTTGTATGAAAACAACATCAACATATAAAACTAAGAGAAAAAAGGAAAGCAAACTCACAGAAAGAAATACAGCTGAAAAAAAGGAAAGTAGCCTTAGAGAAAGAGATATAATTGAAAAAAGAAAAGTAGCCTCACAGAAAAAGATACAAAGTAAGCTGGCACTTACTTGTAGATTGTGTCAATAAGGTGCGGCAACTCTGATAGGGGTGCAAACTTGAGCTGCTCACAAGCGCACCAAAAGCGCAGGTTTTCCCGGCTATATTCCTTCTTCAGGAAATTCTCAAACTCTGCCACACCTATGGCATCTGCCAACAGGTCCCTGAAGCTCAGAGCCCACATCTTGACGCGGCGCTCTGTGAGAATGTCAGTGCTGAAACAGGTGACAAGGAACATGACAGGAAGAGGTAGCTAAAGGGACATAGGATGTCCTTGTGGGGGGGAGAGGGAATTAAAACAACAGTTTAGGCCGCAGATGTGTGGCTCTCTCCTGGTTCTCACTGGCTACAGTGACAGAATCCTCCCATGACAACTTTTAGTATTGGTGAACATCTACAGAATCAGGACTCCCTACGAAAAGGTAAGCCATGTCCAGTGATCACTGCAAGCTGTAAGGTTTTGAAAATCAAACAAAAGACCCTGTGCTCAATAGGTATCACATCAGCTGAATGTCTGCTAAAGGACTGGTGCCTAAATGAAGCTGAAACAATATTCCACAGCCCTTTGCCTTCTGAAGGAATTAAACCAAACTGCACAAAAATCCAATTCTCGTCAACTCATGGGAAAAAAGTGAATGAATTGTTTACTAAAATGTAAATAAGGGTCATTTGCCAGTCCAGGCACTTCTTTCCATCTTGACCAATTAAGACCCTGCTTCTTGTGTATACACACAGAGTGCAGGGCTGCTATTCAATCTAAGCACAGTTAAAATAAAGACTTGTCACCTTGCTGGGCACTGTACCCCCTGCTGTGTTCATAGAGAATGCAAGTCACTGTTACTGTCAGTATTCTAACTATATATATGCCCACTTTGTTGCACTAGGTCTGGTTATTAGTAACACTACATCAACAAACCTAGTTTGGTTGCAAATATACGAGTGGTACAGAAAACATTGGACTGACAAACACTGAATGAATTTAAGGCTTGAACCAGGGACATTCTTACAAAAGAGGAATTTAACAGTGTTAGAAAACATACATACACAAGCACACACACATACATGCTTAAGGCAGTGCTGGAAGAAGAAGGTTAGAAAAGACACCATGAAAAAAGTGATGAGCTGGACAGAGTTGTTTACTTTAAACAACACATATGGCTTGATTATAATTCACTTCATTGACACCAGTCAAGTGCATGTTGACTTTTGCCCTGAGGGGTGCAAATTCATTGACAGTCAGAATATTCTGCTTATACCAATTATGTATCAATAGTTTCTCCTGCCTTTTTTGTTTGTTTTTGTTTTTGTTGTTTTTTACTGTGTGTGCAGTCTTCTTCTTTTTCTGTTCTTTTCCTCTGTTCTATTTCTTGTACAGTTGCTATGCCTTTTGCACTCATTTTTGTCCCTCACCCACCCATCCAACCTATATAATCATATACTGATACAGTGTATGTTGATGCTGCTGTTTTATATATTACTGAACAAACACACACACACACACACACACACACACACACACACACACACACACACACACACACACACACACACACACACAGAGTTGTTGTTTTTTTGGAAAAAGGGTATGTTCACACATTTGTGTTAAGGGCCTGCTGGAGAAACAAAAGCTCTTTATTTTCTTTTATTTTTTCTCCTCCATGCAAATTGTTGAGCTGTTCAGAAGATGTCTCCTGGACACACATACACACACACATACACACAGACAGAAGAACACAGTGATTCCAGCATACCCCCTTAATTTTGTTACTGAGGCTGTCAATACTGAATGGGTGGCCAGATAAAAACAACAACAAAAAACGCTATACTTCTAAACATACATATTATGTAGATTACTTACTGGTCATCACACAAATCCCAAAAGCTGGAGTCATCAGAAACCCAAGGATTAGAAGGGTACACAGGAACGAACATTGGATCATAGTCATGGTATTTTTCAGCTCGCAAAATGTACCTACAAAAAGACACCCAAACATGTTATGAAGCTGCCATACATACATAACTGATCAGAAACCACATTTTTCTTTTGCCATTTTAAATGGCAAGCTTTCACTGTTTTACTTCATTTGTTAGAAGGTGACACAACTGCAGTAATTTGCCACAGAAGTAAAAGGTCTACACATGCTCCTGGGAAAGGGGAGGTGTCGGTACATGTGCTGAACTTGCTATTAAAACATTCATAAAGTTCACAGTGTAAGAAAACTTGAACAAAATCAGCCAGAATTTAGAAGCAGTTGCAGCACCATGCCCAAAGGCATTACAATGAATCTACTGATGTCTGAGTGACGGGAAGCTGGGACAATGGAAGGTCTGACAAATAGTCATAAGACAAGAATGTCACAACACAGTAGGTAATCAGGCAGTTCAACTCACATTTCTACAGCATGGGATGTCTTGACTCTGTGCATTGCAAAGGATGTTCTTAAAATCTGAACCTGTTGAGAGAAGGAAATCCATTCCCTTAAAAGAACTAAAACACAGTACTTTGCTGGAGTAGCAGCATCTTTTAGTTTAACAGCAATGAACTGCCCACTAAAACTGGCAAAAGCTAAGTATCATCATGCTTAGGTCAGGCAGTAGACCAAAAACTGTTCAAACACAGCCACCATTTGTTCCACTGAAACAAAAACCAGTGGCCAATCATTGTACTCAGAAAATAGTACCCTCAACTTAAAGCCAGATGACTTCACAGAGGTGGTGTGTGGCTGAGTGCTAAGGTACACAACTTGGGCTCACAAGGCTGTGGGTACCTAAGTAAATAATCAGCAAACATCAGCACATAATGATGAGAGAATATAGCTCTGTCAAAGAAAACCACTGGTAGACTCTGTTAGCATGGGAGAATACTCTCGACTAACACACCTAAGCAGCTCAAAATGAAAGGAGACACCAATTTTTTAAGAACTGAAAGAGAGCACTGTAATTAATCAGCAATAGTTTTTAGGCAGTTTGAAAGTACTTTGCAAACAGAAGTGTGTGTGTGTGTGTGTGTGTGTGTGTGTGTGTGTGTGTGTGTGTGTGTGTGTGTGTGTGTGAGTGTGAGTGTGTGTGTGTGAGTGTGTGTTAATAATACAACCTTTAAAGTTGATTATGCAAGATTGACAACATACCTTCTTTGACAGAATATCCATCCTGGACTTCCTGGCTTCTATTTGACTGTGTTGGAAGTTGTGCTTGGGGCCCTCCTCAATGACCTTCACTTGACCAGGCTAAAAGTAAAAACATAAAAAGTAATATTAGTAAACATTAGAAGAAGAAAAATACACTCATCTGTTTGTGCTTTTTGTATCCCTACCTGAACAGTAGAACCTGTAACAAAATTATTCTAAAATGAATGAGGATCAAAATGAAATGAACATTGAACCAAAACCTCTACTTCACAGCACAGACATCTTGATTTAAGGTGAGAATTAAAAAAATCCTGGTGAAAACCTTCTTTCTGAGATTGTTAGTTACATCACTGAAGTGACCAAAAAATACATGGCTGTCTTCACAAATAAATTTTGTGTCACATCTTCACTCAGTGATACAGGTAATTAATCCAGGTGACATGCAAATATCAGTCTTCACATTTTTTAAAAGTGAGTCCAATGAAGAGTTCAAAATACTGAACCCTCTGTCTAAGCACAACAGATGACACTAAAGGTATATATGTTACTGCCCAAGCAACAAGTCTTTGGTCAGATGAAATTCTCTGGTAATAATATACACACACATAATTACAGGCAAGTCTACAAGTTATTGCTAACTGCACCAGGATGGGATTGCGGCTCACATTTGCAAGGCGTAGAGGAATGGTAACTGTAAAAACTGTACTTTTCAAGTGTAGGCTTGACTATAAGGCCAGTAGTAATTTTCACAAGCACAAGAAACACATCTTTGTATGGTCACAAATGCCTAGTGATGCCATCTTTACATCTTCAGGCTGTGATGATTGATCTTTGTCACTGCAGATGGATTCATTTGGTCTACTTACTATCTTAGAAATTGATTCATTTTTTTTATAGTCACTGAAGAACAGCTTGAAAAAGTGTAAAGGTTGAAAATCATCAAGAAGATCAGTATTCATCACTGATTAAACAAAACAGCATTTTTATCAACTTGCTCTCATAGGGCATCTTCACCCTGATATAACCGTAATGGATGACTGGGCACAAAACACCAAGTTACTTACTCATGGGGCATCACTCTTCCATCCCTTAATAACATCACCATCAAACCTATAGTTACACGTGGCTTGCTCCAAATCCTCCACTTCACTACTGACTGTAATTAAACCAAAAACTGACTTCTAATTCTAATTCAACATTTACATTTGAAAAAGGTCCTTAGAACAGTAGTGATTGTGTCCGTGTTGCAGTATGGTGCTGTGCACAGTGCGTGCATGCAACATGGATTTTGTTGCTCTAGACTACACAAGGAAATCCCAGATGAAAAAATTGCAAACACATGCAGCAGGGCCACCCAGCTCCCAGTTTGCAAATCTCAACAGAGCTGGTCTGGTTTCATATTCTGGGGCAATCATCTGAAGAGAGCATACATGGTGACCTGCTAGTGCATAACTGTCACAATAACCAGCAAGCACCTGGTTACATTGGTGTGACTACTGTCATGATTACCATTGTGAGGGTTAACAACATCTCTCCCATCCACCCCCACCCCAACTCACAGGTGGTCGGTGTATCCTCCAAAAGGCCCTTTCCTGACTGTCAATAACAGCTTTATCAGTGCGTTTTCTGTCTTTGGCAATCCTGAGACAAACACATGAAGTCACAATGAGAAATGCTTAAGAAAGTCACATTTAAAACATGACAAGAGCAAATGTCCAGTCAATACACTTAAAATAGAATGATTTTCATAATTCTTCTCTGGGTCAGTTAGTAAGTTGATTAACAGCCTGCTGCATTCCATAACACTGGAATGCAAGTCTGGCATGTTTTCAGCTGCACTAAATAGGTATTTTGAAATACAGGTAAAATATTATTCATCTTACATGTCTATTGTGTAGTCATACTTTCTGCAACTCAGTGTAGATATTTTGATTTATGACATTGTTGTCCATCCTGAGATGACCTGTGCTGTTGACAGGACATTAAAATGTATTACTGTGTCTACTCTACTACTGTATTATTCTAACTGCGCACTTTCAACTGAGATAATTAACCTCAAACTATGTGACAATCACAGCAACACTTTCTGAAACATCAACAAGTATGGACAAACATGTAAACAGATGATAGATAGACCCAGGTATGTCTTTTGTAATATTCACCTCCCATATCCCATCAAATTAGAATCATTTTCTGAGGCTTAGTCATAGAAGGCAGTAAAGTTAACAAACACTTACCTGACTTGGTCTCTTGCTTGGCATTCAATAAACTCTTTTTTGTCACAAAGCATTTTTTGCAGTTTGGCCAAAGCTGCCTGAAAAAGAAGAAGAAAAAAGGTGGAAATTTGTGGGCAATAAAGTGTGCATTACTGTCTTTCAACAGTTAAAAATGCTTAAAAGTATCATATTTTTCTGGGGACCAGTTCTGAAGAATGCGTATTTCAAATGATGGACACATCAATTTCTGACTGAGTCACTGATTTTATTTCAAACACGTTTGTCTGCAATAAAAAATGTGCAACAGACTAAATACCTTCAACGTCATGCAAAAACATCAACTAAATGGATACTACTTGAAATGATCAGCATGTACTTGCATGCTGTGCAACAGCTGCTTTCTGTGCTTTAAGCTGTATATTAAAAGTGATTACTAATACAAGATCATGACAAAAGGGCACATGATGAATTATTCATTTTTTAAACAAAGAGTAAATTACCTTGTTACACAACCATTTTTTGTCAGCAGAGACAGCAGTTTGCTTGCTACTTTTAAATGACTAAAGTTGGAACACACCTGCTCGTACTCTTCAAGTCCATGCTTTTGCTTGTTGCGCATGGACCGCTTTGTTAGATAAATGGCTGAAAGAAACAACAAAAAATCCTTTAGGTGCTGGACTACTACTACTAATGTATGTGTGTGTGTGTGTGTGTGTGTGTGTGTGTGTGTGTGTGTGTGTGTGTGTGTGTGTGTGTGTGTGTGTGTGTGTGTGTGTGTGTGTGTGCGTGTGTGTGTGAGTGACTGAGAGACAGAGAGAGGGGGAGAAAGGGACACTAACTTTTAACTACCCATCAAGCAGATGTGCCTGAATATGAGTCATAAAATTAAAACAAATTCTATATTTTAACTCATTTATTCCTTATTTATTTAGATAAACACAGAGATTTGTGATTCCCATCATTCACTGATTCAGTCATGGCTGTAGTATGTAAACGTTTGTATGTCAACAGCCCAAACTAAAACACAATAATAACTACTGGCCTATAACTGACATTGTAACACAGTGTAAGAAACACTGAAGACAAAACAGAAAACAGCAAGCCCAGTTTGGCCATCTTTATTAAAAGCTTGACATTGAGATCTAAACAATATTCATAAAAGCTCACACAACTGAGTTTTCTTGTTTGTTCTTTATTGAAAGCCTGACATTGCGATCTAAACAATATTCATATAAGCTCACGCAGTTGAGTATTCTTGTTTGTTCTTTATTAAAAGCTTAACATTGAGATCTAAACAATATTCATAAAAGCTCACACAATTGAGTCTTCTTGTTTGTTTGCTAAAGTCTCCACTTTCTTCTGGATTTTCCCAGTATGTCAAGAGTTACCAGTAGTTACAAAGTTTATTCAACTCATATTTTTTTAACAAAACAAAAACCCACAGATCAAAAACCATTGTTAAAGTGAAGCATGCTTTAAAAAATAATTCTTGGAAAGGAGAACAAAACATATTTAGAGTTGAATCTTCATTACTCTCTCAATTTGCTTTGATGTGTTTTCAATACAGTGTGCGACTGTACAGCTTCTAATTTCTAAAATATGACTCACCATATGCAACGTTGTCAGGATCAATGTCTTGAGATGGCCAGTAATGAGGGTTCTGCAATATTTTACAATTAAGCATAAAATTTCTTGAAATTCTTAATACACTCACATCTTGACCCTAGCAAAATAGATGGAAACAAATGTTAGCTGCTTCTCATTCACAAATATCTGGAAGCTGATGAACAACACACTGAAGGGCTTGATACAATATTTAGTGAAAATGAATCTAATCACTAACATTTCAGTTCTCAAAAAGTGCATTTTCTGTTCACTTTTGTGTACTTAAAAAATATAAATTATAATGTAACTGTGAGTGACTAGCCACCGGGAAGCAGTGTTTGCCATTTGTGTTCCACAACTAAACCACTGAGGTTCCCACTGGCTATCAGTAGTCTCATTATGTTGCTGTTGTTTATTTGTGTGTGCATGCATGTGTGTGTGTGTGCATGCCTGCATGTGTTTTAAAGGACAAGTCCAAGGTTAGGGGCGATTTTTGACATGATTTCCGTTAAAACTCGCTGAGAACGATGATGTAGGTGAAACTGTGATCTGAGGGTTATAAATACATGAAAAAAAGGCATTTTCTGTTGTACCGAAAGAGTCGCCATGACGCCCAAATCATGTGACCATGTGCCTACTACCTCACTCTGGGGAGTCGCTGCAAAATGGCCAACTCGAGCTCCGAAGACGAAACTGATACTTTGCCCGAGAGACCCACAAGGATACAGCCGTATCAGTTTGAGCCTGTCAGGCAGGATTTTGAAAGAGTACCGGAACATCGTGTCAGCTTTGACATGCAGTATTCCATGAGGTTTGCGAAATCGCACTCACTGAAGTGCTCACTACACAAATGGGTGTGATGAGGCGCAGCAGGAAAGTCAGCTCGTTTGAATTGTATAAACTTAATCCACTTTTGCCTCACTGCGGGTTGATTGCGCAGGAGCTTGTGCATTGTTCTACCTGGGGTCGTCTGCGAATTGTTACAGTTTGCGGCAACACAGTAGGCCAGCATAGTTAACTTTTTTGTTGACCACACACATACACAGTTTACTGAAGAATCTAACATGGCAACCGCACTGACTCCCCAGACTGACGTCACTTCCGGGGAAGCCTACAGAAAATAAAATTGATTAAAAACCCAATTAAACATTTTTATTTATTTTTTATTTCGTTACATCTGAAACTAGTGACTCATTTGTCAATCATTTCGATAGTCATTTTGCATACTTAAAAACCTTGGACTTTTACTTTAAAGATACCAGCTGGATGCAAATGATGCAATGCTGGTGTAAGCATAAAATGAGATCAAGGTCACCAACAACAGTACAGCAACATACAATGTCTGAAATCAACTGCATGTAAATAATTCCTGAAAAATCTGAACATCAAGGTTTGTGTCACACACACAGACAGTTCTGTTAAGATGAAAAGATGGCCCAAAACTGATCATTCCCAGACTTACATGCTTTCATCTGCGTTAATTGTTGTTTAAACTAACCTGGAAGCGATAGAGTGAGTTGTCATCCTTGACGGTGAGTACCTTCGTGTCAGTGACAGGAAAAATGTAGCCATACTGACACAGAAGAGTTGCTAGATGTTGAGCCTCCTCCTCAGACACATGCAGGCGACGTGCCAGGCAAATGATAAAATCCTCCCCTAATGGTAACAAACAGAGCATACACATTTATATAATAATTAATACAATGTGAAAATGTCATCCACTTCACACGAAGCAACACAAACTACTGCAAACAATGTTGCATTAGTGTGTGGTAAACCAGATCTGCTTACTGATACTTTTCATTATATTTATAATGTTAATGTAGTCCTTCTGCAGCTTGGAACCTACCACTGCTGACCAAGGACCACAGGGTGCCTTCCCCACCAGCAGCAGATTAGCAGCAACTTCTGCAAATCATGCTGTCTTTTGGAATAATGTGTAGTAGACCACGCTTTGGCAGATTGTTTACAGTACTTTAGCAGCAACTTCTGCAAATCATGCTGTCTTTTGGAATAATGTGTAGTAGACCACGCTTTGGCAGATTGTTTACAGTACTTTTTTCAGCTATGCTGTCAGTGTCAGTATGCACTACCAGTTTTTCCTCGCCACTAAGGAGCCCAATATTATACTGTACAATTGTAAAATTAAAAACTTAATATAAAACAAAACTACCCAGTAACTTAATATGTTTTTGGCTACAGATGGCTTTACTGTCAGATGAACAAATGATCACTTATGAAGTCATACTTCCTTTTATTTTATGTGTTATATGTAAATCTATATTGTGTCAAAAAGAGGTGTGTGCCATGCTACAGTACATAATTTCTCTCAAACTGAGGAAAGGGCTACATTCTCTCTCTCTCTCTCTCTCTCTCTCTCTCTCTCTCTCTCTCTCTCTCTCTATATATATATGTGTGTGTGTCAAAGATAGGTTTGTATACTTTACCTGTGAATACTGCTGGAATTACACTTAGAAAGGTTTTTTGACTTTTCACTGGCACTCCTGTCTTTGAGTGTTGCAGTTCTTGTATCAACCGTTCCATCTGAAAGTAAACACAATGTCACATGTTATTGTTGATGGCACAGTTTTCCATCATGCATTACAGTAGCAGAACAAAACAGTAAAACCATAAGAGAAATATAACAGGAGAAAAAGGAGAAAGAAAAGCCTGTCCAGAGCAAACTTTCAGCCAATAAGCATTAAAAGCACTAGTCTTCTCTGAACATGTTTTGTCCAGAAGTACTGCTTTGTTGAAATGTATGTAAAGGTGGCTTTTGCCCAGTTGTTTGTACATCGCAATGAGTTTAACTCAGAGAATGGCACTTTATTAGAACTATTTAGTAGTAGTAGTAGTAGTAGAACTGAAGCAGAATAAAAACTTAAAATAAGGCTTTTGCTTTAAAATCCCCTGTCTACATGTAGTCCTGGTTCATGCATGCATACACAACTAAAGGACAGACATTGATTAAAAAGACTCTACACTATGACCATGAGTAGTACAACATCTGATGATGGTGTTTCATGGACATGTATGTCATCATTCTATTCACCGCTCATGAAACCAAATTTCTGAAGTTGACATAAAGTCCACCGGGCAATGGATTTTAAAAACAAAACTGTTAATTCTAAGTTTTCATTTTAATCCCCTCTGTTGCAGTGTTGGACAAAACACATTTTGAGAAGGCTAGTAGGTTAAAACAACAACAACAACAACAACTAATAATAATGCTGGTTTCTCCTGTGATGGGAGAAAATTCTCACCTCACATCGCAGAGAGGTTCTCAATCTCAGTGCAAACAAACCGAACACATGAATTCTTCAGAATGTCATTTTATTAGGAGTGTTGGCTGCTACCAGCGACTCTTTCTATTCCAAAATCCATGAAGATATAATCACCCTTTTCAGTTTTTGGCATGCCCATTATCAATAGCACACAGATATATATAGACATATAGACAGAAAAACAAGGCTCTCTGTGACTCCTGGGCACTGCACTGTGCAGGAAGGACTTAGTATGGTGTCACGTAGAGAAGGTATAACATGTCATATAAGGGGCCAAGTCAATTGTGGTGATGAACATAGTCAAGCAACTTTCAATCAACGTAAAGTTACAGCTACAATATCTGTCCCGACCAGATAGTATTGAGTACTGTAAAAGCCTTTTGTAGAAAAGTAGCAAGTTGGAGTTGGAGATACTTGTTTTTCAGAAGCAAACAAAACTGACACTCAAAAAAAGTGATTGACATCTGACATATTTGCATGGTAGTATTTATCTCTTAGGTCATAGTACATAGGACATGGTATGAAGTGAATTTGGTTTCAAATTTGATTCAAACTGACATTCTAGGTCTGCCTCAACAGCACAGAGAGAGAGAGAGAGAGAGAGAGAGAGAGAGAGAGAGAGAGAGAGAGAGAGAGAGAGAGAGAGAGAGAGAGAGAGAGAGAGAGAGAGAGAGAGAGACAGACAGACAGACAGACAGACAGACAGACAGACAGACAGACAGACAGACAGACAGACAGAGACACAGAGAGAGAGAGAGAGAGAGACAGAGACAGAGACAGAGAGACAGAGACAGAGAGACAGACAGAGAGAGACAGAGACAGAGAGAAGAGAGAGAGAGAGGAGAGAGAGAGAGAGTAGGGGTGAGAGAGGACTGTTTTAAATGTGTGTGTGTGTGTGTGTGTGTGTGTGTGTGTGTGTGTGTGTGAGAGAGAGAGAGAGAGAGAGAGAGAGAGAGATTTTGTGTGTGTGTGTGTGTTCCCCAGTTGTCTAGAATGTATGTCGTGTGCAAGAAAGCGTGATGTATAAAAATGACCTATAATCTAATTATGTTTTGTAGGAATCAGTCAAGCCAAACGGGCCTTGACAAAGCCCTCAAGGGCGAAAATTCAGAGTAAAAAGTTTCTAATGAAAAACATGCCTGGACTTTGTTATACCTTCTATATATATAGTGAACTTTAACTGGTATGCCAGCTTTCTTTTTAACACACACACACTTATGCCATTTATTTTCAAACGTCTCTACCATTAGATTACTCTGATAAATGCCCCCCCTCCCCCCCCACCGCATTAAAATTAAAAAGATTCTAACGCAGTATACAAAAATTACATTAAAATTTGAGAAATGAATTAACTTCTGAGCTAGGAATAATTTAAGAAGAACGTACATTTGTCCCACGATCATATCCACCCCATACATTTCCTCAAAGGTATCCACAATATCACGAGTGCTCATGCCTTTGGCATACAGCGCCATAATCTGGTCATCCATGCCGGTGATTCGGGTCTGACGCTTTTTGACCAGCTGAGGTTCAAATTTGGACTGTCTGTCCCTGGGGGTATTGAGTTCAAACTGACCGTGGTCACCTTTTAATTGTTTTCGGTTGTAGCCATTGCGGCTATTGCCCTCTTCCTTATCCAGAAAATAATCCATTTCAGCATTCAGAGCGGCTTCAACGGTCATTTTAGTCAGCTGGGCACTGAGGTCGCTTAAATCCTGAGGGGTTTTTAAATCTTTAGCCAGTTCGTTGGCCAGGGCCTGTAACTTGTCTTTGTTCATTGTCTTACTCATCGCTGTATTCCTTGTTATAGGGTAACAAAAGATGGTTCAGACCGGCAGGGGGTTAATAATGTCGACTTCAGTCGAAGAGAAATTCCGCCTCCATGGTGAGCAAATACCTGGAAAAGGCAGGGTGTCAAGGAGGAGTCCTGAAAGGAAGCTCCTTGATAGCCTGACTTTGGAAGGTAGGCTGTTCACTATGGAGGTGGTATTTCAGGTTTATTCATTTTACCACTGCTGACTTAAACCACCGCAATGAGCGTTTACACAGTTATTTTTACACCCTCGTGCAACTCCATCACGCAACCCTCTTGCACGTATACTTCCATCCTTATTAATATATTGACTTGAAACTATTATTTTTATATCAGACATACTAACTCCCGCTTTTTCAAGCTGGATAATTCTATCTTTTTGATATGGTGTTAAAGGCCTTCCATATTGTAGTGCATTACCTGTTTCCTCCAACTTATTCGACACCATTCTTAGTTGAGAAAAGTCAGCATTTTTATCTTTTACAGTGTTTTCATACTTTTTATTTGACCAATAATGCCGTAACCACCATAACAATTTGTCAAAAGCAATCTCTTCAAAAAACTTAGATAGTTCAACCTGAATAAATCATAGCACATTGATTTATAAAGAAATATTTCTTTATAATGGGTGTTAAATTTGCAGGTTTTTGGTAAAATAAGCCTTATTACCTTGCAAATTTCCAGACCAGAATGAAGCCAGAGAAACAGCCAAAAATACCTCAGGAAGACCTGTTCAGGATGCGCCTTGAAAACATGCTGGACATAAACCATGAGTTGATTAAGTTATCAAAACACATAGACCGGGAAAGTCCTGATAAAGAATGGGGTGCTCTGTTTGTATCCACTAAAGGTGCTCCTGCCATACGCACTCGATTGATTGCAGGATTGCATTACCTGAAACACCTTCATGATTTATCGGATGAACAGGTAGTAAAAGGCTGGACAGAAAATCCGTACTGGCAGTATTTCTGTGGTGAAGAATACTTTCAGCATAAGATGCCCATACACCCTACGACCATGACCAAATGGCGTAACCGGCTGGGTAAATCAACCTGAGATCTGGATAAGACCCCAGTCATTTACCTAAATACAGAGAGTTTTCATATCACTCTCATCTATTCTGATTGTCGGCTTGTCTTTTTTATGACAATAGGCAATCAGAGAACCAATAAGGTTCAACATAAAACCACTTACGCTTCTATGACGTGAATGTTCAATCTGTGTAATATTTTTTAGCTGCTCATTAACCGTTTCAATTATAAAACGTTTTTTCAGCATAATCTTATCCCACAATGCAATGGCACGTGGTTTCATGTTTCGTCTGACATTGGTAATAAGCCCGACATCCTGTTCAAACAGTTCATCACTTAAAAGACTGGAGACATAGCCTTTGTCACCATAAAGCTTTCCATATAAGTCTTTGGCCATTTCAGGAACCGGTTTTCTGTCATCTACATTACCCGCCGTCAATTTAGTGGCCAGTATTTCACCTTTATGATTAATGATCAGGTGAACTTTAAACCCATAGAACCACCCCATGGTCGATTTGCCTCGCTGAGCAACACCATCAAAGACTTTATGCCTGGGTATGCGAATGTTGTGGCATACTTTAATGCTGCTCGCATCAACAAAGGCAATTCCGGTGGGCTTTCCTTTGCAATGAGTAAAGTAAGCGCATAATGGCACCAGTACCGATGACATCACTCACAGGAAACGGCTATAGCTCAATAAATTTGGAAACTCTTTCCTAAGATGTTGATGCACATGGCATAAATAATAACTCTTAAAATCTTTGTAATGTGACTGATGAAAGTTAATCAGGATAGTCATCAGTTCACCGGGGCTCATTACACCTTGTCGTCTTCTCTTTTTATCACCGGATTCCAGCAGTGTTTTTTCCCATTCAGGATAAAAGAACTGGTTGAAATCATCAATATTACAATACAATTCATCTATAGTAGTCACTTGCCTGTTCCTTGTTCAAATTCATTTGATTTGGTCATTAAATGATCTGATCGAGAAACAGGTGCATATTCTGGCCGATCATGAACGCCGATTCTGATCTCATCGTGAACACTTTTACTGTTTTTCCAGAATCAGTGTTCACGATGGTTCAGAATCCTTTCCCACACATTGATATTCAATAACTGCTAACCTCCCTGATTTTTATTGGGGAATGGTTATGCCAACAAAGAGACTATCAATGCGACAATTACGAACAATATTAAGACTCAGACTGCAAGCCAAACTCAGCCTGCGCCAGATAAAAACCAGCCTGCGATTAAGCCTGGGTGCCGTACAAAAAATCTGCAGTAAAGCAGAGGCTCTTGATCTGGACTGGCCCGCCATTGAACAACTGGACGATCAACAACTGGCCAGTCGGTTTTACACCCAAGCCGATACCCGGGTTTCCAGCGCATTCCAGCTCCCTGACTGGTCAGAGGTCTATCGGGAACTCAAACGCAAAGGAATGACCAGGCTCCTGCTTTGGGAAGAATACACACAACAATACCCAAACCGCTGTTACAGCTATCCACAGTACTGCATGCTGTACCAGCAATGGCAAAAGAAACAGAAACGCTCCATGCGTCAGCATCATAAGGCGGGAGAAAAACTCTTTGTTGATTATGCCGGTCAAACCGTTCCTGTTGTTCAGCAGGACACTGGTGAAATTCAGTTTGCCCAGATTTTTGTTGCCGTATTAGGTGCTTCCAATTACACCTATGCAGAAGCTACCTGGAGCCAACGCCTGCCGGACTGGATCGGCAGTCATGTAAGAACCTTTGAATTTATAAAAGGGGTTCCCGTACTGTTAATTCCTGATAATCTTAAAAGCAGTACCACCCGGGCCTGTCGGTACGATCCGGATATTAATATGTCTTACCAGCAGATGGCGGCTCATTATGGTACAGCCATCGTTCCTGCCAGACCCCGAAAGCCTCAGGATAAAGCCAAAGCTGAAGTGGGTGTGCAGATTATAGAACGCTGGATCCTGGCTCGTTTACGTCATCAAACGTTCTTCTCACTGACAGAGCTCAATCAGCAGATCCATGGCCTGCTTGAAGAGGTCAACAACAAACCCTTTAAGCAGCTTAAAGGCACCCGGCAACAGTGGTTTGACTTGCTGGATAAACCGGCACTGCTGCCACTGCCCAAACAGGCGTTTGAGTTTACTGAAATCAAAACCGTCAAAGTCAATGTGGATTACCATATTCAGTTTGACGGACACCTGTATTCAGTACCTCATCATCTGGTGGGTGAAAAACTGGAAGTGCATGCCAAAGCATTCTTAATAGAGATGTACTTTCATAACCGGTGCATCTGTCAGCATGCCAGACAATACCATTCTGGTACCACCACCGTACCGGCCCATATGCCAGAGCGCCATAAGAAACACCATCAATGGACACCAGGGCGATTAATGAACTGGGCTAAGGATATTGGTGATGAAGTGCTTATCTGGGTTAAAAGCCAGTTGAAACAAAAGCAGCATGAAGAGCAGGCTTACCGGGTTTGCCTGGGCTTACTCAATCTGTCCCGACAATATCCTAATGAGCGTTTAAATAAGGCCTGCCAGATTGCCAATCATAAAAATCTCAACCGGCTGAAGCACATTAAGTCTATATTGCTCAGCAATCAGGATAAGTTACAGCCTGACTTCTTTGAACAGAAAGAACCTTCTTCATTACCACAGTCTCATGAGAACATTCGTGGCCCCAAAAGCTATCACTAACCAGGGAGTATCAGCATGTTAGAACAAACCATTACCCAACTTCGACAATTAAAACTCACCGGCATGGCCGATGCCCTGCTTAGCCAGATTGAGCAGCCGGGCACCTATGAAGGCCTGTCCTTTGAGCAGCGAATACAATTACTGGCCGACAGCGAAGCCCAGGAAAGAGAGCAGAGAAAGCAAAAGCGGCTGATTAAAGCCGCCCGCTTTAAACTGGCTGCACATGCCCAGGATATTGATTATCTGCATCCCAGAGGTTTACAGCAATCTGTCATGGCTTCACTTCTGCAATGTGACTGGTTAAACAAAGCTCAGAACATTCTGATCACTGGCCCCTGTGGCAGTGGTAAAACCTTTATTGCCTGTGCACTGGGGCATACGGCGTGTATGAAAGGTCATAGTGTTAAATATTACCGGTTGTCCCGGTTATTAATGATGCTTACCCAGAGCAAAGCAGATGGTACTTACCTCAAAACACTTCAGTCTCTGGCCAAAACAGAGCTGCTGATCATTGATGACTGGGGACTGGAACTGTTAAAAGCGGTACAGCGCAATGACTTAATGGAATTGATGGATGATCGCCATGGACATGCATCAACCATTATGCTCAGTCAGTTACCCACTGATCAGTGGCATCAGTCTATCGGTGACAATACGATTGCCGATGCCATTTTAGATCGGCTTATGCACAATGCCCACCGACTTAAATTAAAAGGTGAATCGATGCGAAAAACACGCTCATCATTGACGGATGGTGAACACTTAGGGTAAAAAGACTGTACGCCAATGTGTGGGCAGGGTTGGGTGTTCACGATAGAACAGAATGGGTGTTCATGATGGATCAGAATTGGTGTTCACCATCAGCAGAATACGCAGCTACAGGATAATCTACAGAGTGTTGCTTTATCTAGGCATATTTAACTCGATTTCTCTGGCGAAATATGCCGTCGCTTTTTTAACCGGTCACGCTCCCGGGTTACCCTGGCCAGTTCTTTTTTCAGACGCTTTACTTCATCGTAAATATGTTCATCCGTTCGTGTTTTGCTCTGTTTTTCTTTGCCTGGACGAGTATATTTGCTTATCCAGGTATGTAAGGTGTTAACGTTTACATCCAGTTCTTTGGCGACTACTGAAACCGACTTTTCTGACTCAATAGCCAACTGTACTGCTGATTCTCTGAATTCCGGGGTATAGCTCTTTGCTTGTCTTGTTTTATCTGTCATTTTGAACACTCTCTCTTTTTAAAAGTATTTTAAGTTGTGTGTCCGGAATAGTATAACCACATCAGTGAGATACGGCTTCATCCAGGCACACCGGTCAGCGTACCCAATCCGGGTATTGTGCCGGGTGATGCAGGTCAGCCGCAGCGCGTACTACAGCTGGTGTCACCGTATGACTGTTCAAGGCCTCTCGGCAGAGTCTGGGGAGCCGCCAAATGATGAAACAGCATGGCATGGTGTGTTCGATGAGTCACAAGGACAACTGCTGGGACACTCAGTTTATAATACCCATGAACATCATCCCAATCTGACCCATGCTGGGATTGGCCTTGTTGCCTTTGTATTGACCTGTCGATTGGAGTTGACGTTCCCCAGGCGTCACTGGGCCGATTACTTGTGACCTAATAGGAGCTTTGTTTTGCATCTTGAGTGTCCTGTCCTGTAATTCGGATTGGTGATACCTGACTTATGCTTTTCTGGGAGGTGTTGGCCATGAACAAAAAACTTCAAAATGAAGTTATCCCTGGTGTTGATACCCATTTGGATAAACATATTGCAGTGCTTATTGATGGATTTGGAAAATATCTGGGAAATTTATCGATAGAGACGAATACTACGGGTTATCAGCAGTTATTTAAATGGGCACAATCTTTTGGTAAGCTGCGACGAGCAGGCATTGAAGGTACAGGAACTTATGGTGCGGGTTTGGCACGATTTATTTCTAAACAAAAAGTTCAGGTCTTTGAAATTAATCGACCTGACCGTTCAATGCCTCGCTTTCGTGGTAAGTCCGATCCAATAGATGCAGAAAGTGCTGCACGCACTGTTTTATCGGGTAACGTATGTGCAATACCTAAATTACACTCTGGTGCTGCTGAAGCTATGCGGATTGTCTCTGTTGCCAGGCGTAGCGCCGTTAAGGCACGGACACAGGCCATTAATCAGATCCGGGCTTTGCTTATTTCTGCCCCTGATAATATACGTTCAAAATTATGGAAGTCAAAGCCTGCAGAATGTGTTAATAGCTGCGCTTACCTGCGAACACCTGGAGAATCAAGTTGGTTAGTTACATTGGCTACCACTCTCCGTTTATTAGCGAAACGCTGGCTCTCCCTTACAGAAGAGCTGAAAGAACTGGATAAAACCCTGGAGCAATTAACAAAACGCGGTGCCAAACGAATGCCGGAACAATTTGGTGTTGGCCCTCAAACAGCGGCAGCATTACTGGCCGTTGCTGGTGATAACCCAGAACGTCTACGTAATGAAGCAGCCTTAGCTTCATTATTTGGTGTTAATCCTTTAGAGGCTTCCTCGGGTAAAACCGTTCGTCACCAACTTAACCGTGGAGGTAATCGGGATGCTAATAATGCATTATGGACGATTGCCATGGTTCGTATGCGAAGTGATCCACGTACCCGGGAATATGTCGCTCGAAGAACATTAGAGGGTAAATCATTAAAAGAGATCCATCGATGTTTGAAGCGTTATATTATTAGAGAGTTATATCCAATTATTCTGGCTGATTTGAAGGACGCTGCCTTGCTTACTTGACATAGGAGCGTCAATGCGCCGACGGAGCGCTTCTTCAGCAGCCTGAAGCGGGAATGACTGACTTGTGGAATGTGTATCTGACCCGGGAAGCCGCTGTGGACGACGTGAGAGCTTATATCGCGTACTACAACTCAGATCGCCTGCAATACGACATTGGGTGACCTGACGCCCATCGAATTTGAGCAAC
>OY757541.1:23239427-23360730 GCA_963584105.1 Alviniconcha strummeri | reverse complement strand
CCACGATCATAGCCTGGGGGGATTATCGAGTTCCTGAGGAACTTCAATGAATCAATAACCACACTGTCACAGCACTGTTACATACTGCACCCTGACCTTCAACTGCACAGACTGAAGGGATACTTCCCTGCAAAGCACAAGGTGCGCTGATAGGACTTGACTTTTCTCCATGTGTAAATAGCACTACAATGATGAAACTAATTGGTCTGGTGCATCAATAAAAAGCATTGAGGCATACTTTTTCATGTGCAGTCATGACCTGTTAGTATGTGTGTTACCAGCACAACACTCAGTAACCCACATCAAAAACTGTGAATGCTAAAGAAAAATAATGAATTATTTTCAAGTAAATTTGAAAACACAATCACCTCGAAAGCAGCTGTAAACCAGTGCATCCAAACAGCGAGCCAGTCTGACTGACCATTTCACAGATCCACACATTTTTCACATCAGTTAAATATTAGGCAATGCAGATTTTCAGCTTAATTGTACAGTTGTAGATGTTGGTTTTCATACATTCCTTTAATCACAATAAAAAGAAAACTATTCCAGCTTTTCGTGTATGTTTTGACCATTGATAATGATACACCACTAACTGCTCTTCAGAATTAAACCAACAGTCATGCAGAATTCAAATTATTAAATAGAAAAAAGATCATCTACTGCTGCTGTCTTGCTAGTGGGAATTTAAACACACATCAGTGAAGAATGAAGTAACAGGTGAATAACAGAAGTAGTGAGAGCCTGAAGGAAAAGAATTACAACCAAAAGTGCAACAAAATCTCACAGCCATTAGAGTGCAGTGCACAAGGGCAATCTAGGAAAGGCCATTGATTCAATTAATCATTGCAGGAGAGAAGTCATTCAAGTATAGATCTACTCTATCAGTGAGGCCAGATAATCCCTCTTGTCACAATGGAATCAGCATTAATGCTAACTGCATCAAGTAATGGAAGCATTAATGACAAAAGAATTTCTTCTTGTACGAAAATGATCTTGTTTTCTGTACACCAATCATTGGACAAGTAAAACATAAAGGCAAGCTAAAATGCTGTCCTGTGCCCCCCACCCCCCTCCCCAATTTCTGTCCCACTTTAGCTGTGATGTATTGCAAACCCCAAACCAAATGTACAAAGTACATGAAAACTGGGTTCTGTCAATATATATAAACTGAACACAAATGTGAATGTTGTAAATCAAGAGGTGTCTGCTGGGCATAATTCAAAACTGTTACTCAGATTTTTCTGTTTTCAATATCTGTCACTGGTAAAGCAATAAATTTGCAATCTTAGTTTAGAACATTTCAATTTTTCTTAACCTAATTTCTAAACCAGTTTAGAACATTTTATTTTTAATCTTAACCTAATTTCTAAACCAGTTCTAATCTGTAACTGTAATCTAAATATACATATAATATATACTTTCACATCTGACACAGTAAATGACCCTTAGATTATGGGAACTCTTTAACAGTTTTATTTGAGAAACGCAAACATGTACAGATTCTAAACTGCCAAATGACAGTGTGGAATGACCGTAGACGTCAATAATACGTCAATAATATTGCAGCAAAGGAACCAGCACCACTTCACACTGGTTACACAGTGTTAAGGTTCTGCCAAGAAGCCATCAGTGATCCTGTTGAATAATACATAAGGGGACAGCTCTACTTGTGCCATTCATAACAGTCATTAGGGATTTCAGGCTTGGCAACTTTGGGCTTCCTTAATACGTTATTCCTTGCTCATCATATTTCCAGAATGTCAGTGGAGAATGGATAAATGAGATACATATTATAATTCACATTTCTAGTCACCATTTCTTTTAGTTTTACCAACAGTAATAACATTTTTAGAATAACTTCTGACTCTCTTTCAAATGTATTGTCAGCAATGATGATCCACACACACACACACACATGCGCGTGCGCGCACACAATTTTTTTTATTTTTATATATATAAAAACAGATTTTATGTGACTCTGTTAATAACAGAACTTTAGTATAATTAATTTGAGGGTGAATTTCTGCAGTACAGTACACACTGTTTGAAGACAAGTGTACTGTTAAACCTATCGCCTCTCAAAAAGCTGCAATAATGCAAACTGTAGTATAGTCAGAACAAAATCTGGCTGAAAATTCATCAATTTGGTATACTATTAGAATTGTGATTTATATACACAGAAATATAGGGTAGAGATAAAGAGAGAGTCACATCACTTCTTTCCACTGCATGTAGTTCCAGATCTGCCAGTTTTATTACTATACATGTTATGTGAGAATTTCTACAAAATAGCACATGCCATGTGGTCCTGTTGAGTTCAAAGTCATTAGAACAAAGCAACATCCTATGCTTATAAGCTATCTGGAGAATCTCAGCGAACACTGTATGCCAAACTGAGTTCAAAGTCATTAGAACAAAGCAACATCCTATGCTTATAAGCTATCTGGAGAATCTCAGCGAACACTGTATGCCAAACTGAAACTAGTTAAAGTGGTACAGAATTTGCAGGAATAAATCGGAATGTGGTGTGTGTGTGTATATAATTATGAGTGGTGGGGAGACGGGGTATGTAGAATGTCTCCAGTATTCCCAACAACTAAACATAGATCACAGGAACACAACAGGGTTGGTATAGTCACAATAACAAAATCTTCCACAATCACACCCCCATCAAGTCCCAGTGACATTCTGTTAAAAGATCATTTCATCCTCGATTCCATCAGTTTGAAAATGCCCAGTGATGACCATTGCCAGTCATACTGTGTTTCCTTTCAGTTGGCACATAACAAAACAAAAAGTCTGTCTGGTATGGAACTAGGCACAGGTAAATGGCAAGCCCACATGTCTGTGGCCCTAGGTACTTGTCATTCACAAGTACACAAATAACTGCCTCAACCAAGCCCCTAGTGCCAGTATGTCAGAAAATTGCCTGGACTACCCACTGACTGCAGCTTGCAGCAATTTTGCCTCCAACTTTGGACTGGTCAATACTTCTCCTTGGGTACTTCCCATCTACACTGATGGGAGAAAATGAATGACGTCAAACAGAAAGAGCTAATCAATGAGCATTTAAGACTTCATCAATTTTTTCCCTATTTTGGGAATGTGGAACAAAAGCCTACAACTGTTTTGCAGATTGAACATGTCTGAATGCAGGTTGGCTCAAGCAACTGAAATGCACTTCCGCTCCCTTCTGAGCCAAAGGCCAACGGAGGTTAGGTGTTACCCTACAAAACACATCCATCTCACTGAGACCAAACACACCCCTACACCAAAGCTAGCTCCTGTACACTTTACACTAACACTGCTATTTAACTATGTGATTTGCTTAACACCAACAGCATTACTGACAAAAGTGTGCAACAAGAATAATAAATCCATGACATAAAAATATCCCAAGTTTTAGAATAAGATAGTTGATGGCAGACTTCAACTCAGTATTTTCCCCCCGTCATTGCTCATGCCATGGCAAAGCCCACTCTCAAAGGTCTTTATCACACTCAGTTAAACTAGAATCCTTACAAATCTGAGCTGTGTACAACTTATACAATGTACACCAAAATGTTCTGCATTTTTTATTATTTTTTTATTTTAGGATGACACAACATTAATAGTTGATTTTCAGTTCTCCAACAGGCATTAGACATGTTTGTAAATTATCTAAACCAAGTCCATAACAAAATCTTCAGGCCTGGTGACAGACAAAACTTGTGAGCATAAAACTGCTTCTATACTGACAGTATATATATAATGCATAAATCAGGCTAAATATACAGAAAATAAACAAAATTAAAAGAAAAAATAAAGACGGATCAACTCACACTCAAAATGGACGACCTGTTGTTGTTGTTTAGTTTTAGCTCTCCTGTCTATTGACCATCACATGACACAGCCTGAATGTGTAATCTGTAATGCTTCTTTGTATCACAGTATCAAAGATTTCATTTCTGAACACTGCAAAAACACTGTTGTTGATGCTGAGGCAGGAACTATCTGCCTTAAATAACCATATCTTAAGTTTTATCAGTTTTGAATCATGCTCATAAAACTACATCCACCAAACAATGCTATATGATCCTGTTCATGGAATGATGGATATGATAAAAATATAACAAAATGTTGGTTTCATTTTCTGCCACTACTGTGACCTTGAAATCTGATCTGCATCCAAAACTGGTACAAAAGTGTAAAGTATTCTTAACTGAGCTAATCATCATGTAAAGTTTTAAAGATCTCATTTCAAAGGGCTTTCAAAAAGGTCAAGATCTACCCCCTCTTTTCCCCCAGTTACTGATCACACCTTATAATATTAACTAACTCTCTCTCTTTATCTCACCATCTGTGATCATCTAAGACTGTAACAGTCTCAGTCAGTGTGTTAAATTATCATTATATAAATGGGTCATTCTGCTGAAAACTGGACCAAAGAGGGTGCTGCTTTCTTGATGAAATAAAAATAAAAATAATACAAAACTTTTTAAACTAACAGTAACACTATATTTCTGATGTAATGTGGTTGAAAAAATAAGGGAAATGCCACAATGTGTGAATGCATCATTATTTCTTGTGAGTCTTTTTTGGTACAAATCATGACATCTTCATGGACGTCATTTTTTGACATGACTAAGAAAAGGTTAGCTGATTGCAGATATTTCCTTGAATGAAAGTGTTCATGACTGAATAAAAACAGATTTCATGTGAAATAAGGTGGCTAGCTCTTACATATATAATATATATATATAGTGTGCTGCTTCTTACTAACAGCTCTAAACACAGAAAAGACAATCAGTGTCTCGCTTGTTACCAGTGCTGTCTTCTGGGTGTGTATCACAATACTGTAACTTGTTCACAACAGAAACTAAAGAACTCTTTTTTCATCTGCTTGGTAGATGACCACATTTCACATTGTTTAAAAAAAAAAAATTATGCTTGTTTGATGAGATGAGAGTAGATACAAAATAAATTAGTCATTTCTTCAGGTGTGGTTTGTGTGGTGTGTTAAAATGGTGTAACATGTGAGCACACAAAAGAACTGTTTCTGTTAGCAACACTGACTTTCAACCTACCCTAATGTATGAGTCCACATCAGCTGACTTGCAGCAGCAATGTTTAACCCCTTTTTGCATGTAGTGTATTATTTGACTACAAAAGTAAACGCACTGTGGTGTCTTCAGGAGTATGGGTTGTAACGCTCGTGACAAATATTTATTCACAGTTGGCTGAGTGTTTGTATGCAACCTTTTGTGACCAAACTTGGTACTGTGGTGCACCACCATGAGCTGGAATGTCATACAAAAAAACTGGATTCTATCCTCAAGGTCAAGGTCATAGTGTGGGCTTATATAATCAAAATATGACAGTTTCTACTGTATCTTTTATCAGTTCTAAACTAAGGAGTCTTTTGCAACCATACTCAATTTGATGGTAGAGCATTATAAGCAAAGACAGGTCCAGTGAAAATACAGGATTGTTGTGTTCAAGGTCAATGTCACAGCCAAGGTTAAACATTTAACTGTCAGTATGAATGATATCTTACGAATCGCTGAACCTTTTGTAACCTAACCCAGCATGGTGATACATCATTATAAGCCAGAGTGTCACATGTGAAAACTGGGTTTCTATCTTCAAGGTCAAGGTCACTGAATTTGGGTTCATACAACGAAATCATGACTTTTTCCATTATACGTTCTGAACTGCTGATTTTTTGGCAACCAACTTAGTTTGACAGTGCATGATTGTAAGCTGGAGTGTCTTGTGAAAAGGTTGCTTTGATCTATTTCATGCATGTCTCTACCTCAAAGAAGAAATTTTACAGCAAAATCATTAAAGAGCAAGATTCTTTTTTCTTTTTTTTTAAAGGTAAGAAGTGACAGATATTCCTGCATTAATTTGGAAATACTGTCTAATAAAAATGCAAGAGTCAAACTAGCCACTGAGCCAACAACTGTTCATGCATTTCTGGTGTCTTCTGTAAAATGTGAGACACTGACCTATGACGCAACACAATGCACAAGCAACCAAGTTCCTGTAACCCTGTCAGTTTATGTCTTATATATATGGACTTAGGAGATGTGAAGCTTTCAGTTCCAAATAATAATCAAAAAAATCACACTCTGAATTTTTACCCTCTATCAGTCTATGTCACTATTTTGACCAGTTTTTAGGAGAATGACCCATGAAAATAAAAACTGCAGTATGAACATATTTCTCAGCTTAAAATGACACATAATCATCATGAAACTAAGACTACTGAGAAAGAAGAGCAGGCTGGCAGGGCTAGTGTGCAGAGACACTGACACTGCTCAACCCTGACAGCTTTTAAAGCCAAACTGAAAACCTTCCTCTTCTCACAGTATTTCTTCCCCAGCTAGTATTATACCCAGTTTGTGTGTGTGTGTGCGTGCGCAGGTGCGTGCACATGTGTGTGTATACAGATCAGTGTCATACATGTTTGAATTCGTTACAGTTTGTGTGTGTCTGTGTGTGTGTGTTTTCCATATAATACTTCATATATATGCATAAATTGTTTTGATATGGCTGTGCTCTATGTGTGTCTAGAATATTGTATTTAGGTTAATATGTATCATGTGAGCGCTCAGGGCACTGATGAGTGCATGACAGATGTACATTATTATTATAGCACTAAATTCACCTCTCTTTTTTACCTGTGTGTACATTATATATTCTTTAAAAATGCATTATTGATATACTCATGACCTCTATTACTTTTCTTTTCTTTTTAATAATCTGCAGAACTGGTGACTGAGAACACAAAGAGACAGAGGTCCATGGATCCGCTGCACCCCAGTCCCATGGGAATAATTTATAATGGGACTAGGACACTGTCTCATGGCCCCAAACCTGGCTCAGACTTCAGAGTCAGACTCAGAGAAACTGTTAGTTCTTACATTAACAAAGTGGAGGGATGCTTTTTTCACAAGTGATATTACAAAAGTCAGGTTTTCTCCAGCACAGGTCAGTGTCTCCTCTTACAATCAGCATAGTTTGCAGAATTGCTGTGCATGCAGTAGACATACACCATACACTGATACAGTATTTGCAACAGTGGTGGAAAATCTGCAGTCAGCCAACTGGTGTTGGCTGGCTGCCACAAGAGTTTTCACCCCCACCCTCACAAAACCAACAACAAAACCCAATAGTTTTTGCATGGACAGGTTTGGTGTCCAAATGGTTTCACTTCCAATTATAGTACACTATACAGAGTACAAAGAATGAGTTCTTCAACTGGTCAAGTGCTATGAGTCGTGTGACACTTGACAGCACAGGATGGTAGAAGTCAGAACTGTCAATGTCATACTCATTATTCCTGATGTAGAACTTCCTGGCAGCATTTGATGACTTGAAGTCTTTGTCTGGATGAGGGTTCACAAGCTTACTAGTACTACACAGTACTAGTGTACTCTACTACAGTGCTTATTTTGGCATTAAAACCTGCTCTGGAGGCTTTTTCTCTTCACACTTTGTTTCAGAAACCATTATTACACTATTATTAGTATTAATGTTTATTTCTAAAGGGTTGCAAAGTTACCACAATCAATACTGACTGAGTGATTGTCTAATTTCTTGTTTTCATTGGCTGCCAGTGCCACATATGAACTGATCAGATGTTCTGCTGCTTCATTTGCTCATAATATGCTCACCGTATGCTCATAATATGTAACTGAATGATGTACGCATGTGTTCATCTGGTGCTGTGAGCATGCTATGTTTTGTGTGGAAATTCTCATGTGTAATGTTTCACTCACTCATTCATGCCTCTGTATATAAATAATGCCTGTAATTTGGTATCTGTTCATCTGTAGCTTAGCAAGGACTAGTTGTTAGACAGGTCTTTGAAGGAACCTAAACTACAATCCTTGTAAAATAAAGTTTTCAAGTTTGACAGTGCCAGCAGACTGATGATCCATCATTCTATGTTGCAACCTTTTATCAGTGTGATATATATATGTAAAATGTATACTAAACAGTCATCTTGCAAAATAGGAAGATTTGCGCTCTAATTTGTTTGGTGATATTAGCTGTTAAATGCCTTCTAAGCTTGTATACATGTCAGACATCAAACATTACAAGATTAGGTATGTACAAACTGCTGTATTGTTAAGAAGAAGCAAAGGGAAGTATTGATTTGTCTGCTTATAGTGAACTTGTTAAGACAAATCAGTTTGATATTTTGGGTAGAAGCAAATGAGTCACTAGATCTTGTAGTTTTGATACACCTGATGAATAAATGAAATGGAAGAAACATTTTTATTACCTGTGGAAATTAATATTGGTGTGTGTTTTTTCATACTGTTTAAAACAGGAAAAGTCAGTTATGACAAGTGTGGTGCATGATAGAAAAAAAATACCCACATTCCACTCAACCAAGATGGCAGAAGCATGCAAGTCATCACTTGGAAACTAGACCTAGATCAAACATCAATGGAACATACACATACGGAAAGACACATACATGATCAAACTCAGTTTTCAGTTGCAAATTTCTCTCTGGGTGAGGCTGATGATATTTGTGACCCAGAATAGCACTTAAAATGCCCCAGGAATTTCCAAGTGCCTCCTTGGATATTACCCTGAGGTCATCTGCTTCAGCAGCCATGTCAGCCCGACTTTGATAATACACGATGCATGCTAAATCTGTTTTCAGCACCCAGATAAATTGTTCATCCTCACGATTTATTGTAATACTTTCCATGTATAGCCTGTGAGAATGAAGGTGATTTTGTTTTTGTGCTAGAATTGTGACAGTATTTGTCATAAAGGAATCAGGTCTGCGCGTGCAAAAATGATGCCGTAAAGTGTATGGTTAGCAGTTGTGGTCATAATAATGCTGATTTGTGTTACACCTCTCATGAATAAATTGTTTACAATGATGTCACAGACTTGTTTGAAGTCAGAGAAGTCCAACTTTAAGTGATTTTGAAAAAGAAAAAAAAATCCCTTCAGATCTATGGTCAAGCTCACACACCCACTGTGTGTGTGTGTGTGTGTTGTGTGTGTGTCTGTGAACAGACCGACGTGTGTGTGTCTGTGTGTGTGAACAGACTGACGGTGATGTTCTGGCAGGGTCTTTTCAAACACAGGCTGCATCAACAGTATCCAAGCTGATGATATTCAATAACAAAAACAAGTTTGGTTCACAAAAACAAGACATCCAGACACAAACTCGTCGCCATATAAAAACCAAAGAGACGCCAGTGCCAGTCTACCTTGGCATGAAACTTCACTGCTGCTGCACTCTACATCTTGCAGCACAGAGCATTTGAGAAAAGGGAGGACAAAAATGAGACATTTGAAGACTGGTCCAAGAAACATTGGGAGCAGACAAAGTTTCCATATTGGAGCTGTGTGCTGGAGTTGGAGCTGAGCATTCTTCAGTTCATTCAATCCATCTGAACTGCATACTTCAACCAGTTCATACAGACACTGACAAAGCTGTTACCATGTTGTTGTTGTTGTTTTGCCCTTGACAACATCAACTATGCCAGATGGTTATCAGTGTACCTTTGTGACATGTGTGAACTCAGAGGCACCCATCAATGTATCAAGCCTTTCGCAATGGTGGATTTGTTGTGCACAAGCACATGAGCAGTGCAATGCAATGGTGAAAGGAAATGGTGGTGCAACAGGACTTGCCAGCAATCCAGGTGCTTTGAGATGGTGGGTGACTGCTGGGCCACAGATTGCTTGTTTGCTCAAAAGCTTTGAGCATAGCATGACATCCAAATGTGAAGACTGTGTGGATCACCATGAACAAAGCCATGCACCACAAAAAGCCTTCAGCTGAGATAAACTTTCAAGCTCTTGTTGGTGCTTTTGAGGAAGCTGTAAATCCATTTGAAGACGACGGAGGATGCCTCTTCGCCCTGGACTCCAAAGTCATTGTAGATGCGGCTGCCATGACTGCAGTTAGCTCAGTCATCACCAGTGGGATACAGCAATATAACAACTTTGTTGAGGAAAGGCTCAAAAAGAGAACAAAGCCAATCAAAAAACCTATGCGAAAGAACAAGCTGCACGTGTTTGTGCAACGGAAGGCTCAGACATCTTCTCTGACAATTCTCTGCAATGGCTGCTTGCTGTTTTCATGGCTTTACATTGCATGCCAGACAAGGAAAGGGGACCTGCCAGAATTTTTCAGGCACAAAAACCAGCCATCACTGTCATTGAGCAAACTGGGTGATATGCAGACAGGTAAAAAGGCAGACTTGAAGAAGTGTCATGAACGCTCTCCTCTTGGTTCTGGAAATGCTGATGAGGAAGAAGTCCTGGTATATGAAACAAACAACACTGATTATGAAGAGATGGTTGACCCTGTCACCGATGATATCGCCATTGAAGAGCTTTCTGATTTATCAGTGGAACTGAGCTTGAACCTTGTATGCAGGAAGAGGAACAACTGATCACCAAAGACACTGCTGCATACCTTGCTGCATACTGCTCACCTGAAGCAGATGTGATGATCCTTGACGGTACATTTGTTGCTTAAATGCTCTCCCCAAGGACATTAAACATTTTCCATGACTACAGTAACAGTGTCTTCTTGTCTTACATTTTTGGACAACTTCAGAGTGTTCAACAGTTGGATATTGTTTGGGACATTTATCTTGCAGACAGATTGAAGGCTGGGACAAAAAGCAAACAGGGCCAAGGTCAACGTTGTAAGGTGTTACCTTTGGCACCATTACC
Source organism: Alviniconcha strummeri (assembly GCA_963584105.1). Lineage (NCBI taxonomy): Eukaryota > Metazoa > Mollusca > Gastropoda > Provannidae > Alviniconcha > Alviniconcha strummeri. Next base: position 23,350,020 of record OY757541.1, on the reverse strand, counting down.
TTCCACCTGGAAGAGCTTCCTGAAGAAAGATGAGAACAGGAGTGACCTGATTTGTTTTCTTTCCAAAAAAATTAAAAGAACTCCAGTTTCTCACAAAATACTCATCTCCACTTGTGGTGACAGCGTGGTCTCTCATCCACAGAAGTAGACCTGAACCATATGAGTGGATGCACCCATGAAGAGGCCGACACACAAGTATTTCTTCATGCTGCAGAAGAACATAATACCAATTGCTGACACTGACACTGTTGTACTTGCAATCTCTGTCATTGAAGAAATAAAGGTGGCAGAGCTGTGGGTTGCATTTGGGACTGGAAAACATTTCAGATACACTGCAGCCCACGCGATTGCTTCAAGTCTTGGTGCAGACAAATCAAGAGCTTTGCCTGCCTTTCACGCTGTAACTGATTGTGACATGGTCTCATTCTTTGGCTGGAAAGGAAAAACTGAAGGCCTGAAACACATGAACTGCATTCCCTACAGTGGCGTCGGCTTTTTTAGAAGTTGGTACTGAGAAAGTGAATCTGTCACAAGATGCATTTGAGAAGATTGAGCACTTTGTTGTGTTCATGTATGAAAAGAACAGTGCAGTGACAACAGTGAATGCAGCAAGGCAAAAGCTGTTCTCCCAATGATGCAACGCCATCAACCCATATATTTCCACAGAGCACCAAGGCTACCATCTCCATCCGCCTGGGGATGGACCAAGGACAATCATGGAAGACACTATGGACAACACTTTGTCAGGCTGAGGACTGGTACTACAAGCCGATGCACTGTGGCTGCAAACAGGACTGTAAAACAAGATGCAAGTGTGCAGCTGCCAACTTCCCATGTATTGCCTTATGCTACTTTGGAGGAGACTGCAGTGTAGACTAGCTTGATGACAGCATTCGAATCTTCCAGGCATTTTTGTGTGAGTTGTTACGGAGACTGCAGTGTAGACTAGCTTGATGACAGCATTCTAATCTTCCAGGCATTTTTGTGTGAGTTGTTACAACTTCATTTCTGTTCAAGTTATGACTTTACTCAGTCCTGTCAGAACACTGGATTGCGACTTCTGAATTGATAGTCTGCAGATTTTTTTAGGGTTCCATTAAAACACATATCACCATTTCATACATCCACTGCCCGTCCATAAGGTTACAATGAACACAGTCAAAACATAATTATAAATCTGCTTCTTCTACTTTGTGATTTTGACCTAGTTTTGGATTTGTTGTGACCTTTTGTTCCACACGATCTACAAACCTAGTTTTTCTGTACAGAATATAGTGTTACAATGAACATAATCAAAAGATAAGTTTAAGTCTTTTTTTATTTTTTATTGATCTACTTTTAAGATCTTGACCTAGTTTCAGATTTGTTGTGACCTTTTGTTTCACACGACTGAAAAACTTATGTTTTTTTTTTTAAAGAATATAAGTTCAGATGTATGCAGTTGAACTTTGTTCTAGGTAGTTTTGAAAGTGATACATAGCAGTGTGCATAAGGTGCTTGTGGCCTAGACAACACTGGCACAGCAGTCATTAGCAATCACTTTACATTGATTGATTGATTGATGATCGCTTATATAGCACTATTCTCCGCTCTCTTGAGCAGACTCACTGCGCTTGTATGCAGTTCTGCATGAATGACTAGCTTTTAATGTTTTATAGCGCATTTTTTGAATATCAACCGAAGTGGTGTACTTACAGCGCTGGCATGGCTGGTGCCACATGAAACTGCAGCCATCTCGGCGCAAGTCCTGTGTACACCATACAACCATGTCACTTCATGCAAAGCCACATACGTAAGGTGTATGCGTGTTTAGCTGTAACCTGCCACCTGCACTTTTGGCAGAATGATCGGGATCTTTTACATGCCACTGTGGTAACACGGGGGTGGAACGGATACCGAAATTATAGTCAGCACAGAAAGTTGACCCTGGAGAAGAAAATTCTCCCGCCGTTCCAGCAGGGATTCAAACCCGTGACCTTTCAATCACGAGTCCGGTGCTTTAACCACTGAGCTATCCCCACCCCACAAATGTATCACTTTATTATGATTTGAAATACTCTTGCTTTGAAATGCTTCTGGTGGGTGACAAAAAGCATTAACTTCGGTCAACCAAATCATAAAACAGCAAGACAGTATCCAATTTTGATGCATAACATATCATGTAGTCACATGTATGGCTATTTTTAGCATCATAATGTACATTTAAAACACTTAAACATTCTTTTTGTAAAGTGCAACCATTGTACAGTTACTGGTATTGCACTTGGGGTTTAAAAACAGAAACTGTCAGAGATACTGAGAATATCTGAATATCATATGATTTTTGACAGTGACCTAAATTATCAAGGTCACAGTGACCTAAAAAGTGACCATCAACATACTTTCCATTTAAAAGATCAATCTATATATATATAAGTGCCAAAAGGTGGGTCTGCAATGGGTGACTTGGTTGTGCTGAGAATAAAAGATGTTAAAAAAATATTTTGTCCTGAGTGTGGGTTGAATGTGTGTGAAAGTGAATGAGGATATAGCTGAAATAATTGCAGCAGAAAATTTGAAGCGGTTTGGGATAAAGTGTGATAAAGTGTGATTTTACTGCTGAAATTCAACCACGACAAATGGACAGTGGCACAAATATAACTTTTCCTTGTTTTCTTTATCCAAACGGGCTCCGTTTGGATAAAGAAAACAAGGAAAAGTTATATTTATCACACCTATTATGTTAGCGAAAGATCGTTTTACAAGATCCATGAATCAGAAAGACTTCCACTAAATAGCATATCGAACTTCGTTTGATCGGACGTCATCTGTGTCGCAATACGAAAGGCGAACTTTCCACAACAGACTGAAAACAACTCTGACCCTTGACATGAGCGGAAATGACGTCATATGCATGTCAGACTCGCGGTCAATCACTCGACAGCTTTGAAAAGATTTAACCAAATCAAATAGATGTTTGTGACGTCATCAGTTTACGTACGACTCGGGCCGTACTAATATAAGTATCTTTGCTTGTTGCACGGCCCAACTGTTATGTTGTTAATGAATTGTTATATAAGAAATAAACTTTGTTTAAACCAAAAGATTTAACCAAAAAACCTTTGTTGTATTAACAAAATTTGCTGCTCCTCAAATTTTGTCGTAATAAATGACGTCCGATCATTTAACAAGTTGTGAGTGAAAAACTAAAAATTATAGCTTTACACTTGTCAACAAACATGAAGGCACCACGTGACACTTCCCGGTATCATTTGATTTGAATGGCGTCGAAGGAATCGTCTACTGCGAACATCGAAAGGTATGTTGCAATTATTGTCATAAGGATGACGTCCGACCATTCCTGACGTCCGATCACAATTTTGCACCGTTTATTTTATCAAATCAGCTAGTTAACAGTTATTTAGATGATCTTTTGTGTTCAGGTTACAGCGCAGTAGGACAAAGTGTCATTTTTACGCAGTGGGTGAGATTTGCGGTGGCTGACGTTGTGCTAGCATCGCAATGAAGGATTATGTTGCAGCATGAGCTCTTGCTGTAATTTGGACATCCGATCACCATGTGGCGAAAAACTGACGTCCAGTTGCACAGTGCAGACATTTGTGAAATATGACAGTTGCCATCCCAACATTGCATAGCGCTTCGTTTGACAAGATCGACTTGTGAAATCAGGGACGGCCAGTAATAACAATAAAAAAATTTATAAACAAATTATGAGGATGAAGTCGGTTGGACGTCAGGGTTACCCCAAAATTTGTTGCTGATGACATTTGACACCTTTTTGTTTAAGTTTTGTATGGCTACTAAGGGTCATTTACTGAAGGTTTAGTAAGTACTCCTAGGCTTTTTATTTTGCTTGTTTGGTTTTAGTTTAGGTTTGATACTTTTATTTAATTTTATTGAATTATTCATTGTATTTTATGGATAAATTATGTTTGTGGATAGGATTTTTGGTTGATGATGTTTCTCATATTGTTTGTTATTGTCTTATTATTTCAGACCAGTAACTGCTGACATGACCAGGAGTAGGACAACATTGCCCCTGCTATGAGTATGACCTTGATCATCAACTCCGCATTCAGTAGCAGCATTGTGCCTGAAGACTGGAGAACCACACTTATCACACCTGTCTTTAAGAATTCTACCATTCAAAAAGGTTCCAACCAATTTCCTTCACCAGTGTCGTCTGCAACTAGTGCAAGATTCTCACATATTGTCATCAGTAGCATCATGCAGTAAGACAACATCATCATAGTTCCTGAACAACATGGCTTCAGATGTGGTTGCTCATGTGAAACCCATTTCCTTGGCCTAATCACTAAAATCAGTGAACTTGCGCATGGCTTTCAGGCAGGGAAACTGGTAGACCTTGTGGGCTGGACTTCTCCAAGGCCTGCTTCAGAAGATGTCCCATTATGGGATCACTGGTAGAACAAACACATGGATCAAGAGCTTCCTGAGGGATCAACAAGCTGTCAGTGTCATGCTGATGGTATGAGGTCGAACTTTGTCCCATGGGACTCAGAGGTGCCTTAAGGCAGTGTTCTTGGCCCAGAATTGTTTGTCCTATACATCAGTGACCTGCCACAACAGCCTTCCTCCAGACTGAGATTGTTTGAAGATGACACCATCTGTCAGTGCCCCATCTCCACAGCTGAAGATCAAGCAATACTCCAAAATGATCTAAACAATTTCTGTATGGGTAATGAGAAGGCAGATGGAACATGTGCTTCCACCTGGACAGATGTGACATCCTAAGTGTTACTAAAAGCAAGAGGAAACACTACCATGCTCTGCATGGCCAGATGCTCAAGTCAGTCAACAGTACTCACTTCTTGGGTGTCACACTGACCTCAGACGCCACCTGGGAGACATATCAACATCACCAACAAAGCAAGCAGGACCCTAGGTTCTGGGAAGAACCCTGAAGATCGGCTCCTCTTTAGTAAAAGGCAGGGCCTACAAGTACAAGGCAGTTGTCACACCAGTCCTGGAATATGCAAGCTCTATCTGGCACCCAAACAACATCGAGCTGATCAACCGCCTACAGTCTGGACAGCAAAAGGCAGCATGGTGGACACCACAGAGATGCTGCAGGATATCCAATGTCAACAACATGCTGACAACACTAGGCTGACCATATCTCCAACATAGGTGCAGGAAAGCAAGACTAGTGAATACCAGGTGGCTATCCCAGTATCACAAGAGCCCATCATTCCCATTTCCTGTTATACCCAGTGCCCAACTGTCAAGTGTTGTACTGACTACAGGAAGTTCTCCTTTTTCCCCAATGCAATCAAGGATTGAAATGACCTCACTGAGGATGTGGCTGCTGCACCCACCCTTGAGACTTTTTGTTCACGTCTTCCAAAATCAGTACCTTTGGAGTAGGCCATGCCCCCAAGTAAGTAGTGTTGGTGACGGCTAGGGCTGTGCCGGTCCCCCAGCAAGTAGCTGGGTTGACCTAGTCAGAGATGTGAAATACCAGTGGGACACTCAAAATTCAATGTTGTTTCATGTTTGTTTGTAAGAGTTTTTTTCTTTTTCTTTGTGCTCTGCTGTTTGGTGTGCTTTCTCTTGAAACATTCAAGGTACGGTTTCTTTTTATACTGGAGGAGGTGGTATGAACTTCTGTTAAATGTTGGTTTTTTGACTGGAGTATGCAAAGCCAGTCGGAAGTGCTCAACAGTATTACAATGGGTCAATGCTTTAATTACAAGCCAACTGTATGTAATGCCTATCAAAAAGGAAGTTGAATGCAGTACTCTGGATCTAAGTACTACTACTTTACTACCTTATGTGTATTTTTATAGCTGAAGAGAAAGTTTAATGTTGTAGAGACTTGTACTGTCAAGTCTTACTACTGTCGCAAACTGATGTTCAACATTTTATGATTCTGCAGTAAAACTAAAAGCACAAAATCATAAGTTGAATGTAGCACTGTGTTTAAATATATGTTTTTACATTTGTAGTTGAAGAGAATTGTAGAATCTTCAATAATTATTGCACTGTCAAGTCACATTTATGACATTGTCATACTTTGCTGTAATGCTGATGTTCGACACTTTATGTAGTTTTTTTGGTGCTATGTCAAGAAAAGAAACAAATTCCTCAAAACTGACTTTCCAGTGTGTCTGTTACCTGCACTAGAATGTCTGAATGGCAGAATGGATGAAACTTTGTGCTTTTTGTTGTCAGAAAGAAAAGGTAATTTTTTTAATTATGTCGGATGTCAGGTATTGCGACAAACAGTACACGTCAATATTTTTGTAAGAAGTCAGACTGCAATAAATTTATTTGAAAATACTTGTGAGGACATCCCTAATCTGTCTAAAGTGGCTGGGAATAAAAATAATAATTTACCAGCCATACAGTAGCGCTTTTGTGTCGCAATCCCTGACATCCGACACAATACACTTCTCATCTTTCAAAGCTCGTTTTCTCAAAATCTAATAAAGTCGTTATCTTCCACTTTGAAGTGATGATTACCAACATAGTATACATTCTAAAAACATACTTCTTTTTACTTTATTTCATACTTTTTTTCTGACCTACTGTGTCCTCTTTTCATGCACACCTTTTGGCACTTAGTCATATATACATATATATATATGCTATACCACACAGTTTAAAAAAAACTGCATGCTTCTACCCCAATTTGCAAACTGCCTCTAAATTTATTGTCTTAACAAACTCACTATAATATAAATTAACATTTAGGAATGGAGATTTGTTGTAACATTTGATGTCTGACACACACAAAATTATTTAAATGTTGGTCATCACTCATTACATCAAAATCCTTTTTATTCAGTTTCAGTTGTAAACAATACTTCCTATAGGTAGTGTGGGAGCAATGCGATCTAACATACATTTGAACTGAACTGATGAGAAATCACTGCATGCAGGAATTGCAACAAACTGGTCAATTTCATGTTTCAAGCAGGTTGGTCATCATTGACTAAAACATTACAACAGCCCTAAAAAATGTCCAAGCGTCCCGCCAGTCCTAAAATGGCACTGATGAGCATGTGTCACATGACCAAGCGGAAGTGGGAATGAGGCTTACAACATTTTCTTTTTTCGCAGATCATACACTACACGCACATGTATACACACACACACACACACACACACACATGCACACACACACACACACCACACACACGTGTATGCAGAGAAAGAACTGATTAGGCTAAATGTGGACATTGCCACAAAAAGTTTGATACTGGCCTGAAACATCAGTTTGTATTGGCTGCTGAACTTTTTTCCTTACTTTTTTAAACATTGTACTGACCAGACAAATAGATCTGGGCCCATGTTTTTCGGCACAGCCTAGAAAGGATACATAATCTCAGACTCCTGTTTTTGCATCTGGACTGTTTGATATTGCACCATGATGTGCTGAATTTAAGTAAAAAATCTTGGACCCCTGTTTATAAACAAAAGTCAGGATTGGCAAGCTGTGTACTGTTTGAAGGTTATTAATCACTGTAGAATATTCACATATGTGATTCTTTTGAGAACAGTCTGTTAATGTTATTAGTATATTACTGTCACTGTCAGTGTCACCGACTCACTCTGCCACTGTACGGAGAAAGAAGGAAAAAAAAAAAGTGCCTCAGTATAAACTATAACATGAACTGTAAGCTTGGCGTCGGTTGTTCGGAAGACTGAGTGTATCTATAGATAGGCAAGTTCCAGATTTATCAGTATCAAGTAATCAAGTATCATGCATATCATGTACAGTTTTACTTCATCAAATTCCTTCACAGCACTCACCTTCCCATACACCATGTGTCTCGGCTTGTGGTCTAAATCCGTGTCCATAATGTGTGAACTGATTGTCATTCTTGCAAGACAAAGGTGTGGGCATGGCCTGGCGAATCAGTTGGTAGTCCGTCCAGTTGGCTTTGCTTCGATCAACATTTCTGTCCCTCGCGCATCAACCCAGTCAAGGAAGCTTCTTTGATGCCTTCGGGACGACCTTCAGGTCAACGAAGTGGAACGAAATTCTTCGAGATTTTTTATTTTGTTATGTATAACCTAAAAGTGTGACTCAGAATTGTTATCAGATTACTGCATGAATAATAATTGCAAGTTTTCGGTCATTTTTAAAATTTCTTAATTTTTTGTCTATTTTTTACAAATGCACTTCCTGATTTCCCGTCACCCACCGGAACCCGCCATTTTCTTTTAGTTTGCTTCACGTTGACGCTTTGTGAGTGTTAAGAACGAAATAACAGAGAAAATGACGGACAAACTTGATTTAAGTCTGGACGATATTATCAAGCAAAACAAAAAGCCACGAGGAGGTAGAGGCGGCAGAGGTGGACGTGGAGGAAATCGTGGTTTGGGTCGAGGTAGAGGAGCCGGTGCCGGACAGAGACGCGGTGGTGGTGGTGGCGGCGTTTACAGAGGTGGCGTAAACCAACGAAGCAGACGACCACCACCTTATCAGAGGGTGTGTTTTATGGTTTTGTGGGCAGTATTAGACTTAATAATAAAATGCTTAAATCTGTTTGTGGATTTGGTATTTATCTGTTTATGACCATTTTGGAAAAATGGGAAATGCCTAATTTTTGCTTCGTTTTCCTACAATTTTGCGGTCGCACGTGCCGTTTGAAAAGACTTCTGATTCAGCCTCTTCAACTAGTTAAAGTTGAATCGGTGTTTTTCCAATTGGCAGTTGTGCTTAGCCAGCGGGTATTTAATGCCCGTATTAGTATTAGAAAGAAGAAGTATACTTGGAGCTCACAAGTATTTCGATGCCGTACTCACTACGTGGACAACGGGCGGGAGCTGAAGCAAATCTTATTGTTGAAACAATGGTAAAAGATGGAAGAGGGGGAAAAAATGCGTCTTGTCTCTTGAAGCAGAGTCTGAACGACATTTAAACATTAAGTGCAACCCAAAAATGGAGAGAGGGAAAATTAGAGACAAATACATTAATAAAAGGAATACATTTTATTACCAGCCCTTCTGACCTAAGGTACCTGCCCTGGATAGTTGGGCATACCTTTTTGTCATGCTCTGTACTGTAGTATCTCTTATCTGTTGAATGCTTTGTATGATTGCTTGTCAAGATTCATGTATGGGCTTAGGGCTTTATTGAAAGGTTAGGCACTCACAGTACTCGTTGTTACTAGTGTTAGTAGTAGTACAAAGAAAAAGAATTTGATAATATCGGTGATGCCATTAGAACTCGTGAGCTGCTCGATTTGCAAAATATAAAGGTTGTTTGTGGCATACAGGAAAAAATCAACAGTTTATGGCTTGTGTATTGATTTAAATACTTGTTAGTCTTGTGTAGTAACTAAAAGATGACACATCTGTGGGGTCTTGTGTAGTTGTAACTAAAAGATGACACAAAATGTGGGAGTGTAACTTGTAAGACTTCAGGTTAAGACTAAGTTCAAAATGATCTATGCCCAAAATTTTTCATTGTGAACAAAACACTAATAAATTACTGTAAAGTTCAAAATTACAATGTGGTAACGGTAGGTTATGGTTCATAATATATATTAATATTTGTGACTTGTGTGTCTGATGAACCTGTAGTTTAGGTCTAGGTGTTAAAGGACAAGTCCAAGGTTAGGGGTGATTTTTGACACGATCTTCATTAAAGCTCGCTGAGAACGATGATGTAGGTGAAACTGATATGAGGGTTATAAATGCACACCCAAAAAAGGCATTTTCTGTTGTACCGAAAGTGTTGCCATGACGCCCAAATCACGTGACTATGTGCCTACTACCTCACTCTGGGGAGTCGCTGCAAAATGGCCAACTCGAGCTCCGAAGATGAAACTGTTACTTTGCCTGAGAGACCCACAAGGATACAGCTGTATCAGTTTGAGCCTGTCAGGCAGGATTTTGAAAGAGTACCGGAACATCGTGTCAGCTTCAAAGCAAACCCCATGTGGTATTCCATGGGGTTTGCGAAATCGAACTGACTGAAGTGCTTACTAAACAAATGGGCATGATGTGGCGCAGCAAGAAAGTCAGCTCGTTTGAATTGTATAAACTTAATCCACTTTCGCCTCACTGTGGGTCGATTGCGTGGGAGCTCATGCATTGTTATACCTGGGGTCGTCTGCGAATTGTTACAGTTCATAGCAACACAGTAGGCCGGCATAGTTAACTTATTTGTCGACCACATGAATGCACAGTTTACTGAAGAATCTAAGATGGCAACCACACTGACTCCCCAGACTGACGTCACTTCCGGGGAAGCCTACAGAAAATAAAATTGATTAAAAACCCAATTAAACATTTTTATTTATTTCGTTACATCTGATACTAGTGACTCATTTGTCAATCATTTCGATGGTCATTTTCATACTTAAAAACCTTGGACTTTAAGGTGCTCAGCTAAGCTAAATATTTGTAGGTCAGTTCATTGTGGAACTCTTCTCTGTTTTTGGTGCACTAGCCACAGTAGTTTCTGGACCATTTTTCTGCTCATGAAGTCTGCCTGTTCTGGAGGGTTTGTCTGTCTTCTTTGCGGAGTTTCCTTTTTAAGAGGCTTCAAAATATGTATGCAGGTTAGTTCCACAGTTATGTTGAGCAGATGACACATAGTCACAGGAAAGTGTTGTGATGACAAAATAAGATCTGATTTGTTCATGTGAAGCTGGAGCAGCTGTTTTACATGTCCTGGGCAAGTCATGTATTTTTGCAGTGCTATATATACATATTACATAATTTACAGCAGATACCTGTTCTGGTGACATTGACCTACAAATGCCTATTTCAACAAACAAAAAAATAACCCTAAGACAACAGGCAACCAGTAACTATGCATCATGTACTGTTGCAGCCAAAGGAACTTCCGGATGTGTGGCAGCATGACATGTTTGATGGTAGTAGTGGAGGGTTTCGCCGAGGGGCTGGATCAGCAGTGTCACGCACCGGTGTAGCATCTACATCAGGAAAACTACTGGTGTCCAATCTTGATTTTGGGGTCAACGATTCAGATATACAGGTAAACACCCCACCCCTGCCACTCCCTTTTTTGGGGTTGGGGGGGGGGGACTAATAATTTTCATGTGTTCAGAGTGGAAATTGTCCTGTATTTGCTGATTTCAGTAGGTGTGTCCTTTATAGTATGTACAATAATCATTTTCATAGATAATGGAAATGTTTTGAAAGCAGGGGTTGCGCTGCGTGTTAGAGATTTGTGTCATCCGATGAGAAATACGTATTTTGTGTCAATGGCATGAAAAATGCATACAGGGATAACCTAAAATTAATGCGCATACAAAGTCAAAATGATGGAGTAACATGATTGTAGCTCACAGGCTATAAAGTGAGACGAAAATAATAGAAAGGTCTTTTTGTACATGAAAAATGGAAACGTTAAGTAAATTTGCCATTCACAGAAAGTTTGCATAGATTGGAACATTGTACCGAGCATCATTTTCCGAGGATGAACTACAGCAGAGACAGTGCTGGCAAACCCAGTTCTCATCTGCTGCAGAATTTGCAGTCCAGGCTGCCACCATTTTCTCTCACTCATATTCCGGTGTCGATGCATGTTTTGTTTTCGGTTTCGTAGTCTTCTACCTTTGAGTAAATTCTGATAATATTATATGCTGACAAACTAGGTATACTGGGTTGTTACAAATTCCATGTCTGGGATCGTTTCCTCTGTCGACTAACCGGGAAATATTACTGATCAGTTTGGCAAAATACCTGCTTTCTGGCCAGTTTGTTAGAGACCGATCTTCCAGATCTATTCATATTCGGTTTCAAATTAATCATTTTCATTTTTCAGAAAAGTATGCAAATTTTATTCACAGACAGGATGCTGCCAACTATAAGGTGCATGGATCAGATGGGGGCGGGGGGGGGGGGAGTATCACCTTATCTAGACCAAAAATTACGGTAGCCCACGCATTGGTTTCGTCTAGATTCCGCCCTTCACTGACTGGACTTGCACTGCTGAGATGACACTGAATTTGTGGGTAGATCTAGTGTTGAGTGATGCAGCGGACACCTGTGAGCCCTAACTTGTTTAATCGGTGGTGTCATTTTGCATACAGTGACGCAGCGATGTGGCTAAATTGCGTATGGCACTTGAAAAATGTAATATTTACGCAAAATTTTGCAATGAGCGCGACCCCTATGAAAGTCTCACTCTCATTTTCTTTAATGAAATAAGTATAGAAAAAGCGCACGAAAGGGTACATATTTTAGCCTAATTGCTGGATACTGGGGCAGAAACAGCTGGTAAGGTATGTTTTTCTTTTATGTGTGTCCAGCAAATTTTCTTTTGGTAGTAATTTTTTTTTTTTAAAGAGGGGGTTGGGGGGGGGGGGGGGGGTAAGAATTTGTGCGTGCTAGTGGTATAGTAACAGATCAGAAGAAACTGCAGATAAGTCTTAATCTGTGTTTCATTTCAAACATGTACATGTGTCCTCTCTCTTCCTTTCTCTCACCCTCTGTCATACCTGTCCGTCTGTGTTGTATACATGTATCTGTCTACTATTCAATTTTTGTTATTTTTCAGGAGTTGTTTGCAGAATTTGGTCAACTGAACAAAGCAGCCGTTCACTATGACAGATCAGGCAGGTCACTGGGTACTGCAGAAGTTATCTATGCGAGAAGAACGGATGCTGTCAAGGCAATGAAACAGTACAACAATGTTCCTTTAGATGGTAAGACTTTCAAATAAAGACTGAAGTGGAGTACAGTTAAGCACTGATAGCACAAACTGTTTGATAAGCCAAACAGGTGTTTTGGTGTATAGGCATATTGTCTTCTTTCTCTGTGTAGGTTAATATTCACAGGGTATAACAATAAGGACTGCATGGGGCATATAACTTACTCAGTCGGGCAGGTGAAGATCTTTATATGCCAAATAAGTGCACGTTGTTTTCTGCCCTATAAGGCATTCTGAACTATTTATATGGATTTTAATGTAAATTGAAAAATTAATTTTCCGTGTGCAGGTCGTGCAATGAATATTCAGCTTGTTGGGGCAACTGGCACAGAAGGCATTCAGAACAGACGACCAAGTACCGGAGGAGGAGGGTAGGTATCTGTGGTTTCAGATTGGATTGATATAAGATTATTTATATCAGAACATCTGCATAAAGGCTGAGACTAAACCATAAATAACTCCCATTTATATTAGAGCATCAGAATTTTATTTTTTAGCTTTGATACTGGCAGATGAAGTTTGCCTTGCAGTGGTATTGCTGCTGTGATCTGAAAGGGTCTCAGAATATATGCACGGTCATAAAATCCATTACCTTATTATACTATACACATTCATGATAGTTCAGAGACAGCCATTTTAAAGGTCATGCACTAAAGGTTTGAAACAAGAATAGTGACATTTTACCATTTCGAATGTTACTGGATTGAGTTGAGTGTGTGCTCTTCTTACCTTTCTTTTCTTCTTTTTCTTCAGACTTGGATTGCCATAACATCTGACTTGGGTATTTCCACATCTTCTAATCATTGTGTTGTCAGGTATAGTCAGCGTGGTAGCAGCCGAGGACGTGGTGGTGGTGGTGGCGGCGGCTTCTCTCGTGGTCGTGGTGGTGCTAGAGGCAGGGGACGAGGTCGTGGAAGGGGTGGTCGATCAGAGAACAAAGCCACACCAACGCTAGAGGAGTTGAATGCACAGCTTGATGCTTACAACAGCAAGGTGATCATTCTCACTATTTCTTTTGTTCATTACATTCTGCTTAATGACCATGGATGCTAAAAAAAGGATATTATTTACTATTTTTGTTCAAACCCCCGCCCATTTATTTTTATTTATTTTTTTTAGTTTCAAAATATAGTTGAATTGTACCATCATTTTTCTTTTTATTGACATGAAGAAGTCATGAGCATTGCTGATTAACATTACTAAAACTTTTTCTTTCAAGGTTTATTAAACCCATAATTTACAGAACAGACATCTGTAAGTCTGCTAAACACCAGGACACCCATTTGAGTTTAAAATGCACAAACACTGGGAGATGCATTGGTGAGTAGTGCAAGCATGGGAATTGTCTGCAAAAACACAGATTTTTGCAGCCAGCATTGAAACTGACTTCTCATGCAGATTTCTGCAGCCAGCATTGAAACTGACTTCCTGTGTGGGAAGAGAATTATTCTGCACTGAATACCCATTAAACATTTGGAGCATGTTCACATGTGGTGATTGCCCATCTTAATCACTTGCATTGTGATCACAGCTGCTGGCTGTTACTCTCACAGGCAGGCATTAGTGCTGTATGCTGTTATTCCTACATGCTTCTGCGCCATGTTGCAACAAAGACAAAAGCAGATGTACTAAAATTTGGTAATATTCACCATGTCTGTCATTCAATTTGTCAACCGTGGTGAAAAGTTCCCAACAACTGCAGCTGAGGCAGTAAATGGAAATGGGTGTGGGTATCAGTAAATGGTCAGATTAGTCTAGTTGGAAAAGCTAGCAGGACACTCAAAACTGTGTTACTGCTGCGCAACCCCAAACAGCAACACAATCTTAATATGATGAAGGACATCAATTTACAGAAGATCATTTGAGCAGGCAGTAATGTTTTTGAGGTGAAGACACTGGCATGTGGTTGTAACAGTTTTCATTACTTTTTTTTTTTTTAAATGACCCAAGGATAGCCTCATATTGCATAGATTTTGATTGGGGGGAGGGGGCATGCACCTGGGCACCCAGATTGCAGTTTTCTTTAGTTCCTATACCTGGTAGTGTTTGGCCGGTTGTGCTCAAGCTGATGACATCAAAATATTTGTGTCTGTGTCATTGAATTTTGTATAAATATTCAGTTAAATGAAAATAATGCAGACTTCAGTTTCCTGTGTAAAGAAATTTCATATTTTCAGAGTTGATCTGTAGCAATGACTGACAAACAAGTAAATATTTTTCTTTTGGTATTGGAATCATTTGTGCTGGTTCAGCCTCATTTCTTATTTGAATTGTTTCAGATTGGCACTGACCAGTCAGTACCTCGTGAATTTGTTGTAATGGCTGATATACTGTGGATGTACACTCGGCAGAGTTGTTGACTTTTCTTTAACATTTGGCTGAAATGCTTCTTACCACTGGAAAGCAGTTTGAAATACTTTCATTTACAATTCCTTTTGTTGCTGTTTCAGATGGATGTTGAATGAAGACCTAGATGAGCCAGTTTCTTTGCCCTGCATCACATTTGGAGAGCCGCTGTAACCTACACAGCCATTCATTGATCTGATTTTCATCCCACTCAGCGTTTTGGGGGACAGAAAAGCTTTGGCTGTGTCGATGTTTTATACTATGTCTCACCTGTTCATCACAGTGCATTTTCTTGTAAATAGGACAAACTTAGTTTTAAAAAGATATCTCATTTAATCATTCATTTTAAGCTTGTGGACTGTGCGTAAACTAAATGTATCGACTGGTTACAGTGGCCAGGAGAAAAGGCTTTATGAAAAGTAAGGGCTTGACACTCCAGTATGTAGCAGCAACATTCAAACGTCTCTCAGCAGACGGTCAGCTGTTGTGTTGAGCATGAGACAGAATTTTGTTGAAGACTTGATGTTTGTCCAGCATTTTCATGTTCATTTTCTGGCTGTTCTGTAACGAGTTTGAAATAAAGTTGCTGAACAAACTGCTGTGCTTCCTTTGTAGAAGCAGCAGCTTTTAACTAAGACGTGTTTGTTTTTAGTTGGCATGTTCTTGGACTTGTAGATTTTTGAATTTATTCAGTTGGATGTGCAAGAGTGAATGTACTGATTATGTGTGTTTTGAAGTAAACAGGAGAGTTTTATTTAATGGCAAGAGTGCAAAGGGTCTGGTGGGATGGTCTGGTGTCGTCAGTCACACCAAGGAGAAACTGATTTGGCAGCAAACTCAAGTACAAGTGTTAAAAGTTGTGTTGTATAACCATGTCACTGACATGACCCTTCAGTAGCCTTGTTAAGATGGCTTCTGTGTGAAAGCATGCTGCCTTTAAGCATTTATGAAAAATCTGCCCTTTTTTCCCCCAGTGACAGTGAGTGAATGAAAATGCAGATCAAAGTGTTGAGCAGTTAAAGAAAAGTATAAAAATGTGTGCTTTATGTCCACTGAGCATTAAAATTGTGTGGCCCACCTACTCTTTGTGTTGTGTGTAAGACCACATTTTGTGTGTTTGGTACAGTTGCAAATAAAACCAACCTTTTTTTGTAGTGGTATAAAAACATGCGAGTCTGAAGTGGTCCGTGACAGTATGGTTTATTCTTGGAGGCCATGTGTTGACGCCTTTCATTGCATCACAAACCCCCATCATTGAACCACTTTGATTTAACTTCAGTATCACAGTGTAACTGAAAGGGTTATAAAGGTCCAACACAAGTTGGTTTTTGCAACTGGTGTGTGTCTTCAAGAGAAAATGGACATGTTTCTTGGAGACCAATTCAAAATGTTTGAACTTGGAATATCCACAGAACTGTCCAATGAGTTTTAGGTAACTTCTTGATCATTGTTATATGGGAAAGATTAACCCGAAAGCTGTGTTTTCTTGGTGTTTTATCATACTGCTGTCGAGTTCAGGCTGTTACAGTATTTGTACATGATCATGCACATGGTGCTTTTAGTAACCTTGGAGGCTTTAAGGAAATGATGTGTTTAATCCTCTGGCAAAACCTTGATGCTGATTTTTTTAATGCAGAATTGTGAAACTTGTGGCCTTAGTTGTAAAAATCAGAGTAAAGAGATTTGCTGTTTTTAATGTGAATAGACTCACTGGATAGTATGACATTATAGTACTGAATGTGTATGATCTAACAAGAAATTGTATTTTTAATAGTCAGAAACTGCAGAACTCAAGGTGTTCTATTGATAATGAATCCAGTAAAACAACTCCCAATAAAATGACTTGCTGATATAGCAACATTCGACTTGGCAATGTTCACTGCTGTATGTGTGCATAACACAATGCCTATTTTTAGTAAGAATACACTTTGGACATGGGAATTTATCTTTAACGGTAAATATAAAATGCAAATTTATGGTACTGAAATTTTCTGATAACTATAGCACTCATTACATAAGTGAAGGGACTTGGTTTTAAACCCAATCAACCATAACATTTATGTTCGAGTGAACTGCATAAGGGAATAAACGTATCCCTTACTCTCACAAAACAAGTTGACTATCCACTTGTACCATGATGTCTCCACAAACAATACTACTGCATAACCAGACAGCCAGGAACTGTTAAGTTCATCTGCAGCTGTTTTAGTAGAACGGTGAGTACATGGCTGGCTGCCCAGAACTTCGTACCAGATGTGCACTGGTAGTAGCCACTTGCAACAAGAAGAGAAAACAATTTTTTTTTTGTAGCACAAGGAAAGCCAGACCTACTCTCAAATTTGGGTGAGCATTTCAACTCCCGTGAAAAATGGGGGTCCGCGTG
This sequence comes from Alviniconcha strummeri, assembly GCA_963584105.1. Taxonomy (NCBI): domain Eukaryota; kingdom Metazoa; phylum Mollusca; class Gastropoda; family Provannidae; genus Alviniconcha; species Alviniconcha strummeri. The sequence continues at coordinate 23,332,630 of OY757541.1, read as the reverse complement.
ATGATGGGTATTGATTGTCCATGGCAAACACCTGGCGCTGGCCTTTACCCACGGATTCTAAGCGACTTTTTTCGACTTTGGCATCATAACTCGCCCTGATATAACCGCACTGGTTGACTGGGCGTAAAACACCAATTATTTGCATCATAACGACCACTTTTATTCATGCCAGTTTTAACCGGGACCTATTTTCAAGGTCACTGGGCCAACACAAAACCTTGCCGAGACGATTTTTTTCTTCTTTTTTTTCCCGCGGGCTCAATCAGAAAAAGGGGAAAACGCTCATACCTCACACGAGTCAAAAATGCTCTGCCACAGCTTTGCATCAACACTGCTGCAAACGTGCATCACAGATGCCGTTATTGATTATGTAGCTTTTGCAAAAGAAACGTAACTTTTGAAGCCATCAAATATTGAAGCGTCACGAGCAACTGATAAAGAAATTATCATCAGTATCAGGAGCCGTCCACAGTTTCCAAAGTAAAGTTTGATAATAAGAAAAACAGAAGAAAAAAATGCTTTACGTCAAAGCACTTTCTGCAAGGTTTGACGAATAACTCGAAGAAAATTCACCAATACGTTCGACTTAAGCGTACTGACTATACAACGCTTCAAAACAAAAAACGTCTGAAAATCCGGGGCAGCAGTCTTGATCGTACGCCTACCGCAAACGCAGTTCGTCAAAGATCAGTCAGTGTTGAAGACAAAGACTTGGTTGGCTACCGAGTCAAAGAAGTCCACATGCAACGTCTAAAATAGACGGGCATGCAGAACACTGACCTGATGACAACGAACATGGTATGATGCAGAAGACACGACGGCGCTGACAAGGCAACCATTACACAAGTCAATGATGCCGAGACGGCGTTTCTTCTCTTTACAAATCTCGTGTTCAACCGTTCCCGGCCGGCAATGGCTCAAAGAAACAGTACGGCAACTGAACTCATCACTTCTATTTATGCCTACATTATGTATAGTGCAAATGAAATTCAGTCGGGCAACAACGGCCCAGCGACAGAACTTTTACTTATCCCTTTTTATTCCAGTTTTATTATTCATTTTGGTGACTGTTCGGTTCCTCTGCGTTGAGGTAACGCGGACGCAGAAAGGAAGGGCCCCTCTTGATCTTTTTCTTCCATTAAATGTCCAACTTCACTTATCATATATATATGTTGAAGATTCTGACATATGAGATGGTTTGCTGGAGGGAAGCGCATTTGTAGGGATGCATGGATGACTGCAGCGGTGGAAGAAGGAGGATGTGGGTAGAATGAGGTAGGTAGGGCGGGGAAGTGTAGGGGGTTTGGTCAGTTTTTCAGATGGGAGGCAAGTAGTCTGGGGTGGCGGGCTCATCACGGAATGTAGCCTTCAAGTTAAAAAAAAAAAAAAAAAAAAAAAAAGACGAAAAGGTAGACACATTAATGATTAACTTAAGCAAGCTCGTCAATCCGGTTGGCCGAAACTATTTCAGACCAAGAATGACGCCGAATAGAATGATGAGCTAGTACTCGGTTTTGCGTCACTGCCTGTACATCTTGCCACAAACACTCTGACCAGAGCCATGCTGATCTAAAAGGTTGTTGATTACCTTGGAATTTTACCCATATCAATATTCATTCTGGCTTTCGTACTGGTGTCTCATATATATCAACTGTCGCTGCGCATAACTCAACCCTTGCAGTCTACCAGTTTCGTTCAGGTCGGTTGGTACCAAGCACGTTTCGTTCTGCCAACCTACCTGGCTTTCGCAATACAAAAACACGCCACGCATTCGTTTTTGTAAACACATTTCGAGTTTCTGCGGAACTTGTCTCAAATCGTAGGCCTACAAAGGAAGACCACATCAGTTTCACAAACTGCACCATGGACTTACCGTCACTGTAGATACTCGCCCAACGGTTCTCTTCCCATAGAGTGACCGCCTTCATCACATTGAAGATTATGTCACTGCCGTGGGGGTTGCGCAGCAAAAATACAACAGTCAATACCCCCGCCACACACGCGCGCGCACGCACTCACACATACTGACACACGCGCACTCACTTAAATTTGGCTTATTTTTACGTCTTTGTATTGGCTCGTTAACTCCTACAGACCGGCCACACAATACTTCGTGGTTTTTGTTTGATTTTTTAAATTATATTTTATTGCGGGCGTGGGGGGGGGGGGGGGGGGGGGGCAAAAAAGGTAAAGCGCCGTGTCCTGAACTGTCTCCGCTGCAGGAGTGGTGAATGGGCCTTGGTAGTGAGTAAGTTCTGAAGTAAACATAAATAAGGCTTATAAGGGACGGGCTGGGCCGTGGATCATGTTGCCCGTAAAAACGGTAAAAACTTCGCTCATCGATTATTTTCATGCTACTTTCACTTGGACGACATTAGTCAGTAGCACACTCCGGGCATGAACTCCGGGCCGACCCTTCAGTCAGTCCCAGCTACAAAGGAGGGCAGGACAGTGCTGTGTGTGTCAGCACAACGGTTGCGGGAGATACATGTAATAACAATCAGTTTAGTTCAAGATGGTATCTATGCGCTCGGAAAAGCCCATATGCGCTCCACCACGTCTCTCAGAAGTTTCCTCAACGTTGCCTTTGAAACGATTCCAATGTTCGTCTGATTGCCCTCTGTCGTCCTTTCAAGGAAGATCGTCTAGCGCTCCCTCTTTCCACGCCTCTCTCCTCCGGGCGATCGATGGTGTAATAACGATCAACATTTCAAACTACATCACCCGAGTTTTCGTATTAAAAACAAAACAAGATGACATCTGCTGACACACATGTGCCTCATTAGCCCCCCCCCCCCTCCCCCCCCCATTTTTTATATTTTTTAAATAGTAATAATAATAAAAATTAATTTTAAAAAATCCACAATACTTTGTGTACATTCTCCCGATGAGTTCAACGAGTCAAATCGAAAACTAGCGGAGAGAAGCGGTACTCTCTGTGTTGCCTTTAGTTTAAAGCTTTAGATGGCTTGTCATCTCGCTTATGAGGCCTTTACTGTTTGTTCGGGAGCAGGGCAAAGTGCGGCTAATGAGTTATGCCGCCAAACGAGGGCCCCAGGCACACTTTCTGGCTGCTTTTTTTTCAGTTTCACTTCATACATACTGGGCCAGCTCGATCTCGCACGATGCTGGAGACCGGCCGCCGAGCGCACGCGTCGCATTCGTTGCGATTAAAGCGTATCGACTGGAACACTCTCACCGTGCCAGGCAAGAGAGAAGACGTTGATATCGACACGTTCACCCCAGAGACAGAAACGTGGTTCAGGGCCAAATGTAACCTTGTTTACCAGCACCCTTCCGTTGTCCTTGTGGAGAAGGTCGTTGTCAAGTCTGATACGGATATGAAAAACAAAGTCGGACAGAAGAGCACCAAGGAACCAGGTGAACCAAAAGGGGCCACCCGAAGTGGATTGCCTCCTGGTCCTTGGGAGACATCCTATGTAACACGCAGACTCGAACTCAGCACTGGTAAGGTCAGCAGAACTATCACTACCAACACCACGTCCTAATTAAACAAAATATTACAATTCACTGTTAGGTTACAGTCTAAGATCGCCAGTTAATATCACTAAGAGATTAATATTAGAAGTTTGATGTGGTTACGGTCTTTGTCAAAGCAAAATTGCAGGTCGATTTGCGATTGACAGGAGCTGTGTGTCTTAAGGGAAACGTGTGTGTGTGTGTGTGTGTGTGTGTGTGTGTGTGTGTGTGTGTGTGTGTGTGTGTGTGTGTGTGTGTGTGTGTGTGTGTGTGTGTAGGAACATACAATGAATAATATTAAATGTATGTGGTGTGTAGGCCTACCATGGACGTGGATTTCAAAAGCGGCAGGGGGAAAGAAGTCCATTCTGAGGTCCAGTTACAGACGTTTTTCTTTTTGACGGCAGACTTAGGGAGATCGGGGTAGCGTTACATGAAAATGTAGTTTCTTCTTACAGAAGACGCAAGGGGTATTTGAATTATCGCAACCTTTGACACCGCTGTTTTTCTAGTCTTTGTCTTTGGTATTTACAGAAGGATTTCTAGAGTTCTTGTTCTCAGACCATTGGGAAGAAGGTTGTCTCCTGCGTGTACTGAAAGGAAAGCTACTGGACAACCTCCTTCACGCCCTGACCCAGCTGCAGAACTACCACGACATTATGAGCTACACAACGGTGGCTTACATCTACAGCCAGGGTCCTCTTCTACCATGTATCAAGACAACCTCTGATGACCAACAGTTACGCAATGTCAGTACTTTTGCGAATATATATTTCATACAAAATCGATGAAAGACGTGAGCTGGTCTGTTCAATTCTATCAGGGAATGCACATCGGGGCGATAATACATACTACCTTAATAGGCATCTTAACTCTAGTCTTCCAAAGAGTTCAAAGTACTGGACACTTTGCAGCGAGAGGCCTGTGAGCGCCGCCGTTTAACATAGTGACACAAAATGTCACCTTCTGACGGTCTGGCCTAGTGTTTTAATTTTGTTTGTGTCTGAGTTGTTGTTTTTATTTTTATTCTTCTTAAGTTACTTTTAATGAATGTTCATATTTCGAAAGGGGGCAACAGGTAAATGTACCGAAACTCTAGTCTGTAGGCTCCTATCATCATCGATATCATCATCACGACAAATTTGTGTTCATGAGTTATCAAATAGACCTATATCGGCTTAAAGCGGCAGACCTCTTTTTTCATTGAAGCACACGCGCACACGCACAAAACCGACTACCGGCTGTGGAGCCGCTAATCACATTTTTACAGGCGAAAAGTGCATTCTCATGAGAATCATTCTACATATATATGCATAAACAAAGCTGAAATACTGTCCTGGGGTGGGGGGGGGGGGGGGACAGAGTTGATGTTTTAATACTATAGATGCAAGTTGCCTGACTTGTGAATTTGGCTGGATCAATTCCTTGTCATTTTTTTATATTTTTAAATCAGTTGTTAAGGTAGTTGCATGTACGCTCTGGGCAGTGTAACTACGCTGAATTTGAACTAACGGAATATATTTTTTAAACTTAAAAAAAGAAGAATCAAGTCGAGGTCAAAGTGGAGAAGATCCTGGTAGAGCTGGATCTTTTCTGTCACCAAGAGCGTCCATTCAAAGGCTCTGAAACGCAGGCAGTGCCCGACTCGTTTGGCCCCTACCGTAAAGTGCCACCACACTCCGACCTACTGCAGTCCTGGTATCCCGTTCTACATTCACAAAAAGTGTCATTCTTCTTGACTCCGGAGGCATCCAAAGCAAGACCAAGCTGTTTTATCTCCAGCTCGGCCCAGAGTGCAGGCGAAAAGTCGACGGGCCAGGGTAGTCTGCGCGAGGACGAATCCAACGTCCCTTCAGAAAACAAAAATTCAGACGATACCACCGTATCCCCAGGCGCAAAAACTGATGATACAAAACGTGGCAGCTACATTACGGAATATCCTGTTGGTGTGACTCAATCATGCGAAACTGCACAAAACCCGCCTCTTGAAGAATCGATTCTGGACATAAACCCCACCGGTAAGGTACTGAAAGTACAGCCCATGACATCCATTGCCGTCAGCAAGCCCCCAAGGGAAAGCTCTTTCCGCATAGGAACCTCTGCCGGGCCGTGGCCAGCGGACGGTTGCGCGGATGAACCCGCTACGGTGCCACAGTCTGTTGGCGAAGCGTCAAATTCCCCATCCAGTGCAAGAGAAACTTCGGCTGGAAACTCTTCAAAGGCGCGCACAGGGTCGGCCAAATCAGCACATAGTGAAGGTGGAGATGACAGGAAAACCCTATCCCACGTTCCGTCGTCTCACGAAAGTACGTAAGATCTCTCTCTCTCTCTCTCTCTCTCTCTCTCTCTCTCTCTCTCTCTCTCTCTCTCTCTCTCTCTCTCTTAGCTGATTTAATTTGAAATGAAATCGTTCCTTGTGCTTTGCTTGGTTACCATCACCTCTTTCTGTTCTTCTCTTTCACCGGTGACAAAAAAGCGACGTGATAAATGTTTGTGCGATAACAGTAGCTACAAGCTGAGTTAAGTCACTTTCGACAGAACATGTTTTTAATAAAACCATTTGAATGTCAATCGCCTGAGCATTCACTCTGTTAGTTTATTACTATTATGGCTGTGCCAACACCAGCAAGAACACCAAAGCTGCATTAAAATGTTAGCCTATTATGCGCTGCACAATTATATGGGGTATTTTCTTCAGCCATGATAACATGTTATGCTTGAACCCTTGTTGATGTGTACATTCTGTGTTAGCTGTTCGTTAAATTGCGGATTTAACCTTTTCTATCTCGATGTACATTATGTGCGTTGCGTTTGTTGAGCGCTTTCAGCCTCAGGGTAGCCGCTTTACAAGTTTCCATTATTATTGCTACAAGCTCCTTGCACAATAGCATCCATCCTCCAGGTACAGAAATAAATCCTCCGAAGACGACGTATGGCTGCCCATGTGGCGGGGTAATATGAAAACAACAACAAACAATAAGAAGAGAACAAAACAAAAAATACGGTCACACACGCAGTCCTCTCACACTAATGAATGCATTTGTCAATTTACAAATTGCATATACACCAGACGATCCCCTACAATTTTCAGCTGGCGATCGCTACGACAACATGATTATTATTATTATTAACCCGATAGACGACGATGAGGACATGTTCGACAAATCGGCTGTTTACAAGCGACACATGAAACGGACAACGAGACAGTTTGTAACATGAAAACGGCGAAAAATACTACCACCCACCTTTACTTTTGGTTATGCCGGTGTCGCCACGCGTGTCACACGCGTGCATGTCACGCGCGTGCTCATTAATGTCATTCACGAGGTTCGTTGTTCTTCAGCCAAATCTTCAGGTGGCGGTCTAACCGAGGTCAGGTGCAACATCCGGGGCTTGACACAACCTCCTCCTCACGAAAGCTGCATGACACCCTTCCACATGATTCGGGAACCTTTTCTGCAGCGACGATATCGCGAACAGTCTGCCTTCCCGCATACTCAGCTGCCTTCCGTTACTCTTCGGACTGAATAGTAAGTCAAAAAAAAGAAAGAAAAAAAGAAGAAGAAGAAAAGAAAGACAGACAGAAAGAAAGAAAGAAGAAGAAGAGGCATTTTTTGTCCTGGTGTAGTCTTTGATTCAACTGGTTTCAAACTAAAGCATGACAAAAGTAGAAATGGTGAATTTATAAATGAGATATGTATTTGTTTAATTATGTTTTTGTATTATAGACTCAGTACTATGATGTTTGGATTGCATATTCGGTAACTATTGTAGAATTGAGGGCAATACAAGATTGCCAGTGTCTGCCCCCCCCCCCCCCCCTCCCCCCCCTTTTTTTTTTTTTTTTCTTAAAAAAGAAGAAAGAAAAATGGGAAAGAAATCGATGCTGACCACGTGGGCTGTCAAAGTGTCTTCATGAAAACTGTGTCCGAAAGAACTTCTTTTAGAAATTACCCCCTTTGCCGCCTTCCCTTGTCCCCCAAAGAATGTTAACGGGTAGGAAAACGTAATGAAAAAGAACCATCCACTCTCGAAGACGTACAGAGCCAGAATTTAAAGGATATATTTCACGGGGCAGCATTACTATTGATAAAGCGTTTCTTTTAAAACTTTATTTACCCTCCACACGCCCACCCCCCGCCCACACACCTCCCAAAATCGTTCCTTTTTCCTCCACAACAAGCAGAGCAAATTTTATGCTTCGTCGATTCCCATTTAAAGGACCAAACATACTCCCCCACTCCCACCCACAAAACAAACGTCATGGAAGAAAATCATCAACCAAGTACCGATCTGTCTTCCCAGATTACTATTTTTATTTTTACTGTACCAAGAAATAGTTGTCGAGGAAATTCCTACGCCTTGAGCAGTTGCCTGTCTGGTGTTTTTGGTTAGGATGAGAGATTTTTTTAAAATTATATGTAACGATGAGTGCTTGGCAGTCCACCCCGCCGGCCACCATTTGGGCATGACAGAAACTTGATAATGTTGTCATTTTCAGAACCACCATCGATGCGAAAAATGTTAAACGGTGCACGATAGTAGGCTCGCTACCTACAGGAGTAGAGCGTTACGTGCTTTTGACACTTTTACCGATTTTGACCACATTTCAAGACCACAGCATCATCAAACAATTGCGAAAAACGAAATCAGTTTAAATGAGTTCGGAAAATTATGAAGCTTGTCGAATCCATTTCGTGCGTTAGGGCCCGTGTGGCGGTTCTTGGGACTCCATGTTTCCCGACCCGTTCATATATGAAGTGTGTGTCTGAAACTAGACCTTCACTTGGGATTTGATGACTTGTTTTTCGTCCTGATATCACCATTACAGTCATGATCTACTTTCCATGACGGTCATATGACTACATGCTGTACGATCAGTTGCTGTGGGAAACCACAGGCCGTGATATCACCGTCGAGTGACTGAACATGTAATGTAGGTTTTAAACTTGCTATATTCTAATACGATTCTGTATTTAGATGAAACTAGAGCAAGTTTGAAACCTGGGCTACATTACACGACCATTCGCTCTACGGTGACATCATGGTCTGTGGTTTTCCACAGCAAATGATCATACATCTTGTACTCATAATTATGACCGTGATCGAAAGTGGACCACAGACTTTACCTTCCCGGTTGATTGACAGTTGGACGTTTACTTGGTTGGTTGCTCCGGCATATGACTGTGTTTGTTTGTTTGTTTTCAGTGTCTTCACCTGGGGGGATCGGTGGCAGGACGACGATTTCTTGGGCCCAAGGGAAGAGGCCGACGGTTCGGAGGTGCTCGCTCCTGATCCCTTTTTGGAGAAACACATCAATGCTAACTCGGACGCAACAGAGAAATCTCGCGGCTCTCGATTTGCCAGTCAACGCCAGGCGATCCTAGCTAGCGAAAAAAAGGCAATGAATCAACGAGAGAAACAACGAAACAAGAAGAAAAATGATGAAGACGACGACGACGACGATGTTAGCGTCGATGAAGATGAATCAGAAAATGTAACATTGTGGGTGGATAGCACCAGAGAGGAACAGTTCAAGAAGGATATCGACTGTATGAAGTCTGATCTCGTCGCCACGGAGAAACCTCTGTTGCGGAAGAGATTAAGCATTAAAAACAGGCTAAAGTTAGAGCTTAGAGCTCGGAAGCTCTCAAGAACGCAACAACTTTATTCAGAACCGTTGGTCGGCGATCAAACGCAGCCCAACCAGCAGCCTACACCAGAACCAGAACCAGAGTCGTCGAAAGACCTACAGCTGACGAAGAAAGCTTCTTCACCTGCAGAGAAAAAGTCCAAAAAACGCCCCACCAAAGGCGCTAAGAAAAAACCACGTCCAGTAAACTATTTCTTTGGTTCACCAGATGCTCCTTTGAACGTCATGAAGAAATGGGGAAAATGTCCGGACTTCGAGGAGTTCTTTCAATACCTCGGAGGTATGTCGGAAAACGGTATTAGCTCCGCGCGAGGGAGACAGAGAAACTCTAAAGAGAAGCTGAAGCCTGGCGAGTCGACAGACTCTTTTTGCTCACTCGACACAGGTGGAACAACCTCATGTGCAGTGGAAACGGCTGTTTTAAGTAAAGAAGAGGACACAGACAAACTCGGAAGGCCACAGGAAAAGACGGCAGTATGCAAGAAGTCTGCCCTACGCAGTGCTGGAAACAAAGGAGAAGATACGGCAGAATCAACAAAGAGATCTGTCAAACGCAGGGTAAGTTACAAAGAAGATGAGATAGAAGAATCGAAGAAGGACTTAACCTTACATAAGACAGGACACAAAGAAAAAGAAGAGATGGCAGAACCCGGGGGGAAATCGCCCGAAAGCACGTTAGATTGCAAAGAAGAGACGGCGAGATCCGGTAATGGATCTGTCAAACTCGGGGTAAGTTACGAAGATGTCACAAGAGAGCCCACAAAGGAGGGCAAGGCAGATTACAAAGATGGAGAAGAGATGACAGAATCCATAGAGAAACCGGACACGCACAAGATACATTATAAAGATGGTAAAGAGACAGCAGAATCCGAACAAAAGAGAGGAACCTCAAAAAAATCTAAGAACACTACCGTAAGTGAGAAGCACAACGAACAGATGCACACGTACACGAACAGTCGTCTCGAATTACCTGAAACAGAGTTCCTTACATGTTTGTCCGAACGCATTATGCAACACTTACGCGACGGACAGAGGGGCATGGCATCAAGGGCCTACACTCCTTCAGGTACACATCTACTTACAGAAAAGCAAGAGACCTTCCTACAAGACGAAGGTTTGATCGTAAACCGGATGGATCCATGGCAAGTCTCTGTACGCTTCGCTTACCTGGATGGGGGAGTTGCCGACAGCATTGGTGTGCGGAGCGATCGGCAGAGGCGTAGGGACAGAATTTACAGGCTCCTTGAGGAAGGGAAGCTCATTCTGAAGTTAAACGAGTCTCGTTTGTGGTCACTGGTGCGCCAAGTACCAAAGGAAAAGAGAATGACAAAACTCCGCTCAGATAACACGGAGAAGAGGACAAACAACGGGCCAGGAAGGCCTGGACCAGTCTATGCTTACGCCAAGAACAAAATTAGAGGCAAGTCTTCGATTTGCGATGACCGTGATGCCACAGAAGGAGAAACGCCTCGCGCCACTCGCGGGGATTCTGAGTTCCAGTCTGACCCTTACCCGGAAAACAGCAACATCCAGTTACGCTCTAATCCACCACTGTCGGCGGAAGCAAAACGATGTGACACAAAATCATCCAAAAGAATGTCCACAGACTTGTCAGGGGATTCTGGCCATCTTCAATGGCCAGACAGTACTGGCAAAACGTTAAAAGGAAGTGCAGTGAAACGCCGTCGGTGGGACAGAGTGTCGCAATCAGGCCCACAAAATGGAACACTAACTTTTATCGACGACTCAGAAATACCAGACAGTATCACCGAGCAAGACTTGTTTACAAAAATGCAAGTGGGAAAAAAATTCGACATTGGCAAGCTCAAAAGTACCTACAGTTTTGAAAAGTTTTTTGGCTACCGTATGAAGTCCGTTCCAAAATACTCGCAACGCCTTGCCAAGTACCAACACCCTCTGACAAAAAAGAAGACCAAAGATGTCCCCAAAAGTGCTGAAAAGAAAAAGAAGCCCCCAAAGTTGCCAGAAGTGGAAGAGGATAAGGAAAAAGAAGAGGAAGTTGTAGCTGAAGTCCCAACGCCTCCAATGATTGTAGGAAAGTTGAAGGAGTACAGGTTTCTGCAGCACAAGGACTACATACCAAGCCCTATGAAGGTGGAAGATTCCCAGCGCGCAGAAATCACTGCTGACGAACTGTTTGATTATCTCCTGCTGGCTCTGCAGGTATGCATCTTTCTTTGTTTTCGTAAACACTGTTTAACATAACACATGGCGTATATTAGCGGCAGCTGGTTTAGCTGAAATGGCAGAGCGAAACGGACCATCGAAACTTGTCGCCAGTGTACAGGGTGGGAATTCGGTTCCTATTTAGGGCAGGTGATATTTAGCCTAAGTCTGATATAATCATGTACTTAATGTGATATTGGTTTTTCAGCTGGTTCTCGTGGGTTTTCTCAGTGTACTTTTATTTGCTTTCCTATTTGCTAGGAATTGCCCATTCGTTTCGACAACACAGTCCAGGTATATAGCGTGGTAGTACTTTGCACATTTCAAGCGAAGACGCAAGTTGAAGACGTAAAAAATGTGGAAACTTTTTCATTAGTATGCTTCGTATGGTTGGTCCATAAATATTTATTCAACAAAAATATCTATTGCTGAGATTTTGAGTGTTCCAGGCCGCAGCCATTTTGTTTCGCTCTTTACCAGTGAAGAGCAGAAAAAGGTTGCCTCCTGACGTAATGTACACTTCTGCTACACATAATTATAGGCCTGCTGGCTGCCTTCATGGCGTCAAAGCTTGTCAAAATGGCAGCACTCACGACCGTGTTTTTGCGACATTCAAACGTCGATTTAATTTTGAAAAACAACAACAACTGGACCACACATCGACGGAAACACTGCCGTGATTAGTGTTTGTTCCACTCACGACCGTGTTTTTGCGACATTCAAACGTCGATTTAATTTTGAAAAACAACAACAACTGGACCACACATCGACAGAAACACTGCCGTGATTAGTGTTTCTGTCGATGTGTTTCTGCCGTGAGAGGTGTTCCACCTCCAACACCTCGTTGATTTGTATTCAGTTTATAGTTCGATTGTTTAAAGGAACTATCAGATTGTGGTGATTGTCGTTGACTATCGTATTAATATTACTGCTTGTCTTACTGCTTTTAACCAAAGGCAAAGCACACATTAGAACATAGATCGATAAAGATATTCGAGAATTAACAGCGCTTGCACGTATGTATGTGTGCGCGCGCTTGCGCGTGTGTGTTTGCGTGTGTGTATGTGCGCGCGCTCGCGCGTGCCTGCCTGTCACATAGGCTAACCATTTGCGGTTCGGACTTGCTTGCAACTCAGGTGTTCGTGGTAAGAAAGGAGAGAGCGTCGTCGTCCGACCCATTCCAGAGTAAGGTGAGCATCACCTTCACAAGACGCCCGGCTGGGGATCCAAGACCTGGCGAGTCCATGCTGCACGCGGGCAGTAGTCATCGGGTGGTAAATGCAGTGTGCCGAACACTGCTGGAAAAATGAAAATGATGGATTACAGCACTGGCAACCTACACAAGCTGATCTGTTTTTTAGATTTACATAAAGAAAACAAAAGTGCCTATATAACCGTTGCTGTTTAGACATACGGCAGTTTTCTTGGATACTATAATGTAAATTGTAATGTACGTAAACTCCTCCGTACTAGTTTAAATGATCTTGACTTTATTTCAAGGTCACAGCGATGTCAGATAGTTGAAAGTGAAAGCTGTATTTTAGTGGGTGCTCTTCTGGCGAAATTTTCACTTTGTTTTGTTGTAAACATAAATAAAATCACACATCTAGGCCTATCGGCATGTTATTTGTCACTTTGTTGTTTGTTGAAGGGAAAAAATTCACGCGTTTTCTGCCTCAACCAGATACTACACTACACTGTAGTATCTCTGCCTCAACAAACATTTTCATGTTTAGATTTTTCTTGGCCAATGTTGATCATTTCGCAAACTTTGATGGTACCCTTCCTGGCGTTACCCCATCCCCGTTTAAACCTGCTTGTGTTTTGATGACATAGTTCCACCCTGATATATATTTTTTATGTGTGGTGTGAAATACTGTTTGTTCATCCTGAGGTGACCCTGTGCGGTTGACGGAACGTTGAAATCCAAGAACTAATTAACTTGTTTCGGTGACCTTCACATTGGCCTCATTCTCTTCGTAATACCAATCTTCTCTGTCCAGTTGTTTTCTGTTTCACTGGCAGGGTTATCATTTCTAAATATAATCCATGTAGGCTAGTTTTGTTCACTTTACCCATGTTAGATTACAGTATTTGTTTTCTCTGTTTATTTTGGCCCAACCACATTGCTTCGGATTTGGTATGACATAGCTTTACGCCTGATATGTACGCAAAGTGACTCGATATTCCAGTTGCTTTATCACTTCCTTGGAGTAAAAAGGTCATTATCAGCAACAGTGTCTAATATTAGAGTGGTAATTTGGAAACTTTGACACTTTGGAATTATGAACAAGATCGTCAGAACGTTTACTTGTGTGACTTGGTATTTGGTGTTTGGATTTGGTATGACATAGTCTTATGTCTGATATGTTTGCAAAGTGACTCGATATTCCAGTTGCTTTATCATCTTCCTTGGAGTAAAAACGTCATTCTCAGAAACAGTGTCTAATATTAGAGTGGTAATTTAGAAACCTTGACACTTTGGAATTATGGACAAGATCGTCAGAACGTTTACTTTGTGTGACCATTTGATCGGTATTTCGAAACAGTGTATTTTCCCATTCTGCTCTTGCTGAGAAATAAACAAACCTTGATCAATAGCAGAAATTTTGAATTACATGCATGTAATTTACGTGTTGTAAAGTCTGATAGACTGCTTGTGCCAGTTAGAACAGCAAACGATTCTTGTCTTTGGCATTGCTCAAACATGCATGCTGGAATGCGAATACCAGGGTCCTGTCTACCAATCAGAACTTTACGACAGGTCCCCCAGGATGGCTTGAAAGCCAGGTGCCCCACAGTCTCCGAATACACAGGGAAGCATACTCGACTAGCTGGAAAGCTGGACTGGGCGAATTCCTCTTCTTCTGCAAACGCCAGTACCTATATTGTTTCGTACTCGGTGACACGTTCTTTCAGAGGGTGGATTTAGGTAGCCTGTATCTGAACCTGTGACCTCTGAACCGCTGTAGATATGGGGCCAGTAAATCGTCGCAGTTTTGCTCTGCCATTTTAATTCCGGAGGTAGGACCGTGGGATCTTTTTGATTTTGTTTTATTTTATTTTTATCAAAGTTCAATCCTTGCATTACGCTAATTAGATTATATCATCGTAGGTTTAAATAACACAGAGCAAACACGACTAGAGTAAAAACAACAACAACACGTTTTCCAGTCACGAGCAGTTCGACAGTTCTAGCAGACTCGGTTTGATGATCCATATTCACACATTTGTGGGGAATGGGGATGACTCAGTGGTACACAGGACCCGTGGTCGAAAGGTCTCTGGCTCGTGTCCCGGTGGGAGCGGAGGGAAAACTTTCTTCTCCAGGGTCAACTTTCTGTGCTGACTCGTATTTCGGTATCCGTTCCACCCTCGTGTTACCACAGTAGCATAAAGATCCCGGTCATTCTGCCAAAAAGTGCAGGTGGCTGGTTGCAGCTAAACACACCGGCATCACATGTATGTGATTTTGCATGAAGCGACACTGTAAACTGGCGCATGGTTGTATGGCGTACACAGAACATGTGTTGAGACCGCAGCAGCTTCGCGTGGCACAAGCCATGTAACAACCAAGTAGCGCTGTAAGTAACAATAACAACAATAACAATATACTTTGTTCATCCCAGCGGGAAATCAAACTGTCGTTCGATCGCACAACGAAGAACATATCTCAATAATTTTAGGTCATGAAACACACGTACATACACACTCTTACTCTTAGACATACGCCCTCTTTCTCTCAGTCTGCATACACTACTAGCAAACCCCAAATTACCTGGAATAATGCTTTTTCTGTCAAACCAAAACGTAAAAACTCTCAAGTACACCATCTCGATGAATATTCGAAAGCGCGCTTTAAAAAAAAAGAGGCTACAGTCACTCATTCAAAATCACATGCGATAAGAACAACGGAGAATATTAAATTCTGACGGGTAGACATATATGTATATCCTATGAGCTACCGGGTACCAGATGGAACGATCAAGACAACCTCAGAGGCTGCACCTGACCCTTTCACCCTAAACAAGTACCCGTGATAAATCTCATTTTGTGCCCGACACTTTCGATCAGGTCAGCGGCACTTTTGCGAATTAACTTATAATCATAAAAAATAAAATAAAATGTTTAAAGGGGTGGGGGTGGAGAACTGGTGCCTTCTTACAGCGGGAACAGCTGGTCCCATTTGCTGGATGTTGCTGCTGCCGCGTTGTGGGGGGTAGGGGGTGAGGGTTAGAAAGAATCCCATTTGCTGGCTGCTGTGAAGCAGCAGGGGGAACGGGTAGCGTAAGGGGACACTGAAATGTTGATGGTGACGGGGATCATTGTCGTCCTGAGTTAAATCCAACAGAGATAGACTTAAAATTGATGTCCAAACTGTGTCAGTGAAACGGATTTTAACGATTCAGACAACTGAACGTGTTTTTGTTTTGGTCTTGTTATTTTTATGAACTGGGAAAAATCCGCTATAGGCCTATATATATAAAAGGAGAACGTAGCAAATGTTTCTTATAGCTGCGAATGCACGAATAAAAGAAACCCTGGTATTATAAAACGATTTTGCTGGTTTCGAAGACTTTAGAATATCCGAATCCAAGCGTAAATCGCTAAAATGTAACTGACAAAGTTGAGTTCAATAAACTTGTGATGATCATGATTGTATGTTAAATAGGCTGTTTAGTGCATGATCTGTCTGGCTGTCTGTCTCTCCCTCTCTCTCTCTTTCTCTGTCTGTCTGTCTGTCTGTCTGTCTGTCTGTCTGTCTGTCTGTCTGTCTCTCTCTCTCTCTCTCTCTCTCTCTCTCTCTCTCTCTCTCTCTCTCACACACACACACACACACACACACACACACACACACACACACACACACACACACACACACACACACACACATACACACACACACACACACGGTGGGTAGCTCAGCCTACTTACCGCCTTTACGCCGACATTTAGAGCGGCAACGAAGTTCCTCCACACCGCCCTGTTTTTGGCCAGTCGCTCGATGCACAGCTGTGGCCAAGATCCTTCAGCCCCGCCTCAACTGTTCTGCTCCGAGTTATAATAATAATAATAATGAAAATTTGTAAAGCGCCTACCCTGCGCTCAAAGCGCTGAACAAGTATACACACATAATGTACATCGAGATGGAAAGTGTTATCATTTTTTTTTTTTTAAATGTATATATCGGCAATTGTTCAAGCATAATTATGCACAAGATGCACACACACACGTACACGCACGCACGCACGCACACACACACACACACACACACACACACACACACACACACACACACACACACACACACACACACACACACACACACACACACACACACACACACTGTACGGACTGATGGGAGTGAAGGACAATGTGGTTTAACTGAAAAATTCTGAGAAGAGAAATGTCTTGAGTTGACTTTTGAAGGAAGAGGTGTTGCCGCCTTGTCTTCCCTTCGGGTCCCGTTCAGCGGACTGCAGTTTCTAAATGTAGCCTATGCGGGAGATTACGGTTGTGGTCGACCGGATTTTGAGTTAGGATTGTCTCTTTTCCGGGGAGTACGAAATATGGGCTGAAATTACCTGGCGACATGACTTCTACCATTCTGGTTCCCGATAGCTCATATGATATAAATATATCCCACTGGATGGATTTCTACGGTTACGGTTTACTACGGTGATTACGGTAGGTAAGTTAGTAATCAATCAAACTTGTAAGTCATATCAGGGGGAAACTCACAAAATCTATATTAACCCTCAATCAAACTTGTAAGTCATATCAGGGGGAAACTCACAAAATCTACATGAATCACCACTTCATAAAATCAGTTTAGAAACAAACAAGAGAATTGGCGCTCGAATGAGAGAGAAACTAACTCTAGGCTAACTAGTTTAGAAACAATCTGAGTAGCATTTAACATCGTAGTACCTAGGTCTATTTTTAAGGTGAGCATTGGCCACCACACAGCTGCAATACGTTTCCATGCAAAATTTTCAATTCTTATTTTGGGTACACCGCTCACTAGTGCTATTTGTTGGCGGGCCAGTGCAACCAGCTGACTGTAATTTTTTATTCTTGATGACATGTTGGCTGATGACGTATTATTAGTTTGACTCCGAAATACAAATACGCAGGGCGTCGTCGGGATATTTCATCGTCACTATCTTCATTTTCAGATAAGAGATCCGACATGACGACGGAGACCGTAAGAAAAGCAGATAATTACGTGGATTATGTAGTTATTAGTGTAATTTAACCTATTCATGCTGAAAACACTCAAGATTTTCAATGCAATTGTGTACCATCACATCCGGCTTCAGGGGGGACCTTCATGTGCTTGGAGATAATATTTTCATCCTTACTTTGTGACTGATTTCTGCTTCTTCCATTTAAATTGGCGTAAGCTAGAGTCTCTTGCATAGGGTGCCGCGGTGTTCGCTACTGGAACAGTATAACTAGTTGCACTGCGCCACCAGCAAAAGCGTGGGTTTTTCTTGGGGGTTGGGGGGGGGGCGGGTGGGGGGGGGGGGACTAGCAGTAAGGAAAATCGAATAGCATTGCTCTGTACCTGAAAACAAGAGCAGTCCTGGAGCTCGGGATCTTTCGGGGCCCGCCACCATGTACACCACTACATCATTGACATACAGTCTAGCCGCGCAGTATTTTTCACGCGCATCCTCATACCAGAATCTACCGCATAACATCCACTTTACTGTTTGCTGAAGGCCTGCTGTGAAACATCTGCAGCGGCGTTGTGCAGATATATTATAAATCTAGCAATATATAATGGAGTAAACTGACTAAGTGAACGTTTCAGTCGTATTTAAAATCAACAACAAACAAACAAATGTCAGTGACCAGTGTTAGCTTACGCCTGAATTAATTTTCTCGGTCGTAATCAAAGCGGGGTCCTTGAAACATTGCATAATAACATATGAACTTTTTATTTACTTTACCTGTTGAAACCTGCAGTTTTGATGACGCTGATTATTTTTCAAGATTACAAAGACATTAGGTCTGATCCAACTGTATTATATCTTGGAAAGATCGTTGTAGGCTAAACATGGAAAAGATCGGGTCCATGATATTATTTAGTGAACGTAGCTTGTACTCAACGGGATGACTGACGCGTTGCTGGACTCAGCAAAATAAGGGGCAGGGGGTTGTTCTTGGACACTGTCCTTCCAAATGTTGCAGAACAACCTCGATTGAGCTGTCCGTGCCAATTTGGGGGTCAACCTCGATTGAGCTGTCCGTGCCAATTTGGGGGTCAACATCGATTGAGCTGTCCGTGCCAATTTGAGGGTCAACCTCGATTGAGCTGTCCGTGCCAATTTGGGGGTCAACCCTTTAAAATTCAAGGGAGAATCCAGAAGTCGAATTGTAAGTTGTATTTTTTAGTTCTTAGTGTAGTGGTATAGTGGTCTGAACATTTCCGTTTTTTTAAGACTCAAGAATATTTATTCGTCCTCTGTAAACACAGGAACATTTTACTTCATGTGGAGTAACATTAGATCAGGTGATTTGGCTTTGCTGTCGGCTTACTGCTGATTTTCGAAAAGCAGCAGGAGTTCACATTCATCTGGAAAGTTGTGATTTACGGGCACTGTCTTTCCAAAACCTTTGCCCTCAACTATTTGTCAAAAAGGTAAAACGGCTCACATCATCGCTTACCTGCATGCAGCATTCGTTTTGATGAACGGTATTGTTAGGTAATCAGTAACAAATTAAGTGAACTGTTTAAGCGTTTTTAGTAATGCTATGGCGGCCAGTGTGTGCGTGAGAGAGAGAGAGAGAGGGTGACTGAGAGGGACAGAGACAGCTTTCTTATTCTGACCAGAGAAAGGAAAGAAAACAGTGTGTGTGTGTGTGTGGGGGGGGGGGGGGGGGGGGGAGCTAGTGAAAATAATGAAACAAATTCAGTGTACACTCAGTACGAATGTGCAAACACTATGATCTGATGTTACGTTTTCATCGTGGAAATTCATGACTGATAGAGCAATGTGTGTCTAAAAAAAAAAAAAAAAATGTAGCCTATCTGAATTACAGAAAGGGGTCAATGGTACCATTTTTGTGTATTAAGCTCTTTTAGAACCGGTCTCGATCATACAACAAAACATGTTATTAACAGCACCTTTGAAACTTTCAGCCATCCAACAGTACCGCCATGTTTGAGACAGGCCGGCGGGCACACATCTCGGAGGCGTTTCGCGTGAAGCAACTGGACTGGAACACACACATTCCCGACGAGCGGGAAGGAATCGACAGTAACAAACTAATCGAGCTTTGCGAGGAACCTTGGTTCAAGGTGAAAAGCTCTTTTGCATATCAGCATCCATCCGTGGTCTTGTTGGAAGAGGTGATTTTACGTAACGATGTGGACTTTAAGGACAACACATCCATCAGACAGACACTCCAAATGGAGGAGAAAGAAGTCGAGACAACTGGCCAAAGACGCAGGATCAACGGAAAGGGCGTCAGTGCCATCAACCAGTGGCAAACAGTGGACGGAAAAGGTACCACGGCCATTAAGCACGGCATCAAAATGGACAGGAGTGGTGCTAGTGTTATTAACCAAGGTTCTAAAATGGACGGAAAAGGCGACAGTGCAATCAAACATGACATGAAAATGGTCGAGAATGGAGCCAGTGCCATCAAACCGGGCGTATCACGGAACACAAAGGCAAATAATACGACCACTGCAGCTAGGAAAGGCATCAATCAAAGCATCAAAGTTGACGGGAAAGGTGTCTTACCTCCCATAGCACAGTCTTCTGGCGTAGTAAGAAGAATGGAACTCGATGCAGGTAAAATATATGTAATAATAATAATGATGTACATTGATCATGCGCCTATCAACGCTCTGAGCGCTCACATGATACATATTAATTAATGCAATATTCTAGACACATGTAGAGCACAGTCCTACCAAAATGATTTACGCAAACTATTATATGGAAACACACACACACACACACACACACACACACACACACACACACACACACACACACACACACACACACACACACACACACACACGCTGAATGTATGACACTAATAAATGCAACGATTATCTTTATTTAATACACTATACTGGTTTGGGAACCAGACATGGGTACTACAGATACAGTCTTATCGAATATAAACATACAATATAATACACTCTCAAATACGTTTTCTTCTGTCGTTTAGTAGTTAATTAAGATCAGTTGCAAGCAGTTTGCTGTTGTTTGTTTCAGTCATATGAAACGAAATGTAATCGTACAGAAGAAATCGTTGTTTTTGTTTTTGCATTTATTTTGAACTCGATTGCACCAGCTACATGCATTTCGTCTCGTGTGAGAATTACAAACTGGATGGAGAAAGATGGGCACGAGCCGGTGTACTTCCCCGTCACTCCCACCTACCTCAAAGAGATGAGGAAATTGTGCCATGTCTCACTGTTGAGCATGAGACGGAAGAGTGAAATAAAAAGGCTGCCTTCGTAAACTGATGTCCATGTTAATTTCAGAAATACCACTTAAAGGTCTGTCGTCTTTGTTACTTTTGACTACCAGGCTTATGTGGAAGAACTGGAATCAGCCGACGTCTGTGTCCGCTGTACATAGAACACAATGGCTGGACCGGTCAGAGTTTGGAAACACTGGGTGATTTAGTATTGGTTGTTGTGGTTAACGGATGGGAAAAATCCGCGACGACCAGTAGATCAGTTGTATATAGCCAGCGCGTTCTGATCAAGCAAACTTCTCAACAGTTTCGGATGACGAAGGTCTTAAACCTTCTTTTCTTCTTCTTCTTCTTTTTTCTCTCCAAATTTCGGACTTTCGTAATAAAGAAGAAAGAGGGGGTGGAGGGGGCGGTGGAAGTGGGGTGGGGGGGGGGGGGGGGGTGGGGGGGGGCAAGAACAACTAGGGCCCTTTAAAGCTTAATTATTAAAACATTCTGTATTATCACGGTGACGTTTCTTTTAAAATTTGAATCATCTGATCGTTTGCTGTTCTTGTTGATTGTTCAACTTGTCAGAGGGTTTCTTCGAGTTCTTGTTCTCGGATCGCTGGAATGAAGGACGTCTGCTGCGTGTGCTGAAAGGAAGTCTCCTGGATAAACTCCTTCATGCCATCCATCAGCTGGAGAAATTTCACGACGTCGTCAGCTACGCCACAATGGCCTACATATACAACCGAAGACCTCTTCTACCTTGCATCAGGACGGCGACGGGGATGGAGAAAGTACTGCATACAGGGCGAACACAGGGCAAACTCAGCATCAAAGCAGCCAGTATCATGAACCCTCCAGAACACAACTTGCATGAGTAAAAGACAAAGCAGAATATGTGCCGGAAAATGGGGTTAATACGACAACACTATTGTTGACAAGATGGTGTCATTATTTCATTGGAAGGTACCACGGCCATTACTCACGGGGGGGAAGGGGGGGGGGAGTATTGTATTAATTCATTAGAGTTGTTTGAGCATTTGTTTTGATTGTTAAGTAGACTGGTTACAGATTATGTTCGCATTTTGAAAATCACAAACGTAGTTTGAACTCGGTGCGTATAATTTTTACATACGATACTTATTTGTTGAATAATTCAGTAAAACTTCAACAACAACACACTCCTTCACTCTGCTCTTTTTGTTTGTGTGTGTGTGTGCGTGATTGCATGCGTGCGTGCGTGCATACACGCACACACACACAAACAAAAACAGCAGAGTAAAGGAGTCATAAATGAACAATATGGCAACGAAAGCAGCTGAACACGGCAAAAATTTCATATTTGGCTATTTGCTGATGCAAATCCCTAAGACATGTTGGTCGGTCACTCAGATATAATTATTATACATTAATAAAGCAAAGCGGGACTTACCCCCAGTTTATTGAAGGTCCAGAGGCAACCGTTGACTTCAGCTACCTGTTTCTGCTTCAGGAACAATCCCAGCTGGTTTTGGAGAAAGTTCTGGTGGAGTTGGATTGTTTTTGTCCACAAGAACGACCCGAGATTTTTACACAGGAGTTGCAGACAGGCAGCAAGCCTTCTTCGCTGCACGAATCTGCCGTTTCCTGCGGTGGCCAAACCGCTGCAAACCTCAATGATACCGCAGTTTCCACTGGTGGCCTATCCGATGCTAACCGGCAAGGCCCCGCAGTTTGCAACAATGAACAAGACGATGCAAACGTGCAGCGTTCTTGCAGTTCCGGTAGTGATCAAACGGTAACACACATGCGGGGCCACGCAGTTTCTAGCCATGAACAAGTCGATGCAAACCCGCAAGTCTCTGCCACTTCCGGTAATGATCAAACCGCAACAAACCTGCAGGGCCACTCAACATCTAGTAATGAGCAAGTGGCTGCAAACCTGCAGGACTCTGCCACTTCCGGTAATGATCAAACCGCAACAAACTTGCAGGGCCACTCAACATCTAGTGGTGAACAAGTGTCTGCAAACCTGCAGGGTTCTGCCACTTCCGGTAATGGTCAAACCGCAACAAACCTGCAGGGCCACTCAGCATCTAGTAATGAACAAGTCGACGCAAACCTGCTGGATTCTGCCACTTTCGGTAATGATCAATCCGTAACAAACCTGCAGGGCCACTCAGCATCAAATAATGAACAAATCGATGCAAACGTGCAAACTCCTGTCATTTCCGCTAGTGATCAAACCTATGCAAGCCTACAGGGTCTCACACTTTCCAGCAGTGATCAAACCAATACAAACCTGCAGGACTCTAGAATTGTCGGTGATGGCACCGTAGCAAAACTGCAAGATCATACCATTTCACAATTGAAAGGTAAGCACTCTGGGTCCGTTATCGACAGTGAACCTGCACAAGAAGTGTTGTCCAAAAAGGAACACACAAATGACTCGCCAGCAGCTTCTGGTGACGCTCTCTCGCGTAAGTGGTCCAGCTACGTTAAACTACCTCCCCTTGACACGGAATTACCTTCCGATGACCAGGAACAGTCAGCTCCGTCGGGAACTTCAATTACAGGTCAGAACATTTCTTTCCACATCTTATGCGAGATACGAGACGTTTTGAAAATTAAATGTTAAATACTTACTAGTCCGCAACAGGCATCCAGTCTGGCCTATCTCCTACGAGTCGCACTTGCATGAACTGTGAACAGACAGGCCGGGGAAGGGGGGTGGGGGTAACTGGGTTTAATTTTAACGTCCTGGCAATCGCACAGGGTCATCTCAGGACGAGAACGAGAGTTAATTTCGCATGCCCTTCAAATCTAAGACATTTTCCATTATTTTTAAAGTGTGTGTGTGTGTGTGTGTGTGTGTGTGTGTGTGTGTGTGTGTGTGTGTGTGTGTGTGTGTGTGTGTGTGTGTGTGTGTGTGTGTGTGTGTGTGTGTGTGTGTGTGTGTGTGTGTGTGTGTGTGTGTGCTGTGCGAGGAATACAATATTACGTTTATGTATAATTCTTGGTTATGTTTATATCTCGGTTGTTCTTGTAAATCGCGGTGTGCTCACCCTTGTCGGTGAGATACGGCGCTATAGAAAAGACCGCTATTGTTATTATTATCATCATCATTATTACATCAGGCAAGACTCCGAGCAAAATCCGGCTTCCTGACATCAGATGCAACATTCGAGGCATAGTGAAACCACCTCCTCATGAAAGCTGCCTCGGACCCTACCACATGATTCGTGAACCCTTTCTGTTGCGACGATATCGTGAACAGTCCGCCTTCCCGATTATCCATCTACCAGAAATACCACCAACTGTGACGCTGCAAAAGCAAAATACGTAAGTAGCATGTATTAATCTGTTTAATGAACTCTGAGAAACAGACTTAAGAAATTCAGGGTTTGTGTTATCAAATTGTATTCAGATAGATAGTTGTGACAAAGTCCGGTGTGTTTTTGTTATTAGTTTTTTGTTTCCCAGAAACTTCACCCTAATCTATTTGGTCTCAAGCTCACTCCATATCACAGAAACAACCCCACTAGTGTTTTGACCCATAATCTATTGAATATCAAGCTCACTCCACATTACACAAACAATTCCACTAGTGCTTTGACTGAGTGAAACATGTCCCACGCATCTTCCAGCTAGATTCCCTCCTACCGGTCGTCAATTTCCAAACAGACCACGCCACGAACAAACACTGGCTGTGGCTATGGACCTACAGAGCGCGTACAACAGGGTCCACTTCAAGCCGTTAATGGACATGTTCCTGCAGTATAGAGAGACACTGACTCGGTGGACTGCAGCAGCGCTCTGAAGGACAATGGTTATGCAGCTTGGAAGCTGGAGCTCTGCTCCTCATCAGTTGACTGTGGGCGGCGAGTGGGCTTGCTTATCACTCTCGCTAATTCTCAACAGTGTATACACGAACGGTCTGGAAAATTTGAACCAAAATAGGCTCAGCCGGGCTTTTACACTGGCTCATGAACAAAGTTTACAAGTGACATCCACGAGGCAGCCAAAGTAAAGGAACAGCATTATTAGAAAAATGATCTCATTGGTGACAAAACACCGGATCTTTCTTCAGTCCAGATAGTAAACAAGCATTGTGGTGCTCTCTTGACAATCGGGCAGGAGGGAAAGCAATGCCAGTAGTCACATTTGATAGGTCGTAGTCGTACGAAGGAATCATCTGCGATACGTAGAAATCCACTTCAACATACTTTTGTACTAAAGTGTAGCAAATATCTGTAGTCCTGAAGTCTACGCTGCAAAGGGTATTGAACAATGTCATCTCTTCCCGTTGTTTCAGAGTTGGGTACTCACTGTCACAGGCAAATCTGCTAATGATGGACAGAGTGCTTTGATCTTTCTGTTTGTTTTTCGTTTGTTTGGTCTTGTTAGCATCGGTAGGAGATCTAACATGAACGACACGGTCTCTGTAGGTGTGTTCTTGGTGGTTCCCAGTGTGATGGTTAGTATCTGGTTTTGCACTCCATCCAGTTTTAGCAGATTTGTCTGTGAAAATGTATGGTGTGCACAGGACGTGCACCGACATGGTAGCAGTTTCGCGCAGCATCAAGCAGAGACAGCGGTATATAACGGCAGTCATTCAATTTTCGTTAAAAAGAATGTTCTTGTAGATTTTTTCGCGTAGGCCTAAAGTGCAAGTTTGAAGCGAATGCTGCTACCGGGACTATCACGCAGTGATTGTGCAATTCTGTGCAGACGTTTCGAGCATGTAAGCATTCGGTTGTGTTCTTTCCGCAGCATCCATAGAAAACGTTCGTGCCTGGGAGCAGGAAAAAAAGTGCCACTCAGCTGCACTTTATCCTTTGCTCAGCTTACTCTTTTACAGTTTTAATTTTTTGTGCCCAAGAAATCGTATATAATTTCAAATTAGAGTTATTTGACTTGATTTCACAATGTGCATACTTTTTTCTATGCTTGTTTTGCGTTTTAATATGACATTGTTGTGACTGGTTACGTATAATTTGCTATGTACTCTTATGGTGATAGGAAAGGTGAAGAATACCCTCCCGAAGACGAAACCTACCTTGGCCCTAAACAGGATGATCAAACCGAGGTTGTAACATCTAGCGTCTTTCTTCATCGCATACCCTCGCTTAAAGACGTACCTGAGGCGACTGCAAAAACAAACAAAAACCAATCCATCTTTAGTAAAGAACTGGCCACGGAAAAGCGCGAAAAACTAAAGGCCGAGAAAGCGAAAGCTAAAGCGGAAAGGCAAGCGAAAGGAAAAGGGAAAATCAAAGTTGGAAAGAAAAAAAACATTTCCAGCAGTGAAGACGAAGAAGAAGAAGAAGAGAAATCACCCCCTGTGAACGCTGCTAGAGAAGAATGGTTTAAAAAAGATGTTCATTTAATGGACATCGATCTTGTGGCGAATCAATCATCAAAGAAAGGCATGGGGATAGGCTTAAAAACCCGACTGAAAAGAGAGCTGGGTGCCAAGAAGCTGGCAAAGCTACCGTCTGTAGACTCCAAATTGCAACGGTATGCTTCTGACTCTCGTAGTGGACCGCTGTCTTCATATCAGAGTAGCCACACAACAGACCCTTCCTTTAACTTCCTCAAGAAATGGGACAAATGCCCAGAATTTGAAGAATTTTACTGGTATTTGGTAGGAGACAAAGAACCACCACTTACATTGCCCCAAATAAGACCCAAACGTCCTGTATCATCTGGAACCAGTTCAACGGACTCGGAGAAAACAAGAGGAGAGAAGAAAACGGTGAGTGGCGGAAACAATGGCGAGGCTGGAGGAAAGTCCGAAGCGGCGACGGCCGAGAACGGAGACCTCAAGTCAACAGGGTTCGATATGAAAGGTGGCCAGGGGGGTAAGACAGGAGACGAGTCAAGAGAGAGTGAGAAACAAAAACGCCAGCTGAAGAAGGATCAAGGCAAGTCGAAAGCTGACCCGCGAGAAGACAGCAATGAAAAACGAAGCCAGCGAAAAGTCCGAAAAGAAAAACGTGGGGGAGACCTGCATGAGGAAGATGACGAACAGAGCAGCGGAAAGAAACTGGGTTCAAGATCTTCAACAAAACCGCTAAAAGGCCGACGTGAAGAAAGTTGGGAAGACTTGTATAATGAAGAAGATGACGGACAGACATCTCGAAAGAAAGGAAAGAAACTAGCGGCTAGCCAGCGAAAACGGTTAAAAGGCCGACGTGAAGAAAGCTGTGAAGGTTTGTATGATGAAGAAGATGATGAACATATATTTCAAAAGAAAGGAAAGAAACTAGCGGCAAGCCAGCAAAAACGGTTAAAAGGCCGACATGAAGAAAGCTGGGAAGGTTTGTATGATGAAGAAGATGATGAACATATATTTCAAAAGAAAGGAAAGAAACTAGCGGCAAGCCAGCAAAAACGGTTAAAAGGCCGACATGAAGAAAGCTGGGAAGGCTTGTATGATGAAGAAGATGATGAACATATATATCAAAAGAAAGGAAAGAAACTAGCGGCTAGCAAGCGAAAATCGTTAAAAGGACAATATGAAGAAAGTTGGGAAGACTTGTATGATGAAGATGACGAACATATGTTTCAAAAGAAAGGACAGAAACTAGCGGCTAGCAAGCGAAAATCATTAAAAGGCCAACATGAAGAAAGTTGGGATGACTTGTATGATGAAGATGACGAACATATATTTCAAAAGAATGGAAAGAAACTAGCGGCTAGTAAGCGAAAATCGTTAAAAGGTCGACATGAAGGAAGTTGGGAAGACTTGTATGAGGAAGATGAGGAATATACATCTGGAAGCAAAAAGGGCCGTCATGGAAAACGTTGGCAAGAGATGTACGATGAAGACGACGCACACACATTTCGAAGAAAAGGAAAACGACGACTTTCAATGGCTTCAGCAATGTTTTTCAAACTTCATGCCCAAACACGAATACAAGTCAGTAAGGCTAGAAGAAAACAACGTCAGCAGAAGTGGTTGCTTCCAGACCATGACAATAGAGCCACACCAACAGCCTCGGAGTTCGAGACACTAGCATCTGTTGGCATCACGCCTTCGGGTACCCACATATTGAGCGAAACGCACGAGATTCTCCTACGCGACGAAGCACTGATCCTCAGCGATATGGATCCATGGCATATCTCAGTGCGCTTCGCTTTCGAGGCTGGGGGTGTTTGTGACAGTATAGGCGTGCGAAACGATCTTCTGAGACGCCGGAAAACCATCAAAAAACTTATTGATGAATCAAAACAGACCCTTAGGATAGGCCTACGTGAACGACGTGGGCATTTGGAAGGTTCATCGCTGGACCTCAAGGAATCCTGGAAAAAAGGAGGCAGAAAGTCAAAGAAAAAGAAGAAAGGTCCAACGCGAAAACACAAAGATGGAATGGAAGAGGATGCGTCAGTAGATGACAGCGTTGAAGGATCCTGTGAAATGAGAGGCAAGGGTGGTGATCTTAGCGACTACTCCTTTCCAAAGAAGGGTCGAAGAAAGAAGGGAAGAGGTGTAGCCGAACAAGATGCGTTTGAAGATGGCAGTTATGACGACTCCGAAGAAAGTGGAGGAAAAGGCCGTCACCTTGCAACGCGTCAAAGAAGGAAAGGTAAAGATGAAATGGATCCAGATTTGTCTGAAGACGACAGTTATGACGAGTACGAGGAAAGTAGAGCAAAAGACGTTTATCTGGCAATGCGTCGAAGAAGGAAGGGTAAAGAAGAATCGGACATATCTGAAGAAGACAGTTATGATGAATACGAGCAAAGTGGAAGAAAACGTGGTGGCCTCGCAAAGCGGCGAAAACAGAAAGGTAAAGGTAAAAAGAAGCCGGGCGTGAAAGGTAAAGCAGATCTGGATTCGTCTGAAGACGAAGATAACAGTTCTGATGAATACGAGGAAAGCGGACGAAAGCGTGGTGGTCTCGCAAAACGGCGAAGACCGAAAGGTAAAGGTAAAAAGAAGCATGGCGCTAAAGGTAAAATGGAACTGGAATCGTCTGAAGACGAAGATGACGGTTCTGATGAATCCGAGGAAAGTGGACGAAAGCGTGGTGGCCTCGCAAAGCGGCGAAGAGAGAAAGGTAAAGGTAAAAAGAAGCGTGGCGCTAAAGGTAAAATGGAACTGGATTCGTCTGAAGACGAAGATGACGGTTCTGATGAATACGAGGAAAGTGGACGAAAGCGTGGTGGCCTCGCAAAGCGGCGAAGAGAGAAAGGTAAAGGTAAAAAGAAGCCGGACGTGAAAGGTAAAGCAGATCTTGATTCGTCTGAAGACGAAGATGACAGATCTGATGAATACGAGGAAAGTGGACGAAAGCGTGATGGCCTCGCAAAGCGGCGAAGAGAGAAAAATAAAGGTAAAAAGAAGCCGGGCGTGAAAGGTAAAGCAGATCTGGATTCGTCTGAAGACGAAGATGACAGTTCTGATGAATCCGAGGAAAGTGGACGAAAGCGTGGTGGCCTCGCAAAGCGGCGAAGAGAGAAAGGTAAAGGTAAAAAGAAGCGTGGCGCTAAAGGTAAAATGGAACTGGAATCGTCTGAAGACGAAGATGACGGTTCTGATGAATACGAGGAAAGTGGACGAAAACGTGGTGGCTTCGCAAAGCGGCGAAGACAGAAAGGTAAAAAGAAGCGTGGCGTAAAAGGTAAAATGGAGCTGGAATCGTCCGAAGACGAAGATGACGGTTCTGATGAATCCGAGGAAAGTGGACGAAAACGTGGTAACCTCGCCGGCGACTCCGATTTAAAAAAGCATGGAAAAGGTAAAGGTAAAGTGAGACATGAGTATGGATATGACGGTTTTGAAGAGGAAAGTGTAGCTGGTAAAGGAAAGCTTGCCGATGGAGAAGGAGGTGGCACAGGCAAAATGAGACGGCGTGGTACGGAAAACCCAGAGGACGAGGAACTACTGAAGGCGGAAATGGAAGGCGAAATGTCAAAAGGCAGGGGAACGATTAGATTCAGAAGACCCAAAGACAGATTGCTGGAGCGAATGGCAGCCAAAAGGCGACAGAGTAGAGGCGATTACAATGAAATATGCGATTATATCAGTGATTCGGAAATACCGGATGGGATTGACGAGCAGGACCTGTTCCAACTCATGCAGCTCAACAAGCGCTTCAATCCGAGGAAGCTGAAAAGTTCCTACAGCTTTGAGAAAATGTTTGCCCATCGTCCCAAGTCAATTAACAACTATGCCAAACTGTTGGCTTTGTTTGAAAAGCCTTTCAAACAGAACAAAACGAAGAAACCCGCAGACAGACAACCACCCCAAATAAACAGAAAAGAGGAAGTCGTTGCAGAGAAAAAAGAGGCTGAAGAACCCTCCGCTGTTGAGGCAAGCCCGCCTCCTTTGGTGCTTGGCAAGCTGCGAGACTACAAGTTTCTGCAGCACAAGAATCACATCCCAGAGACCGTTCAGGCAGGTCATCACCCACGTAACAAAATGAGCGTCGAGGAGATACGCCATCACCTTTCTCTGGCTATGCAGGTAGGTCAAGTTCACTTCTTGCTTAAACCCCCACGTTGACATTCAAAGCATATGCACTTCCACACACCCGCGCGCGCGTGCACACACACACACACACACACACACACACACACACACACACACACACACACACACACACACACACACACACACACACGCACAAAAGTAACAAGACACCTGGTTTGGGCATCAGAGAAGTTCTGTTATTCAAGTTCCACTAACAACCAACAGCTAATGTCAACAGACGTTAGCATAATGTCAGTATTATACAATACAACATAGTACAATACACATCTAAACAATGACAACTCCTTGTACCAATACCATTGTAATGCAGCACATTGTCAATTCACAACATGAGTTTCCTCGCAAACGGCAAATCTAACACAACCACCTTGCAATCAGACAGGTATTAAGTAAGTTACATGAACAATTCTAATGCAGGCAATTATACATATAATGTAAAACACTTTCGCCACCTTTTAGATGTCACAACGGTTTGAAAGATGTCTGTGGTAATGATCTAACAATGTCAGCGGGAGAGGAATAGCCCAAGTCAAAGTACGAGAGTTGGTAACATATCAGGATTATATCAGCTGTCTCATTTTGGGTGGAACAATTTCTGTGAAAGGCAACAACAAACAAGTGTTGTCTAAGGGGTGTGACATTTTTGTTGCTCACCTGTGTGTCACCAAGCTGCCTCAAGTGGAGGGTAATGCCTCAGGGGGCATTTTTTCTTTTCTTCTTCTTTTGTTTCTTCTTTTTCACAACACTCGACAGAGTCCAGGCGAGATCAAGAGGAGGGAGGTGAGCTGGACTCTCACGAAGAAGCTACTAGCCCAGAAGAGATCAAGAGCAGGGAGGTGGTGCTGGGCTGGAGAGTTGGACTTCTTTTGCTTCAGTTGTTTCCCAACGGTAGAGCTATGGATGTTGTCTTTGTGACTCTGTTCTGCATAGCAGTTGGGACAGCAATTGCGTGGTGCGGTGGTTGCTGCGCAGTGCTGGACAGACACTGCCTTAACATTCTGTTGTTCTGGCGGTGGTCCACAGCAGCCTTGGTCTTTTGGGTTGGCGCCTGTTTCGAGGTTTCACTCTTCTGTCCCCCTTTTCCCACTCGTCCCCATCCCTAATAGGCCTTCTCGCCTCCATGGACGTTAAGCAACAAAAACTCACTCACGTTGATGATGTGGAGCTTCATGTCCTCACTCACTGCTTTTTTCCCCCTTATGTAAGTAAACATGGTGCTTAACGTCCACAGAAACCATAAATCTTATTAGAGACGGGGAGAAGAGGGAAGAGGGTATGGGGAGGGGGGAGATTATATATCTATCCTACACTGTCACCACCAGAATGACTTCTGCATTAAGGTGGGCAGCAATGAGAGCCATTTTAATGTTTCATAATTGTGAAGGACAAAGTCACAAGACGGTGTCCACAGACCACAACTTTTGAAGAGAAAGGAGAGCTGAAGCAGATTCGAACCGAGGTCCCTCTGCTTACCAGCCTAACGCCTTACCACTAGGCCAAACTGGCTCACTTGAGGATGTACCTCTGGTGGAGTTTATATACCTTGTATTTACTTGCATGCCAGGTGAGAGTTACTGAAGGCGACTCAGGTCTTTGCTGTGTTTGGGTGATGTCTTTCAGGTGCTAATTAACTCCCTTGTTTGTTGATTCTGCACAGGCACTCTGAGCCTCGTTCTATTTCACATTGTGACATTTTTTGTTACATTGCAGCAGCCCCTGATAAATACTCCACTAAATGAAATATATACAAAAAGATAAATAGATGGTGGAAGTCTGAGAGAGTGATGTAGATACAGTATTTTCATGTAACAATAAATTTAACCAGTATAATAATTATAATCATATAGCTTGTATGTTTTTGAACTGGTGCTAAATTTTGTGTAATGTGTCTGTGTGTGTGCATGCATGGGAGTGTTACTGAAACAGCCAGTTTGCGATACAATCATCTGCCATGCACACACACACACACACACACACACACACACACACACACACACACACACACACACACACACACACACACGCACACACAAAGTAGCTTATTTGTTACACTTAAATGTCGTACTTTTTCCAGAGAGCTTCTAGTGGGGACCAGATTCCTATAGGTGGAGGTGGAGGGGGGTAGGGTGTACTTTTTATTTTTCTGGTGTTACACTTCCATGGAAAGCTATTAGGCAATATCCACTTTTATCCAACTCAGCATGAACTGACAGTGAACGCTGCCTGATTAACTGTTAATTTTCAGTGAATCTATCACCACTGTGATAAGTCACTGTGGAATAATACTGTTGTCACTACACTCTCTCAAAAACAAACAAAACTGGACAAATTATGTCCATTGTGACACTGAACAAGCAAACAGTCATAAGAGCCACTAAGCCGTCAGCCGGTTCACTTGGTTAATGTTTCAGATGTTTGTGGTGCGAAAGGAACGGGCAACAACCCTAGTTGGCACCAACCAGTTCAAGAGCAAGGTCACTGTGACCTTCACACGACGAGCTCCAGGTGATGTTTGGGTAGGCGTACCACCCATGGTTGACAGCGGTCAGCTGGTGGCTGCTGTGTGCAGGACGCTGAAAGCCAACTGAAAACGCACATGACATCAGGGTGAATATGATTATGTCAAACATTAATCTACTATATAGTATACACCTGGCCAGTGTACATTTAGGTCTGATACAGAGTAAGCAACAACACCAACGCACACACACACACACACACACAACAACACACAAAATCACCAACACACACACACACACACACACACACACACACACACACACACACACACACACACACACACACACACACACACACACACACACACCAGCATCACCAACACACACACACATCACCAACACACACACACAATAAACAGCAACCAGAGAGTTATTTTTGAATGCATGTGAACTTTTGTGCCTGAGCACTACAGCAGAGCACCTCCACTTCTAACCCCTTGTAACAAGCATTGTTTCGTCTTAACCAAACTGTGCTTGCCACATGGGAATTTGTTGTGCAAGTGTTGCACTGTACTCAAGGCTGTGCGCTGGCATGGTACTTGAGGCCTTTAAGAGCAGGTGCAACAGAGACTAAGAGAGGGTGTGTGATATTTTGTGGACTTGCCTATATGATATCAGTGCTACAGCCCCTTCACTGGTCTTTTCTTCTGTTCTTAGTAGCACAACCTCTCTTCTACTTCTAGCAACTTAGCCGTTTTTCATGTACCTACGAAACGAGCTTGATTACAACTAGTTATCATTAAGCAGTTCAAAAGATGTATTCTGGACATGTATACAGAGTGATTGCAGTATATCTTCCCCCCCCCCCTCCCCCAACTTTGTTACAGGGGGTGTAATTAACCTCTGAGGAAAAAACAAATGTGAAAGTGTTGCCATGACCAGACCAGCACTATCGTGGAGTTTGGATAAATTACATGTGCCCACTCTCTTACTCAAAATGCAACTATTTTAATCACTTTCATAAGCACTCGCTCTTCCATACAAGGCACTGCAAATTACATCATTATTTTCCACAGAAAAACAACAACTGGAGACACATGACATTGTGTGAGTGCATGCAGGAAGCAGTACATCTAGCAATAGCAATTAGTGTCTGCTTATTGAGTCTCTAAAATGGGTACATATAGATAGGCACAATTAATGAAATGTACATGTTCTACAAAAAAATGTTTCAGCAATGTTTCATTTTGGTTTAAATCTTTGTGTGCTCAAATGTGCATAGGTTTAAATCTTGTGTCTGTGTGCTGAAGTGTGCATAGGTTTAAATCTTTTGTGTGTGTTCAGTTCAGTCCAGTTCAGGCGATTGATGGTGTGATGTCCTTGGCTTTGTGCCTGCAGGTAGTGTCTCAAGTTCCTCAACACTTCACATCTTCTGAGAAGCAAGCCACTTGTGAGGGTTGCTTTGCCCGCCAGTCTGTCTGCTCAGTCATTTCCCTTCACTCTGGCATGTCCACAGTACACCCATAGGAATTTTTGAAGGTGGAAAACAGTTGGGTGTGTGTACAGTTGGGAACTAAAAATGTTAGGGTTTGAAAACAAGAAGTCTGCCCTGGTTAGTATTACCAATCCTAACACAGCCTAAGACCACACTCCAAGCAGCAGCTAATCACCTGCCCCTTAGTCATCACTGCCCCAGTTATAGACAAACAAAAGCTCCCCTTCATTTCAGGCATTGAAAGAAAATAGACATTCATTGGTCTGTTTTCAAGGCTATGACATAACCAGCTGTGGTGCAGACATGAGGAAGGGGCATCCAGAAACTGATGCTTGGAGTCTGGTACATGGCATATGTAACATGCTATTTTTATGTTGTCACACTGTATCAAAATGAGTACTTATCAAGCATTGCAGACTTCCACCTGTATAAAAATCTTACTTTCCTAGCACGTACTTTGTTAGTGATCGTTCTTTCCAGTAAAAAGTGGCATGAAGCTTCGTTTTTCTTTTCGTTTTTCATTCAAGCAAAATCTGCATGTTTCAACCAATGCCAGTTCATTAACTATCATAAACAACATCCATAGAAAGATAAAATAAGTGTGATTTTTGACTCACATAGATTTTTTAAGCAAGTCCATGTAATGATCAGTGCTAGGCCTGCAGGACATAACTAACATGTTCTTTTACAGTTTTGCACTTGAATATGTTATCCTAAAAAATAAAAATAAAAATGCAGTAGTCTGCATCTAGCAAGAGTGAACTTACAAGGATTTTATTTTTCATGCTCTGTATCAGAAGCTTATTATTTTTAGATTCTGGAGTTTGGTATTTTTAGCCCAGGAGTATAGCTTTTGTTTTATGATAAACAAAGTTTACTGTTAGTGAGATTGTACTAAGCATAGTTCACTGTACATTGTCCAGTGATCATTCTAGTTTTAAAAAAAACCCACACAGTTGCATATGGCATATGCAAAAAAATTTTTTTAAAAGGTGTGTAGTGGTCAATCATTTTCGCATCCATGTAAAATGTGCAAAGTGGCCTATCTAACTGGCCCCAAAACTCCCATCGACCCCTCCGAATGACCCTTCTGCTCTCAGGGACATGAGGTCCTTCTAGACAAATGAATGTCTGCCATCAGTGGTTTTGTCCTGGTCCTTTAGTCTAAAGATGTTTTGAATAAATTCTGTCAAGTGAATGGCACAGACATTTGACTTTTTAAGGCACAGAACTTAACTTCAAGCAAATGGTAATGGCATACTAAAAAACGGCTGGTAGGCTGGCTGGGTGTGTATGTGTTTGCGTAAGTGTGTGTGTATGTGTTTGTGTAAGTGTGCGTGTGTGTGTTTGTGTGTGTGTAAGTGAAAGAGAGAGGGTGAGAATCTGCTTTAGCTCTATCAGTTGTGTCTGTTGATAACAGCAACTTTTTGTTTCTGCTTGTTTGCTGCAGAACTCAACTCTCTGTGTGTTTTACACAGATCAGGCAAAGTCCATGAAAAAGTTAAATCAGTCAAAGAAAAAAACCCACAGATGTCATGTGCGTGTGTGTCCATGTTGTATGCGCTGAATTTTGACAATATGTACATGTAAAAATGTGTACACTTTTAGGTCCTGCATGGGTAAGGTGCTCTAAGTATCCATTATTATGATTGCTTGCTACTTTTATTGAAAACTAGGGCAAGGAAGGTGGGCAGTCCGAGCACAGTGAGGCACAGGTACTGCTGTGACAGCAGCCCTTTTGAGATTTATTTGTATTGGTGGGTAGTCTGACAAAACTAGCCCTTCGACTTTTGCATATGCAATCCGTGTCATGATCTAAAAAATGCATAAGCGCCATTCAAACTGCATCAAATATACGTAAAATGTGCATTAACCTGACCCCTGACTTTCTGTTGATAACACCTGCAGGTGTGTTCACCCCAATATAACTGTCATGGCTGACTGGGCATTAAAAACCAGTTACCTCTGTTTGCTTGCTAGTGTACACAGCATATGTTTTTGTTGATGGTACATTAATTGTGCTGCAGTTTTCAGCACACATCTGTCCCATGTGGAATTATCAGCATTGCTGAATACTAAAAATGAAAGATAACAGGACACCCTGTTTTACTTAGAGCTGCATTTATTGGCCAGTGCCATGAACACAAACTCTTTACTTTAAATTTTCATGTAAGCACACCACAACCAACATCAACAGGATCAGGATTTAAAGAAAACAGAATGCAACATACAGATGTATGCCAAAGTGTATCACAACCGTTCAAACACACACAGATGTATGCCAAAGTGTATTACAACCGTTCAAACACACACAGATGTATGCCAAAGTGTATTACAACCGTTCAAACACACACAGATGTATGCCAAAGTATTACAACCGTTCAAACACACACAGATGTATGCCAAAGTGTATTACAACCGTTCAAACACAAGCTATCACAAAGGCAGTGAAGACTGAAATGCAAGAGCTTCACCCATAAAATAAACACCCTGTGTGCACACTTGGCTGTGGCTGTGCTAGTACAAAACAGTATACACTGTGTGTAGTCAGTCTTTCAGGGCTAGTCAACTCAGTCCTTGCTGTTGAGGCTGTTGGCGAGATCTGTTGGTGTTGGGCCCATTAGCATGAAGCTGTAA
The DNA here is from genome assembly GCA_963584105.1 of Alviniconcha strummeri. Taxonomy (NCBI): domain Eukaryota; kingdom Metazoa; phylum Mollusca; class Gastropoda; family Provannidae; genus Alviniconcha; species Alviniconcha strummeri. The sequence continues at coordinate 23,295,797 of OY757541.1, read as the reverse complement.
AAGTGAACTAGCCAGATGGCAACGGCAAACATGAAACATTTGCTTTCAGTCACACATCATGAAATGGACAAACTGGCCCTGAGACTGAGTACAGTTTCCGCTTGCTCAGGGGTGAGGATGAAGACGCCAACTTCATGCAGAGCTGCCCGAGGGTCTGTTTCTTTGACGTTGGGGTCTTTGCTTGGTTCGTGTAGTGCCGAGTAAAGCACTTCTTTCAATAGTATGGCTGACCCTGTCTTCAGTGTCAGCAATGCACATGCTTCCTTCACTCTGAATAACAAAAAAAGAAAGTCACATTACAGTTGATGAGAATAATGTCCTGTTTATCAAGTGCAGTTTAGCAGGATCAAGCACTCTATTAGATGCTACAGTCTAAAGGTGAGAAGACAACATTGTTTAATGTTGCCTCAGACTTTTCATTGTTGCTTCTTCTTTTTTTATCATTTTTCTTTTCTTTTTTCTATGTCAACCTGGATTCAGATTCTTTATTCACCAAGTTTAACAATGAGGACAGTGTCTTGAAAGATGATACACATGCAAACATAAGCAAACGACAACACTGACATACATCAGCTAGCATGGTTAGACATATACACCCATCTGCACATGCACACACATACACACTTATAAGTAATGTTCCAGTGTAAAATATAGTCCTACATCTAGGACAGAGTGAAGTAAAAGTTCCACACATACATATATCCAGCCTGGTTGGCTGGGTGTAAAAACACTGTGCTTGCATTATGTAAAGTCTGTCCTATTATCAGTCACAGACTTTGCAGCATTTTCATTATTTTGTAATAACTACAAACCCACAGAACTGTCAACAGTGCATGTAGGTTTAAGGGAGGCAGTAACTTGTAGTTTATCTGTTTGGGCTGTTCCAAAGCTGCCTGAGCAGTTGGTCTTCTGTTTTTCCAATCTTGTTATTGTGTAACTCTTGCAGCAGAAACAACTGGAGTATTATTCCCCATCATCCACACTCCACATTTGCTGATTCCTGAACTACTTGTCCAAAAGGTACTACTGCAAAAAAGTGAGAAACGTTTAACATGAAATATATAATGTGCACATGTTGTGGTTTTCTTTCCATCATCACCATCCTTGTGTTTTGTTGGTAGTGCACTCTCTTTGTAGATACTGTGCCACAGAAATGCTACATATTATTAGTATCACTATTAACAGAACTAGCCTTCTCAGTTCTAGCAAAGAAAATTTTGTTTTCTTTTGTTATTTTAGTCTTTATTTGTCTATCTGCTATCTAATTTTAGCAAGAAAATAACCAAACTAAAGATACTTTGGGGTTAAACCAATAGGTTGACCCATTTCTGGAACACTGCAATGTGTCCTCAAAAGTTCGCTCCACAGAGTAAACAGCACAGAATAAAAGAAACCAATGACATGAAAAACAACAAGAAACAACATATTCAAGTGAATGAAACTTGATGACAAAATTCAAAATGGTGGCATCCACAAAAACGGGTTTATTGAAAAGGCAGTGAGATACAACTCTTTGTACAGACAATTTAGCAAGGGAAGACAGGCAGCATATGAAGAACAAGAGAGAGAGAGACAACTCTATTATGCAACAATAACAATTTAAGCATGTTATGCAGCCTGTTTTTGATTGAGTTACAAAACACTCAAACATAACAATAAAAGTAAATACAGAGAAAGAGAAACATAACAGTGTGTATATATTCATGTAAGCATGCTCTCTGTGCTTATGTGCATGTGTATGTGTGTGAATACTCACTCTCTGAAATAAGCTTCAGGTTTTTGAGTGTATTCTCCGAAGAGTGGGAAGAGATTGCGTGTCATGTCAAACTGGAGCTGGAGAGCACCACCCTCACTGAAGTGATTGGTCAGGATCACCTAAGCAGAAAAAGAAAAAAGTCTAGGAAGTCTTGACTGCTGCTCATTCACACAGTGACACTATGTGACCTCGTATCTATCATCAATGATGAAGGTAATTTCCACTTGGTTCGTAAACCTACTGTTGTGTTTGACTGAACTCAGTCACAAAGCAATACAACTCTGCATTCAAAAGAAATGAAGATATTTAGTACTTCAAATTCACTGACATTTGTGTTGCCTGGAAACCAGGCAACAACATATAACACATATCTAAATGCAAGGAAACTGAAAATACTTCAAACCACAAAAGTGTCACTGACTTCTTTCAAGAGGAATGTGTTGAGCTGATTGGTCAGACGCTGCCAGAACTTTGTGAAGAGTGGGCGACTCAGCCGCTCACCCACAAGTGCCAGATGGTCCTTTAAAACCAACAGCATTTCACACGCTGAGGCTGAGAGACCCAGTGTTGGTGCTAGCTCTTTTTGAGACTGGAGAGCCAACCATCTGTTGAGTACAGGGTAACAGCATCAGTCTCTCTTTGGGTTTGCTACAGCTAACCATGAGTGAAAATTTCTGATTTGGGATTCATTTAAAATCAAGTTGCAGTGAAGAAGGTTTGATTTTTGTGGAGTTAATTTTGCAGTTGCACCCTTGTTTCAAATTACAGAATCTGCTCTTTGCTACTACAGTATGGTGTTGGGTGATGATAACTAGCTTTGTAAGCAGTGTTATTTTTGAAACGCTCATCTTAGTCCATTTTAAAAACAAACTGAAGACCTTGATGTTGCTTGTTGGCATTAGTGAAAACAATCTCATTCAGAACACAACAGTATCAAAATTAAAATGTACACACGCATAGAGATACCAAAAAACAACAATACAAAATCCCATTTTCTGAGGTATGAAGGCTGATATGAATCAGAACACATGTACATCCAACAAAATTGACTGATTCAGCACATTTACACACACAAAAGCATCAATTAAAAAACTATAAAACTCCCCCACCTAGCCCCATTTTCAGAAGTCTGAAATTGGTCTGGAATCAAAACACATACATGTCTATCTGACCAAATCAACATACTGGAATTTAAGAGACCATCTACAAATAGTGACTCACTTGTCTTTGCGGTAGGGTTGACTGCGTGCCTGAACATCGGTGAACACATAGCTGACAATGTTCTTTAGCATGTCGTTCATGATACTTTCAAACAAGTCAATGATGTCCTCAAAAACTGTGCTGTCAAGTACAGGCAGGTCCTCAATCTCTGGACTCTGGTGCAACAAGACAGAAGAAAGAACAAACTGCAGACATCTAAAGACAATTCAGTTAACAGCATTTGTAAGTATGTGCTGAAACAGCAAAATATTCAGAACTAAAACAAAGCAATTGGCATCTCTGATGTAACATGAAACAAGAGCTTTAGCGGCCCAACACACACACAATCTACACACACACAATCTACTGTTGCTTCCAAGCAACAGAAGAAATTAAACTTAGCACTCAGCAGCATATATAAGAACAAAAATACCATATCCTCTCACAGTCCAACTTACCACTGTCTCTGAAGACTGACTGACATTACGCGAGGAAGAGGTACGCGGTTGTGGACTGCTGGCATCAGAATTACTGGATGATTTCATCTCACCATCCTGCAGCAGCCGAGGATGGTTGGTCCGGTAGTACTGAATTTGAAGGAAAAACTGGGAGAAAAAAGAAAGACAAACTGTTTCCATGAAACACATCAGGCCCTTTATAAAACTACTACAGCTTGCTATCACAAAGTGCTGAAAAATGTGGTTTGGGAAATATTACAGTCAGTTGTCAGGCACAGTACGCCCTGCACCCCACCATGAATTGTAGGGGAACATCCATAACTATGAATATGGATTCTTCGATTTAAGGAAGAGCACAGCTTTAAAATATCTCTCGATATATATAAATTGCACCCTTAAAATCCTCTTGTCTGTTTAGTATGTTCAAATGATAAGGTGCTTTTGTCAAGTCAGTGTACTTAATCATCCCACACAAGGCAATTCAGCTAACAACTAAAGGCTTATTAATGTAAAAACATGTAAAAAGAACATCAGAGCATATTTGTGCAGAACAACAGTGTTATGTCCTACAACAGTGTTGTGACGGTGTTGACATGTGAACAAATTCTGAAGGCAAATGTTCACAATGAGAAGACAACACAAATAGATGCCATGAGAAGAAAACGTCCATCATCAGCACTGTACTTACCACCAGTTCATTCCACTCTCTCAGCACCTGCACAATGTAGTGTATTGCATTGAGTACAGCTGTGTAGGCATGGCCTGTGGGAATGTGAGCGGCCTCCTTCATCACTTGAACCAGACGGATACGGAAGTCTTCCAACAGCTCCAGCTGCAGCCCCAGAAATTGAACCTTGGCCACTGGGTCTGGAAGTGGCTTGTACCGATCTGGAAAATGCACACAGGAATATCAACATTAACTGAAAGTGGAATTGCTACAGGTGTTACTACACATATCAAATGAAACTGTGATCCTTAATATTTTATTGATTTATAACTAGTTTCTTTTTCCTTTTTCAATGTAAATCTCCTTCAGCACATGAAGCATTCAGGTAAATGGAATTGTGCGCCTAAAATGAATGTCATCATGTTATTTTGTACTGTTTGTTCATGCACTGTATAACTGGAACATCACCAAAGACAAATTCCCGTGCATGTTTTAATGTTGCTGGCAAATAAACACCCTTGTATCCTTGTAATTACATGTGTTTAATACAGGTGACATGCTGAGCCTGTCAAGTGATGCAGATAACTGTTTAATAATGCCCAGTCAACTATGTATGTGAGGCGATAACAGAGTACATGAACCAAATGACTGCACACACACACACACACACACACACACACACACACACACACACACACACACACACACACACACACATCAAATGCAATGAACAGGTGTAGAAAATGTGAAATGATAAAAACAAACTTAAGAGACACAGGTGCATATCCCATAAATACACCTGCCAAAATCATAGCAACAGAAGTTGCTAAGTACTCCATTCACCAATTCAATACAAATTTAGTGCAAATGTATGTATGTTAAAACCACACAGCATGCAAAACAATATAAACAAACACACTTCTCCCCAGAGATGAACAAAGAAAGAAGTAAGTAAAAATGGAACACCTCTGGAAACCGCTACGCCTATGCTTGCTACATGGCAATGCTGTCCCTGATGGCCTTGTGCTTTTTCTCCACTTATATTCCCAGCTGCCCTTTTAGTTTTACTGACAACAGAAGACTGCCATAACAGTCACTAATATCAGAACTGTGGACACAATTTCTGGTTTGACAAAATGGCAGGAAGTAAGCAGAATAAATCTACAAGGAGTGGTAGGGCAAGCCTTGCAGTCCATGAGAGAGAATCGGAGAAAACTAAGCAACACTCTTTAGCTGCAATGTTTAAGCCTTGCAGTCCATGACTGTAGTTACAATCAGAGAAAACTAAGCAATTTCTTCAACTGCAATGTTTAAGCCTTGCAGTCCATGACTGTAGTTACAATCAGAGAAACCCAAGCAATTTCTTCAACTGCAATGTTTAAGCCTTGCAGTCCATGACTGTAGTTACAATCTGAGAAACCTAAGCAATTTCTTCAACTGCAATGTTTAAGCCTTGCAGTCCATGACTGTAGCTACAATCAGAGAAAACTAAGCAACACTCTTCAACTGCAATGTTTAAGCCTTGCAGTCCATGATGGTAGTTACAATCAGAGAAAACTAAGCAACACTCTTTAACTGCAATTTTTTGCCCACAAACCACTGCTGAGGATGGAATGTACATGTGGACCCCCCTATCAACAACATGCCAGAGAATGCTGACACAAAGAGGCAATGACTAATGGCATGGGGAATTTCTCATCCACTGAAAAACTTATTTGTTTGGTCCTTCCATTTCTGTGACAAAAGATTTACAGATAAAAATAATGCACTTCAACACTTGCTTCATATAACCAATGGGCCTATCATGTGATGCATACAAATTCTGTCAAAATTATCAAACACCAAATCATGAGGTAGAACAGCAAAACTGGATGCAAGCGCCATAATAACTGTACAGGCTCTTTTGGCATCAGACTTCAAAGATAAAGACTTTGCGAGTGGAAAGTTGTGAATATTGCTGCATCAGTACCAACCTGTGATTGTGTACAGCAGAGTCATGAAGCTCTCTGCACACTCTGGAACTTGCACTTCATCCACATCTGCAATGTCTTTGTACTGAGATTCCCATGCTGTGGGAGACTCCAGCATCCCTTCGACTTTTTCCACCGCAACTGCACCAAAAATTGCTTTTGTGATTTAAATACATAACTACATACCTGCTAAAAAGGAAAAAGAGAATCTGAAACAAACTATTCTGAAACAAGATCAAAATACACGAAAGGTTACCCAAAGTGCTCATTTTAAACAGACAATACAAAATGTGTGAATGTTCACAAAAAACTTCTCCATCAACTGAAAGTTAAGCTGATCAGGTTTCATTTATATCATCATTTGTTGGCATATTGTCCATCTGTTCACTGTTTGAAAAAGTTGCTTTCACTGAATTTGCATCTAATAAAAATAAACATTCTTTTTAACCTGTTGTGTGTTTTGATTGCATGCGGTTGTTTTTAAATGTACAACAGAACATGGATACAAGAAAGTCCTTGGGACAGGCACAATTTCTTTCATATATGTCTAAGTTTCTTACATTTGACTGTTTGCTTATAAGAAGACATTCCGCTTGAAAGAACAATATTGTATCGTATGATATATCCAAGTTTTCAAAGACACTTTCATTAATGTATCCGCCCCCCCCCCCCCCCCACCCTCCAATACACACTGTCAAGGCAAAATGGCTTGCTTACATTTCTTTTCTACTGCTAGCCATTTGGTGAGGGCTTCTGGTGTTGTCAGCAGATCCAGACAGCCAGGCAATGTTGGTGGGTAGCCATGTGTTGCATGCAGCTCACGATCAAAAAGCAACACCTCATCCACAGTGTGAGAAAAGATGACATCATCGTACAGCAGCTGAGGCAGATCATGGGCCAGTTTCTCCATCACCAGCATCACCATTCCACGCATGAATTCTGTCTGCATGTGAAAAGGATGGAGTGCATAGTTTTACTCTTCAGATTTGTGGACAGATTGGACAAAATGACAGATCTGCATAGTTTTACTCCTCAGATTTGTGGACAGACCACAAGCCAAAAGGGCAGATCTGCATCATTTTACTCCTCAGATCTGTGGACAGACCACAGGTCAAAAGGGCAGATCTGCATCATTTTACTCCTCAGATCTGTGGACAGACCACAGGTCAAAAGGGCAGATCTGCATCATTTTACTCCTCAGATTTGTGGACAGACCACAGGTCAAAAGGGCAGATCTGCATCATTTTACTCCTCAAATTTGTGGACAGACCACAGGTCAAAAGGGCAGATCTGCATCATTTTACTCCTCAGATTTGTGGACAGACCACAGGTCAAAAGGGCAGATCTGCATCATTTTACTCTTCAGATTTGTGGACAGACCACAGGTCAAAAGGGCAGATCTGCATCATTTTACTCCTCAGATTTGTGGACAGACCACAGGTCAAAAGGGCAGATCTGCATCATTTTACTCCTCAGATTTGTGGACAGACCACAGGTCAAAAGGGCAGATCTGCATTGTTTTACTCCTCAGATTTGTGGACAGACCAGTCTACCATTATTGCTATCCAGCCAAAGGATTAATCAAGGTTAGGCACAGCAAGATAATTTAAACAGAGAAGAGAAAGACTAATGTCACCAAACTGGTGCCTGGTTTAAACATGCCATTGTACTTTTTAAAAGGTGTATATCTGTGTGTGTACCATACTAGTCAGGAAGTTTTTTTTCTTGTTGTTGGTCAAACACTGTCACTTGAAATTTTGTCTGTAACACTCTTGGAAAATAATGTCTTGAAAAAGCGTGACATTTTGTTGTTGCAGCATTGGGATAAACAAAACACTGGGATAAAAAGAACAAGGATGTTGTAATTAAAATTTGTTATAAATAACCATCAGTTCATATCAAAATGGGTGTCATTCCCTGGCATACAAAAAACTCTAACAAATCTAAGCTAATCAAACTGAAACCTACCTTGGCACAGACAATTGTGATAAATAAAACATTGGGATAAAAAGAAAAAGTATGTCGTAACTAAAAACAAAAACAAAAACAGTGATCAGTTCATACCAAAATGGGCATCATTCCCTGGCATACAAAAAACTAAAAAAATTAAGCTAATCAAACTGAAACCTACCTTGGCACAGACATCCCTACTGGGATAAATAAAACAGTGGGTTAAAAAGAAGAAGTATGTCATAACTAAAAAAACAAAACTAAAAAAATACAATGATCGTTTCATACCAACAATGATCAGTTTCTGTCCCTGGCATACAAAAAACTCTAACAAATCTAAGCTAATCAAACTGAAACCTACCTTGGCACAGACATTCCTATTGGGATAAATAAAACAGTGGGATAAAAAGAAAAAGTATGTTGTAACTAAAAAACAATCATCAGTTCCTGTCAAAATGGATATCATTCTATGGCATACAAAAAACAACTAACAGATCTAAGCTAATCAAAGTGAAACCTACCTTTGTACAGACATCCCTAAAAAAACGTATGTTGTAACTAAAAACAACAAAACAACAATGATCAGTTCATATCAAAATGGGTATCATTCTTTGGCATACAAAAAACTCTAACAAATCGAAGCTAATCAAACTGAAACCTACCTTGGCACAGACATCCCTGCACCCTGCCTCATCCAACAAAGGCTGAATGTTTCTGTCCAAAAAGTCCCAGTGATCACGCACCCAACTCAACACCTGAGTTAAATACCACTCTGGCTGCAACAAAAGGACAGAATTTCACTTACTGGCACAATGGGGGGCGGGGATAGCTCAGTGGTTAGAGCGCCGGACTCGTGATTGAAAGGTCGCGGGTTTGAATCCCTGCTGGAACAGCGGGAGAATTTTCTTCTCCAGTGTCGACTTTCTGTGCTGACTCTTATTTCGGTATCCGTTCCACCCCCGTGTTACCACAGTAGCACGTAAAAAATCCCGGTCATTCTGCCAAAAGTGCAGGTGGCAGGTTACAGCTAAACACGCATACACCTTACGTATGTGGCTTTTATTGAACCATGCTTCGGCATTGGTCACAACTTGTCCCTAATATGTCAAATGACATCTGAGGACATTAAGCATCAACTCATCATCATTACTGGCACAATTACCGCCACTCATTTTTCTGTCTCATTCACTGAAACACTCTGAAGAACAAATTCCAAAACAGAATGAAAAGAGGGCTATATCCAACCAGACCTGTATGTGCCAAACAAATCCATTTCATAAAAAACATGTCTAAACTTTTTCAAGTTTGCCATCAATGTTACATGCACACTATGTATACAGGTGTATAAATAGTGTCCCAGTTCTGTGTTGCAAGTGAAGTGCTCAAACCAAAATCATAGCACATCTTCTGTCCGTCTGAATGTATAGCTTTATTCACTTTTCAGGCATTCGCATACCTTCTGCAGTGAGTTTGTCTGTCGCTTGCCATAGAAATGGTACTTGAAGCGTTTCTTCAGTGGTTTAACCATCAGCTGCAAAGGCAGCAAAAGTGGCCGCATGCCGGGAATGCTCCGCAGCAAGGGATGGCTGGGCTGATTTTCTAAAGATATGGAATCACTGGGGCACAGTTAAGGCACACTCACATTTCTCTGCATTATTTCTGTGGCTGCAAAAATTCTGAGATTTCATTTAATACCTGTGCCTACAGGTATGCTGTTTTCATGCTGAAACTGTAAGCAGAGCAATACAGTTTAAAATATAACCCTTTATTAAGCCCATCATTAAAAGATATGCTCACAAAACAAACAAATAAACCATTGGAAACAATGGAACATTTCAAATAGTGCATTAATATTACAAGTTTTCGTCTATCTTAATTTTTCCTCGTGACATTCATCATCTCACTACCTTGAGTAAGTAATTTGGCGTTTCACGCCAAGTCAACCATTATGGTTATATCAGGGTGAATCTCTAACTTGAACTTTTTATGCATTTAAAACTCGCATCAGACTGAAACAATAAAACAACAGCGAAGTGAGGAGAGTAACCACACTGTGCCAGAGCAAATGAAGGATACGGTAACTGCAGATGCAGCAGTCTCTTGAACAACTTGCCCAGTCGAATCTTCAGCTCTGTGGTGTTGGTGACTGGTGGTGCCTTCATGGTAGTGGCCACCATTGGCCACCGCATTGCCTTCAGCACCTCTTCAAACTCACTGTAAACAGCCAGTAATGGTCACTTAACTATACCATGATGACATCAAAAACAACAACATCAAACATAACTGGCCATGTGTACTCAGTGCCCAGAATGGGGTGTCAGTGGTTTGGCAACAGGTGGCTCATCCTAGGAGCAAACTTCAGCCCTGAATGAAAAGTTTCAGAAGGACACAAAATCACTGAGAACTTGGTCAAGTTAAGTTCACTTGGATCAAATGGGCCGAAGGTGTTATTTTTGCAACACTGAGTGATCGTTTTAATATAGCCTTATTCTCTCTTCTGAGCAGACTCAATGTGCTCTGGTCACATGAGATTTTGAGCCTGAAGGAGAAAATGCAGCTTTACACAGCAGATTTTGAATATCCACTGGAGTGTTGTTTGTGTTTGGATGCTGCCGCCATCTTGGTGCACATGCTTTATACACTATGCAAACACGCACTGGTTTACACTGGTAGAGAAAGAAAAAATTGTTTAGTGGTGCTTTTATTTGAATGTTTTCTTTTTTTCAGTGAAAAAAAATATGGAAAAGTAACTTGTTTCATTATTTGTAATTCATCTAAACTTTCCCATCCTAACACTAACAGCACATAAATTCACATTCTCTGGCAAAAGAACTTGAATGCTTTTACTTTTCCTACACTTTTATTTATAATACACATCACTTATTCTTCTAGGCTGATTTAGCATTAAATAAATATGAAGTGACAGTTCTCTATACCACTGGAAAACACACTCAAACGGATAATTTCTAATGATGGTAAAATAACAATGAGAGTGATGATGCAAAATATCCAATTCCTACAAACTCTAACAGTAACATACTCAGCCACTCTATCGCGTAGAATCTGGTTCCAGAAGAGAATGGTCTCTGTCATGAACGACAAGAGGTGCCGACACTGGGAGTCCTGGAGTTCTCCATACAGGGCTGTCAATGAGTGGAAGCTCTCCAGTGCTGGCTGAAGGGATTCTGTTAACAGGCAGCTCTGCATTTCAGAACTGCAGCAAAGGAGAACAGAAAATAAGACTGTATATATATTATATACATATATATCTATATATTATATATATACACAAAAGCCACTTTACAGAAAAAAAAACACAACCCTCACTACAGCAGACCTTGCTCAAAACTATGAGCAATGTCAAGGTGTTTGAACTGGAGGTTCAACTTCAAGTGCACAATTTTATTAACTAATTATTAAGAGTCACAGCTTGCCAGTGCTGCAATGACAGGCTGTTCTTTAGTTTTAGTTTTGTGTCTTTGGAAGTCTTTTTTGTTTCTGCCTGTGAAATGACCGTCTCCAAAACTGTGCTATCTGTTGATATAATATCTGATTATAAAAATTCAGTAAGTTATCATACTTGCAATTTCACAGAGGTCTAAACATGCAGCGTGAACTATAAAAGTAAAACCCAAAGAAAGCCAGGCTGTAAGTGTAAGCTGTATTCTCTTTCTCTCTCTCTCACACACACACACACACACAGACAGAGGATACATAATCACTTTCTCACAGTCACACAAACATACACACACCCACAAAAACACACCCACACCCACCCACATATATATAATACATATACATACACACACACTGGCACATGAAATTGTTCATTTGAACCTCAAATGAAATACCCTGACATTGCTGTTGCCATGTATAATACATAATTGTAAATTAATAAGCAACACATGCACTTCAAGTACAACACTGCTAAACTTTCTACAACAAAGCCACTGTTTTCAATTTCAAAGCCAATGGTCAGTAATTTTTGAAAGTATATATGAATACAAAATTATAATGTATCTTTTCAACTCTACAGGTAACAGTAACAACTAATGGAATGTTAAGTTATAATGTGTCCCGTGCAAATTCTAGAGACAGTTCACAAAATAATGAAATGCAAACTTAGAACTTAAATGAGGTTCTCAATCTCATTCTCAGTGGCAGACCAAACATCAATAAATGAACACAGCTGATGCATGCATGCACTAAGTATTTAAATTCAGACAGCAAAACTCCCCAAAGTACCCAGTTCAAATTAATGTAAAGCCTAAAGGTTTTCACTGCTAATGCTGCAAATACAATACTACTAGACCTGATTCTTGAAATGGTAGCCTAAACACATTCTCCATGTCAGTGTGTTTAAAGACTTGTGGGTTGTTCTCATAAATATGACCCAGTTGAGATCCCTTCTTCAAAAGCATTTAGTCTAATTTAGTACATAGTTTACTTGTGTTTTGTATGACCTTTCACACTTATGCTGTTTTCATGATTTACAATAATAATAATAACACTTAAAAAAATAACATACATTATAACATTAGCGATTGGTGTGGTATCATTATCTTGTAATACAATAAAACATCTCTGAAAGAGGTAGTCACAATGTGGCCAGTTTGTAACAGAAAATAAACACACTTACACACTAACACAGTCCCTGAAGATGAGATGACCAGACAATGTCAGTGACATCCATAAAAGGCACTGAATTAAAACAAAAGCAAGTTTGATCACTTTACATGATGCATTCACACACACACATATAATGATATATATATATGTATATAAAAGTGCTACATAGATATAATTATACTGTAGGAAAGCACATTACACACTCACAGTCACATACACACACAATAACACTGATAGTGATACACACAGAAATTCACCTGAGCTCTTCCACCCTGGCCACATAGGCCAAATATTTGGAGTGCTTCTCCAGCTCCAAAAGTTGCTGTGTCAGTCTATCCAGTTCCTCTGTCATTGGCTTCAAGTCACGCACATGGTCCAGCACTGAGTGACGGAGGCTCTCTTGCTGGTCACCCAACCTCCGCACCTTGTCTGTCACTGACTGGGCTCTGGATATGGCTTTCTTGATCTCTGATGGAACTTCTTCACTCACATGGGACAGCTGCATGGAATTTCAGACAGAACCTGAAGTAACTGAATCTTAAAAATAAAAAGCAGTATTGATTTTACTAAAGTGTGTGTGCATGTGTGACAGTGGTATCGTCATCAAATGTGATTTCCCACTCACACTCATACATAGTCATACTCATAGCGACTGCAACTGTAGAAAAAATCAAGCGTTGCTCAAGGGGAGAATTGTATATAATTTCTGTTGAATACATTGCAGCATCCAGATATATTATTATACTTATGATCAACTTCCACACAACAGACACTGCAAGAATCCGCGTCTGTACATGCCCGTGCATTAAAAGTAATCAGATTGCTGACTTAATGTTTTTCGCCTTTTTCTAATTAACTTTTATTAAGTAACTAGAAGAGACAAGATACAAAATTCTCATCAAAAACTGACGTATGTTAAAATTGCTGGATTCATTTACCCTCGACTCAATGGCAGATCTTTGATCTTTGACTTCTTTATAGACGTCTTGGAGCTTGGATAGAGATCGCACATTATCGTCAAAATGTGAGTTTATGAATGAAACCATGAACTCGCTCGGAGAAAGGGCAAGGTTTCCTATTGAAGCTACGGAAGCTGCCATGTTGGCAAACAAGCGCGATGGAACTTTAGCCTGTCACACTGACCCTGCACAATCGACTACTCCGTGGTTGTTGAAAAATTCTGAACCACGAATAAACATTTGATGCAAAATTGTCATAATTATAAGTTTACAGATCATAATTATATTCTAGGTATTTATAATCTAATCGTACTGTGAAATTTTACAGATCTTTTAAAAAAGAATGTGGTAATTTCAATCGCTTCTTCTCCAGTCGTTCTTTTTGAATAATTGCTTGCGGAAAACCGAGCGAAAGCAGTCCTGAGAAAAGGAGTAAGACATCAAAGAAAATCTTCACAACCCACAAAGAAAGGTAATCTTAATTGAAATACTTTACTACATAATGGTCAAGCAGTCATTCGATCAAGTCCTCTTTAGTGACAAACGATACCAGCTAGAAGTGTACTACCACAGCACGAGTTCTTTGAAGCACTCGTTCACGGATTCGGTCATTGTTTTCATGAAAAATAACACCATTGTTGTCATCACTCCATTCCTCGGGCTCTCACACAAGTCTCAGTTTCAGTGTGTGACCAGAAGCGTTATTTCACACGCGTTCCCCCGGGTACACCCTCCCCCCACCCCCCTCCTGGTTCATGAACGGTGCAAACTGGTCTTATTTTTACTCAGACTCTTAGTCGTCTTACTACTTAGTACATCCGTCGCTATCAAGTGGCAAGTATCATAATAGTCAGACGAACAGTGAAACTGTTTGAAAGGCAACGTTGGGGAAACTTCAGAGAGATGGAGTGGAGCACATAGATACCACCTTAAACTGAACTAAGGATCCTTAAAACATGAGGTGCGCACACACACACTTGTTGGTGCTTACATTGGCATAGTTAGTGAGTTATATATATATACACAAGGGGGCAAACCAAACCATTAAATCTAAATTCTAATCATCATTACACTTCTAATTTCGTCAAATACATGTATGTACTGTATTCATAGTATATCGGCCACTGCTGTGCACAGTAAGAAGGTGACTGTGAATGTGAAGTGTGATCGAAATTGTAGTCTGTGAAGCAGTGATCTGACCCATCTCTTCCAACACCATTTACTTAGTTGGTGTTTTGCATACACATCATCACATGTAGTGATATATATGATCAGTCGCCAAAATGATGTATATGATCAGTCACTAAAAAGTAAAATGATCCACTTGTCAAAATCATCTGATTTTTTAAAATGTCAAATTGTTCCATGCATGAACATGTATAATGCAATAAAATTAAAAGTGGAGGTCACAGTATTGGATTTTTTTAATATTGAGATCTAAATAAAAGTTCTGAATATTCTACTTTTGTGAAAAATCAATATTTGTTTATGCATTGTCATCTTAATTTATTCCCACAGATGTCAGGCATTGCTTTAGCCAGGTTAGCAGAGGAAAGGAAAAGTTGGAGAAAAGATCATCCATTTGTAAGTGCATTTTGTTTATGTGAAATATGTGCAAATGCATTAGCTGTGTTACTGTTAGTATGTTATAATAAAGACAGTATGATTTGTCATACATTTTCTCCTGATTGCTCAGTTCATGATTGGGGAACAAACCCTTCTGGCAAGTGACATATCTTGACCTTTGCTCACTGTGGACTGAATGACTATGTCGGTATGTGCAGACTGAGTGACTGTTGTTATGTCCAAGGCTGATGGTTGTACAGGACTATAAAGTTATTTTGAAAGCATATCTAGCCTTCTCAATGATATAAACTCAGAATTTCAGAATTAATTGGAGACTGTTTTGAAAATGCCATCCTGAGTTTATATTATATCCTTAATCCTTTCATAATCCTGTAACATGGTGTGGGCAAAGTGGATGCAAACTGACAAACTGTTTACAAGTGGTTGGGGTGAGTGGGTTGGGGGGTGGTTTTCCTGCACAAGGGTGACAAACATTGTTATATTCTTATAATTGACATAAAAAGTGTGATCCTGCATTAATTATAATTTAATTAATAGTGGTCATTATAACTGTTACTTGTTAGGCTGGCTTTGTTTGAGATCACCTTGCTAGCTGCTATTCATGAATATGATGGATTTATGATTGAATTCTGATTTTTTGTTTATATTATTTTTGTGAAGTTACACTCACTAGTCTCAATGTTTTCGTTTAATATTAAGGATTGATTTAACCATTTTTGCAGGGATTTGTTGCAAAACCTACAAAAAACCCTGATGGCACATTGAATTTATACAACTGGGAATGCAAGATACCTGGAAAAAAGGGGGTAAGCCAATAAGTTTCTCATTTGTGAAATGATTTTTTTTATTTTTCTTACCTCTAATTTTTTTTTTTTTTTTAAAGTCCACTGTGTACACAGTGACCGTTTAAAAAATTGAAGAATTAATATCTGGACAAACATTTAGAACAGTGATCATGTCTCAAGTTGGCAATAAAAAATACAATTACATCCACTGATTCAGATAGCAATACAGATGTGCATGCATTTTGTGGATATGAATGTAACTTTTGTAAGCCATTTTAATAATTATGATACAGCAGACAGTAGTTGTGAGAACAACCATTCAAACATTGTTTTATTTGTATAATTCTGCTTAAATCAAATGTGATTTCAAAACCCTGAGAAAAGAACAGATTTCAGTGATTGGATTAATTTGTTTGATTGATTAAGCTATTCATGTATTTGTGTGTGAAAGGGAGAAGAGTTTGACAATGTAACTTAGTGAGTTAGTTGCATAAGAATTAAGATCAGTGTTTCAAGATTGTATCTGATGTTTTTTCATTCTGTTTGCAGACTATTTGGGAAGGTGGTCTGTTTTCTCTGCGAATGCTGTTCAAGGAAGACTACCCCAGCACACCGCCTAAATGTACGTCAGTGACATTTTGCAAGTCAAAAATCTTAAATGCATTTTCATAAGTTCTCTGCAATGAATTTTGGCTAAAGCATTCACCAATTTGCACAAGTTGTAAAACACTCACCAGTTTGCACAAGTTTATATTTTTAAGGGGGATGGGTCTTTCAGTACTGATTTTTCAGTAGACTTCAGTTCAAGAACACGTTTAGTCATCTCACAAGAGGCAATTCTGTTAGAAACAGAAATTTGAAACAACAGTAAGAATAGATGAAAGTACAAACACAAAGACATAAACTGGAAAAGAAAAAAAAGACTATTCATTTTATGCTTAGTTATAACTTTTTTTAAACTGACGTTAATAGAATGATACTACCCCTGAAGGGAGGCCAGGGATGTCTGATGTCTTCCCCTGTGTCAGATCTCAGGGTTGTCATTTGATTTTCCTTTCCATTTCCTCTCTTGTTTTTCCACCTGGTTCTCTTGCTCTTTGTGTCTTGTCTTCTTTTCTTTCTTTTTCTTTTTTTAACTAAAGGCCCATTCTCCTGACTTTTTTCCAGAAAAATTCTTGATTTATTTTTGTTGAGAAATAGTTTTGTTGTATGGGTCTTGTTGAGCGGCTACAAAATGGTAGACGGTATATGCAGCTTGCTGCCTTGTAGCTCTGGTTATTTGCCATTAATTTGATTAAACATTTATATAACATTTAAAACAATTTTTTATTGTTTGTCATTCCTTCTTTTTTTCTTCTTTAATCTGGCATCGATAAATTAGACAGAATGGTCGACAATACCAGCTTGTTCTTGCCTTATGTGCTCTTTTAACAGGGGTTGATGGGACTAACTCTGAAAATTTGTCTGATGTTTATTGTATGTTTTGTTTTATGTTTGTGTAGGGATTGGTTTTGTGGATTGACTTGAGAAATGGTTTGATTCACCTCTTCTGTTTCCTTTCTTATTTTTCCACCTGGTGCTGACATTGCTCTTTCTGTATGAGAATAGTTTTGAAATGTAAATTTGCATATGATCGTAATGATGGTGTTGAATTGTTCTGAGATGACCCTGTGCCACTGACAGGACATTAAAATCCAACTACTGCCGAAACAACTTGTCCTGTTGAAGGTTACTAACTGTTTCTTCATTTTATCAGTGGAAAATATGTCAGTAACTGAACACAATTTTGAATAATATTGGAATAATATTGTCAAGCTTTTTCTAAATTTCTGTTCATTTTGGTTGTCTTTGAAAAAACACACAATTAAAACATAACAACATTGTATTGTTACTTTGTAGTATATCATGGTTTTAAAAATAAAATTAATATTTCGCATTTTCAGGCAAGTTTGAACCACCACTGTTCCACCCAAATGTGTATCCCTCTGGGACTGTCTGCTTGTCACTGCTTGATGAAGAGAAAGACTGGAGACCTGCTGTCACTATCAAACAGGTATTAGATTGTGTGTGTTTCTGCCTGTATATTCAAGTTTGTACTTGTAGTAACAATGCTTGCTGGGAATCAAGGAACTAGTGAATTCAGATAAGTGGCTAGGCAGTTCTTTGCCTTTTTTGTTTCCCCTTATTTTTTGTGATTTTGAAAACAGGGTTAACTGAAGGTGGCAGTTTGCCAGGTGTGTGTGTCCCTTTATTCCAATGACACTGTCATTCAATTTGCAAAGCTGGACACTGAAGCTATCCCCATTAATGTGAACAGTTTATGGGGCATTGGGTGGGGTATTGCTCCCAAATCTGACATCAGAGCTGACACTGACAGGTCACAAATACTTGACCACCACTGTACTGTCTGTTCAGCTCCATGAGAAACAGGATTTGTTTTCTCCAGAAGCAATCATTTGGTGCTAATTTATGCCTGAGTATGTTCTTGGATCAGTGATGACAGAAGAATGTTCATCCTTGTGTTAGTGCAGAGAAGAGCCATTGATAAATTAAACCAGCACTAAATCTGTCATCTGTGCTGTAGTTGAGAGAGACCAGGCAGTTCTGAGCACCAAATGATGTTGACAGGTCAACTGATTCATTTGGTAGGCTGAAAGGCAGTGTGGTTTGTAGTAAGGGTAGAGAAAGAGCCCCATTGTTAATTAACTGCAACATACCAAAACTTTTTTAAACTTGTTGAACTCCAGTATTTTGTAATGAGAACCCTGGTGTTTAACTGCAGTGTATATTAAATTTGACAGGTGTTTTTTTATGGTTGTGTGTGTTGTTTTTTACTTATTGGTTTCCAGTATTTTGTAAAGGAAACAGGATGATAGTCCTTTTGGGCTTCATGCTGTCTACATTTCAGTGCACTGGTCTGGACTAAGAGTTCAGACTATAGTGTAGGGAATACTGTCCTCACTTCATACTGCTTCTGCTTCTATGCATGTGTGGTGGAAGTGTTTGTATATATTGTACACCATTACTATGGTGCTTTTTTTGCATTTAGCATCTGATGTGTGTGGATATAAACATTAAACATTCTTACACATGGCTCTTGTGTTTGTGAGTTTTTTTCTTCTTTTTACTCCTTTTGTATTTTTTGTTTGTTTTTTGCTTTAGATTCTGCTTGGCATTCAGGAATTGCTGAATGAGTGCAATGTCAAAGACCCTGCTCAGGCTGAGGCATACACAATCTACTGGTGAGTATAGTACTGAGTATAAATCACTGACATTGAATAATGACACTGCTTAGCTGGTAACTCTTACTGAAGGAACACTTGAAGCAACATGAATAGAGACGTTTTAACTGGTAACTCTGGCAGACACTTGAAGCAAGATTAATAGACTATTTAGCTGGTAACTCTTACTGAAGGAACACTTGAAGTGACAGCACAGAGTGATGTCCCCAGCAGTTTAAAGTTCCAAACACAAACCATTTTGATGGTGAAGATGCCATGCTGTGCAGGTTGTTCAATAAAGGACACTAAAGAGGTCGGACAGAAAGGTTACACCTTTCACCTGTCTGTCAAGTGGTTGCTTGTTCCATTTAAGTCTTAATCTAATGTTATCCAATGAACATGTTGATGTTTATTAAGCTGTCTGATGTAGATCATGAAATGCAACTTTGGCAAAAGCAAAAATCCATGATAAAAACAAACAGATAAAACCAAAACATATATTTGGCCCTCTCTCCCGTGGAATAAAAGAAGAAAGTATTTTCAAGCTTTGATAGGTGCAGTGCATCAGCTACAGGTGTAATATTCTTCAGATGGATGATGCTGTCAGTTTGAAAGTCTGCAAGGTCTTACTTTTAGGGCTTTGGTGTGTTTGAAGGTGGTGGCATACTTCATTTGGCTTTTTTCAATATTCAAAGCACCAAAAATAGTCATTCCTGTAAATTGTGTAATTGCAGCAGTTTCACCCAGAACACCTAAGTACTATGTCTGTCACTGTGTCATGTGATGCTCTCTGCCAGCAGCCATGCACTGGAATGATGTGTTATGATGTAGAAAATTCCCAGTTACTTGATCCTTGTATTTAACTGTATTTTATTGTTGACTTGTTAAAGTGATTGTTGTCATTTTTCAAGTTATGTTTGATGTGGTCACACACTGTTTTGCCTGACCCCAGTCACTGATTACACACAGTTGCGGCTTAATAGAGATATCAGTTAAACCCATCTTTGTACTTTGTTACAGGGATGGGTTTAACTGATATCTCTATATTACTTCTCAATCAGGCAACTTCCAGGCAGATCAGGATGTAAATACATCATGCTGGATGTTTTTTCACAGAAATGATGACTGTGTGTATCTCTTATTGAATAATGTTCATTTCTTTTTCAGCCAAAACAGTCAGGAATATGAGCGCAGAGTTCGGGCCCAGGCCCTCAAATTCCGGGACCCGTCTATAGCCAGCTGAATGATGACTCCAACTCTTCTGGTTTCTTTCTGTGGAAGAAAACTGCATCAGCTGCACCACACAATAAAGCATAAGAATCAGTAGAGAAAAACAACAACACATGCAGGAACTGAATTTGAAATAAGAGTGAAACAAAAGGAGATTGTTATTCACATTCAGTGCTCTTTATTTTATTAAACTGCATGTTACTTGTCTCATGCTCTAGTCAGGTAATGGAAACCAAGTAAAGCAAGAGATTAAACGTTTAATTAGCAAAACTGAGAGGCATATTGGTGTCTTATTTACATCTAAGAATAAGAATGATTGATTAACAGAGAGAGGACTCATCAAATAAAAGGTTTGTAGGGACACCTGCAAAACAAAGTTTATGACAAAGATAACAGGAAAGGGAATACCAGTGAAGAGTATTTGCAGTAGGAATACCACTGTAAAATGTATGGTATTGTAGGGACTGGGTAATATTGCTTAATATAGTTTCATGTATCATTCCTCATGTGATGTTCTGTCATTTTGTACATGTGTAGGTAATAAATCTCAAGTCACCATTTAATGTTTCTTTTCTGCTGTAAGTGTTTGTGCAGTGTGAATGCATGCTTGTGTGTGTGTGTGTAATAAAAAATGGAACACCCCCACCCCCACCCCCTATTCCCCCTAGGGTGAGACAGACACACAAGCATTCCTAGGCCACAGGCAAAGCATTTGAGCTCATATAAAACAGGAAGTAATAAGACCTGAAACCGCAGAATCAGAATTGAATACTTTTTTATGCAGTAGTCTTGGTATTTATGCTATATTCATGCATAATTGTTTTTTGTAATATCCAAGGAGGAGGTAGAAAATTATGTTATTGTTTGATCCACTGATTATTGCATTGGGGATCATTATCTCCCCCTTCGTATTTTTTACTGGCTCAAGATCACAGTAGTTCTCTCAGTACTGTCTTTGTGGACTGGTCCCATCTTGTGGACTAAAAGGAAAAGGATGAGAGCTGTTGATGCATAGTCGGTGATGGTTTATGTAAATGTAAAATAGTAATTGTACCTGTTGATAGGTGCTGTCTTGTAATTATGTCCGCCTCATTCCGTCTCTTGCGCGCTAAGGTGAAGATTTTATCTCTTGGTTACTTACGGTAGGCATTTTTGCACGGCAGACTTGATTGTAGTTTGCCATGATAGCTTGGAGAAGAATGGCTGTTATGTATTGTATGCTAATCGTAATGTTTACTCTCCTGCTCTCTTTCTTTCTTTGTTGGGTTGTTTTCTTTGATTTTGTGTGTGGACTGGTTCTAAAAGATGGCATCAAGTTCGATGACTGATGTATGATAACTGGAAAATCTGAAACAAGAATGACCGCTAGTGTTCTAAAACAAGATCCCAACACATATAAGGTTCAAACGACTTGAACGTTTTATGTGTTTGGATCTTGTATGTTCATTTGGTTTGACTGTTATTTTGTCTAGCCTGCATGCTTTACTCAGTGGATAGAAAAAACAGTTAGGCATGACTATAACATAAATATACCATACACAGAAAATAATAATGTGGCAAAAATATATTTATTTGGGTTTGATCTGGCCTCATCTGGTCCGGTCGAGCCCAGTCCGCCATTCTTGCCCACCCTTTGTCACAGACATTGAATATTATAATAGGTTATCTGATGTGGACAGCGATGGGATACATGACGTCTTAAAAAAAAAAAAAAATACTGGAGAAAGATGCAAGATGTGTAGTGTCTATCTGATGCTGGATGTTGTGTCCAATTGCTGTTGGGCAAAGATGCAGGATGTTGTGTCTGTCTGATGCCGGACAAGGCGATGGTGATCGAGGGATTGCATACCCCTGCCGCATGAGTCTGCAAAACCAAAGCTGAATCATTTCAAGGTCAAGCACAGAAATGATTGGTGTCTTTCAGGAGGATTGTAGCCATTTCAGTATTCGATCCTCTTTACTTTGCTCTCGCTTTTCCATGATGACGTTGATCGTGTAGAGAAAGGGGTTAATGACCGAATTAAGCGGCAGCACGAAGATGGCCATTCCAACGTTGACTTCGCCAGCGATGGGAGTCCCTCGGGAGGCCAGCAGCCCTAGCAGGCCGATAGGGAACCAGCACAGAAAGTCTGTCATCACCACGGTGATGAGGCGACGAGCGATGTTGGAATCCTGCGATTGCCGGCTGGTGAAAGTGGTTGTCATGCTGTTGGCGCGGACAGTTTGGTAAATAATGGCTTGTCCCATGGCGATCAGCAGAAAGAGTGCGAAGTTGAAAACGATCATAATCCCGAAAGCATAATCGCTACCGTCAAACTCCTTTCTGGTAATTGGCAGCGGAATGCAGATGCCTGTAGAGCTATAGAACTGTTTGTAGGGTGTCCATGGAAACAAAGGCACTGCTGCCAGGATGAAGCTGACAGACCAGGTCACAAGGCACGCTACGTGAGCTGACCGACTCTGGAATCGCAGGGAGCTGAAGGGGAAGCGAAGCACGAGAAAACGGTCCAGTGTAATTAAACAGATGAGGAACACCGGTGTCTCACTGGAGAAGAGAGCGAAGAAGCCAGCTACTTTACACGCTGCGCTCTGTCTCCACTCCGTGTCCTCCCACAGGTAAGTGCCCAGGTAAAGTCTGTCCGCTACGCCGATGATGGCCAGGTACAAACCCATCACAAAATCAGCAACGCACAAGTGCACTGTAAAAATATGAAAGCCGGCCTTCCCACTGTGGCTAGCCAGAAGGCGGAAAATGAAGCTGCCAAGATTGCCTGTGAGCGTCAGGCTAGCCACAGTGTCAGGTGGTTGATGTATGGAATGATGTTGACTTTGAAAAGGATGTGAGCTGCAGGAGCGGTGTATTGGGTGACATGTGTAGTGGTGCTAACATTGAAAATGTCGTGAACAGATTTGGAGGTGTAGTGGTTGATGCACGCAGTGATGTTAATGTTGTTGATGAAGGTGTATCGTTTGATGTGTGTGGTGATGCTAACGTTGTAAATGATGCCGATAGGAGTGCATGTACTTATGCTAATATGGAATATAACACGAACAGAACCAGAGATGTGATGATGGACGTACGTAGTGATGTAAATGTGGAAGACGAAGTGAGCGCTACTGCTAATAGTGAGAATGACGGGACCAGGGATGTTCCAAACAAGGCAGGAGTAAGTGCCACCTGCTGTTTAAAAATAGTGTCACTAAATGTGTGTGGATTGATGTCGAAAATGAAATACCCGGAATTTTGCGAAATGTTGGTGTCGAATGATATCATTTTCTTAACTGAAACAAAAATGGACGATCTTGACAGCTTCGATTTTGATGGATTCACCTGCTTTATGAAAAATAGAAGCATCTATAAAAGGAAATCGGGGGGGATAGCATTGCTAGTGAGAAATCAGATCTTAAATATGGTGAAGATAGTGGAGCATGTAGATTTTAAAAGACGAATTGAGAAACGTTTACGCAAGTTTTATCGTTTTGTAGACTTTTGTGTCTTTAATGATGGACTATTTTTTGAACTACCGTGTGATACCCAAAACGACACTAATTGTAAGAAATTACTTGTCTGTGCTTTATATATACCGCCAGAAGGGTCTGTCTACAGTAACAGAAGCTCTTTTACTGAGTTGGAAGAAACACTTCTGCATATAAACCTGGATAATGTCCTTATCATGGGTGATCTAAATGCAAGAACTGGGGATTCCAGCGACTATATTTGGGATACTGCGGCTTTAGATAATGTACTGGATGATGTTAGTACAACTGAACTCATGAAAATGTACAATATCCAACAAGACAGAAGGTCGCAGGACGTAGGTAAGAATAACTTTGGCCATGCGCTCATTGATTTTTGTATTACTCAGCGTCTTTTGATTGTAAATGGCAGAGTTGGCGGAGACGCTGATTTGGGAAAATTGACCTGTAAAAACGCTAGCCTTGTTGACTATGTTATAGCGTCGCCGTGGGTTTTTCCATGCATCTGTGACTTTTATGTTGGTGATTTTGATGAATGTTTATCTGATATTCACTGCCCTGTATTTATAAAACTGAAAACTGGTACTGATAGCCACAAAACAATCCATAACGTAAATGTTAGTCAGGGTATGATGGGGTTTGCTAAACCCGTTTGGAGACCAGGAGCTGAGCGTGATTATTTAGCTGAAATTGACGAGGGAGGAGTAGAGGTAATTTATGATCGTATGCAAAAGTTGCTAGAAAGTACTGACAGTATTAACCAATCTGATATCGACGACATAACGGATGGTATATGCAGCTTGTTAACAAATGCAGCTGTTAGACTGGATATGTACCAGAGCCAAACCTGTATGAGAGAGGACAAAGGCAAAAAAAATCAAAATGAGCCAAGAAGACAGGAGATAAAAAAGAATAAATACCCTTGGTTTGACGCAGAATGCAAGAAGAAAAGGGCCGAGTATCGAAAAGCTAAAGGTATGCATAAAAGTCATGATAATTATTATACCAAAGGAGAGAGAGCACGTGCGCATAAAGAGTATAAAAAAGTTCTAAACAGGAAAAGCCGAATGCACACGAAAGTGTTCCACGAAAGGATAAGATCATTGCGTTCTTCGGATCCACGTGCATATTGGAGAATCCTGAATAGTAATAACCGTCAAAAGAAGCATACTGTAGATGCCATTAGCCATGATCTTTTTGTTGAGCATTTTCAGAAGCTGGGCAACATCCCCGAGGAAGAATTTCATACATTTGATAACGAAACTGATATATTTGTACACGATGATTTAGAAAATGATATCTCAGCGGACGAAGTTTTGAAATGCATCAAGAAGCTTAAAAATAATAAATCCTGTGGGTATGATGGTATACTTAATGAATTCCTAAAGACCTCTTCTTCTAAATTGCTAATCGCAGTTACTACGCTATTTAATATTGTACTGCAGACAGGTAAAATTCCACACGCTTGGTCTATTGGCTATATTAGTCCTATTTATAAAGGAAAAGGAGAAGAGAATGACCCAGATAACTATAGGGGTATAACTGTGCTGAGTTGTTTTGGAAAACTCTTTACTAGTGTGATAAACGATCGAATTCATTCTTTTTTAGAAACCAATGATATTCTTGGTAATGAACAATCAGGTTTTAGGAAAGGGCATTCGACGATGGATCACGTTTTTGCTTTACATTGTCTCATTGATGTATATTTGCAGCGGAAAATTTTTTTATTTTGTGCGTTTATTGACTATAAAAAGGCCTTTGACAGTGTGCAGCGCGGATTGTTGTGGGGAAAACTGTTAAATTCTGGTGTGAATGGGAAGGTTCTACATGTGATACGAGATATGTATGCTAAAGCAAAATCATGTGTGAAAACTAGGCATGGTCTATCGCAGTTTTTTGTCTCAAACGTTGGTCTGCGTCAGGGGGACAATTTGTCACCAGTTTTGTTTTCGCTGTTTTTGAATGACTTAAAAGGTTTTTTAACGAGTAACAATGTTCAGGGCTTAAAACTACCATTTGCATTGGCCCAGGATGTGTGTCTTCAAGATATCGACAATTTTTTGTATTTGTTTTTATTGTTGTACGCGGAGGACACAATTGTACTAGCCGAATGTCCTGAAGATTTGCAGAGAGCGTTAGATATACTCAAAATATATTGTGAATTATGGGGTCTCGATATTAATGTTAGGAAAACCAAAGTCATGATATTTTCAAGGGGGAAGATCAGAAAAATGCCGAAATTCAATTTTAATGAGGAAACTGTTGACGTTGTTTGGGATTATAAATATTTGGGAGTAAAATTTAACTATAATAACAAGTTTAAAAAGGCACAACAGTTACAGTTTTTACTTGCAAACAGGGCTATGTTTTCACTATTAAGGAAATGTCGGCAGCTAAATTTGCCACTAGATATACAATTAGAACTTTTTGAAAAATGTGTGCACCCAATCCTTCTGTATGGTTGTGAAATATGGGCGTGCGAGAAGATGGATGTAATCTCAAAACTACAGCTTCGATTTTTAAAACTGACCTTAGGTGTCAAAGTTACAACCCCAACATGCATGGTGCTTGGGGAAGTGGGAAGATATCCGATAGAAATTGAAGCAAAATGCAGGATGTTAGGATTTTGGTATGGTTTGTGCAGTACCTCTCACTCTGAATCGCCTAAGATTTCTAACCTAATGTTTCAGCTATGTTCTAAGTTGTATTATGCAAGCAATTATAAGCTCCCATGGCTTATGAAAGTGCACTCGTTATTAGATAGTTTAGGATTATCTTATATTTGGTCTAACCAAATCCATACCATCGAAAGCTTTAAACGTATAGTGAAGCAAAGACTAATGGATCAATTTATACAAGAATGGCAAAGCAGAGTAGCAGAAAATAGTGTTTGTAGTAATTATTGTTTATTTAAAAAGAAATTTTGCTTTGAGGAATATCTAACCTATCTCCCATCTATCCTAAGACAAAGAGTATTGAAATTTAGACTTAGTAATCATAGACTGCCAATCCAGCAAAGACGAACGTTAGGTATTCCAAGGGATGAAAGAATATGTACTGTTTGTGACAGTGGTGAGGTAGGAGATGAATTTCACTATCTGCTTAACTGTTCCAACGAAAATGTCAAGAGAAACCGTATTAAGTATGTTGATAAATATTATACACATCATCCCAACGTGCCCAAATTTTGTAGTCTCATGAATATGACGTCAAAATATAAGAATATCAAGCTTGCTAAATTTATTAGTTGTATTCTTCAATTATTTTGATTAAGCCAATAACGAACAACGAAAACAAAAAAGAAAAAGTTAATTTTTACGCCTTAGCCTTATATATTTATAACAACTTTGATTTGTGTTTGAGCATTTAATTATTTTTTATATATAAAGTGTGGTAGTTATTTATTAGTAGAACGCATGTACTTGTTCATAGGGAATGTCGTGTGCGAATGTAACTTCGCTTTCTAGCCCCCAGGGGCCAAAAGCTCAATAAAACCTTGAACCTTGAAACCTTGAACCTATAACCGACAAAAATACACGATAGACATCAGACTGCAGAAGTGTCTCACAGGAGGATATCTCATCAAAGGGGGCCAGACAGTTGTTGATGTTGAAGCCCTCAGGAAGGACGGCTGGACAGCATAGCTTGTAGTTATCAGCATATAAGGTGTGCAGCTGGCCCAGACCTCGAAGAAGGCGACGAGGTAAGGCCGACATTGGACAGTCACGCAGGTCCAGCACACGGAGCTTCGTCAGTGGGTGGGTATCGTCTCCCAACACTCGCTCCAAACCGCTTCCTGACAGGTTGAGGTTCTGCAGGTTGGGAAACTGCTTGAACACGTCAGTATTCAACTCGGGTGTCTTCACGAAGGAAACATCCAGCCGACGCAGGTTAGGGAAAAACGTGACGATATATGGTGACGGTGACACGACTGGGTGCGCACTGTGGGCAAATGTGGTCGTAATGTACTGCTTACCTTCGACTGAGAAGATTGTATCTGTGGAGTAATTTTCTGAATGTAGGTTTATTGAATCGGTGGATGAACTGGAGAGAAGATCTAGCAGAAAAACAGATGTCAAGGGATTGTTTGATAGAAACAAGGCCCTCAGACGAGGGAGATGACTCAGTTGACTGCTGTGCGCAATTTCAATGTCGTTATCACTCAAGTCCAGACTGTGCAAGTTTGGAAAATCGACGTCTGGCATGTCCACCAAGTTGCACTTTGCAAGATTCAGGTGAATAAGCATTGTGTTGTTTGTCAGGTGGTGTGTGCTGAATTCGCTTCCTCTCGCGGAAAGGTACCTGATCTGAGGATAATCACTAGCAAGAAAGAGGTCGTTACAGCTAAAAGCCAGTCCGTAACATTTGCACACATCTGGACAGGTAAAATTGCGAAACAGTTCGTCGTCAAACAGCGGGCAGTGATGCACGCCATCACACACGTTGTCAGGATGAACACACACCTGAGAAGTTCTGCAGCGGTAGAATCCTGGGCATGTGTATGTGTCACATGCCACTTCGTCCTCGTGGTTCGGGCAGTCAAACACGTCGTTACACCGCATATAGACAGGTAAACATATTTCTTGACCCGGACACTGGAAATGGGTGTGTGGGCACCCGACAGAACCATTGACAATGTCTATGTTGCTCAAGGATTTGAAAAAGAAGATACCTCGTCCATCAGTTTCTACTATCAAAAGCGGGTTGATCGGCAGAGGCGATTCCAGAAAAACAGTGGAAACAGCACACATCTCTTCGTCTTCTCCTCCAGCACAGTCTCTGTGTCCATCACATAATGCGTGAATTGG
This sequence comes from Alviniconcha strummeri, assembly GCA_963584105.1. Taxonomy (NCBI): domain Eukaryota; kingdom Metazoa; phylum Mollusca; class Gastropoda; family Provannidae; genus Alviniconcha; species Alviniconcha strummeri. Next base: position 23,267,100 of record OY757541.1, on the reverse strand, counting down.
ATAACACTGCAATACAAATAACAAATACAAAAACGTTCACTGAGTACCCTTTTGTTGTTGTTGTTGTTGAGGGGAATACTGCGATCCAGATTTTATGTGTCTAGTTCTTGTTTCTCTTTGTCGAACTTGTGCTCAGTACTTGCCAATTACATTTTTGATCTGATGAACGTTTACAAGGAATTTCAGCTGCAGTCTTTATTTTGCAATGCCGATTTAAAAGAATTGAAAGTCTGGCTAAGCGATTATCAGAACAGAAATCTGAAGTGTCACCTGCCCAAAATGTTCATCAATATGCTCTCTCTCTTTCTCTCTCTGCTCGCGCGCGCGCGTGCGTGCGTCCGTGGTGTGTATGTGTGTGTGTGTGTGTGTGTGTGTGTGTGTGTGTGTGTGTGTGTGTGTGTGAGACGTGTAGATATGTAGTTCTTTGACCGCCAAAAAAACGTCCATGGTGTAGGTGGTGAAATAACAGACCCGGCTCGCAGACCACTTGTCCCAAAGATTCTATAACGTATTTGCTAAGATGATATGTTGACTACTGGCATTTGCTAATTACACATGTCCAACGTTACCTTTCTTTGCTCGTTTGGTTAAATAAGGCTAAAGTTTGATGCTTTCGATGTTGAAGCGTATGTAAAACAAAAAGGTTACTAAGTAAACGTTTTATTTGATAAAACATTGTCTACATGTTAATCGAAAACCAAGAAAATGCAAACTGTTGCACTCTTGCACACACACACACACACACACACACACACACACACACACACACACACACACACACATTTTGATGCAACCTGCTTTGATCGACCGCACTGCAACGTTCCCCCTGAGCAAGGGGGAAAGACGCAGAAGTCCTCGTCACTGTTGTCCTCGCGGTGATCACACACCAGGCTGTACGGTACACGCCGCACGCCGCTGTCACACGCAAACGAGGGAAGAAGTGACGTGAATGGCGCTGGACACGAAGCGCGTGACGGGGTGTCCCACGCGTCTTTACTGCTGTCGTAGTTGACCTCTCCATTCGCGAAACATGAGCTGTGGACATCACAGGCCAGAAAGGGGTGGACGAAGTGCCGTTCTGGGCACGCTACATAATTTAGAGAAAGGGACTGGCTTATTTCAATGGGCAAAACTTCGGCACTGGTTTTAACGCTCGTCTTGTCCGTATCAGTTGCAATTTCGCACAAATAGTTCATTCGGTTCAGCATGTATAAATTCTGGATATCTTCAAAGTAGCAGTTGTCGAGGAGGAGATACTCGGCGCCAGCATTCAAAAAAAGTCCACACATGGGAAGCGAATACTGATACAGTTTGTAACTTGTTAAAAAATCCACTGTCCTGTCATCCCACCAGTACCAGCGTTTGTACCTGTTGACCGCCGAGCAGTGAGATTTTAGAAAATGGAGGTCCATCCTCTGTCTCTCTCTCTGTATCAGTCTCGGTCTCTCTGTCTCTGTCTGTCTGTCTCTCGATATATATATATTACCTTTTAATTTGTTTGTGTTCATTTTTTTGTAGTCATTTCTTTTTTTTCTTCTTTTTTCCTTCTTTCTTTTTTTTATTTAGTATCCGTTTCCTTTTCTTTGTTGTTGTTATTGTTGTTTTCTTAGGCTTAATTTTTTTATTCCTCCCCTTTCCCCGCTCTCTTTGTAAATTACCCCAAATGTTTTGCATATATATTTTGTTTGTTTTTAAAAGACTGTTTGTTAAAAGATATCTATGAGCAAAAATTATGTTTTATGTCAAGACAGTTGGTTAAAAAAACAACTACAATTTTACCTGATTAGGTTAAAACGTTTCATTATTTACAGCTATATTTATTTACATGTACACAGAGCTGGTGCCGTTGTCACTGTGTTTCTTCCCTCTCCTCTTCTTCTTCTCAAATATGTTAGAATATATGTATCTATAAACACACACAAAAGGGTGGAACTGAAAGATTTCTTTGGAGACGGAACACACCAATGTACACAGTTTTGGCCATCTGCCTTTTACGAGCAACACACGGAAAAATGGATCGACACTTTCAACTGAGTTTCTGGGTATGATCGTCTCCTCTGGGTTGGACTGGGGGGCGAACATCAGCTCCATCCTGAACTGAGAAGGCACAGCACAGAATGTATCTCCTCCGGCAGCTGAAGCAGTTCACCATACGGCGTGAGATCCTCGTACAGTTATACAGGGCCACCACAGAAAGTGTGCTGTGTGCTTCTCGCTTCTAGTCTGATATGGCGGCACCACCAAGGACCAGAAGAGATAACCCACACTCCGAGCATCGCTTTCCGGTATCTTCCTCCAGGAAGGATGTCGTAAAACAGTGCTTGGAGTTTGGAGATAACCGTGTAGTCATGAGGAATGCCGGACGAACCGTCGGGTGCGAGCTGTCTTCTCTGGAGATGTTTGTCACGATAAGCGGTTATCGTAGTTGATAGTCATTGTAGCAGACGACGCCCCTGCGGCGGAAGCTTGTATTGTAAACCCTGTAGCGCTGGGCATGCGCAAGAACAAGAATAAAGTTTGGTTCCCGCAAACACAACTCCGCGTGGTCTCTCTCTGTTGCACAGTTAGTTGTAGAGCTAACGGTTAGTCGTAGAGCTAACGACACATGGTGGCAGCGGTACACGATTGATGTGAACCCAGACCCGATTGATGTTCGACTTCACTAAGCCGACCGCGTGGCCGGCATGGCGCCAACGCTTTTCGCGCTATACGCTAGCCTCAAAACTGGACAGGGAAGACAAGGCCGTGCAGATCAGCAGCCTGATTTATGCCATGGGGCCGGAAGCCGAAAAGATATACACGACCTTTACTGGCATGGATGACAACACCACGCTGCAACAGGTACTTGCCAAGTTCGATGAACACTTTGTACCCAGGGTAAACGTACTGCATGAGCGAGCGCTCTTCTATTCTCGCGCTCAGCAGCCTGATGAAAACGTAGAGACGTACGTCAGGAAGTTGTACGAGCTTTCCGAACACGCAAACTTTCCAAACAGGGAAGAAAGCATCCGAGACAGGCTGGTTCTTGGGGTGCGCGACCGCGAACTGTCGGAGAAGCTGCAACTCCAGGCAAACCTCACGCTAAAAGATGCAGTGCAACAGGCTCGCCAGTTCGAACTCGTGAAATACCAGCTGAGCGAGCAGAGGCATGACAGCAGCACCAGCATTGATGCAGTCACTCATCGCCCCTCCGGCTCTAGTGCACCACGGCAGGGACACAATAACGGACCAAGAGGTGGAGCCAGGACCAAGAAACCTGACTACAATTCGTACAAAGGGGGAAATGAAGGCAGAGCATGCACCAACTGTGGACACCATCACAACAGAGGGGCCACGTGTCCAGCTAAGGGGAAGAAATGTAGGGCCTGCGGAAAACCCAACCACTTTGAACGAGTATGCCGCTCTTCAAAGAAAGTCAACAATGTCCCAGAGATCAATGAGACGCGCCCAGATAACCCGGTGAACCGACCCAAGTCACCAACATACTTCCTGGGCAGCATTGACCAGCATGGCGAGGAACCACCATGGCGCACGAAGCTGACAATGAATGGGCGCGCCGTCGATTTTAAGATTGACACCGGGGCGGACGTCTCTGTCATCTCTAAAGAGGTGTATGACAGCCTTCAACCCAGACCAAGACTGAGACAATCAGACGCCATCCTGCGCAGTCCTGGAGGTACTCTACCATACCTGGGGATGTTCACCACCAACGTCGACATTGGTAATCAGCAGACCGTCCCCTTCAGAGTGTTCGTCCTGAACAACTGCGACAACCTCCTCAGCAGGGATGCAGCCTTACGCTTAGGACTGGTCAAGCGTCTGGACAACATCAACGATCTTGCGTTCGGCGAAGTCGGGCGACCTGTACAATGCGACCCCATCAAGATCCGTCTGAGGGACGACGCCACACCCTACAGCATCTCAACTGCACGGAGGATACCACTTCCTCTACTTCCGAAGGTGGAACAGGAGCTCCAACGCATGGAAGAGAATGGTGTCATCGAGCGCATCACAGAACCGACTGATTGGTGTGCGCCGATGGTGCCTGTGATGAAGAAGGGAGGTGGAGTACGCATTTGTGTAGACCTGAAGAAGCTGAACCGAGCAGTAAAGAGAGAGAGATACATGCTCCCGACCCTCGAAGACGTCATGCACAAACTCAGAGGTTCCACAGTCTTCACGAAGCTGGACGCGACGTCGGGCTTCTGGCAACTCCCGCTGGATGACGCGACGGCAAAGATGACCACATTCATGACACCGTTTGGCCGGTACTTCTTTCGCCGTCTGCCCTTCGGAATCTCATTGGCTTCCGAAGTGTTCCAGAGAACAATGGAGAACATTCTCGGTGACATAGAGGGAGTTGAATGCTATATGGACGACATACTCGTTCACGCTGATGGCATGGAAGAGCATGACAGGCGTCTTGACCAGGCACTCAACCGTCTTGCTCAGACTGGACTGAAACTTAACCGAGAGAAATGCGAGTTCCGCAAAGAAGAGATCAGCTTCCTAGGCCACATCGTGAGCAAGGATGGGGTCAAGCCAGACCCCTCGAAGCTAGACGCTATCGGACAGATGGAAGATCCACGTGACGTGCCGGAACTACGCCGATGGCTAGGAATGGTCAACTACCTGGGCAGATTCCTCCCGGACCTGTCAACAGTGCTTACACCACTCAACGACCTCCTCCACAAGGACACACCGTGGACATGGGACCAGCCGCAAGCAACAGCGGTGAAGAAAGTGAAGGACTTGCTTTCAGAGGCACCCACTCTGGCATTCTACGATGCTACAAAGCAGACCATAGTCAGTGCGGATGCCAGCAGCTATGGACTGGGTGGTGTGCTACTTCAAGATCACAATGGACAGCTCAAGCCAGTCGCATACTGCTCACGTACCCTTACTCCAGCAGAAAAGGGGTATGCCCAGATTGAGAAGGAGTGCCTGGCCATGGTATGGGCCTGTGAGAAGTTTGAGCGGTACCTGGTGGGCTTAGGGTTGTTCACTGCACTGACTGACCACAGACCACTCGTCGCACTCGTCAACACCAAGGACCTACAGGAGACTCCCTTGAGGTGCCAGCGTCTCTTAATGCGACTGATGCGATACAACGTAACAGCAGAGTACGCACCAGGCAAGGACATGGTGGTCGCTGATACCTTGTCCCGAAGTCCGTTGAACAGGGAGAGCGGCAACCATCTACAACAGGATGTTCAAGATCACGTCAATGAGATCACATCGTCATGGCCTGCATCTGACTCGAAGCTGAGCCAGATACGTAAAGAGACACAGAAAGACTTGAACCTGAAGAAAGCAATGGAGTACACGTTAGTTGGCTGGCCGACACACAAGCAAGACGTGTGGCTGGCGGCTAGAGAGTTGTTCGGCGTCAGAAACGAACTGAGTGTCTGCGATGGACTTCTCCTGCGGGGTGACAGGATCGTTATCCCTTTTCCAATGAGGTCGGAAATCCTGGAGAGAATCCATGATGGACACATGGGCATTGGGAAATGCCGGGAACGAGCAAACCAGGCAGTGTGGTGGCCGGGCATGAGCAGAGACATTGAGGACAGAGTCTCGAGATGCAGGCAATGCCTGGAAAAGCGTCCATCACAACCGAATGAACCACTGCTGCCATCACCACTGCCAACTCGACCTTTCGAGCGGATCGGAGTTGACCTGTGTGAAATGAAGGGACGCAACTACCTGGTTACCGTCGATTATTATTCCAGATACATCGACATAGCCCAGCTCCCCAACATCACCACTTCATCAGTCATCAATAAACTGAAAAACAGTTTCGCACATCACGGAATACCAGAAACACTCGTGTCTGACAATGGGCGGCAATTCTCGTCGGCTGAATTTCAACAGTTTTCATCGGAGTGGAACTTCAACCACGTGACAAGCAGTCCACACTTCCCACAGTCTAACGGGGCAGCAGAGCGAGCGGTCCGAACAGCGAAGGAGATCCTCAAGCAGGATGACGTGTTCCTTGCTCTGCTGACATACCGTGCAACACCAATCCCCGAACTCGGGGCAAGCCCAGCCGAACTGGCTTTCAATAGGCGGCTGAGAACAACCCTACCTTCCCTCCCAGGGACACTCTCCCCACGCACTATCAGTCGGAATGACATTCAAGAACGCAATGAAGCACTCAAACGCCGCCAAAAACAAAACTATGACCGCCACCACGGAGCTCACCATCTACCAGAACTCCAGCCCGGGGATCCAGTCCTCATCAAGTGTCAGGGGGAGAAGGGATGGAAGCAGCCTGCAACAGTGCGCGGGATGTGCGCACCAAGATCCTACATCGTCGAGACAGCCACCGGAGGCAACTTGAGGCGCAATCGCAAACACCTCCGACTCCAGACCGGACCCGCCACACTCCATGATCCAGCACCGGAACCAGATCCAGCCCCTGATGCAGATCTACCTTCACCACCAGATGACGGCATAGATCCAGTGACGACAGCAGTCCCAGTGCAGAGCGTCCCTGACCCAGGTGGGACGTACCGCACACGCTGCGGCAGGAGCATCAAGAAGCCTGAACGGTTTCGTGAGGAGTAGTGTGTGTGTGTGCCTCAGCTGTGGATGGTATCCTGTATTCATTTCTTCAGCTGTGGACGGTATCCTGTATTCATCTCTTCAGCTGTGGACGGTATCCTGTATTCATTTCTTCAAAAGTAACACCATCCAGCATGCGTGTGCGTGTAGCTACTCACAGTGGATGTGTCAATCTAGTCAATGTGTGTGTAGAACTAGTCAAAAGTTAGACATAGCTAGTCCACGACTTTATTCCGAGTTCCAGAACGCTTTGCAGTCGGATGATTCAGTTTTATGTTTCACTCGAAAGAAAGGGGGATGTCACGATAAGCGGTTATCGTAGTTGATAGTCATTGTAGCAGACGACGCCCCTGCGGCGGAAGCTTGTATTGTAAACCCTGTAGCGCTGGGCATGCGCAAGAACAAGAATAAAGTTTGGTTCCCGCAAACACAACTCCGCGTGGTCTCTCTCTGTTGCACAGTTAGTTGTAGAGCTAACGGTTAGTCGTAGAGCTAACGACACAATGTTCATCAAGCAGTCCGTCGCCAGATACAGACGGATCTTTCCAGACCGGTCCCACCCAACGCCCGACCTGTTCCAGCTCTTGCCGTCTAAAGTAAACATGGTGCTTAACGTCCACAGAAACCATAAGGCTTATTAGGAACGGGTACGCCGTCTGAGAGGAGACTGATACATATTCCAAGTAAGCTGTCTGAGAGGAGACTGATACATATACCGGGTAAGCCGTCTAGTAAGTAAACATGGTGCTTAACGTCCACAGAAACCGTACGGCTTCTTAGGGACGGGGAGAAAGGGGTATGGAGGTGGGGGGAGAGGGAGATTGTATACCTATCGCTACACTGTCACCACCAGAATGACTTCTGCATTAAGATGGGCAGCGATGGGAGCCATTTTAATGTTTCAGTAGGAAGTGATGGACAAAGTCACAAGACAGTGTCCACAAACCACAACCTTTTTGAAGAGAAAGGAGAGCCGAAGCAGTATCGAACCGGGGTCCTTCCGCTTACCAGCCTAACGCCTTACCGCTAGGCCAAACCGGCTCACATAAGCCGTCTGAGAGTAGACTAGCTGATACATATACCGGGTAAGCCGAGCAGCAGCCTCTTCCACCAGGCCGTTGGTGTTCTCAACCGTGACTTGGCTGTGTTGAACCGGTGTGTGTGTGTGTGTGTGTGTGTGTGTGTGTGTGTGTGTGTGTGTGTGTGTGTGTGTGTGTTGACGCGCGCGCGTGCGCAATAAAGTCTCGTGTCATAAAATGACTTGGTCCGTCACCGATGCTCTGTGTGTGTGTGTGTGTGTGTGTGTGTGTGTGTGTGTGTGTGTGTGTGTGTGTGTGTGTGTGCTTACGAGCGCACGCGCCTGATCAAGTCTCGTGTCATAAAGTTACTACGATAACAATCTTAAGTGTTCTTTTAGTCGAAGTAATACTTCACGCAGTTATTTAATAGCAGTCATAACTGTCCCTTTTATAATTAAATTATAATAATGGAAGCAGTTGGTGCGGGGCGAGTGGTGTGTCTGCGGTACACACAAGTCCTGTTATGAAGTCTACGAAACAACAGTCACAACTGCTCTTTTTAGAGCTTTTGTATGTGTTACATATTTCACAACAGTTTTATTCCATAAGAACTGTAACTGTTCCAATTCATTTAATTGAATTTGGACTTTTCTGATCTATATATAACTCATGCACTACAAAATCGTTTTTGTGTGCCTGCGATTGACTGACTTTGGTGGTCTTTATGTGCATGGTTCATAAGTGGGATCTGCAGAATTATGGTACTCGTCTGTACGTGCGCAGCTACGAATTTTTATTTGATGTCATTGTGTGTGTGTGTGTGTGTGTGTGTGTGTGTGTGTGTGTGTGTGTGTGTGTGTGTGTGTGTGTGTGTGTGTGTGTGTGTGAGAGAGAGAGAGAGAGAGAGAGAGAGAGAGAGAGAGAGAGAACTATGTACATTGGACGAATTGCGGATTAAGACATTGTTAAAATTCAATTTATTTATAACTCTTTAGACATGGTTTGTATTGTTGTGGACTGTGTTAATGCAATATACTGTAGTCTATGACTCGAACGTCACGATGACAAATTTCTCTGCATATTTTATGTAGCCAAGTGTATTGTGTGTGTTCCGGGCCATGACCCTTTAACTTTTCTTTCCTGTCCTTTCCCTTTTTTGACTGGGTGGGAGTTTTATGGCCAGATTATCTACAGTGTTAAAACTTGTGTGCTGGGCCGGCAGCGTCATCAGGGTTCCAGGCGAGATCAAAAGATCTTAGAGGAGGGAGGTGGAGCTGGACCCTCAACTTTGCCCAGAAGAGATCATGAGTAGGGAGGTGGAGCTGGGCTGAGCAAGTTGGACGTCTTTTGCTTCGAGTTGTCCAAGTTGTTCGTCAACAGCGGTGCAACGGACATTGTCTTAGTGATTCTGTCCAGCACAGCAGTTGAAAGAGCAATTGCGCAGTGCACAAGTCGCTGGGCAATGGCGAGGCCGGGACACCGCCTTAACACTTCCATTGTTCTGGCGGCGGTCCACGGTCTCTCCGGTCTTTTTCGGGCGGTAAGTAAGTAAACATGGTGCTTAACGTCCACAGAAACCATAAAGTTTATTAGGGACGGGGAGAACGGGGGGAAGGGGGTATGGAGGTGGGGGAAGAGGGAGAGTATATACCTATCGCTACACTGTCACCACCAGAATGACTCCTGCATTAAGATGGGCAGCGATGAGAGACATTTTAATGTTTCATTCATTGTGAGGGACAAAGTCACAAGACCGTGTCCGCAAACCACAACTTTTGAAGAGAAAGGGGAGCCGAAGCGGTATCGAACCGAGGTCCTTCCGCTTACCAGCCTATCGCCTTACCGCTAGGCCAAACCGGCTCACAGATTTTCGGGCGGTTTCCACGGTCGAGCCTTTCACTCTCTCGCCCCCTTCCCACTCTGTCCCCGTCCCTAAGAGGCCAACTCGCCTCTGTGGACGTAAAGCAACACTAAACCAAAGGCAACGTCGGAGCTAGCTGTGTGAAAGTCGGGGTGGCCGTCCTGGACTTTCCATCCTAACGAACCTTATGGTTTTCGTGGACGTAAAGCTATATTGAACCATGCTTCAGCATTGGTCTCAGCTTGTCCCTAATATGTCAGCCAACATCCGAGGACATTAAGCAACACAACATTGGCAGTGTCCCTCTTCTCCCACTGCAGGGACTGCAGTAGCAGCTAGTCGTCAGTTAGTAATAATTCGAGCTGCTGCCTATTCATCTGATTCAGGGGAGAGCCTGTAAGTAGTTATTTTTCTGTAATGGAGCGGAGTGGTCAAAGGACAAGACACAGGCAGCGGAGTCAATAAAGTGGAGACCACAGCAGGCGTATGGCAGCAATCAGTTTTTACTTGTTCAGCCGCAGACAGTTTTCAGCACACACACAAAATCCTCACGCTCACGCATAGATAAGAGAACGGCGCGGGCCACAGGGAACACACGCTATCGCTACAGTAAAATCGCCCCTCTGGACCACAAAATGGCTGACAATTGTGTTTCCCTGGCCCGCACAAATACACTTTCCTCTACAATAACTAAACTAATTAAAACATCAAAAACATCAAATAAAAGCTACAGTTACAATCTTTTAAACCGTATAAACAAAATGTACACACATGACTTATTTTATTTACAACAAGAGTGGGAAGCGTGGCTTGCGCCTGTCTATATACAGATTCGTACAACTAAATCACAACTAACACAATGTACAAAATATAAACGTCACTAAAACTTACATCAGAATAAAGAACACGCTCCCACGGTTAAAATGGTACATAACAATTACAATACAACGCTCTGTAAGAGAAGCAAGACACATTCAAAGACTAGCATTAAAACAATCGGTGCGAACTTTCGCCTGGGGCGCGTAATCTTAGTCGCAGCAGCGCTGATAGTGAGATTAAGTAGTCTATGAATACAACTTAGCTTCTACAGTACACAATACTTAATAAGTTAATTTCAGCCCAAAATAAACACTAAACATGAAGTCAGCTAAGTAAAATACTATACGATAACGCATTGATCGACACGGAATTACTTTAATCGAATCAAAACAACATTTCACTACCATTTACTAGTACTAAACAAAGCGCGCCATGCAGACGACGGCTATAAAAGAATGGACCTAGAGAGGCATCGGCTACTATTACTAATTAAGCTCGATCCGGTGTCTGAATAAACGTTAAATAAACATTCTAAGATGCCAAATTATATTATACATAGCTTAGTGCATAAAAAGGACTAGATAGACAAAGAGTAGGTTGCCCGTCCCTAATAAGCCTTATGGTTTCTGTGGACGTTAAGCACCATGTTTACTTAAAGAGTAGGTAAACAAACAAGCGGTCAAAATGTTAAGGGAGAAAAACAGATTTGAAAAAGGCGCGCACTGGCGGCTATCGCCGGTCGGCTGTGTGAAGGCCATGTGGCGTTACGCCACACGCCGCGCTTCAAAACAAAAGCGTCGTCTGCTCCGGTTCCCGGGTTACTAAAGTACAGTAATGAAATTGCATTGATCCGTTAAGCGGGGCGGGATTAGTGTAAAACGTACAAAGAGCACTTGCTCACATCCCCCCCTACTCTACCACTACCAGCGTCCTCGCTGAGTAAAAACACCAATCTGTCAGGCGACGTATTTAACGTAACAACCTAGAATGGGCTAAGATCTCCGGCTGAACCGGGAAACAAAATCAACATCCTTTGACTAACATGTATTTAATATGAGAGTCCGCGATTTCAAATAAGACCAAATCAGAGGCGGCATTATGCCTTAGATCAACAGAGGGTTGTTATTTAAACAATGATCCTCTAATATCTACAACCTACTGAAAAATGCCTGAGTATGTACTGAAGCAACCGGTCACTGAGTTATCACATTTCACAATCCATTTAGGTCACCAAAAAAATCTGCACTATTTGCCAGTAAAGCAGGCAGTTAGACTAGAAGATTTGCATTTAAACAAAATTCTCCTAAGTACCGTTGTTTTCCGACACATTGCACCTACACAATAGCCAAGATCAAAACATACCATGAACCTAGTAATACAGATGGCATCTGACATAAAAATCATGAACACTGTGTATAAAATGCAATCATCACACACATGTCATATCAACAAAACAGCTAATTTCTAAACACTTACGGTACTGCGCCAGGTAACTTTGTGGTCGGGTTACTGTCGAATAATGTTCTTCTCTGCCAGACGTCGTGAGCGTCTAGGCAGAGGCACAGGTGGTCGCTGGATGACATGTGTCACTGCTGGCACCGCAACAGCAGCACGAGCTGGATTCTTCGGTGTTAACACGCATAGTTCATCGTCACTGTCTGACTCAGTCACTGACGTCTGGCCGCGGAGATGGAGACTGCTGGCCGGCGGCGTCGATGGTGTTGGTGGCTAGCCGGGGTCGTCGATGGTGCTGGTGGCTAGCCGGGGTCGTCAGTTGTGGTACCGCGACATCGGTGGTCATGTGTTGGTGGCTAGCCGGGGTCGTCGGTGGTGATGGTGGCTAGCCGGGGTCGTCGATGGTGCTGGTGGCTAGCCGGGGTCGTCAGTTGTGGTACCCTGCGTCGGTGGTGATGGTGGCTAGCCGGGGTCGTCGGTGGTGCTGGTGGCTAGCCGAGGTCGTCAGTTGTGGTACCGCGACATCGGTGGTGTTGGTGGCTGGCCATCATCATCAGGGTTGTCTGCTGCGGTCTGGGCCGTGGTCACTCAACCTGCTGTGGTCTCGGGTCGCTCCGCTCATCCTGCTCGCAGCGCCAAAGTTGTAATGGAGCGGAGTGGTCAAAGGACAAGACACAGGCAGCGGAGTCAATAAAGTGGAGACCACAGCAGGCGTATGGCAGCAATCAGTTTTTACTTGTTCAGCCGCAGACAGTTTTCAGCACACACACAAAATCCTCACGCTCACGCATAGATAAGAGAACGGCGCGGGCCACAGGGAACACACGCTATCGCTACAGTAAAATCGCCCCTCTGGACCACAAAATGGCTGACAATTGTGTTTCCCTGGCCCGCACAAATACACTTTCCTCTACAATAACTAAACTAATTAAAACATCAAAAACATCAAATAAAAGCTACAGTTACAATCTTTTAAACCGTATAAACAAAATGTACACACATGACTTATTTTATTTACAACAAGAGTGGGAAGCGTGGCTTGCGCCTGTCTATATACAGATTCGTACAACTAAATCACAACTAACACAATGTACAAAATATAAACGTCACTAAAACTTACATCAGAATAAAGAACACGCTCCCACGGTTAAAATGGTACATAACAATTACAATACAACGCTCTGTAAGAGAAGCAAGACACATTCAAAGACTAGCATTAAAACAATCGGTGCGAACTTTCGCCTGGGGCGCGTAATCTTAGTCGCAGCAGCGCTGATAGTGAGATTAAGTAGTCTATGAATACAACTTAGCTTCTACAGTACACAATACTTAATAAGTTAATTTCAGCCCAAAATAAACACTAAACATGAAGTCAGCTAAGTAAAATACTATACGATAACGCATTGATCGACACGGAATTACTTTAATCGAATCAAAACAACATTTCACTACCATTTACTAGTACTAAACAAAGCGCGCCATGCAGACGACGGCTATAAAAGAATGGACCTAGAGAGGCATCGGCTACTATTACTAATTAAGCTCGATCCGGTGTCTGAATAAACGTTAAATAAACATTCTAAGATGCCAAATTATATTATACATAGCTTAGTGCATAAAAAGGTCTAGATAGACAAAGAGTAGGTAAACAAACAAGCGGTCAAAATGTTAAGGGAGAAAAACAGATTTGAAAAAGGCGCGCACTGGCGGCTATCGCCGGTCGGCTGTGTGAAGGCCATGTGGCGTTACGCCACACGCCGCGCTTCAAAACAAAAGCGTCGTCTGCTCCGGTTCCCGGGTTACTAAAGTACAGTAATGAAATTGCATTGATCCGTTAAGCGGGGCGGGATTATTGTAAAACGTACAAAGAGCACTTGCTCACATTTCTATGGCTTGTTGTTTCTCACTGATGTAAATGATGTATGTTACCATGTTCACAACGTGCCTTTGATTTTGGTTCTTTAACACGTGGGTATATTTCGGCGTCAGATTGCCGCCTGCTGCAGTTAGGTCTTTGTTCACTAACCGAGCAGCCAGATCAGCAGCTTAGATTCTTGATGCGCTACCCGCGTCAGTAAGACCCGGCTGATGAGTTGACGCTTAATGTCCTCAGTTGTCAGTTGTCAAGTTGTGACCAATGCCGAAGCACGGTTCAATAAAAGCCACATACGTAAGGTGTATGCGTGTTTAGCTGTAACCTGCCACCTGCACTTTTGGCAGAATGACCGGGATTTTTTACGTGCTACTCTGGTAACACGGGGGTGGAACGGATACCGAAATAAGAGTCAGCACAGAAAGTCGACCCTGGAGAAGAAAACTCTCCCGCCGTTCCAGCAGGGATTCGAACCCGCGACCTTTCAATCACGAGTCCGGCGCTCTAACCACTGAGCTATCCCCGCCCCGCAAAGTAAGACCCGGCCTTGACGTTGTTCACTATATATGCTCTGCTAGTCAGTAACAGTGACCCGGGGGCGGGGATAGCTCAGTGGTTAGAGCTGACTTGTGACTCTTCATCCATGCTTCCAACCTGCTTCCCTCACTCCCCACAACGCACCCCTACATCTTTGAAATCAATGAAAAAGGTGAAAGAAGTGACTGAATTCTGTTCGGCACTTGTGTAACACAACCGCACCGTGGCTGCATGTTTGACTCGATCGCAAAGGCAGAAATCTGCCCATTGTTGTATGTTGTTTTAAGCTGATCACCCGCGGTACGGAAGTTCGCTTTCAGTGGGTACCAGCGCACGTCTGCCTCTCTGGAAACGAGAAGGCGGATAGAGCAGCAAAAAGAGGAGCCAAGGGAGTTGACTCCTCGACTGTGACGATGAAAATCGGCCTGGCCGACGTATATGCGGAACTAACCAAGCAGGCGTGGAAGCAGTGGGAGAAGGAGTTCCACCCAATGGCCACGGCCAAGGAGTGGGACGACACCTCTCCCCCCTGCAGGGCAGGAGTCTTCTTCCCTGGAATTCCGACCTACCTAGCTCGCATCATGCATCGTCTGCACGTAGGCGTCTGGAGATGCATGTGCGTACCGACGAAGTGTGAGTGTGGGATGAGCGTCTCGTTTCACCACGTGATGTTCTCCTGCACCTCATGTTCAGATCACTTCCAACCTTTGACTGGGAAACTACGCAGCGTGGGACTGCCCCTGTGTACAAAAAGCCTGGCAGTGTGCGACCAGCGTGAAGGATGGAGCCTCTTGCGGGCTGCAGCCAGACTGGTCTACACCTGTCCACTGGCAGCCTACCTGTAGTAGGCGGGACCACCGGCTACGTTCAACTCTTTCCCGCAGCTCGGGTTAATCCCGGCGGTGGAGGAAGGGGTGAACGTCTCCGTGTTTCCCGCACCCAGTTGTAGTCTGCTGGACCTGATTCCAGCGACCACCACAAGTGTATGCTTGCATACCCAAGTATTTTTAGCCGCCTGACTACAGGCCTCGATTCTACAACAAGTGTGTGTGAACTACCATGTGCGTCTTCGACGTTTTTAACTGTAAATACTGTGTGTGCCGATTGTATATATTACATGTTGTGCAGCCCGCCGACATAACCTTGCAAGGTTTTTTATCTGCAGCCCAGTTTTTAACTGTAAATAGTGGAGGAGGATTTTTTAACCGGACCCCTAGCGTGCTGCTCAGTTCTACGAGTGAACGCCCCAGTACAGCCAAGACGACCCAGCACCCTGACCCTAGTATTGATCCGCAGGTGGACCCATCTCATCCCTCCCCTCACCCCTCATTCCCCCTTTGTTCCAGCGACCTCATGTCCCGATCCAAATATTGATCCGCAAGTGGACCAAGCTTACTTCGCTCCCCATCCCCCCCGTCTCCCCATGGTTTTAACTATGATATATCCAAAACAAGCTTACTTTATAGATTGTCCCTAATATGCTTTTGGCATCTGAGGACATTAAGCAAAAACAGAACGAACGAACGAAAGCAGGATTGGAAGTAGAAGAGTCACTAACCAGGAGACAGTGTAGCGGAGCAGTCTGGAGGCACCGGCAGACAGTGGTGAGGAGCTGTCAGGAGGCACTGAGGCAGTTCGAGGGGACCTGACCACCGAGCTTCACCTACACTGATGGCTGACCTGCAACAGCTACAGCAACAGGATCCAGTCCTTCTCCCGATGCTCGCAGCCTCGACAGCTAAGCTCTCCGACATGAAGGAACGCTCCACGCAGGCGTTGGTGCAGCAGTACCCTCGACGGTTCCTGAAGAATGGGATCCTCCGTCGTGGGCAGGCTGACCAACGTCATGGTACCCGTGAGCAGCTGATTCTGCCCATCTCACTTCGGCCTGATGTCCCAAGAGAGGTCAGGGACTACATCAGCATCTACGAGAGGTGCACTGTGGTGCCATGCTTTAGGGAAAGGGAAGGGGATATGATGCTTGGTATGGTCGTTCGGCAAGCCTTGTGTTTGTATGTTAATGGGTTGCCTTAAGGGTCCTTAACTTGTGCAAACTTAGTGGCATCGGTTTAGAGTTAGCATGTGTAGGGGAGTGGGGATGGGGAGTTGAGGGGAAGCCAGTTGGAAGCATGGATGAAGAGTCACAAGTCAGAGGTTGCTATAACATAACTTTTATTTGTACACCAACCAACCAGGAAACAGTGTCTGTATTGGAAAAGACACAAGCAAACCAAACATTTAGAACATAAAAGCAAATGTAAAGTCTAAACAACAGCAATTACTAATCTAATAAATACAGTAACCATGTAGTTTACCTGTAGGTTACTATAATACATGACAAAATGATTAATAATCAAGCACATAAATCGTGTGCTTGACTTACACTTAAAACCCGTATCTCACAGAGTCACGGTGAGTATACAAGAGACAGCCAGTCAATTAACTGATGAACTCCCAGTATAATATAGTATACAATAAAGTAACAGTGAAGAATGCGGATTACTAAGCTCATTCTTAACTAAACAGGAAGTGAGATAATCGTTACAGCAGTTCCACTTCAGCACACAACGAGATGGATAGTGACACGGGTGGCAGTTGGGACCATGCCGTAAGCGGGAGGAAGTCGGTCATAAACTGACCGGCTCCAGCCTCGTCAAGTTACTCAAAGCGTTATAGCATGTTACTGTTACTAACTAGCAGAGCATATCCGGCTGTAAACAACATCATCAAAAATCTAAACTGAGGGTAGCGCATCAAGAATCTAAACTGCTGATCTGGCTGCGCCTGTCTGCTCGGTTAGTGAACAGAGACAAAGACCTAATTACCACCACTGACGCGCATCGCCGGCCAGTTCGGGTACACGCACAAAGACCCGGAAAGGGTTTACAATCTAAGCAGAGTGAAAGTATGCGCGCCCAAAACTCGGCCACACAAAAGCCGGGTCAAAACAGAAATAACATGTCTCACAGTTTACACAATCACCCCTATGTACTAAACCATATTCAACTAGTAAACTGGACATTCCACAACCATGAAGTCAACATCTTTAAAGTGTTAGCCATAATATACCACCGATTTCATGTAGAAACATAGATCGGTAGGAAACTAAACATATAAGTTATGCCGCACAGAGATCTGCAATGCCACGCTGACAAAGTATCCATACTTTAGAGGGACAACTTTGCATCGGCAAAGCATCACTCAAACTGAACATCCAGCCATAGCAACATAACATACTAGTTACATATCAGCTAACCAAGGTGAGCTGCATACATTTTGGAAATACCGGTCATCTTGTGGCATAAAGGCTTAACATTCGAACGTACAAACAAGGTACTCTGACGCGGCTATAGCGGCTGCAACCAGGCGACAATCTAACGCCGAAATTACCCACGTATTCAAGAACCAAAATCAAGGCACGTTGTGAACATGGTAACATTATAAACATACATTATTTACATCAATAAGAAACAACAGAACAACAAGCCATAGAAAAATAACTACTTACAGGCTCTCCCATGATGAAAACACATGAACACCGGCCGCAAAAGTTAAATAAACAACCTGCCTCTGCAGGGACACTGGGGGGAAAGGGACGCTGCCGGCTTTTTCTTTTATGTTGCTTAACGTCCACGGAGGCGGGATGACCTATTAGGGACGGGGACAGAGTGGGAAAGGGGACAGGGTGATTGGCTCGACCGCGGAAACCGCCCAAAAAAGACCGGAGAGACCGTGGACCGCCGCCAGAACAATGGAAATGTTAAGGCGGTGTCCCCTCGCCATTGCCCAGCGACTTGTGCACTGCGCAATTGCTCTTTCAACTGCTGTGCTGGACAGAGTCACTAAGAAAATGTCCGTTGCACCGCTGTTGACGAACAACTTGGACAACTCGAAGCAAAAGACGTCCAACTTGCTCAGCCAAGCTCCACCTCCCTACTTATGATCTCTTCTGGGCAAAAGTGAGGGTCCAGCTCCACCTCCCTCCTCTAAGATCTCTTGATCTTTTGATCTCGCCTGGAACGCTGACGCTGCCGGCCCAGCACACTTAGCTTTTATGTTGCTTAACGTCCACGGAGGCGGGATGACCTATTAGGGACGGGGACAGAGTGGGAAGGGGACATGATGATGATGAGTTGATGCTTAATGTCCTCAGATGTCATTTGACATATTAGGGACAAGTTGTGACCAATGCCGAAGCACGGTTCAATAAAAGCCACATACGTAAGGTGTATGCGTGTTTAGCTGTAACCTGCCACCTGCACTTTTGGCAGAATGACCGGGATTTTTTTTACGTGCTACTGCGGTAACACGGGGGTGGAACGGATACCGAAATAAGAGTCAGCACAGAAAGTCGACCCTGGAGAAGAAAATTCTCCCGCCGTTCCAGCAGGGATTCGAACCCGCGACCTTTCAATCACGAGTCCGGCGCTCTAACCACTGAGCTATCCCCGCCCCCCCTGATGATGATGATGAGTTGATGCTTAATGTCCTCAGATGTCATTTGACATATTAGGGACAAGTTGTGACCAGTGCCGAAGCACGGTTCAATAAAATCCACATACGTAAGGTGTATGCGTGTTTAGCTGTAACCTGCCACCTGCACTTTTTGGCAGAATGACCGGGATTTTTTACGTGCTACTGTGGTAACACGGGGGTGGAACGGGTACCGAAATAAGAGTCAGCACAGAAAGTCGACCCTGGAGAAGAAAACTCTCCCGCCGTTCCAGCAGGGATTCGAACCCGCGACCTTTCAATCACGAGTCCGGTGCTCTAACCACTGAGCTATCCCCGCCCCCGGCCCCGCCCCCCTGGAATGGGACACAACTTTTAACACCTTAAATAATTGGGCCATAAAACCCCCACCCAATCAAAAAGGAAAAGGACCGGAAAGAAAAGGTTAAAGGGTCATGGCCCGGAACATGTATACAATACACTCGGTTACACATGTAATTTAACTGTCTTGCTATTTCTAGTGTATACCTTGCATGGTAGTAGCGATTATGATTTAGCTTGTTTCCTTTTGCATGGACCTGTAGTGTGTTAATTGTTGATGCCGTTTTGTTGAGGTAAATATACGTAGGTTGCATAATTGCTTTTGATTATGTGGATTGGATGTGGCATCTATTGAGTATGGATTGTTCTGGTAGACATGCTCAAGAGACGTTGAAGTATCAATTATACGTTGATTAACCTCGGGAAAGTTGCTTGATATGTACAAGTAAAAGGGCGAATCAGGACTGATTGTGTATGTGCTGCATTTTGTATCTGTTGATTTGTATGCAAATGGTTATAAATACCCGCCTTATACAATCGATTAGGGTTCTCAGTGAGTATGACTACATCTCTGTTAGTTGATTGCTACTCCGTACATGCCACAACTTCCATTTTTGATTTTCCTGAGCGGTGTGGTGACCCTAGTGTATATTTATTTCATCTTGATCGAACTTTGATGGCTTGACTGCCAGTCTGGTATTACTTGATAGCATTATATATGTTCCTTTGAGTAGTAACGGGACAGAGTCCACATCAGGTCACTGAGCGTTGTGTTGTCTGTGAGTGAGAGTTATGTTTATTACGAGTATACGTGTTAACCTTTATATAAGGCCTTGTATTCTGGTGTGTGCATTTCTCTAGCGAAACGTTTTATCGTACCGCGGGTCCTTCACATAAGGCTTGGTATTGAAATCATGGTTTGAGATGACAGACGTCACTTGTGTGCCGTTCATGTTGTAAATGGAATGCAATGTGTAGCATTCGATTGTTGCAATGTGCGCTGTGTTGATGATTTACTTTTTTCGAACATGTTGTTTTAAGGTCTTGTACAGCCAATTGTGGAACGTCCTCCATTTTTATGTCCCAGATGGCAGGCGATTTTTCAAATGCAAAAAGAACAGATGTTTCTTTTGGAGTTTTCATCAATAACAAAAAAGAATCCTCTTTTTCATCCTTTTGTCCTGTTTCAAGCAATGCGTTTTGGGTCTGTCTGGTTTACTTGGCTTAAATGCAGTAATCATTTTACCCTTTAACTACAATGCAGTCATTGCTTGATCTTTTGGAGATGTTTTGTGTAGTTAGCCAGGCCTTTACTAGTATGTTGGCAAAAAGGGATACAGTTTTGTGCGTGGATGTATTGGGTACCACTTTGATGGTTTGTTAAGTCAACTCTTAGTTGTCTTACATCCTTTAGTTTTGTTTATTGCTATGTGATTAACCAGCGAGGACGCTGGTTATGATTGAGTAGGGGGGGGGGGGGGTGTAACCGAGTGTATTGTATACATGTTCCGGGCCATGACCCTATAACCTTTTCTTTCCGGTCCTTTTCCTTTTTGATTGGGTGGGGGGTTTATGGCCCAATTATCTAAGGTGTTAAAAGTTGTGTGCTGGGCCGGCAGCGTCACTGGCCTCGGCGAAATCTTTCGCGAGAGCGTCCGCTTTGCTCTGGGCCGTGGTGTACTTTGTGCTGCCGTGTTGCAGGTCAGAATCAGGAACAACGCACTGTTGCTTCATTCTTCTGATCTTCTTCCACACAGATGCTAATTCCGCCTTCCCAGCCGAAATAGAATCCGCGAAGGCTATCCAGTGATCCTTCTTGGCCTGTGCTATGATCTTGTTGCAGTCTCTGTTGGCTGCTTTCATTCTTTCGTGAGTCTCGGCGTTCTGGTCCTTGGAGTAGTGCCTATACATTACCCGTTTGAGTCTGACAGCCTCCTCGCATTCTTTGTTCCACCAAGGGTTGCTATTCGACCGTGACAACCCACCACCGGTCACCGGTATAGCTTCCCTGGCGGCTTCCAGAATGGAGGAGACTATTCGTCAGTTCACTTCGTCGAGGTCAGCATCGCCTACGTTTATCTCTGCGGTCCCCAGAAGACTCCTGAACAAATCCCAATTGGCCAGGTCGTAGTTGTACTTGCTGGTGGTAGCAGGAGTCTCCTTCTCTGCTGAGAAGACGAAGCTGACTGTGATGGGCAGGTGGTCGGACGACAAAGAATCCGCACCTGCTTCCCACTCCGCACCACTGGCTGTGTCGGGAGTCACGAGGGTCAGGTCGATAGCCGACGGCCTCTGATCCGAGCGGTCAGGTATGCGGGTGAAAGAACCATCGTTCAGCACGATGAAGTCACTGTTGTCTATCTGGGCAGTGAGTGTGGGTGATGAGGACTCGTAATCCCGCTCCCAGCTGCTGTCCCGGACGTTGAAGTCTCCAGTGACCAGGCATCTGCCTTTGCCTCCCAGCTCAGTCAGCCAGTCGAAACTGGTGCATGGCTGGGGGGTGTAGCAGTTCACAATCATGAAATCCAACTGCCCCTGAACACGAACCCTCACTCCGCAGGTATACCCGTTTGGGGGACCTGTGATGTTCGGTTCGTTGCTAAAGAGGACGTTGTGTCTGATGTATATGCAGGCCATGACCTTGTCCCTTGGAGAGACCGGACCGACGACTGGCGGGTAGTAATACCCTTCCAGTCTGGGCAGGTTACCCGGGGGACAGGCCAGGGACTGCAAACACACGACTTCAAACTGATGTCTTGACACATGTTGTACAAGTTGATCAAGGTTGGTGTTGATGGAACGACAATTCCACTGACAAACCGTGAATCTATTGAACGTGACGTTAGAAGGCAGGGTTAAAACACAGTTGTTTGCGCTTATGCATCCATCAGCCGATGGACTCGGGCAAATTCCCGTCTACGAGCGAGTCTCTCATCCCCGACATGACCAACAGGAGGTCGAGGGAACGAGACATCGCCGGAGTTTCTTCCTCATGGCCCGTCATACCGTTGTAGAGGGCTGTGATCATGCGCAGGAATGGGGCGCAGTCCCCACTCAGCTTGGCCTGAATCAGTCCGAGCATCAGTTTCCACAGGAAACCGTCGAAGGACGGTGTCTCCTGCTGTAGGTCGACGCTGGACTCGTTCAGTAACTTGGTCAGTTCCGTCGTGAGCCCGTCGGTTTTGGTGGTCTGCTCTCGGATTTTCTTCTCCAGAGCCTGGTTCTTTTGCTGACACCGACAGTCTCCCGGCGGACAGGCAACAATTCCGACGAGAGATGGAGGCTACCTTCACGCACCCGGTGCCAGATGACAGTCTGGCGGTTAACACCCCACTGACCTGCACCGAGCTAAGACGAGCCTTGGCTTCCATCAAGAAAGTCAAAGTCTCCACCGGTGTGGACACCGTCTCGTATCAGATGCTGAAAGAGGCCCCCGAGTCGTTTCTGAAGATCCTGCTGGATTTCTTCCAAAGATGCTGGGATGGGGGCACAATTCCCGCGGGGTGGAAACACGCCATTGTCGTCCCCATCCACAAACACGGCAAACCGAGGAAGGAGCTCGGCAGTTACAGACCCATCTCACTGACATCACACCTAGGGAAAGTGTACGAACGGGTGATCAAGAACAGACTAGAATACTACTGTGAGTCCAAGAAAGTGTTCCCCGTGTGCCAGGCCGGTTTCCGACGGGGACGGGGTGTCACAGACCACCTGGTGAAACTGGGTGAGCACGTCGGGAGGGCAGTAGGGAGGAGAAAGGTCCTACTGACGTGCTTCTTTGACATCTCCCGTGCCTACGACCAGATGTGGCATGCCAAGCTGCTACAGAAACTCAACAAGATCGGAATTTCTGGCAACATGTACAACTACATCAGATCCTTCCTGAGCGACAGATCGATGCAGGTCGGGTGGAAGGGAGCCACGTCGACCACCAAAGGAATAAGTATGGGCGTTCCTCAGGGATCTGTGATCGCCCCCCCCTGTTGTTCAACATCATGGTCCACGACGTGGACACGGCAGTGAAAGGAAAGGTAGTGCTGACCATGTACGCCGACGACCTGGCGATATGGACGGACACCCACATCAGACGTCTCCACACAAACAGCTCGTGGGTGAAACAAAGCATGAAACTGTTCCAGGAAGCTGTGGATGGGGTGGTCCACTTTATGCAAGTAAATGGATTCGCTCTCTCTTCCCAGAAAACGGTGTTCGTCCCATTCCACACCAACACCTCTCAGAACACGGAGGTGCACATCAGGGTGAACGGGCAGAGCATCTTTGCATCGAAAGAAGTCAAGTACCTGGGTGTACACTTCGCTCGCTGGGGGCGTACGAACCAGCAGGTCGCGCACAATGCGCGGAACGCCTCCCGAGCCCTCAACGTGATCAAGGTGCTATCTGCTCAGCCCTGGGCGAACACCCCCAAGATCCTAGTGAACGTGGTGCGGGCCCTGGTGCGCTCACGCCTGTCGTACGGACTGGAAGCCATGCCCCACCTCTCGAAAACGGGTCTAGCCCGTCTCACCGCCATAGAGGTGCGCGGTCTGCGACTGGCCCTCGGGCTGCCGCAGTCCGTGCCACAGTGCCTGGTGTACAGAGAGGCCGGGCTCCTCCCATTCCGCCGCCACATCCAGCTCGTCTGTAGTAAGTATGTTTTTAGATGCCAGACTATCGACAACTCCACCGTCGACGAGATAACTGCTACCTTCCGTAAGCCCTCCCGACTCCAGTCCTACTCCTCCATCTGTGACCTGGTCCGGAGCGCGGGACTGGATGGTGTTGAGGTGGCGACGAGGCCGATGCATCCCTATCCACCTTGGCTCCTGGAACGAGCGCACGTTGAGGTGGACATGGAAGGGCTAATGAAGGACCAGAATCCACTCGTTTTAGCAGTGACAGCTAGGCTATGCCTGGAAGAAAAGTACCAACAACACCTGAAGATCTTCACTGATGGTTCTGTGATGGAGGATGGTGCAGCTGGAGCTGCCTTTGTGATCCCAGAGTTCAACAACCTCACACACTCCTATTCACTACCTGCAGTGTCGGTCTTCACCGCTGAGCTGCTGGCTATCTCGATGGCCCTGCAACACATCAGCACGATACCAGTCACTCCCTTCGCCATTGTTATCTGCAGCGACTCCAAGGCGGCGATGACAGCCATCAAGTCCGACTCTCAAAACGCACGGGAGGATCTCGTGCGTGAGATCGCGACAACTACCCACCAGCTGATCACCCGCGGTACGGCAGTTCGCTTTCAGTGGGTACCAGCGCACGTCTGCCTCTCTGGAAACGAGAAGGCGGATAGAGCAGCAAAAAGAGGAGCCAAGGGAGTTGACTCCTCGACAGTGACAATGACGATGAAAATCGGCCTGGCCGACGTATATGCGGAACTAACCAAGCAGGCGTGGAAGCAGTGGGAGAAGGAGTTCCACCCAATAGCCACGCCCAAGGAATGGGACGACACCTCTCCCCCCTGCAGGGCAGGAGTCTTCTTCCCTGGAATTCCGACCTACCTAGCTCGCATCATGCATCGTCTGCACGTGGGCGTCTGGAGATGCATATGCGTACCGACGAAGTGTGAGTGTGGGATGAGCGTCTCGTTTCACCACGTGGTGTTCTCCTGGGGCCTTAACTATGAATCGGGCCTAAAGCGG
Organism: Alviniconcha strummeri; assembly: GCA_963584105.1. Taxonomy (NCBI): domain Eukaryota; kingdom Metazoa; phylum Mollusca; class Gastropoda; family Provannidae; genus Alviniconcha; species Alviniconcha strummeri. The sequence goes on along the minus strand of OY757541.1, from coordinate 23,242,542 downwards.
TAGGCCGGCCTAAATCTCAAGGCTATTGACAATGGCCTCAAAATGGTAACTATGGACCGGGACTACACCAAAGTCCGGGCCGAACCTCGGGCCTAAACAGCCGATATTTAGGCTAGCGATTTCGCCGTAGGCCCGGGACTATGACTGCTTTTGGCCTTGTTATGCTTGGAAAGTTGTTTTTTCTTGTTGTTTTTGTTTGTTTTGGGCTGTTGTTGCGTCTTTACGTCTGAATCCAGCGTATTCTCTCTCATTTTAAATATTTTTATTTTCTTTCGTTTACATCGTCAAATGAGTACTAGATGTTCGTCGGACAAAGCTCTTTCATTTTGGAGGGAAGAAAGGTCGCACTCGCCGAGCGACGCCGGCATAATGACTGATTAATGTGATCGTATGATTTAATGTTCGCAAATTCTTTTGACTGGGAAACTACGCAGCGTGGTGATGATGAATTGATGCTTAATGTCGTCAGATGTCAGGGGCCTTAACTTTCTTACCTCCAAAATGAAAGAGCTTTGGCCGACGAACATCATACTCATTTGACGAAGTAAACGAAAGAAAATAAAAATATTTAAAATGAGAGAGAATATGCTGGATTCAGACGTAAAGACGCAACAACAGCAAAAAACAAACAAAAACAAAAAGAAAAACCAACTTTCCAAGCATAACAAGGCCAAAAGCAGTCATAGTCCCGAGCCTACGGCCTTTAGTCCAGCGAAATCGCTAGCCTAAATATCGGCTGTTTAGGCCCGAGGTTCGGCCCGGACTTTGGTGTAGTCCCGGTCCATGGTTACCATTTTGGGGCCATTGTCAATAGCCTTGAGATTTATCATCACCACGCTGCGTAGTTTCCCAGTCAAAGGTTGGAAGTGGTCTGAACATGAGGTGCAGGGGCCTTAACTATGAATCGGGACTACGGTAGGCCAGGCCTAAACCAAAGTTCCTGACTTTAGAGTCCGAGACTTTCAGTTAGGCAAAGTTCGTATACATGGACGCGGACAATGGTCGAGACAACAGAGTCTCTGACTTCGCGCTGATAAGAAAGTCGTCATCACACGCGTCATCGCTTGTGCTAACTTTAGACGGGGTAATCCCATCTGGGCATGCGCACCGACACGCTTCGTTCACTTCCCTGCGAGGTATTTCGTACGCGCAAACATCGGTAAACATAAACATTAGGTGAAGGCATGCCTAGCAGGCCCTGATTCTGGATGTGATTCGCCATGTTTTACTTCTGCAACACCCAAGCGATCTCGACGAGGTCATTATTCGTAAAAACGCTAATCTATCGACATCTTCATAGATTTAGGCCGGCCTACCGCTTCGTTCACTTCCCTGCGACGTATTTCGCACGCGCAAACATCGGTAAACGTAAACATTAGGTGAAGGCATGCCTAGCAGGCCCCGATTCTAGATGTGATTTGCCATGTTTTACTTCTGCAACACCCAAGCGATCTCGACGAGGTCATTATTCGTAAAAGCGCTAATCTATCGACATCTTCGATGGAGTATTCATCTTCTCATTTACTGAATCGAGTAACCGTAGCATCGTCTGCTGCGTCGGCCATTTTGAACTTGTCAGAAAGGCGAGTGGACGCTGTGAAATCAGGTAGCCTACGCTGTGCAGATGAATTTAAATAACATGAAAATAAATCAAGTGATAATGTAAGACGTCAAGCAAACTTGCTGTCATAATAATTTGCGAACATTAAATCGTACGATCACATTAATCAGTCATTATGCCGGCGTCGCTCGGCCGGCGAGTGCGACCTTCTTCCCTCCAAAATAAAAGAGCTTTGGCCGACGAACATCTAGTACTCATTTGACGAAGTAAACGAAAGAAAATAAAACTTTTGTTTTTTTAAATTAAAAAGAGAGAGAAGACGCTGGATTCAGACGTAAAGATGCAACAACAGCAAAAAAAAATTCTCCAAAAACAAGAAAAAAACACTTTCCAAGCATAACAAGTCATAGTCCCGGGCCTACGGCCTTTAGTCCAGCGAAATCGCCAGCCTAAATATCGGCTGTTTAGGCCCAAGGTTCGGCCCGGACTTTGGTGTAGTCCCGGTCCATAGTTACCATTTTGGGGCCATTGTCAATAGCCTTGAGATTTAGGCCGGCCTACCGCTTTAGGCTCGATTATGAATCGGGACTACGGTAGGCCTGGCCTAAACCAAAGTTCCTGACTTTAGAGTCCGAGACTTTCAGTTAGGCAAAGTTCGTATACATGGACGCGGACAATGGTCGAGACAACAGAGTCTCTGACTTCGCGCTGATAAGAAAGTCGTCATCACACGCGTCATCGCTTGTGCTAACTTTAGACGGGGCAATCCCATCTGGGCATGCGCACCGACACGCTTCGTTCACTTCCCTGCGACGTATTTCGCACGCGCAAACATCGGTAAACGTAAACATTAGGTGAAGGCATGCCTAGCAGGCCCCGATTCTAGATGTGATTTGCCATGTTTTACTTCTGCAACACCCAAGCGATCTCGACGAGGTCATTATTCGTAAAAGCGCTAATCTATCGACATCTTCGATGGAGTATTCTTCTTGGCATTTACTGAATCGAGTAACCGCAGCATCGTCTGCTGCGTCGGCCATTTTGAACTTGTCAGGAAGCTGGATTCTTGGGTCTCTCCAAAAATTGTCATCACGGGAGAGAAAGAAATGAACAGTGTTTTGCGTAAACTTACCATTTTGAGCAATGATGGTCTATGATTATGACATGCGAAGATAATAATCATTACAATAATCATGAATTCTTTTGCATGCCACTTCTCCGTTGGAGCGCACAGCGTGTTAAAAGAGAATGAAACATGGAAACATAGTCCTAGATATCGGTCTAGGAATGCACGCAGGTGCAAAAATAAAGATCACAAAGTCCGAAAGCTTCCCCGTGCCCCTCCCCTGCGCTTGCCTTTTACCCCCCCCCCCCCCCCCCCTTTTCCAGCGACCCACACACATACATACATATAAACCTCCCTCCCCCCCACACACATATAAACCTTCACACCTAAAGACAGGCAAACAGCAGCACCACACACACACACACACACACGCACGCACGCACGCACGCATGCACACACACCACACACACATGCACGCACGCACGCAC
>OY757541.1:23165706-23239227 GCA_963584105.1 Alviniconcha strummeri | reverse complement strand
GCTCTGACATCACGTGACGTGAAGGTCGGCGAAAAAGGAACGATATGGTAGAATATCAGCAGCAGACTCTACAGTACATACAACGGTGCGACATACTGGTCCAATTCGTGAGGTACCGCTCGTGATCCTGGTTAACCATGTACGTGGTCACGTGAGTGGTTAACCAGCTCAGAGCCTGTGCCACCGGCCAAGCACAGACCCTTGAAGGGCTAGGTGTAACAGGCTAGATTACTCTTCACACGCTGGACTTTGAACATAGATAGGTAGATAAACTCGAAACCCATACAGCTATGGCTCATGGACTGGGTGCAGTAATAACGAGACTAATAGCTGATCAGCCTGACAATCAGTATTACATAAATAAAGGAAATGGGGGAAGGGGGAATAAAAACAAAACAAAAACCACTTGCCTTCAGACTTCAGATTAAAGATGAACCATGAAGTAAGTGGTTAGACATTTACTGGGACACTGATTATCACCAGACTCGTTTAAACGGGGTCATGTTTAGCTAAACAATAAAACGAAAATTTGCAGCAAATTGAGATTTTATCAGTCTTTTAGTATGCAGAATTATTGCCGGATGTTCCTTTGATCTTAGTGTAGTTTCCGAGTAGGCTAATGACGTACGCCTTATGTCAGTGCCGTGCCCCCCCCCCCCCCTCTCCGCACACACACACACTGACATACTGATACACACACACACACACACACACACACACACACACACACACACACACACACACACACACACACACACACACTCACTAAGGACACACTGCGTACACTGAATGCGCTCAGTCGGTAGGGGACACACACACTGACACTGCATACACTCAGTCGGTGGGGGACACACACACACACACACACACACACACACACACACACACACACACACACACACAACACACACACACACACACACACACACACACACACACACACACACTGAGGACACACTGCATGCAAATCTAACATGTAGAACAGGTGCATGTAAAAATTTGTTCAACGGTTTCCTTTGACTTACTCTCCATAAGAGGGACGGGCAGAGAGTTCCACAGTTGTACTTCCACCTACCCAGTGCATGCAATGTATCCTGCGTGTGTTTCCCCCCCCCCCCTCAGTGTGTCCTTTGTGTGTGCCCCCCAGCCACCCACTGTGCATGCTGTGTGTCCCCCCACCCACCCCATCCATTCACCCACATAGTGCATGCAGTGTGTCCTTAGTGTGTGTGCCCACCCCCATCCCAGTACATGCAGTGTGTGCCACTCACCCATCCAGTACAGGCAGTGTGTATGAGTGTGTGTGTGCCCCCCGACCCACCCAGTACATGCAGTGTGTCCCCCCACCCACCTAGTGTATGCAATGTCCCTCACCCACCCAGTGCATGCAGTGTGCCCCCCACCCCATCCAGTGCGTGCAGTGTGTGTGTGTTTTCCCATTCACTCAGTGCATGCAGTGTGTGTTTTTAGTGTCTGTACTTAGTGTGTGTCCCCCCCCCCCCCCCAGTAAGTGCATACAGTGTGTGTCCTTAGTATGTGTGTCCCCCACCCATCCAGTATATGCAATGTGTACTCTCTCTCTCTCTCTCTCTCTCTCTCTCTCTCTCTCTCTCTGTCTGTCAGTACGCCTGCATACAGTCGTGACTTTCAATCAAACCAAGTGGCTGCAGTTTATCTTCACTGAGCAAGTTGCCTGCTTAGTGAGGCCTGATGATATCCTGGGACCAGCCGTTGCCAGTGTCCCCAGATCTGACAATGTTATACCACGTCTTTTATACTGGGAGGCCACCCGGCTGAAATCGGGTTTAAAGAAGAAGCAGAAGAAGAAAAGCCGGGGAATGAAAGGTTTCCAAGGTGCCTTCACGACCAAGTCTGTCAAAGCAGTCTAGTCAGTCACAAGCAAAATTAATATCATTCACTGCGCCTGTGTTCTATTTCTGATCTATGTCGTCACTATGGGCGCGAAGCAACACTGTATAAAACCCTGATCGCCGCTCGGCAACCTTCGGAGTCGAGCCAGGACAGCGAAAGCGAGACGACCTCGCCAAGCACATCGGCGCCCCCCACTACATTCCAGCCGCCACCATGCATCTGTTCGTGGCCGCGGACTGGAAGTGGGTGCTGTCCCACACTGAGCAATCTTTCTGACACAGTCGCTTACTTCGTTGCCTCCTGAGGTGTTCGTGCCTCTGGGATCACAAACCTGGCGGTGTTTGAGGTAAGGGGTGCAGCCTACAGGGAAAAAAGATAGGCGGCCCCTTGTCCCCCCTCTCTCTGCTCCCGGTTCTCGGGGGGTGCCATGCCCGCAGCGACCCCGCCTCCACCCTTCCAGGGTGCTTTGGGGTGGGCGTGGTGCACCCTGGGGACCACAGAGGGTACGGTTCGGACCTCGAGGTAAGGAGTGTTTTTTGTCCTTTCCGTTGAGCGATACATGTGGGTCAAGTCAGACTTCGTGGTGAAAATCGAATGATCGATGACTAATTTTTTAAGCACAATTTGTCGTATGTACGCCCTGAGATAACCGTAATGTGAGGCGTAAACACCAAATTACTTACTTGTCGTATGTTTTCACTCTGTGGAAGATTTTCTGTCATGTTGATTGTAAATGTTCAAAATTTTAATGACACTGTTTGATTAAAACAAGAGATACTCGGTATGTCTGACTGACCCACTGAGCTCTCGGTGACACATTCCTTCGTGGATATCCACTCGAGGCCGTTTCGTCCTTTCTGCTGGTCCTTGGGAATTTCTTCGATACTCGTTGAGAACCGGGAGCCATTATTTTGCGGTACTGGACTGATTTTCGTTCGGATAAGCCGGCTGTTTGGTCATTGTGAAAGATTTGTTTAGGACTCAGTTGTAGTGAATTCAGCGCGGGAAGTTCTGAAGAGGACGATTGTGAGCCGTTTGTCTACCATGGCGTTTCATCCCGCGGCTAGCGGGTGCAGTCTAAATCTGCTGAATATTAATTTTTCCATTGCCACTCAGTCGAAATAATTGTGTAGGGTTTGTGCTGCATGGTTTGGATGAGGATTGACTTTTTTCACTGGGTCACATGTCACGATTGTGGAGACACTTTTCTGTATGTTTTTTGTTTTGCGTTAGATATTGTGACATAGGCTTCGACACGAGGCCGCCAACTTCAGCTTGTCACTGACGCTGCTATAAACAGACCTATTACTTGTAGTGTAGGCTGCATTGTGGCCTCTAAGGACTCATGCCAGCTCAGCAAGTACGTTGCCATAACGGTTTAGGCTATTGATCGGTTGAATTGTTTCCAACGGCTACGTCGCCATGCTTGGCCTAGGTGAACAAGCCATGACTGGTTCTTCCAGTTCCTCAATAGTCAATAAACCAATTCGTCTGACCCAGAAAGCAAACAAGGATTGTGCAAGTTAATCGTTTTTCTGAATGGGATGACTGATCAGAATGTACTTGAATTATTATAATCAGCTGGACTTGATCGTTGCTCTGGCAAATTCTTTTCAAAATTATGTTATTGCAGTATCATAGTTTCCACGTATGTCAAAAAATACTACTGGATTTAGTTCTGTTCTTTGCTCTGAGCAACAGTTGCTTCGGTGGTACATGGCTTAGCATTCGTGTTTGGGCTATAGTTTGGCTTGTCATGGGCAGTTGGAAAGACCGATTTAACTGGGAGTATATCTCGGAGAAAAACAAGGAAATCACAAGTCGTTTTCATACTAAAGAGGCATCCCCAAATATAACGGATCTCGGAACACCGCCAGGTTGAACTCTTGTGGTCAGCAGAAAGGAGGCAACGCAAGTAAGCTCGGCCACCGAGTGAAAGAAAGACTTCTCCGTGTGAGGACAACACCTCCTTCTGGTCAACACACAAACAGACCATGGCGGTGGATGCTTTTCCCTTTCTTTCCTCCATCTACTTCTGAGTCCATGGCTGTTTTTCTTTCCACTACTCGTTCCCACAAATACTTGCAACAGACACAAACACACGTGCACTGGAGAGCGCGCGTTATAACGAACAAAAGCGGAGAGCAACCCACGCCCCACGGTATATAAATCTGACTGACGGGGGGTGGGGGGGGGGGGGGGGGGCACTACAGGCACTGGGGAGAGAGGGGGCGGGGGGGGGGGGGGGGCACACACACACACACACACACTGAGGATACACACTGCATGCACTGGATGGGGAGGGGGAGATCACTTTGCATGCACAGGCTGGCTGGCTGGGGGCACACACACACTACAAGCACTTAGTGGGAGGGGGGCACACACTCACACTAAGGACACACTGCATGCACTGAGTGGTGGGGGGGGGGGGGGGGGGGTGGCACACACTGCATGCACTGTGTGGGGTGGGGGCACATTGCATATACTGGGTGGGTGGGGTTACAGACACTGCATGCACTGGGTGGGGGTCAGACACACTAGGGACATATTGCATGCATGATGTGGGATAGGAGGGAGGCGGGAGGAGGGCACCACACACTAACAACACACTGCACGCATTGGGAGCAGGGGGTGGGGGGGGGGGGGGGGGGCTCACACACGAATGACAGTGCACCCATGGGTGTGTGTGTGTGTGTGGGGGGCACACATTGATGTCACACTGCATGCATTGGGAGTGGGTGTGGGGGGGCAGCACACACACACACACACACTGAATGCACTGGGTGGGTGGGTGGGTGTGAGGGGGGCACACACTGATCACACACTGCATGCATTGGGGGGTGGGGTGGGGGCAGGCACACATACTGATGACACACTGCATGCATTGGGTGTGTGTGTGTGTGTGGGGGGGGGGGGGGGGCAGGCACACACAATGATGACATGCTGCACACATTGGGGGGGGGGGGGTGAACATATACTGCATGCATTGGTAGGTGGGGAGGGTGATGCATGCACACAACCCATTGCATGCACTTGGTGGATGGATCCACAACTGTGGAACTCTCTGCCCGTTCCTCTTATACAGAGCAAATCAAAGGCGTCCATTAAGAAAAACCCAACTCCTGCATGCACCTGTTCTCACTGAAATTAGATTTTGGAATTCAGGGTGCACGCTCAGATGTTAAATGCACGCAACTGCACACAGAGGAAGTACGAACACCGTAACAGAATATGCACTGAAAGTTGTTCAGAGAAAAATTATCTGCCATAGCGGGGAGTAGAACCTGCATCATCAGTGTGCCAGACTTTACACTCAGCCAACTGAGCTGCATCCCCGCACCTCCATCTGGTTTATTTACAAACAAAATTATGAATGATTAAAATTCTGCAATCAATGACTGACTTGGCCTGTTCGTTGCTTGAAAAAAGATGTTTTCACTGAAACTTTGCACAGGTTTTGTAGTCTCAATTAAAATAAACTTTATTTTTAACCGTTCGCATGCATGTTTTGATCTTGTTGAATTCAAACATTGACATAGATTGAAGTGTGGTTTTGGGGTCCCCCGAACTGTGGGTGCGTGTGCATATTTACAAGCTGCTGGACTACTAACAATAAGGGCACTCCTGGTCTCCTAATGCCTGAAGGGGTTGTTTTACTTAAACTCTTTGAGTGTTGTTCTGGAAGTATCTGAATACATAGGCAACATATGTGCATCTCTTCACATAGACAGTAATTCGGCTTTTGTAGGCACTTTCTACAAACCAACCTCCACCACCTTTCTGGATATTGTAATTTGTATACACTTGAATAATTCAGAACTTAACATTTTTGAAACCTAAAGGCAAACTTGTAGTCTGCTGAGTCAGTGGTACATGTTATGTTATTCTGTGAATTGATTTTCCATCCATATAAACCTGGCTATGGGCAACTATTCAAATAATTACGTGTTGAGTGAGAAGTACTGGCAAAAAGCATGCATGCTGCACAATAAAAATAAATGATTTGACTTTCATTGAGAACATTTGAGTTTATTTGATGTTGAATATTTGTTCTGAGCTGTTGTTTATCTTGTGAATGTGTGCTTGTTTGCAGTCCTGGCAGATGACTGTTCAGACTCTCATACATATATATGCACAGGTGGCGCATGCACACAGTAGAATTCCTTTAAACAACCACTTGGCTTTATATGTGAAGATTTAATTATGTGTTTAGACATCCATTTTTCAAAGTTTCATTCATCAGTCTCATAAATCTGGACCATGCTTATTCAAAATACATAACTTCTGTTTCACACACATACAATTAATCCATAAGTAACCCCCCACCCCAACACACACACCTTTTTTTTTCAAAGACAAATAAGGAAAGAACTAAAACAAACAAGACCACAAATCAACATAGTTCAGGAGCTGTGTGAGAGTCGAGGTGGCTGTCCTAACGAGCCGTCTGGTTTCTGTGGACGTAAAGCTATACTGAACCATGCTTCTGCATTGGTCTCAGCTTGTACCTAATATGTCAAATGACATCTGAGGACATTAAGCAACACAAAAGCAGCAGCGCAAATTGACTTAAGTCATCATCTTTTGTCTTTTCCCATGAACAAGCACTAACAGTAATTCTGTCTGTACAAATAAAAATACAATTCCCACATTTGAGGAAATCTGTTACTATAATAAGCATCCCTTTGGCAAGCCATGCCTGATGAAGAATCTTCTCATTAATTTCGAGTTCTGATCCCTCTAAAACCACAGCTCCGGGAAATTAGGGTCACTGGAGAGACATGGGATGCTGTACAACATACCAGCCGCCATTTGTTTAACACCAATGCTTTTATGACTGTGTTTCACAGCTTTGCTCCCATGACAAGCCGTGTCTGGACTGACTTGTGTGATATATGGTATCAAAAACTAGGAACATTGAGAAAATGAATCAAAACTTGCTTTGCTCATCTTGTTTTTTGGGGGTTAAATCACAAAGTAAAAAAAGGTCAGACTGCTCAGAATGATTTTTTTTCAAGCACATCTTACAGCCACATGTAATGATTAGAAATGCGGAAAATGCAGCTGTGGTGAGCATTTTTAGATGCTTGCCGGAAGAGTTGGGATGCTTGAAATGCTTGCAATTTAGCAAGTTGTCTTCAGTTCCATTTTAATACCACTATATTTTGTATAAAACTCTTCCATCAACTCTACCTCTGTGAGGATGCTGGTGGCTATCATGGCACAAAGCTTCAGAAACAAGTCCCTGAGTCCAGTAGGTCGTCAACTAAAACCGACCCAGATGCTCCATGGACATCAGCTTAAGATGTATGGTGCCTTGCATTTTGATACCATTTTACAACACTTATTTTGAGCAAAAACCAGCACGGTGAAAAGAGGTGCGTCACCAAACAACTGAAGGCTGGTCTGCCCCGGCAAACTGAGTACAGCTAGTTGCCGTTTTTAGATCCCTTAGTCGCAGCTCCAATGAATGCATCAACATGTGGCAGTTGGCAAGACACAGGAGATACTGTACATCATGCCAGGCCTGTCTTAGGAAACTACATGAATCTAGTTTCAGTTTTTGGATCCTCCAGCCACTGCTCCCATGCGTGTGGGGTCCTGTGAGGGGTAGTGCATGATGCCTGGCCCGCCCTGGCGAGGAGGCATGCCTGGCGGTGGTCGCATCGGCATCACACCTGGTGGAGGGGGTGGCAGTCGCATTCCTGAAACACAGTAGAATGTTGGCCTCATTGTTTGGTACCAGAGGAGTGTTTCATCTGAAATTTCTTAATCATGATGCCAACAGTCATCGAAGTCTAAATACTGCTAACAGAAATCATGAGAATAAGAAGTTTTTATGACAGTCTTTTTTTTTTGGGGGGGGGGGGGGGGAGGGGGAGGGATGGAATCCTATCTCATTCTGTGAAGTGTAATGTTTGTTACTAAAAATATTGGCCCCAGTGTTTACTGTTTATCAGCCCACTTCCCCAGATTCAGACTGTGTACTTGTACATAGGTTTGATGGTCTCATTTATTTAAATGTAAAAGATGATTTTAATCACATCTAACCACTGATCAGCTACACCGCTGATAAAAACAACAACAAAAAAACAGCCTTGTGAGATACTTTTCATCCAACATACACACTTGTAAAAAGTAACTTTATTAAAGTCCATAAATTGCTGTATTCAGAAAAACAAATTTTCCACATAAAAAAGCTGTTTTAAACCTTTGTGGGCAGATTTTGAGCCTGTTTACCAGAATCAACATGCAAGGGAGTTAATTAGTGCTCGAACTACATAACACACACAAGTACAACAATGAAGACCTGAGTCACCTATTGTAACTCCCACTTGCCATGCGCATAAACACAAGGTACATAAACTCCACCAGAGGTACAGCCTACAACTCTTTGTTGTACCTCTGATGTGCCTGGGGTGGAGTTTATGTACCTTGTATTTACACACAATACAAGCCAGGTGAGAGTTACTGTAGGCGACTCAAGTTTTTGTTGTTGTACCTTGTTCCATAGAGTGCTAATTAACTCCCTTGCGTGTTGATTCTATGCAAGCACTCTGGGCCTCATTCTGTTTCAGATTTGTAACTGTTTACCAGTGTATTAATTACTGCCTAAACTGTCAAGGTAACCAAACCCATACAAACCTGGAGGAGGTGGTCCTCTGGGTGGCATGCCAAACGGTGGTGGAGGCCCCATAGGTGGGGGTCCACGAGGGGGCATTCCTCTGGGCGGCATTGGAGGCATGTTTGGTGGAGGCCCTCCACTCAGGTTGAAGTAGTTGTTGGACAGTTCCTCTGGTGGCATGGGCAGAGCTGGAAAATAATCTACATCTCAGAAGCTGGGAAAGGTAAAAGGTCTACGCTGACCTGTAGGCACTCATTGTCCTTCCTTACGCAACCTGTGCTTGGCTAAAGTTGTCTGCCACCCCTCCCCTCCCCACCAAACCAGCTCGTGAAGTACAGGAGTTACTTCAGCCTGCACATATTTCTCTCCTGTCACACACATGCAGTCTCATTCTCACACACACATGCACACTAACACAGTCTCAGACACTTGTGCATTCACTGCCACACACACACTACCAGTTTTGTACACTCACAGACTCACAAAGTCTCCCTCTCTCAACACACACTATTAACAAAGTTTTACACACATACGGTATTATACAAAACTCCACTCTTGTGCATACATGCACAGAATCTTGCAAATACACACATCACACACAATTTTGTACCCAGAAACACACAAACACTGAGCCAAACTCCAGTCACATCAGGCATTTCTTTTGTAACTGCCTATGTTGCTTATGCCAGCAGAAATAAAAACCAAAATTGTCTGTATCAAGGTGGAACTCTTTTTTCTTTTTCTTTTTTTTTAAACCTGGGGCAGACATGCCTTGTGCTTATCTGTGCTTGGATACCATGTTGCTTCCAGTCTTATCAGTACCAAAACCTCTTCGGAGGGTGCTGACAGCATTAGTGGGGACAGCTGCATGGAGATAAAGAGCGCCCCTTCAATGGCATAACCAGTTTTGGAAGAGTTTGGAGGGCAGTGTAAGAATGCATGCTCAAAGTTCAGCAACTTACCTCCAGGCAGACCAGGAACAGGTTCAAGAGGCACATCGCCCTCTCCAGTCTGAGGCCGAGGGGCCAGCTGCTGACCCTGTGAGCGGCCCCATTTAATGTTCAGCCGTCGGCCATTGATGATCAGCTTGTTGAATGACTTCTCTGCTGCTGCTTCAGCCGAAGCACGAGCGGTGAACTGAACAAACGCACACTGCTGCTTGCTCACTACATTGACTGAGCGGATCTCACCAAACTGGTAAAAGTGGTCCCTGAAAAAAATGAGATAAAGATGAAATGTTTAATGTGCTTGACCATCAGTATAATTCTACCAGAAAACAACTAAATACTTAATAAAGAAAAACTCAATTATCATCTATAATCTAATGCTAAACAGACAGGTGAAATATAACAATAAAAAACACACACCTGAGATCTTGTTTAAAGAAATAATTTGCAAGTACTAGCAAATAAACAAAGTCAAAGCTATGACTAGCAGTCACGGATTGGGTGTTTAAAGTATGGCTTCCCACAGCCCCATCAGCCACTGAAGCAGTTACCACCCTAGCCAACAAATATAAACCACAGCGTAGCATCACATGTGAACAAAAGGCCTTACTGCAGGTCTACAGACACCAGCTGTCTGCCAGGTAGAGGTGAATTTGGACTGCATGATTGTCTTTATTTTGAAGAAGAGATCACGCAGCTCTTTATGTGCTGGCATGGGTACCTTGAGATAATTGTGTACCTGTGTGCTTGTCTTCGGGTGGACAGTGTTGCCCCTTACTCCCCTCCAAAATAAAGCAAAAGTTGAAAAACTTGGAGGGGTGCTTGTGGTTGGGGGAGTTGGTGGGGGTGGGGGTGGGGGTTCAATTTTTCCAGTTATCAGTTTTGTTCTCACCTGAGTTCCTTCTCCCCAACCTTGTCCCCTAGATTTCCAACATAGAGTGTTGTGACAGTCTTGTCCTCTGGCACTTCCAGCTTGGGCATGGAGTTGTAGCGACTCAGCAGCTTCTCTGCCACTGGGTCGTTGATGCCATAGAAACGATCCTTGATGTTCTGGTCTGCAAGAGGGTCATCAGGGTCGGTTGGCTTCTCATGTCTGCAGACAAGAAAATGGTGACTATGACGTTCAGCACTTGTTCCATGAGGCCTCTATGACCTTCCATTCAAAAGATCACGTTAAGACAATAAATATATATATGAGAGCACTGGAATCTTTAATTACCACAGAAGTTCAAGTCAAAGACAAGCCTTTGGTGGGCGCATTCGTTTTTTTTCTTTTTTAATACTAACATGCAAGAATAGAAGATGGCATGTTATGATTTGTGGAATATTGACATTAAGACTACAGGCAGTGTGATGCAATATTCAGAACACAATTTCATTATGAATAACTGTGCCAGTAACAATGTGTGTACCCTGCACTGCACAACTAGTAGCCATGTATACTATTTGTTAAATGGAGTTTGGCTTTGCCATCACACAACACAAAGTTCTACAACTGTACAAACCAGACAGTCAACCTGGTTATAAATGTGAATAAACACAGCTGAGGGGTGACAGAAAGTATTTGCAACCCAAAGTATCTGTATCTATTTGTACGGAAACACAAGGAAGAAGCATAACTTATATACAGAATACTTTATTCATCCCATTATAATTAATAAGAAATTACAATATATATATATTTGTGCAAACAGAAATATTTATACCCACCTGTACAGACACTTGAAAGAGAGGCAGAAATTTACTGCAGCTAAAATATGTATTTTAAAAATGGCCGCATGGACATAGCAGGGGAGAGGCAAACATCTTTGCAGTTAAAAGAATCACGAATACATACCTGTATGGACACTCTTCTCCACGCTTGCATTCTCCTTTGACCCAGAAGGAACAGATGTGAGGGCGGTTGCGTTTGTAGTAGGGTGTGGTGCGAGCTAGTTTCAACAGCATGTCACTGGGTGTCTGAGCCTTGCCAGCCACAGCTCCCACTGGTGAGATTCCATCACTGTTAGCTATCTGCAAATTGAACAAACATAAAAGGTGAACACACTGTAGTGCCCTGTTTCAGTGTCATTGTCAAAGGGACTGGGGTTCAAGACTCAAAGTTCTGTAGCTCATCTGTACAACCTACTAATACAACTGAGGAGAATAACTGTTACCTATTTCTATGAGATTTTTTATTTTTTTTAATGAAAAAACACACACACTGGATTTCCCTAACATTCACATTTTTTAAAACTATTCCAAAAGATTTTTTTGAAAGGTTCTGTAACTGACTGAACATAAATGTGCAAGGAAGTGAAGGAGACTTTGTGATGTAATCACCTTAAGGTATAGTGAATAATTTGATCACTTTTTTTTCCTTTCTAGTGTGCCTGATGCAAGCAGGGGTCACACTGCCTTTTAGAGATTTGCGTCAATCGACGTGAAACATTACGTATTTTGCGTTGATGGCACAAAAAATGTGGACAGCATAACCTAAAATTAATGCACATACAAAGCTGAAACTGATGATGGAGTAACCTGATTGTAGCTCACTGGCTATAAAGTGAGCAGATGAAAATAATAGAAAGGTCTATTTGTGCACCAAAAAAGTGGAAATGTTTAGTAAATTTGTGGTTCATTAAAAGTTTGCATAACTCGGAACATCATACGGGGCATCATTTTCCGAGGATGAACTGCAGCAGACAATGTCGGCAAACCCAGTTCTCGTCTACTGCAGAATTTAGTAACAAGATGACGTTGAAGTTGAGGCTGCCGCCATTTTTTCTCGTTCGTATTTGGGTGTCGATGTGTGTTTTGTTTTTGTAGTCTTCTACCTTTTAGTAAATTCTGATAATACTGTACGCTGACAAACTTGGCATGTTAGGTTGTTCCAAATTCTATGTCTGGGATCGTGTCCTCTGTCAGCTAACTGGAAATATTACTGATCAGCTTTGCAAAATACATGATTTCTGGCAAGCCTGATAAGGAGGCCGATCTTCTAGATCTATACGGGTTCATTTGGATTCGGTTTCAAATTAATCATTTTCGTTTTTCGGAAAAGTATGCTGATTTTATTCACAGCCAGGGTGCTACCGACTATAAGGCGCATTGATCAGATTTTAGGGGGTATCACCGTTGCCTTCTCTAGACCAAAAATTACAGTAGCCTACACATTTATTTTGTCTAGATTCTGCCCTTCATTGACTGGACTTGTTTGGCTGAGGTGACACTGAGTTTGCAGGTAGATCTAGTGTTGAGTGACGCAGCGGACACCAGTAAGCCATAACTTATTTAATCTGTGTTGTCATTTTGCATACGGTGACGCAACGATGTGGCTAAAATGCGTATGGCACTCGAAAAATGCAATATTTATGCAAAATTTTGCAATGAGCGCGATCCCTGTGCAAGTATATAATTATAAATCATAAACACATGTTTTTTCTTTTGCACATGGGCATATAAGATCTTTTGGCATGCGTATACATATGAGGAACTTTGGTTTAATTGGTCTTTTTTTTCTAGGACAAGAGTGCAGTATATCATCTACTTGTATTACAGAGTTGCTCAGTTGGTGATCAATGCATTATATATTTGTTGGAATTGTTGCATGTTATTGTTAATTCTTTTTGTGGTTTGGTGGTTGGCAGTCTGGGATTTTGTCTTCTGATTTTGTCTATTGTTTGTATGTAACTGTAACCGAGTGTATTGTATACATGTTCCGGGCCATGACCCTACAACCTTTTCTTTCTGGTCCTTTTCCTTTTTGATTGGGTCGGGTTTTTATGGCCCAATTATCTAAGGTGTTAAAAGTTGTGTGCTGGGCTGGCAGCGTCCCTTTTTCCCCCAGAGTCCCTGCAGAGGCAGGTTGTTTGTTTAACTGTTGCGGCCGGTGTTCATGTTTTCATCAGGGGAGAGCCTGTAAGTAGTTATTTTTCTATGGCTTGTTGTTCTGTTGTTTCTTATTGATGTAAATAATGTATGTTTATAATGTTATCATGTTCACAACGTGCCTTGATTTTGGTTCTTGAATACGTGGGTAATTTCGGCGTCAGATTGCCGCCTGGTTGCAGCCGCTATGGCTGCGTCAAGAGTACCTTGTTTGTATGTTCATATGTTAAGCCTTTATGCCACAGGATGACCGGTATTTCCAAAATGTATATGTAGCTAGTATGTTATGTTGCCATTGCTGGATGTTCAGTTTGAGTGATGCTTTGCCGATGCAAAGTTATCCCTCTAAAGTATGGATACTTTGTCAGCATGGCCGTGCAGATCTCTGTGCGGCATAACTTATATGTTTAGTTTCCTACCGATCTATGTTTCTACATGAAATTGGTGGTATATCATGGCTAACACTTTGAAGATGTTGACTTCATAGTTGTGGAATGTTCAGTTTACTAGTTGAATATGGTGTAGTACATAGGAGTGATTGTAAAAACTGTGAGACATGTTATTTCTGTTTTGACCCGGCTTTTGTGTGGCCGAGTTTTGGGCGCGCAGACTTTCACTCTGCTTAGATTGTAAACCCTTTCCGGGTCTTTGTGCGTGTACCCGAACTGGCCGGCGATGCGCGTCAGTTGTGGTAATTAGGTCTTTGTCTCTGTTCACTAACTGAGCAGACAGGCGCAGCCAGATCAGCAGTTTAGATTCTTGATGCGCTACCCTCAGTTTAGATTCTTGATGATGTTGTTTACAGCCGGATATGCTCTGCTAGTCAGTAACAGTAACATGCTGTAACGCTTTGAGGCTGGAGCCGGTCAGTTTAAGACTGACTTCCTCCCGCTTACGGCATGGTCCCAAGTGCCACCCGTGTCACTATCCATCTCGTTGTGTGCTTAAGTGGAACCGCTGTAACGATTATCTCACTCTTCCTGTTTAGTTAAGAATGAGCTTGGTAATCCGCATTCTTCACTGTTAGTGTTACTTTATTGTATACTATATTATACTGGGAGTTCATCAGTTAATTGACTGGCTGTCTCTTGTATACTCAACGTGACTCTGTGAGATATGGGTTTTAAGTGCAAGTCATGCACACAAGTCATGTGCTTGATAATTAATCATTTTGTCACGTATTATAGTAACCCACAGGTAAACTACATGGTTACTGTAGTTATTAGATAATTGCTGTTGTTTATACTTTACATTTGCTTTCATGTTCTAAATGTTTTGTTTGCTTGTGTCTTTTCCAATACAGACACTGTTTCCTGGTTGGTTGGTGTACAAATAAAAGTTATGTTATAGCAGCCTCTGACTTGTGACTCTTCATCCATGCTTCCAACCTGCTTCCCCTTAACTCCCCATCCCCACTCCCCTACATAACTACATATGTTTTGAGCACCTTTTTGTATAGCACATTGTGACTTAGATTTGGCTTGGTATAATGTGCCATGGAAATGTTCATTATCATTATTAACAACTTTTAGGAAGTCAGCACATAATTTTTGAGACTGAAAACATCTTGGGGCAGGCTCATTTCCCTAGATGTAACAATGTAATGAGGTCACAATGTGCATGCACGCACGCACACACACACACACACACACACACAAGCAACAGTATAATAATGGTGATCTGTGTAGACACAGACTTAAATTCAAACAGCAACTAAAAAAGAAAAGAAAAAATTGCAGAAGGTTTATACCAACCTCTCTTTCCATATTCTGTGTGTAGTATTCTTTGTTCACATCTGACTTGGGCATGTTGTCTTGCAGCTTCAAGGCTGCATCTCTCACTTGCACTGGTAAGCCTGAAAAAACAAAGTTCATTGGATTGTTGTCAGCTTCTGTTGATATTGTGACAGAGCTCTTTGGTCACACTCACAGCAACGCAATACAATACTGTGTGACAACTGACACAATACAGTTCATACAGCGCCACTGAAAATGTATTTCTATAAATATATCTGGGTTGCAAGGTAGTCTTTATTCTTTTTATAAAAAATCAGTCACAAGTCTGTGATTTTGTATTTACAGTTACTTGTCTTTTACTAGTTTCAGTAAATTACGAACCATGAATACAGCAAATGATGTAATTCTTTAATCTCCAGTGCATGTATGTATACATGTGCACCACAGTGCATCAGTCTGTGTGCTAGCGTGACAGTCTCTGGGCTAGCGTGTGTCAGTTTGTGCACTAGTGTGTGTCACTATGTGTGTGCTAGCATGTGTCAGTGGGTACACCAGCATGCATCAGCCTGCTCCTGCTCACGTTTTGGTCTCTGTATACTTCTTCTAGAAAGGGCATCACCAGCGTAGTAGGTGATGTCACATTCTGTCTACCTTTCTTTCTCGGTCATCTTTTCAACTATGTGACAATGATCCACCCCCGCTCTAGTCAGTCTTGTAGCACATCATTAGTGGGCCTGTTTTATACAGGATTTAGTAATTAGTACTAACACTAGTTGGGACAGTTATGTTCTCTTTTGGGCTTTTGAGTTTTGTTGCCACTATTCCCCCAAACTACACTCTGCCTAGCTGACACTCGCCGTGTCCAACCAAGTCCTCCTTATCAGTGGGTCAGCCGTGCTCAACACTTGAGTGCAATGGTCATGCGCTCTGCTTGGCTTTTCCAAAGATCATCTATTATTTCTGCAGTAGATTCTGTTTAGAGCTGGTTGTGGTGCTGTGGCAGTACATTTCATAAGTGTGGTGAACGTCTACAACTTCAGGGAAGCTTGTCTTGAACTATGAAAACTCCCATTCATTCATTGGACCCATAGTTTTACATCTAAATTTCAAATCAAAAAGCAAAACAAAGCAATTAATAGTATAATACTCACCATACTCAAGATCCAGTAGGCAGGTCTGACAGACATTTCTCAGTTTGCTGCATGTTTGACACACTTCTGTCTTTTTGAAGCGCATGCGGGCACCAGGACACCAACGGAAGACAGTGAAGGGACGGTTACAGGTTTTGCATTCTTTACCGTACTTTTCTTTGGTCTGGTCCAAAAGAAAGCAGACACATGGCATTAGTATACAATGAAAACAGGGTGGGTGTGTATGTGTGTGTGTGTGTTGTGTGAGGAGAGAGGGGGCTATGGGGCTATAAAAATAATATTTAGTAATACTTATATAACAAGTGTAGCTTCTTTTTCTTGCACTGGTAATGGTATGTCAAACGAACAACAAATCATATTTGTGCACTGTAATGAGCAAAGGATTTATTTCAGTTTGATTTTGATTAGATTCATTTATTTTAACAGCATCAAACTGAAACTAAAGACTAAAATTCAAAGCTTGTTAAAAGTATAAATTTAGAAGTGACATACTGATTATTTATACACACTTCACACAGGCAACAAAACATCAAGATGAAGCATCAACCATAACATTAGACAAGTAACATTAATGTGGAGAATTTATGAAAGCCTAAAAACAAAACAAAGAACAATACCACTTACCATTCTGATGTATGGATTGTCACCGAGACATGTCTGACAGAGAATGGGAAATTCCTGAAAAGAAAAAAACAAACTTGGTCATTTGCTGGTTTACTAAAATAGTAAAAACCAAGTGTGTCAGAAAATCAGCGATGCAATTTTTGTGCAAATTGCACATATTTTCTTTTTAATTCATACCGCAAGGTCATTTTAATTATTCACTTTCTCAACAGTACCTTCACAATATACCTACTCTGGAGGAAAGTCACCAGGGCCATTAATCTATTCATCCTAATCTACTGCCACCATAGTGTCCGTTTAATCTCATCACATGATTTGCACCTACCATAAAACTTGAACTATTTGATATTATATTTTGATGAGGATCTGTTCTTCCTCTTCCAGCCAGTTTGAAAGAGGTATCACCCAGTAATCAGGTTTTCTGTTCACCATTATTCAAGCAACAAAGTACAAACCACTTGTAATAACCCTACTGCTGCACAAGCTCCCATTTTTGAGTACTGAATGACAGAGGTTGTCACCAGAACCAGGTCAAATTATGTATGTGACTTTGTGTACCATATATATGGGTCGTTCTCAGAAACTGTGTACCAATACTGTGACATAGGTACCAAAAAATCTAAATGCTTTAAAACTACTAATATGTAAGTTTACTTGATGTTTAACACCTACTGCATGTGAGGAATTGAAAAAAAAGATAATCTGCACTATTTAAGTAGGACAAAGGGGGGGTCAAATGACGCATACTGCCAAGAATTAACAGTGTAACGTGGAAACCAAACTTACCCAAATACAGCACCTGTTGCACACAAAAGTGACATCTTCAGGGTATTTTACATTTCATTTGCTATAGTAACAGCAATGCTATCAAAATGTAACCCAATTATTCCATTTTAGTGTGTTGATTAATTTTAAACATGACCATAAAAAAAAAATTGAGTGTGTGTGCACAAAGTACTAACTACTATACAGTATGAATTCTTTTTATTTAAGTGTATTACCAGCATATAATGTCTGATCATGTAATGAATGAACAAATAACGATAACATCACTGTTTTGTGTTTGAATGACTCATTTTAATAATCTGATTAACCGCGTAACATGGAAACCAAATCACACACAACTAGCAAGAACATCAATCAATCACACAAAATAGAACAGAAGCAAGAACATCAATCAATCACACAAAACAGAAGAGAAGCACTAGGGTTCTAGTGTAATACAGCTGCTTTCCTGTACAGGTTACTGAACACTAAGTTTATACCCCCCCACCCCTAGAAAAGCTACTGTAAACATAAACACTACCAACTAACCCACCCACCCCAGGTTACTGAACACTACAACCCCCTCCCCCTCCAAGTTACTGTAACATAAACACCAATTAGCTGGTAATAGGATTTTTAATGTACTGTCAACCACACAGGGTCACCCCAGGACAGTCAAACTTGGGTCATATTCATAAGCAAATTTATGCATGTTTCTAAACTCTTCTCATCCTATATAAAAAATATAAACCATTTGTCAAGTCAGTCCACAAAACCAATCACTTTGCAAACATAAAACAAACATCACACACAAATTTTTGAAGAGTTAGTCACTTCAATATTACCCCTGTAAAGGCCTGTTAAAGGAGCACATTAGCCTTAGGCTAGGAAATGCTGGTATCATTGACCATTCCGTCTAATTTATTGATACCAGAATAAAAAATTAAAAAATAGGAATGGACACAATTCAAAATATTTTTATATATATAAATACATAATGGAAACTACCAGTGCCATATGGCAGCAAGCTACCAACAGTCATCTAGATGCTCAACAAGAGCCGTACAAAAAAGCCTAACCCTTAACAAAAAATATTTGAGAGTTTTCTGGGAAAAAAAGGAGAATCAACCATTTGTAGAAAAATTATATCAGAAAGAGCAAAAGGACTAGGCAGATTCCAGAAAGGGGAACGGGTGGGTGAACAATCTTGGTGATTTGTTCTTTTGGCAGCCAAGACTCATCCACACACACACAAAAATGTCTGCTGACCCAGGCTTCATAGTCAGGTAGTCTAGTGTAACTTGAGGTCTCCACTGGCTTTATCCACATCCAGGAACTTGGCAAAAAAACTGACATTTCTGTATCGACCTTTAACTCCTGCCTCAACAAAATCCCGTATTCAAGGCTATTGCTGGAGCTGGCTGGTGGGGGACTGGATGCTGAACAGCAGGCTGGTTGCCTGGCTCCCATGCTGGCCAGCTGGTCACCTGAGAGAAGAAAAAGGAAAAATCTCATCAAGTCACTGACCATGTCTTTATCAGCAGGTGTAATTTTCTTTTTTGTTCAGTGACTATCTTCTGAGAAGAAAAAAACATAGTACAGGTGACAATGTTTGTTAAAACTGGGTGTGTGCTTTTTTTCAACAATAATAGCAGTACTGACAGTGTTTAATGTTCATTAAAATGGATCATTGCAATACTGACAGTGTTTAATGTTCATTAAAATGGCTCATTATCAACTATCCCCTTGGGAAATTCCACACTGCAGAGCAGACAAAATATAATACTGTACGACAATGGTAAAGTTCTGAAGAGACAGGTGGCCTTTTAGCAGGCAGATTCAATCATTCAGTATTCACTGTTGTGGCCAAAAAACAAAAACAAAATCCCCTAAAACATGACTACATGGCTGGCCAATTTGAATGGTTTCCAAGCTACAACAGCAAAAACAAACACATTCAACTTGGGTGTAAACAATATTGTTAATGTTATTATGCATTATTTTACATTGATTCAATGAACTCAAATTGAAGCTGACAGCAGTATTTTTGCACACTATACCTCATCGCTGCAGGACTGTATGAAAATTAAAGCCAGAAAAACAATTATCTGTTTCACAAAACAATTGTACCACTACCACTGAATGCAAAAATGTTGCCTTCCGAATTACGCTGCTAATGGACGGATTCAGTCACTCGTGCAAGCTCAACATCAAGTAATGTTTTAATGATTTTATGTAATAAATGACGGGGAATAGAAAACTTTTTTTTTTTTTTATTACGTTCAAACAAAAAGTGAGTAGAAAACATGCTAATATCTTGGTACAAATATGTGTCCGTTTAAACTTCATAACACTGAATGCAAAACCGCACCACTTTCCGCATTACAATGTTAATGCTCTGACTGACCGACTTTGGCAAGCCGTGAAATTTGTCAATGTCAAGTCATTATTCTAAATATATGAAAAGGAATTAAAAAACAAACAACATTTCATTATGTTCAAACTGAAAAGAACAGAAGAAGCGTGTCAGTTTTATTTCAATGTGGGTCCATTTAACTTCGTAACATGGCAACGCGAACGCACAGCTTCTACGTGCGTGCAAAATCTTAGATCTTGGTGCATTCATTTTTGCCGATCCATGTGGGTGGAAAAAAGAGAAGCATTTGCTCCATTGCAAAAAGTATAGCACCAAGACATACATTCGACCTTGCTTCAATAATACTGAGGCAGCAGCAAATTCTTAGATTTTATTTTGGTACATTTGTCTTTAACATCGTAACGAAGAAGACACTGTTTCGGTTTTCAAGTTGCGAGTGAAACGGAAGGTCGAATTTCCGACTTCTACCTCGAATTAAAATAAAAGCAATCTTGCTGTCACAGGTAAATGTTTTAACTGAAACTAATAATGTAATATGCCCGAAAAATGTTATGTTAGTTCATGACGGTCATTTTTGTCCCAGTTTAAAGACATTTCCATCATCCCTCCAAACAGACCAGATTTTTTTTTAATCTCACTTTTCCATGTTCTTTATTTTCTGATCACAATCTACGAGCTTTCAGAGAGAAGACAATTATAAAATGCAAACATAAAATACTCAAGAACAATAATCAGTTATTATAAAAACACCAAATGTTTCAAAAAGCACACAAACTTACCTTCAATCAGAGACTAGTGTTCCAATTTCCGTCAACCATTAGCAAGCGAACACGGACACGGTTCGTTGAAACGAAATCAAAACACAAACACTGGTCAAACGCAGGATCAGCGAGAGTGCACAGATGTGCACATTCGCCTTTCCCGCGGTTTACGCAGACTGATTCGTCTGAAATTAGGCCCTAATTCTAGACTCAATTAAATTGATGGTGCTTTTTAGAATTAACATCGTAACATCTCAGGCAGGAAACGAAAATCTTACACATCAGTTCAGCTCAAATTTCACTGTTCAGACTCAACTTCAGGATTTAACTATCCCTGTACAACAACCGGTACTGTGTGTCGTGTGTTAAATGCTGAAAGTAGTTCCTGTGTTGAGTTTGTGAGCGCTGCAGCGTTTTCAGTTTCACGTTGTGTCTGAGTGGAAACGATGGGTTACGATGTTAATACTTTCAAAAATGGTTAATTATATAAGATTTTTTATTGTAGTTGAAGACAAACGTGCTTCCAACCTAAGAAATGCATTTAATATGATCATCTGAAGTTAAATGTGTTGTCACTGTGTGGTTTTTATGAAGATTCTGATACATTCTTTCCAATGATGCTGGCGATGTCACAAATCGGTGGCGCCATTTTTGATTCACTTCGCAACATCAGTCTGATTTAAAGTACATAACACACAACTCTGGCAGTCATTATTGTTTTTATTATCGCTCACATCAACATACAAGGAATAAAAATATTTACATTGCAATAAAAGATTACCCTCAAATACGAGTTTGAAGTTACCTACCCCAAGTGGTAGACTGGTACACAGTTTCTGAGAACGACCCATATATATATATATACATATGAGCCTGTGACAAAAGGTGCTCCCGCTTAACCCGGGTATGTTTGTATGCTCCTATTTATTTTCGTCTTACTAGAGTTACATGAAACTGTGGTTGCTTTTATTCAGTATGCATTGATGAGTAGTTAAAGTAAAAATTGGCAGCTTTGGTCACCAAGAAGAGGATTAAAAACAAAAATACTTGACGAAAATCGACGAAAAGCGGCTTCCGGAAAGTGGGACAACGTGGGTTGTTTGACTTCAGCTCAAAACCGCAACTAACCAGCTGAACTATTCTTCACAACTTGTACACCATTTGACTACTGAATAATCTAAATTTAGTATCCAGTCGAATTGTAAGCCATGCGTGACGTTTCATAACCAAAAAAACGAAACTGAAAATACACTGGCCGTTCGTAACGGACTGTGTCCAAATTTCCCGTAAGTTTAAAGATCGTCTGCTACCGTCCGCCATTGCATTCACTGCGGACCTTCGCTTCTCTTATTTGCATATCAATCGCGCACCGAAAGCAGTCGATGTTTTTACTGGGGGCATTTCCGTGTTTCATTTTTTTTACCCAGACGTAAAAAATCTGAAACTTTGTCCATTTGTTACGAACGACCTTTTGCAAATTTTATCGGCATCGCAAACATTTAATTACTGCTGACCGCTTCTAAAACTACCACTGGCCTTCCTGTTGACATCACATGGCCGCTTGTCGCTGACAATGGTTTCGTCGAAGGGGTGGCGGTGAGTATTCTGACTGTGTCCGGTTATTTTGTTTTGTTACGTATGTCCTAAATGTTACGAACGACCCACATAAGTGTCGAATTTCTGTCCTCATCATATATTTTCCCAAACAAATGCTTTCTTAGCCCCTAGTAAGTGATATAAATGGCACTGGTAGTGTGCTTTGTTTACTTCATCGTATTATGGCGGGAAGGGGGCAATTTCAGATTTTGGACACAGTTTGTGACTGTGTCTGTGTTACGTGTGTCCAGATGTCTTTTCTTACGTTAGTCTGCAGTCCGTCTATGTCTGTAATTATTGCTGATTTAGGTAAGCGGTCGATTTAAAAGTTGAAATGGCTCACAGCTTACTTACCCTTCAAGTGGTTGTTTACAAACTTTTACGTCTGACTGGAGGCTTGTGCATATTAAACAAGTACTCTGTAAACTTTGTAGCAGGTGAACGTGACATGGGCACAGTGCTACCCCCCGTCCCCCTTTCCTTTGTTTTGCAGTCTTAATTTTGTTTCCTTTCCGCGTTACATGTAATAGTTGACTTGCCACTGTAAATTTATTTTTATTTTTATTGATTAACTGTGCATGAAGGCCGACTTTGGGGGCCGGTGGTGGGGGTGGGGGGGGGGGGTGAAGATTGTCTTACAATTTATTATAAAAATTGTCACTGCTCTTGTATAAATAAAGACCTTTGGTATGTAAGGGCACTTTAGGATTGTTGCAGTCCAAAGTACATGTATCATTTTTCTGTTTTCCTTTTTTACATACTGAAAAAATTAATACAGGTATCTGACTTAAAGATGCCATACTTTGTGACCTGATCACATTTTTAATGTGTGGTTTTTCTTTTAGTTTTAGTAAGCATACATTAGATGACGTCTGTCTGTCCCTGGTATTCAAGTCTGTATTAAATTATGTTACTTTTGATAACTGTGGCAGGTTCTGGAAGTGTGCCAAGCAGAAAATCATGTATGGATCCAGTTCTTCACACACAAAAAGGAAGCATGTTCTTCAGGCTCTCACCACCGGACTTATCTTATTGGGATTTCTTGATTGCAAACAGAAAAAAAGTTTCCCTGACACTGAGTGCAAAGTGAGGCAGCAGTTTTTCACTGACAGTGATTGACAGGTTTAGTTTGAAAGGATGTCTTTCTTCTTTTTTTTTGGGGGGGGGGGGGGGGGGTCTTATAAATTGTCCTAAAGTTTTAATGTGATCTGCATGTTCAGAAAGTCGCTCCTTTAAGTTTAACCTGTCATATCATACTGTTACTGTGCCTAGATTCACTACAGTTGTGTGCTGTTTGGTCAGTCTGGGTGAAATAGTATCTTGGTTTTCATAGACTGTTTCCACTGCCATAGTGTTACGTTCGTCCACTTAAACAAGCTGGAATGTGTGAATATGCCTCCTGCCTTGCATTTTTTTTGCATTTATCATTACAGTGTATACTATGAAATAAAGTGTTCCTTGTTTGAAAACTTTACTGAAGTTGTTATGTGTTTGAAATGATTATTTGTAGAACTAGATTCTTGAGCGCAAAATTTGGACACAGTGATTACATAATACTTTACATTTAAAGCAGAATTTGTTTGTCCTGCCTGCTCTGATTTTATTACTAGCAGCTACTTAAATGCACCAGAAGCATTAAAATTGCATACAAATGGTTTTTCTCTGTATTATTATGACATTCACTGTGTCCATTGTTACAAACGTCCACACCTGACCTGACCCCCGTTTTGATGCCATACAGCACACACTTGGATCAAAACCATTTTTTGATGATTGAAATAGTTACTTGAAACATACCACTTTCTAATGGTAAGACTGAAAATAGCTTACTGGGAGTTTGATTTTGAGGCAGTGTGTCCCACTTTAGATCACGACCTTTTGTCACAGGCTCATATATATAGTATATCACTATATGCTTTCATAAAATTCTGATTGCTTGGCAGCATCTTCTCAAAATGGCTGGAAGAGTAAAACCACAAACTAGTACACATTTAGTATTTACTTTTATCACTATCACTGGTACCAGCTGAGGTGAAACCAGAAAAGAGCCTTAGACTAGTTAGAGATGAGGTATGGCATCTGAAAGAGCTTTATAATGAATTCTCTACCAGTACTCCAGTACCAAGGAAAAACTACTGTGTGGCTGGCAAAACACAGACCCAGTTTTGTGTCACACATGCAGCATCTGGCTAACTCAGTAGCTGTCAGGGCATACCATCAAGGTACTGACAGGAAGAGGTGGAGGTGCCAGTTGTGTAATCTGACCATGAGCATAAGATCAGTGCCTCAATTATATTTTGATTTATAAAGTTGTGTGTAAAAACTAGGAGAAAAAAAGTGCAATTTGTTGTGATGATGAATGACTGATACTGATACATATGCACCTTATGTTCTGGTCTAGACCCCACTTGTATCATTTTCGCTTATGTATCATGATTTGAAGGGACACATGAGCAGCTGAAAATGCTTGCGCTTTTAAACTACATGTGGGACATCAATGTCCCCCAGACGTTTGTTCAGCATGAGTTCGTCATCAACAAGTACACAGTATTGACTTAGTGACTAGTATTGTAGTAAAGTAATATAACTTCATAATCATAGATCTAGATAGGTGAGATTTTGTTTACATTGAGTCACAAGGCACATCTACTTAGATTTATGTCTTGATCTCAACAGCCACCTCTTGCTCATCATTTGTATAATAATAATTATTGTAATGAATTTGAAAGCGTACTTGAAGTTGAACTATTTCATTTTCAAAACGTGCATTTTATAAATTATGTGAAACAAAACTTTGATTCAAACACTTCACCATTTTGTAACATGTGTACTTCTTTAAACTGATTTTTTCCCCCTGCTGAGCTTCTCTGTACAGCATCAGCCTATTTTCTGTCGACAATAAATGGACTTAGTGTTGCACTTGCAGCGCCAGTAATTCTATTTCTACGCGAGTTTCTCTGCGGCCTGTTAAGTGTTACTCCTTTAAAAAACAACAACAACAAAACGAACCATCGAAATGGAGATAGATCACTTGTATAGCTTAAAGTAATGCAAATACAGTAATTACAACACACAATCCGTGAAACTTTACCGAATCTTCCCAGTTTTGTCGGTTGTACGTATTCGCTCCTTTGGAAGTCGCCATTTTGTCGAAGCGACGGTACTGTGTCTATCCACCCAATCTCCTCAAAAAAAGAGAGGCAAAGTCAAATTTGTCACACACACACACACACACACACACACACACACACACACACACACACACACACACACATAAAAAAAAATCAATCGCAAATGCATAAAAATGACTGTCAGCGTTCAGAACAATGTTTCACACAACTGTTGAAAGAGCAAGCTGCGGAGTACACAACTTGCTTCGCACTGGCGATGTCCCCACCCCCTTCTATTTTCCTGGTGCCTGTGGCAGAAATCGTCACTTTCATCTGTTGAAAAGGCTAGACCCAATGTAGAATGTGACACATGCGAAAACATTTTCGACGGGTGATAGACTTTGGGTACTATCGTCCTCTTTGCAGATAAGATGAGATGATTGCATAAATTGTCATGTTCTTTGATATTTTTCTCGTAGTAGCACTAAGCCTTTCAATCCAATTTTGTGTGAATTTTGGTATTTAGATGTAAACTAAGATTTCCCAAAACAAAGAATCTTCACAAGAATCCGAGTGGAAGAATATAAATTTACATTTGCACAAAATAGCAACCTGTACTCTTTTAATAATAGGTGTAACACCCAGACACATAAATATTGATCGCATTGACATTGCATTTCATACAAAGAGAAATAGAAAGAAAGATTCGAACCGCCTGTTTCACAAGCCTATTTTTCCGTTCCGAAGTTTTTATGCACTGTTTACCTCTTTGTTTGGGTTGAAAGAGAAAATACAGCGAAATCGAGCGAAGGGAAATTTAACTTCTGTGAGATTTTTGACAACAACAGCAACATTTTCACATACAGAAAACATCGTTGAACTTCAGGGTGTAAGTCTGAACCAAACAATTTCTCGTAGTTTGTAAGGTGACAGTAGTATTGTGTGTTAGTTATTTGTTTTTCTACGTTAGGTTCATTGTATAGTGATATATATCCACGTCATTAGCGAACTTGGCCACCCGCTCTGACTTCTTCTTCTGCCGTGTAGTGCCCAACTTAAACACCCTGAAGATTCTGACACTCTTAGTGCATGCTGGGTTATTTTGGTATTGCCATAAACCACCGAACTCGCGTGGACCTTTCAGTAAAAGTTTAATGTGCGTACATACACTGATAGCAGTGATACAGTTTTGTATCATGTTACATGTATGTGACCTTTGTGCATGCATGCGTATAACATGTATTACACGGGGGACCGCAGTTTATGAGTTGTGATTTGATAAGGTGATCAGATTTACTTAGGCCTTTAATCTGGTCTTTGCCAGCCTGAGGTATTCTAACACGTACCTTTCAACACTGAGGTCACTGCGTGGGTGGGCAAAACTTAGAACAGTCAAAGAAATGTTTTGTCTTTGGGACGTTAACAACCTCAGGTGGCAAAGAGTTCCAGCTGTCTATGACTGAAGGATAAAAAAATTGTATGTAGGCTGGTGCAGCATCTCATCATCGGTTGACTGGGCCTAAAACATCAACTTACATACTTACTTATGCACCCTCATGTTGTCTCAGCATCCATTTTCAACAGACTGTTGTTGATGCTTTACACAGTGTACATAATACATATATATGTAATATAAATTTATATTCTGATCAGAAGGACTTTTGTAGAGTGCACAGAATTTGACTGGTCTAATGTCTTGGTGATCATATAGAATACAACACCACCAGGAACTTTTTTTTCTCATTTTCTTCCCCCTTTCCCTTTTTAGTTTAGGCATTCCATACAAAATACAATTTATTTCAAAATGTACATTTACAGTGTCATTCACTTTTATTGTGTTGTCCCTTAGGATTTCTTTTCTGTTCATCTCCAGCATAACAGTTTACCTGCAAGTGCAAGCCATAACAGTTAACACATCACCCCCCCCCCCAAAAAAAAAAAAAAAAAAAAACCACGTCAAAATCTGGTGTACTCACTCTAGTTTAACTCAGACTTTTTTACGGCTAGCATTTTTTTTTTCAGTCACACTCACATTTCATGGAGAAAGGTTTCAAATAATTCAAGAAAACCAAAAGTTTTGAACACAGTAGGGTGTTAGACTGTTACTGTTACTGTTAGTGTTCTTATTTACTCAAAGTTCATACTCAGAGATAAAGCTGTGGCAAGTTTTGTTTGTACCCTGAAGATGCAAGAATTGTACTTGCATGCCTAGCAGCTGCACCCAAAAGGAGTGCAGATTATAAAAGAGAAAGAGAAGAAAATAGATACTGAAGCACAACAGGGTACTTTGACACAAAAGAAACTGCTTTATGGTCATGTGTCTAAGGATACATTTTAAATAACTGAACAGAAATTTGTAGGTGACAGCAAGATCAACTTCCCTGGCATCTTTATAAATCTGAAAGCCCATTTTCATCAGTGATACTAATCGGAAACTGTGAAAGTGTGATAATAAAGCTTGGTAAACATGTAAAAGTGAAACTGCAAAATCTAGCAAATGGGACTACACAGAACTGTTGTCATACATCCACCATAAACGAATTGTCCACATTGCTTCAAAGTCATATTCAAGGTAACAAAATAACATTTGCTAGGAGGGCTGTCTTCCAATGAAGGAAGTAACCCATGATTCAAGTTCTGGCTACAGTTGCAACAGTCTATATAATATATATAAATTATAATATATATTTTGACTGTGATGCAAGATGGAAGAAGAAGGGAAAGCATGTTATTGTAATTTGTTACACACTTTGTCACTTAAGCATAGGGATACAACTGAGTATAACTTAATTAAGACAGATAGATCTCTGTAGCACAGTGTAACTGTAAAAAGTGTAAGTAAGTAATTAGTAAGTAACTCAGTGTTTTATGCCCAGTAAACCATTACGGTAATATCTGGGCAAACATATCTCTGTAAGCTGTACCAATTACCATTGCCACCCAGAGCAAAAGCTAATGAATATAATATATTTTATTATCTGACAAAGTCAAAGGTCTCACTAACTACCTGCTTCTTTTTGATGTTTTGAGTTATTTGTGCTTGGTATGATTTATAGTGCACAGAGATCTTTATAAATTGTACACTGAATCACTGAATGAATGTTTTGTGTTTGCAGAACTCACAATGCAGCGATGCAAATACAAGAGCATCAATGGTGTCCACTCCATCAGAACAAACCAATCTGGCAGTAAGTATCCAAAATGTTTTTATAAAAACTGATTTTTAATTTTAATTTTGTTGATGTTACTTACTGTTACTGTTAGTAGTGTTACTTATGTTTGTAAACTGTGGATTGGTTATTGAAGTAAGCATACTGATGTAGCAGAGGTAAAACTAAAAGGTGTGAAGAGAAAGCACAGGAAAACTGATGCATACACTTTTTCTTATTTGTTTGACTTTGAGCATATTATGATATTAAAATACTTAATGTGTGATTCAGTCAGTTTAACTTTAAGATTAAATTTTATAGTGTTTGGAGTAGTGTGAACTGTGATTAATATCTGGTGTTATTAGAGAACCCCTAATGAATGATTATCATAAACTTATCTAGATCAGTCAAAGCTGGTTGTAAAATAAAACTGCTAATACTGATACAGTAACAGAAGGTGTTGTTTAGGGAGATTTTGTCAAATTAAATCAAGTTTTTGCGACACTCAGTATTTTGTCAGCTGGTACAAACTACAGATATTGTCAGTGTTAATAGCACAAAACAATGTGTCTAGACTATTTTTGGGGTTTGCCTGTTGTATAGTGTAATACTGTAATAGTGGTCCTAACCAGTCCCATTACACACAAGGCCTGCAGTGTTGAGTTCCTGAGTTAGGGTTAGGGTCATAAAATACACTCTAAGCATTGCTTTCCGGAACCGTTCTCCAAACTTCTTGTTTGGTTATGCCACTGAAGGAGCACTTTTTATCTCTGCACAGCTGTCCACTGGTGTGGTTAGCACCCTCTGAAAGGTTTGGGTTCTAATATGACTGTAGAAGCAACCTAGCACCCAAGTAAACATGAGATCCATCCACCCTGGGTTAAAAAAAAGAAAGTAGGGTCTCGATTCAGACAATTTTAGTTTTATTTGAGCTGGTGTAACTGCCGTAAGCAACATGGTCAATTGTAAAACAAACATCTGATAATGATGTAATTTGAGTTGTTTGTTACAAACTTACTGCTAGTTGAGCATCATCAAAAAACTGTTCGTTAACTGAGAGTTTTTTGATACCTGTGGCGTAATCAGCAATGGCAGTGGTTGAAGGAGGATGTTGTAAACCAGTGCTCAGAGTTTGGGTCATGCAATGAGGCTGAGACACTATGGACCCTGTACACAGTATGACTGGTTGTGGTTGAGACATTCACATGATTCTTCTGTGCAGGCGTGTACACTTACGGCTGTGCCCGGTTGATTTCTGTTTTTAACGTAAAAGCTAGTCTCCATGCCTTTTTATCTGATTGAAATGATTGTGGTCTAATGACATTATGAATATGAAGTGAGTTTTTCAGTCAACATTCAGAGACCTTACAAATTGTGTTGTAATTTTTTTTTTAAACAACAACAAAAATGATGTGCTTATGAATATGATTATTTGTGTATTTTGATAAGTTGTCATCATTATGAACTAGTTTAACAAAGTGTGTGTGTGTGTGTGTGTGTGTGTGTGTGTGTGTGTGTGTGTGTGTGTGTGTGTGTTGTAACAGGTGCATTTACCATTGCTTCAGAGAAGGGGGTAAAAGTTTTCAGTATGAATCCACTGGCACTCCTGGTCAATCTGAGTGAGTAATACTTTGTTCATTTTATTGCTGTTTTTATTAATTTTGGTTTTGTCTAATGAATAGCAATAAGCATACTTTTTGTAAGAACTACGAGTATGATATTGTTGATGGTTTACAATAATGACAGATGCTGATATTTTATTTAGATTTTGTGGTTAGCACTTTGTCACCAGCAGAATTAAATCTGTTTTAAAATTTGAACTAGACAAGTATCCTGACCCAGGTCAGAATTGCCCCATCTCCTTTTTGAAATTTGACATCTAGGGCAAGTCTTGGTTAACAAAATAATTGTGTTTTGTGAGCCTGTCTGGGACCTGGTGATGATTTGGGACCAGCCGCAAAGCATGTTATAGAAACTAGCATGGCTTAAGTCAGCAACTGTGAGGGGTTTGATGGGGTGGAAATTGGAAATGGTGTAAATATTTTTAACTCGAAGGCATTGTTTGGCATTCCTGACCATTTTCGTAGGATGAAAATGGCATGGGTGAAAACAAAGAGAGAAAAAAAGGGCTTTACCTGAGATAGTGAGAACTAATTTTTGCTAAACAAATAACTTCCACTGTTCCTGAGTATTTTCAATAATTTCAGTGGAATGGCGAAAGAGTTGCATAAATCCTTTTTAGTTGCTTATAATTAGTATCATCATGGTGGAACTGAGATATTATGTGTTCATGCTGTAGTGTAAGTCACTAAGTGTAACAAATTGTTTTTGTTTTCCTGACAAATTGTAGAAACTCAATGAATGCCATTTTTGCAGATTATAAATGATTTGTAGCACAACATACTAGCAAGTTTGTTGATACTTGTTTTGCTGATGGATATGAAATAAATATGAGTAAAAAAACATTGACTCAGGTATTTATGGCTGGGGTCGTAAGTAATTAGTTCTTGGATATTGACAAGCTCTTTCAGTGAAGGCTGTAAGGTTTCTCGAAAAAGACATCAGGATTCCAATGCGGCAGCAAAGTGTTTAAATGTGGACTGATCAGAACCATTTCAAATTGTTGCCATGAATTGTTTTGTTTAATGCAGCCTATGTAAAGACTGTTATAGTGTTAATGAATATGAATGTGTACAAAACAAGTAATGATGAGGATCCCTCAAAAAACAAGCCAAACCCAATTGATTTGCTTGTCATGGTTTATTGGGTGCAAAGAGATTTTTGCTTCACAGTCGCAGCTCAGGTAATGTCAACAATGACAGTTGTTTGGCAAAGCATTTCCTAACAAAGCACATTGTTTATGGAACATCACATGATGTGTTGTAATAAGTTGATTGCTTCTACTTGTGTTTTCAAGATTTAAGTTTTGCACAGTCAACATTGGCTGAGCTTTTTAGCTTCCTCTCCATTCAATTGTGATCTTGTTAAGTCTGTGTACAGCACTGGAAATGGGTTTGGTGTTTTCAATTGTCTAATTCTAATGATAGACTTGTCTTCAGAAAACCAAATGCTGTGTTTGTGTACATGGTTGCACAAACTTGGTTTTTAGGCTTTGGCCCATTCCTGATCTCATGGGCCAGATGGTGTCACTTTTTCCTCTGTGTTTCCAGAATCCAGGGAGGTGGGCAGCTGCACAACAGCGGAGCTCATGGGTGAATCCAGCTTGATGGCTTTGGTGGGTGGAGGTGGGGGAGCAGCTGAAAAATATGATGAGAAATCTGGTAGGTCTGACCTGTTATGATGGACGTTGAATACTGATTTGTACTTCTGGCTACAGATCAGTACATCTTTTGGGAGGGCATACTGTTAATTTATAAGGATAGTGTCATACTGATACTTATTTTTGACTGGCAAGAAAAATCTTGTGAGACTATATTGTGATGATTAGTGTCTGACTAACTGTCTGGTTGAAACTTTTGTGACTGCTTTCCTGTAAAGCACGGTCTTTCAAACCTGGCATGATACCTTCAGTTAAACTTCACCCAGTCAATTCAGTTTCGGTTACACTTACAGTGTGCAACCTGTTTTCAAGGTCACAGCGGTGTCAGAATTATCCAGGGGAAATATTGTATTACTCATCTGTCTTGACTGTTTTGATTGATTAAGAATTGGTATGGTTGTTATTCAGGTTTATCAGATTGCACAAAATGTTTTGTTACGGGCATGCATTTGAGTAGAAATTAACTATTATTTATGAGCATGCCATAACCATTGCTTCTTTAATTTCACACTGTAAGTGACATCTTTTAAACTTTACTAGATCTGTGCTAAACTCCAGTTAGCTGTACGTTAATCTGCCAGTTTTGTTGACCTTGGCCTGTTTATTTTCAATCTTACAGCAGTGATGGAAAGGTTAGAGTGAAAGTTTTATTTTGGAGGGTAAAATTTGATATGACTGAGTCCAGATTTTTTTTTAAAGAGAAATAACAGGTGCTAAAATTGACAACTTGCAAAAAATGTCAATTCCAGCCAGTCAGATGTTTGTTACACTTACAGTGGTGCTGATGGATATTGAGTCTGGCAAAGTGTTGCTGGACATCACCTTTGACAGATGTGTCCTGGCAGTCCGGTTCACGAGTGACAAGTGAGTCCCTCCCCCAACACACATCCCTGAACCCCTCCTGTGCTCTCAAAATCACCAGTGTTTTTCTCTCTACCCCTACTCACCAGACACACACGCATTCCCTCCGACTCCTCCTTCATCCTTTCCCTTCTTTAATGATATGAAAAATGATTCAGAACTCTTCCACTGCTGACTCCTTTTTGTTTGCAGTCCTTATGACTTAACCTTGGGTGCATAGGCTACAGCTTGAGATCAGCTAATAAGGTAATACAGTATTAATGTGTTGCTTTTAAGGGGCTGGTAGGGTTCAGAGGTAATAAAACAGTCCTCCTTGGCTTGCAGTCACACACAACAAAGTCATTTTCCTCAAGTGGGGATATACTGACAGGTGACATGTATATGAAGACTTTTATCAACAGGTAGTTTTACACTACTTTTGGGCTGAGT
Organism: Alviniconcha strummeri; assembly: GCA_963584105.1. Classification (NCBI taxonomy): domain Eukaryota; kingdom Metazoa; phylum Mollusca; class Gastropoda; family Provannidae; genus Alviniconcha; species Alviniconcha strummeri. The sequence goes on along the minus strand of OY757541.1, from coordinate 23,206,074 downwards.
AATGTTAGGTTGGTCCTGTGAAGGCCCATAATTATTGTCTCTGTAGGTCTGTCAGAGAGAAGCCAACAATAGGATTCAGATTGTCATCTGGTTGAAGTAATAAATGTCTTTTTTTACTTGATTACCGTAGTACAATGTATAACTTCTTCCCATGTCTTCTTTCTTTTTTTAAAGTCTGCTTACTAAAACGTAAATAATTCTCTGTCCCTTTATTTCAGGTTGTTGGTGGTTCTTCCTGAGGAGATCCATGTCTTTGAGACTGGAAGTTTCAAAAGAGTTGTATACTTCAGGACAGCGTACAACCATAATGGTAAAGAAAAAAAAAAGAGGAAAAAAGTCAGATGCTAATTGCATCTGTCTGTGTGACCATCCATTGCGTAAAATCTGCGTTGCGATGTTTATGGAGGCTGTATATGTACAAATCTGTGAAATTTGCACAGTGACAGCTACCTAATGTCACTTGTCAATGACATTGACATTGTCGCTTTTAAAGGATATCAAAAAGACAAAGGTTTGTTTTGTTAAATTTTTACAGATTCAGATCAGCTCCACATACTTCTTATGTTTACATGCATGAAGCTGAACAGGATCATGAGCAAAATACTTTTTGTGGATTTCATATATTTAACTAGGGTAATAATGAATGTGCTTTCACTTTTAGTTTCAGTGTGCAACTAACTGGCTTTCTGTTGAACTTGAAGACTTTGTAAGATGTTTGAAACTGGATGCTGCTGCTTCCATTGAGGATCATGTGTTCATGCCACCTCAAATAGCCATGACCTGTCGTAATGGCCACAGGAGAGTTGGAAAAAACACCTGAAAGAATCCCCCAAAACTCTTGTTTTAAATTAAAAGTCAAATGAGAATTTGTTCTTATAATGAAAATTGTATTCATAACGACCATTTCTAAAGCGTAGATTGTTCAATCTTGAGTGCTTGACAAAGAACATAATGGGAGGCAGGAGAGTTGGTTAATATATTTGTAAAAAAGTCAGTCATGTGCACTGAGTCACGCACACACACACACACACACACACACACACCATGCAGCCATCAAATTGAACAGGGCTGGGTTAGAGTGATACAGTCTGAAGAAATGTGTTTTCTGAGTGGACTTTAAAGTAATGATTGTTGCAACATTTCTAATGTGTGGTGGCAGTGAGTTCCAGACAGAAGGAACTTGCAAGGACAACAAATTAACATGATTGAAGAGACGTGTTTTTGCACTTGTAAGCCAACCTTCTGCGAGCAAGTCTTGCAAGGACAACAAATTATCATGACTGAAGAGATGGGGGTTTTGCACTTATGTTATAACACAGTCTGCTGTGAGTGAATGTTACAAGTTTAACAGCAGAGCTATTTTGCTGGAAATTTGCAGCACACCACCTCAACTATGCATCAGTAAGATGACACGTTTTAATGTTCTTTTGTAATAGATCTATAGCAAATTAGCATACACACAGTGCAGTCGCAGCAGTGCTCACAAGAATGAGTTCTGCCAAAAGAAACCGTCTCCTTGCTTGCTCCTCTCTGACAGAAACCCTCTCAAGACTCTTTCAAGTGTAACATCCAAGCATTTTTTCACCCAAAACAATAGACCTGCTCTCCACCCTGCACTGCTGTCTTCCTGCACCTGAAGTCCCTGTTACCTGTTTATGTTGGCTATAAGTTAAGTCGTGTATAGTCATCTTGTTTGTTTGCAGGTGCCTGTGTGTATCTCTGTGTGTGTGCATTTGCTTTGAATAGTCTCTCCAGACAAGATTTTGCACTGTGTAAATAATTTCCTTATTATTACTACTATTTTGTGTATGCATGGAATGTCTGTCCTACAGTGAGTTAATGGAATCAGCTTAACAAAGATGAGATTCTGGAAACTGTAAGGGAGAAGAAAGGAAGTTTCATATAATAAATGTTTCATATTCAGTGAACCAAGACAGTCTTTGTTTTGGTGATAACCATAGCCATGGAATACTGGTGTTCCAAATATTGTCAAGATCAGACCACCACTTTTGGAGGTACTCATAACTTGCAGCAGAAACACACACACTCACAGTCACACACATAGATAAACACCAAACACGTAGAGCACATTTGCCACATACAGAGAACATGTGCCCGTGCGCACACACACGCGCTCGCAAACACACACACACACACACACACACACATATATATGTACACACGTGTGCAGAAGTTTGATTTTAACTTTTGCCAAAGCAATATACAGGTGGGGGGAGAGGGGGGATTTAAAAAAACAAATCAAACAAAAGTGAATGATAATGACTGAAATGACTTGTCGGTGGCTGTGAGGTGACTGGGCTGTTTTTGTGTGTGCAGGTTTGTGCTCTGTGTCTGACAATGGGGTGATGGTGTTTCCCTCCCCCAGCAAGGGCCATGTTCAAGTTGTGGTGAGTGATGGTGACATGCCTGTGCCACCACCTGACCTAGCTTTTTTGGCAGTGTCCACTTTTAGCCCCATTAGTTCACTGTCCTCAAATGGTATGAGAATGTGTGTGTGTGTGGATGGAATGAACTTAAGTACGCACTGTGCTGGCATATCCACATATCAGTTCATTCCATACTGTGCCAATGCTATTCACTCACACATGCACGCAGGCATCCTCAAACCATTTGAGAATAATGAACCAACAGGGCTGAAAGTGGATGTTGCCATTTTTTCAGTTTCACAACAGAAAGCCGCCTACATAGTGTTAAAAATGTAGTCACACAGAGTCTGGTGGAAAAGTGTCAGATGTAAAATATAGCCGGTACTAATTTACTTTATTCTGTCTGAGTGTCACTGTCAGTCAATATTTTGATTACCTTAAAATGTTTTCAAAGCCACAAGAATGTTATACATACTATTAATAATGTGACTTTTGTGTATTTAGTAACTTGTAGTCCATTGATGTTCATGTTCGTGTGAGTGAATTTGGATAGACTGTGTGCATAATGCTGTTAGTGACTGCAGCATGTACTACAGTGGGTTTGACACCTCTGTACCATTTGATGACACTGACCTACTTTTAACTTCAACATCACAGTCACACTCACAGTGACTTTGAAAAGGTCAAACTAGCAGTTGCATTCCTCTGTAAATTTTCAGCCCATTCAGACTTTATTTGCTACATGTATACATACCCAGAATGCCTTTGATTATTTTTTTCTATTTGTATTCTGGCAGTAATAATTGATGTCTATCTAGAATGATTAAATGTTGATGTTTTGTTAGTATCTGTTTGAAGTGAGATCATTGACATTGTATGCTGATATCTTTCTCTGGGCACTACATGTTCACGCCCAGTTTCAGTGACAATGCTCTTAAGGCTACAGGAGGATGTTAGTGCTTTTTGTGAATTTGGGTCAGCGCTTTTTTGGCTCACTGCAGTGTTGGGCTGTTTCAGAACTTGAATCATCTGAAGGCTGGGATCACCGTTTCTCCAGTTATAATCAATGCTCATGATGGGGCCATAGCGTGTGTGGCGATTAGCCACAATGGCAAGACGATAGCCACTGCCTCACAAAAGGTGAGCTGCTGTCAAGGTCATGGTGATGTGGTGGAAATGTCAAAATGACTGTCACTTGTATGATTTTATATGTAAGTTTTAGTTTTATGTAGACTTAGTTTTTTTTGTGATTGCATAAAATCAGAAACCCAGTTTGATCAGTACATGCACTTGCATTATTATGTGTGCTCACAGTGACGGAGTCAGACAAACAAATATGCAGCTTGAAGGCAGACAGACAGGAATGCTGGGCATGCACACATGCATGCGCATATACATACCTGTACATTCTGTCTGTCTTTGTCACTGCCTCTCTCTGGGCTTAAGTAACATCTCTGACTGGTGTGCTTTGTTTACAGGGCACACTGTTCCGGCTCTTTAATGTAGCAACAAAGCAGAAAGAGGCTGAACTACGCAGAGGAGTTGACACAGCTGTTGTTTACAAGTGAGATAGTGTACTATTTGTAGGATTCCTTTGTTTGCGTTTATTGTACTGTTGATGTGTTTAGTAGTTTTTTTTCTTTTTTCTGCTGTTTTTGTTTATGGTACTGTGGTAGTTTCTGATGTGTAATTTGTATTGGTATTTGATTCTGAAAGATCTTTCACTGTGGTAGTTTCTGAGGTGTAATTTGTATTGGTATTTGTTTCTGAAAGATCTTTCATCTTTTAGTGAAAGGCACTGGGGACTGACACGACAGAAAGGGTTAAAAGTGCTTTGTTTTTAAAATGACAAGGGCTCCACACTTAAATACCCTTCAAACCTGCATGTTGTTTTGTCCCTTTTCTTTTTCTGATTGTTCTGTATAACCTTTTGTGCGTTGATTTTATTTCTCTCTCAGCACTGGCAGTCAGCTTTTCTTTCAGATTTTGTTTTGTTCTCTTGAGCAGTTATGTTGTTCATTAGAACTGAGGAAAGAAAGAAACAAATCTGAAATGAGTATCAACAACCAAGAAATATAACTTGCGCTACAGATTATGAAACAGCTTAAGAACAGAAATAATGGAGGTAATTGTGTTATCAATGGTGGGTACTGTATGTTAATTACTATACTGTGCTGTATGCTATTGGTGCATGAGATCTTGAGAAGCTTAAAGTTGAAACTGTTCAGTTGGTGTTACACCAAGACATTTAGTAACTGAACCAATCCCAAATTCAGTTGAAGATTGTGAATGACTCATTAAGCTGCAGGTATGTTTCATTTAGAAAAATTGCTGTTTTTGAGCCATGTTGGCTTCTTGGTATAAATATCTTTTCCATTTTTGAAGAGCATTTGACACTAGTACTGAAAAGTTCTTGCGAATGATAAAGTGTGTGTTGCAGCATGGCATTCTCAGCATGTGATGGCTTCCTCAGCACATGTAGTGACAAGGGAACTGTTCACATATTTGCTGTGAAAGACTCCGGTTTGAACAAAACTTCAGTGTGAGTACATTTACAGCACTTGCAGCTACTTTGGGTTTTGTTACATGGGCGTACATGCATGTCATACTTTATAAAGAATTAAAACAATCTGTTTCTCAAAGTATGAATGGATATTATATATAGAGATATATAGATATATAACCTCTGTTCATACCCACTCAGTGTTTTTCTCACTGATGCATACTGTTCTGTTCATTGTATAATGTATTTTGGACTAGATAGATAAACAGATAGATAATTGTTTTTGTTTTTGTGCCCCATCAGCCATGACAGTTGTATCAGGGCAATGTGCTTTTGGAGTGGGGTGTGGAACTGTGCTCAGGAACGGCGTGAAGGAAGAGGTGGATGTCCTGGGCTCCCCGTCCCTGATAGCCTCTATGGTCTCAGTGACAGTGGACATAAAGCAACACTGAAATGAATGGAGAGGGGTGCTCTGGCATATTATTAGAGTCACAGAGCAACACTGTTAATGGCTTTTCCTTTTGTTGTTGTGAGTGTCAAAGAGATGTACACACGGAGGCATGCACACAGGTACACATAAACATGCATAATTAATTTATGTTTAAGGCAGGGGTGTATACCGAAGCAAACTTTTGTATTATTCTTTCCAGGCTTGGCTCAATGAGCAACTTGCTGCCAATGAACAGTATATTACGGACACCAATAGACGGCCAGAAGAGCCTGGCACAGTTTGCGGTGCCAGCAGAATGCCCAAGTGTGCTGGCATTTCTGGACAACCAGACGATTGTTGGTGAGTGTTCTACATGTGGGTTAACGCTGGCAGAGCAGGTGTGGAGAGGGTGTTGCATTGTTTCTCAAGCCGCTTTGGTAGCAAGTGTCTGATGCAAGAAGCATGTGTGTGGTTGTTTTTTATGGAGGGTGAAGGGGGTGGGGGTCTGTGAATCCACAGCATACAGTGTGTCAGAGATTTGTTACAAGAGCTTTGTCGGTTTAAAAGGTTGAACTATGTTGTGTTACTTGAAGTGGTGCAACAACTACTGCTGAATTAGTTGAAATGAAAGAACACTGCTGTGTGGCTTGGAATGGAAGAACACACACTGTTGTATTACTTGATGTGGAAGAACTCTCTTGTTGTCACTTGTAATGAAAGACCATGTCATGCTGTATCATGGAAGTGCAGGAACAATGTGTTATTTATTACCAGGTTTAACTGATAACTTTTGTGCTTAGCTTTCTTTTGTGTAGAGTCTTAACTGGCGCATTATTGTTGTTTCGTGCTTGAGGCGTATCAGTGTAGATGTAGTTTATATCTGAATTCTGTACAGGACACTCTTTTTTTTTCTTTTCTTTTTATGTTACAGGTTTTTGCTTTATAAATATAACATTATTATTATTGTTACTTTTTGTTTGCCCAGATATAACCATCATGGTTGAGTGGGTTTAGAAGAAAAAAAGTTATCATATTCCTCGTGTGTAACTTTTTTTGTGTTGTCTTAATTGGCACACTCATCATGTTCTGTTCTCTGTGTTCACTGTTTGCGTACACTTGACATACCTAGTGTTGAAGAGGCTGAGATAGTACCTGCTGGTGCAAGGCCTAAGAAACCACCTGATTAGTTACCTGGAAGGGAGAGGCATACCTAGTGTTGAAGAGGTTGAGATAGTACCTGCTGGTGCAAGGCCTAAGAAACCACCTGATTAGTTACCTGGAGGAGAGAGGCATACCTAGCATGGCTGTGCCAGCCTGAACTTATAGTTGCTGCTGAGCCAGCTGCGGTGGGGGAGTGTACCAGTGAAATGCGGGTTGGGCTGGCACAGCTAAATATAGCACAGCAGCTTTACAGCGCCTACTGCACTGCTGGCTGGATGTAGAGTGTGATTAAAAGGCCTAAAATGGTGTTCATCGCTTTGCTTCAAACCTTTTAATAATGCCATGTTACTGTAGATAAGAGAACAAGCTTTACAAAGACACCAAACATGCCACACATCTTCAGCAAAATCAGTAAGTAGTAAGCTTGTAAACTACATGCTTATTTTAAAATGCCAGTGAAGCTTCAGGTAGCTAGCATTATTTTCTTGAAATTTAATCGGTCACTACTCATACTTTTAAGTTTTCCCCAAACTCATGCTTCAACACCAGTTAGTACATTACAATGCGCTTCTGGTATCACTTACCAGCATCTTGATTCACTGCCCTGGGGGAGCTGACAGGGGCTCAAATTACTCCACTGGGACCGCTGGCTGGGAAAGTTTATACACAGCGGGCATGGCTGCACCTCACAGCACTCCATTAGGTGGAGGGCCAGGGTCATTAGTACTGACACCAGACACTGCCACAGCTTATCTGCTGTTACTTGTCAGTAAAATTTACTGCCTACACAGCTTTATCTGCACTGGCACACAAACACTGTCCAGTCTGCTACAATGAGTATGCTTGAGTGCATACTAAAGTTACAGTTTTCTTCTGTCTGAACACTGCCACAGCATATCTGCTGCCACTTGTAAGTTTAGACTGTAATTTACATACTGAATAAGCTTCCCATTAGAGCAAACACAGGTGAGTCTATTTTAATTTAAAACAATTTGCACTTTCTTGAAGATAAGAGGTTGGCCCCTAGTCTTGCATGTCAGAGTCAGTTTGTCACCTGGCTGCCCCATCTTCAGACGTTCGCTGTGTGTGATAAGCCTCCTCTTCTTTTGTCAGAGGCAAAATCACATTGTTGGCTGAACGACTAGAAGATTTTTTAAATGGAGAAGTCGCACTATCTACAAATGTTTTAGTGCAGGAGGTGTGCTTTGGTCAAAGATAGTGTTCTGCTGTTTTATCAGTGATCTTTGTGTTTGTGGTGAAACAAATGCAGTGACTGCATGCATACGTATGTGCACAGAACCTTTTTAGAGTTGACGTACTTGGACCCTGCATGGCTAAAGTAGAGTCTGTGCTAATGTCATGTTCAGCTATTGTTCTTCTGTCAGCGTCACAGTCTGCTTCTGAAACCGTTGCACTTCTTTTCCCCCCTAGTTTGGGCACACACAGAGCACTGATCTGCAGATAAGAGAGAATTAAATTCACTCCAAATGCTGGACGACTTACCTATGTCCTCTTTTGCTGCTTGCAGTGTAAAGTCTGATGGAACTTTGGAGCGTTTTAATCCCATCAAACATATGTAACAAGGCCTATATAATGTTCTGAATATGTGGATGCTGTGTCAGATAAGGTATCAATTTGATGAAAAGCAGAAAGTTCTGTGGCATATGTCTAGCACAATATAATCTCTCGGTCATCAAAAGCCTTTTTTCTTCCACAAAGTCTACACAAAGCATTGAGTCTCTGCAAATGCAGTTCTTCAGAGTGGTCAGTTCCATCCATTTTAGTACTTTATCACATGATACACAAACCAAATCTGGACTCTGTTTCCTGTGGCCACAATACACACAAATGTCAAAGAAACAAACAAAAAGTATACATAGTCCTGTTGCAGAAACAAAACACAGTCCACTCACATGAATAGCTTGTTCAGGAAAACTTTGTATCATGAAATACAACACTGTCAAGTTAGGACACACATTTTACTATGCTGCACAGAGGGGAATGCCAGAGTGCCAGAGAGGCAGGGAAAGGAATGTTTATAACCGCTGACCGGCAGCAGGGGTATCAGGTATCCCACTGCTGCGGACTAAAGAGCAGGAAACAGGCTGACTGGCACAGCCGTGCTAGTGTTGACAAGGTTGAGATAGTTCCTGCTGGTGCAAGGCCAAATAAACCACCTGATCTGTCATCTGGAGGAGAGAGGTATAGAAAGAGGAAGTGTTCAACTGTGTTCCTTGAATGGACAAGAAACAGCCATTGTCAGTCAGATGAAGACTGGAACTGTTTCAATAGCAACATTAGCAAAACGTATGAGAAATGGGGTGGAGCACATATGGGCTTTTCCCAATGCATAGATACCATCTTGAATTGAACTGGACTCATAGAATAAATAATTTAGTGCAGATGTTTATGTGCACTCTCTCTTAGAACAGGCAGACTAGCTTTTGCATTGGCCAGGTGCATCACCTCATTTGTTACGCATAAGATCCAACAATGCTTTTTAAAAATATTTTATCAATGTTGTATGTGTGTTTACAGCAGGGTGATTGTAGGATATGACCCAAACAAAACAGCAGAGGAGTTTTTTTTCTTCAGTTTTGAATCAGAGCTCTGGGCTTATTGTGATGTAAAAATTGTGACATTTTAATGTGTGCGAAGGGCCCATTGGTTTGCTTCAGTCTGTTCTGCAGAGAGATGTTGAATAAGTTGCTTTCAGTGATACTGCCGATGTAAGGTGTGAAAACTCTCATTCATTCACCACATGGCATGGAGTCTCATTCAGTTATACCAAGGAGCTGTCAGAACGTCATTGCTATGCATATCGTAGATCATCCAAGTCTATGTTCATATTTAAAAGTGGATCTCTTTGTGCACAGTTCATGTTAAAAGTGATTGTGCAGTCAAGACACAGCTTTATGGTGTCATCTTTACGTGTCTTGTTCTTTTGACTTGCTGTTTAGCCATCAGCATAGACGGGACCTACCAGATGTATGGGATTACACGACAAGGGGACTGTAAGCAAAAGATTGTGGCGTACACACTTGACATGGGAGATGACTTCGACAGTTGATGCAGGTAAGGAGAGGGGAGTGGGGTATATAAACATCTGTTTTGGGTGTTAACTGTCAGCCCGACATCCGAGGACATGAAGCCCCACATCATCATTAACTGTTTGGGAGGCGTTTTTGCCCAGCTGAAGTTGTTCCACTGCAGAAAAAAAACGTATTGCTGTAGACAGACACAGGGGTTTATTGATAGTACTTATAACCTTGCTTTGAGAGGGTTACGTGTGGCTGCAGTTTCACGTGGCACCAGCCATGTAAACTGTAAGTACACCACTTTGGTGGATATATTTTTAAAAGGTGTGATAAAAGGATAGTCACTTGTTCGAAATCATATGCCACATGAGTGCAGTGAGTCTCCTTGAGAGCAAAGAATAGGGCTACATAAAAGCAATCAGTAATAATAAGAGGGTAATTGAAAGGGGAACTTGGACAGTGGACAGTAATCTTGCCTGGAGAGGGTTGAATTAGGGACTGGGTCAGTGGAGGGTAGCCTCGCCTGGAGAGGGTTGAATTAGGGTCAGTGGAGGGTAGCCTCACCTGGAGAGGGTTGAATTAGGGTCAGTGGAGGGTAGCCTCGCCTGGAGAGGGTTGAATTAGGGTCAGTGGAGGGTAGCCTCACCTGGAGAGGGTTGAATTAGGGTCAGTGGAGGGTAGCCTCGCCTGGAGAGGGTTGAATTAGGGTCAGTGGAGGGTAGCCTTGCCTGGAGAGGGTTGAATTAGGGACTGGGTCAGTGGAGGGTAGCCTTGCCTGGAGAGGGTTGAATTAGGGACTGGGTCAGTGGAGGGTAGCCTTGCCTGGAGAGGGTTGAATTAGGGTCAGTGGAGGGTGGTCTTGCCTGGAGAGGGTTGAATTAGGGTCAGTGGAGGGTGGTCTTGCCTGGAGAGGGTTGAATTAGGGTCAGTGGAGGGAAGCCTCACCTGGAGAGGGTTGAATTAGAGTCGGTGGAGGGTGGCCTTGTCTGGAGAGGGTTGAATTAGGGTCAGTGGAAGGTGGCCTTGCCTGGAGAGGGCTGAATTAGGGACTGGGTCAGTGGAGGGCAGCCTTGCCTGGAGAGGGTTGAATTAGGATCACTGAAGGGTAGCCTTGCCTGGTGAGGGTTGAATTAAGGTCAGTGGAGGATAGCCTTGCATGGAGAGCGTTGAATTAGGGTCAGTGGAGGGTAGCCTTGCCTGGAGAGGGTTGAATTAGGGACTGAGTCAGTGGAGGACAGCCTCATCTGAATAGGGGTGAACTAGGGACTGGATCAGTGGAAGGTAGCCTTGCCTGGATAGGGTTGAATTAGGTACTGGGTCAATGGAGGGTCGCCTTGCCTGGGGAGGGTTGAATTAGGGACTGGGTCAATGGAGGGCAGCCTTGCCTGGAGAGGGTTGAATTAGGGTCAGTGGAGGGTAGCCTTGCCTGGATAGGGTTGAATTAGGGACTGGGTCAATGGAGGGTAGCCTTGCCTGGAGAGGGTTGAATTAGGGACTGGGTCAATGGAGGGCAGCCTTGCCTGGACAGGGTTGAATTAGGGTCAGTGGAGGGTGGCTTTGCCTGGAGAGGGTTGAATTAGGGTCAGTGGAGGGTGGCTTTGCCTGGAGAGGGTTGAATTAGGGTCAGTGGAGGGTGGCCTTGCCTGGAGAGGGTTGAATTAGGGTCAGTGGAGGGCGGCCTTGCCTGGAGAGGGTTGAATTAGGGTCAATAGAGGGTGGCCTCACCTGGATTTGGTTGAATTAGGGTCACTGGAGGGTAGCCTTGCCTGCAAAGGGTTGAATTAGGGACTGATTCAGTGGAGAGTAGCCTTACCTGGAGAGGGGGTAATTAGGGTCAGTAGAGGGTAGTCTCACCTGGAAAGGGTTGAATTGGGGACTGGGTCAGTGGAGTGTAGCCTCACCTAGAGAGGGTTGATTTAGGGACAGGGTCAGTGGAGGGTACATTGGTAGCCTTGCCTTGAGAGGGTTAAAATAAGAACTGGGACAGTGGCTGGTTGCCTTGGTAAGGTTGGAATGGGGACTGTTATATATTTGTTTTAATGTATGGCATTGTTTCTTATGGTGTAAGTATGTTTGTCCACATATGTAATTTTCTGGATGAGATGATAAAGTGATCTTAAAATTAAATCTTGGGTATGTGGATGGTAAAGTTGCCTGGGGAAGAAAACTGAATTTCTCACAACAGCCAGCTAAAAGAAGTCAGAAATGTAAAAGTCAGGAATGTTAAGAGCGCATTTTCTTTTGCAATACCACAATTCCCATAATCTTACAGAGTTGTTTTTGTTTGTATAATATTTATCAATATTTATCTAACTGTAAATTTTATTTATATAATATTTATCAATATGTATCTGATAAACTTTTTCATTCCAGGTTCTTTCATCTCCACAACTAATGGGTGTGATCATCATTTTTTTGTGAACTGGTGTATATGCTTGCACTGATGCATACATACAGAAGTTGTACATAGTAAATTAGTATGTACATACACTCTTGTCTTGGCATTATGGCATCAGAAGCTGGCAGTTACATGTTCAGGTCCCACGTGATGCACAGTCGGCCATTATCTTCTGTGCAGCAGGGCTAGATGTTTGCTGTGCATCTGGCGTCTGGGATCACTGATTTTGGGGGTTACCCCACCCTTGTTGACACAAGTTATGCTGAATGATAAAGTGTAATTATTTGTTATGCTGATTGATAGATTTATACCTGTAGATGAACTGTATTCAGAGATAATTGGATCACTTTGCACAGTGTTGAACTGTTCATACCATTGTCCTGTCATCTTGTAAATTGCATACTATACCCCATTTAAACTCAGATTCATATTGTAATTGTATAAAAAAAGAAAAAATGTTTGTTTTGTTTTCAAACAAGAGTGATAACAGACCTTTAAAAGCATTATCAAGTTTAACCTGTGGACCTTAGAAATTTACCTTGACACTGTGCCCACATGGTGGTGCAAAGCAAATTTTCCTTTGGGTACTCAGCGCCTGCACAGTTCCTATTGTTTGTTTTTATTTTTCCATGCAGTGACTTGCCACTCAAAAATTGCTTTGAATCAGTAAACTTGGCTCATACACTGGCACACTTGACAGCCACAGGGGTAACCTGGCAAAGAGAACTGGCCTTAGAAATGTCCTGCCAGCCCCAGAACAAACATTTGCCTTAGGTCATTCATAGGTAACGCTTCCGTATTGTTTTGCATGTCATGATGTGTGTACCTGTTATACATTACCTGTGCATTTAACAGAAAACAAATTTTTAACTTCAGTGTCTGACACCAACATGCAATTTAGTCTGTGTACTGTTGCATACTGCCAGCAAGTGTTGCATTCTTGTCACTGCCATCAGTCATCTAAGTGCTGTCAGCTCCACTCTTCATCTTCCATCCATCCAGTCTCAAAGCATCAGTTTCTGGTCTACACCTTGGGTCTCTTGGCTAGTTATGCCACAGCCTCAAAAATTGACGGGTAACTGTTTTCTGAAAGTAAGAGGACCTAAAACTAACTATGACATAATCAACTGTGGCAATGACAAGAAGGCAGGTGGATTGTCATTGTTTTGAGGGCAATGTCCATGGTGTCTCTAATAAACACTGAATGTTACAGTCAAGGTTTCAAGTGTTTTGTCTGATGAACAGAAACTATGGTGGTCAGCTGGACAGGCTATTGCAGATTTTGGCTTCCATGGCTAATACTTCTGTGTGAATTGCATACAGAATCTAGTTGAAACTACACCTGTCAGTTTACCTGCATTTTTACTTTCCATGCCAAGACAAAGTCAGTGAATAGTCTAATTTGAGAGAATTTAAGTCTGCAAGCATGCCAGAACCTGCTGAATTTTTATTCTGTAAGAGGTCACCTTTTGCTGTGATTTATTTTAGGAGCACTGCTCATGTGTTATGAACCTGGCATCTTGTATATTCAACATTGAACTATGGAAATAATACTGGGACTGATTACAGTGTGCAGTGACCTTAGCCTTGTATCTTTTGTCAGTAGTCAACATTTATGGCGGCAGTTCACTGCAGCAATGGTTCCATACATTTAATGATTTTGGCAGGAATTTACAAAGCAGTGGGCTAAGAATATGATACTGAGGATCAAACCGTTTTGAATCAAACCCATGGATTAATTGTATGCGGTGATTTGAATGTCTGTTTGGCTGTGCACATTGGTGAAATTAAAGTTCATGTGAACTGGTACAGTGTGATTTGTAATAGTTTCACTACCACCGTGAAAGCAGGTTCAGTGTGTGTTGGAAGTGCAGCAGTCCTTGTATGTGGTTTGTGATTTGAAGTGTATGAAAAATGCTTTTTTTAGTGCAATATTTTCCAGCTTTTGCTTTGCACTTTTGTATTTTATTATTATTTGGTGAATTGTGCACATGTTGAAAGTTCCTCGAAATTAGAATGAAAAGACAGGCTTTCGTAACTATTTCACGCGCAAAAATGTGAAATATTCATAAAGCCCCTGTCTCTTATATTATTGTTTGGAACTTCTGTTCTCTGTTAACAATTAAAATGTTTATATGACTGAATAAGTTGGCTTGTGCCAACTGAAGTCATTTAACTGGAACCTGAGTTGTGATTTCTGTGTTTGTTACTGCTGACAGTGTGTCCATAGTATTGTTCCCCCACTTTGTTCTGCATCACAACTCCTATCATGTGTACTCTCTATGCATGTATGGCAGGGAGACAGAAGGGGAGAGGGAGAGAGAGAGTTTGCACAAACATATGTCTATATACACAAATGCTTTTTACATTCACAAGATTTTGTGGGTAAGATTTATTAACAATATTCTGTACAACAGAGCAAAATGTATATAACAACAATCCTACAGGACATAATGGACCAAAAAAAAAAAAAAAGAACACAAAAAGTTCATGATACATTCAAACAACACATTCGTTCATGAAGAATTCACAATTGAATGACATCACAGTAGACACACACCCCATGCTAACAATCAAATCATGACACATTTTGCTCAAGCACTTGTTCAATGTCCCATTTACACAGGTTCTCTACACACCCCGTTATTTTTCCAGCATGCAAATTAATACACATGGTGGAAAGGTGACTGCTTGAATTTGAAATCAGTCATACTGCCTGACTCTCTCAAGTCTGGATCCACTCATTACCAACAACCAACATTCAACACAAGCCTTGCATACAGAATAAAACTTGACCAATACTCAAACCGGAAATGTGAAATTCTTGAAAACATTTTTTTTTTTTTAAAGCACACAGTGCAATCTGATCTGAACATTCCCTGCACTCTTTATCACCGATCATTTAACATTCCTAGCAGGACAGGTCAGTCCTGATCACCAGGTGACCTGCCGTAAGACGAATGTATTCAAATCCAGAATCAGTATCTAACTGCTGAATGTTCAAGAAACAAAAAGCAAACTCTCACTGTGGTGCTTTCTTGTCTTGTGCTTTCAAATCACAGTAACATGAGATAATTATGCATGGTGGTGTCTGAGTCCTGTCCAAAAAAAGATACAAACATACCAGGATGCTGTACAGGGCAAACACGCAGGCTATCAAGTGAAAGATACATGCAAATTGCTTTCTAACACTTCAGAAAATGGTAGAGTTTAAGAAAATTCACTTTTTCTTGGAGCTGCAAGTGCATGACAGAAAATGCACTTTTTCTTGAAGCTGAAAGTGCATGACGTACAGTTAAATAGGCTATGTGTAGCTGTAACCTTCAAGTGCTTTTTTCACAGAAAAAGGTTTCTCAAAATGGGTCAAGTATTTGAGAAACAAAAGGTGACCCTCAAAATCTCACAGCTCTACAAGACTATTAGCACTGCTGCATGGGCGTTTGCTCAGCGCTTGTAAATTCTATCCAGGACTCCTAAAAAGTCTTTGATAATGGAGCTGTACATTTTTTCTTACAAATGTCAAAGGTGGTCTTTAAAGATAGTTGCAGCCTGTACACAAGGAGTAACATGCAACATTAGCATCTGCATCTGTTCATGCTTATGCCTGGGATGGCTTGGTGGTATGGAGGAGAATGAAAATGAGGGCAAGCTCCCTAAGGCTAAAAGTTAGGAGGGAGGAATGCTTTGAGCAAAAGGCTCTAAAACTGAGCAGGGTACTTTGGTAACTTGTATTTGCCTTTCCCTGAACACTTATGAGTGGACTTGACCTAATATGAAAGTCACAGGAGGGCCTGAAAACAAAAGAGAAAGTTGCACTTGTCACTGGACCTTATTAATTTGTAATGTTGAAATGCATGGGATCAGTTAGTGTCTCAAAAATGACTGCAATGTTTACCTCATTGTCATTTTTTCTTCTCCAGTTTACAAAGCAAGTTGCTATAATTATAGGGGTGAAAATGGGAGCGGGGATAGCTCAGTGGTTAGAGCATCAGACTCGTGATCGAAAGGTCCTGGGTTCGAGTCCTGGCAGGTGCGCCGGGAGAATTTTCTTCTCCAGGGTCAACCTTCTGTGCCGACTCTTATTTCGGTATCTGATCCACCCCCATGTTACTGCAGTAGCACGTAAAAGATCCTGGTCATTCTGACAGAAGTGCAGGTGGCAGGTTACAGCTAAACACACATACACCCTACCTATGTGGCTTTGAATGAAATGACACTGTAACCTGGTGCATGGTTGAATGGTGTACACAGAACTTGCGCCAAAACAGCAGCATTTCACGTGGCACCAGCCATGCAACACCCAAAGAGCGCTATCAGTACACCACTTCTGTGGATATTAATAATACGTGCTATGAAAGGATACAGTCACTCATTCAGAATCACATGTCAATGTGCGCAGTGTGTCTGCTCGAGAGTAGAGAATAGTGCTATATAAAAGCTACGAATAATAATAATAATATTAAGAGATACAATAACGGGATCCATTTCCAGAATGTCACTGGATTCAGCCCGCACCAACCTAAAAGTCTCCTTTCCGACTTCCGGCACTGTTTGTCATCATTGTGAACTTGGGGGGTTCATATATGGACATCACCACTTGCATAACTGAAAACCTGACTAGAAAGTTCTCTTGCTTTTGCAGTTAAAGTCCTCCAAAAACTACCAAACACAGAAGATCTGAACTGAGTAGTTTAAAAATACCAATACATAACTGTAGAAGAACATTCACACATGCACTGAAGCAAATGTCCACTGTACACCGATTACATTATGCCCATCCAAAGTACGTCTTGTGATATAAACATGTTAATCTGTACACAATACAAGTGCCAGTCTTTCATACACCTGGTAATGGTATATAAACTTTTTTTTTTGCTAAATGACTTTGAAGACCCCCCTTATTTGGCCTTTCATGCACGATTTCAGTAATGAAAAGACCTCCCCAAAACTAGTGGATGTGCAATAGCTGATTCTGACACTATTCAATCTTTAAGATATGGGAAGTCTGTTGGGAGAACACTTTTAAGTTGTGGTTTGTGTCCTGGACACAAGGTATAAGATAAAGACAATAGCCTTCAATTACTAACTTGCAGATCTTAGAGAGACCCATGGACAAGAAGTTGATTGACACAGCTTATCCACAATTATATCCACTCAAACAGTATATATTCAACACATAATATGGTGGGCACAGAAAAGGCACAGATCTACAATGTTCTGCACTTGACTTACAGAAAGATAGCGTGCAAGGTATCCTACTGTGTACTTCTGTAGGGTACAATCTAACTAGGGAGAGAAATCTGTACATGTTTCATCTTGTGCAATTGAATTCCTCCACTTGCTTACCAAAATGAAAAGCAGAGTAGCAGTTGCCTCTGAAGGGGGCAGGGACACCACAAATGCCAGTTGAGATGCTTGCTTTGTCACTTTTAATTCTTTCACAGAAAGAAAGTCCCAGCTCCATCCACTACGCAGCTTGATTAAAAAAACAAGCACCAGATCTGGCTGACATGCTTCTTGTCACAAGCTTCAAAGACATCAAGCGTTAACCAAGTCCCAGCCCCTCTGCTTTTTCACCTGCGTTACAAGAAGAGGTCTTCGTCCTAAAACCACATTTTTCTTGGTCTGTTGTTACCTTCCTACCACATGTCATTCTCAAATCTTGGTTTAGGTTATTACAACACTGAATTCAATCAGCCTATCGAAGAAAATGACTGCTGCAGCTTGAGTCAAGGTCCGGTAATGACTTGGTGTTTGCTGGGATTGCTCAATTACCTGAATGATTCTTATTCATACATCATTAACCTGCCTCAAAAAGTCCAAAGCAAAATGAAACATGTGCATTTGTTAAAAATCTGTTCAACAGCAATATCTTTTATCCCAGCTCTCCTGTGTCTGTAAAAATGGGTTAGTCACTGAAGCAATAAAAGTTCTTCAAGCAGTAAATCAGTGTAAAATTTTCTGCTGATGCAAAAACAAAGCAAATTTACATTCTTGAATATAGGCCAAAGTTACTCAAAGCAATGCATAAACAACTATGTCCACATTAATAACTGTATGAAGTTTGAACTTTGCTAGATACGAATTTGTAAAAAAATAAAAATTTCAGTTTCAACTTTTCAACTGCTGTGATAAAGAACATTATCAAGATCAGCAAAACTGATATGAACATGTAAAACTCAATGGAAAGTATCAATGAAAAAGTGTGAATGATTTCACTTACAACAGTCTCAGAAAAAAAGCCTACACTGTTTTTGTTCAAGTCCAAAAATGCATGAATTTCCTCAACTAAAGTCGTTACTTTTTTCTTTCTTTTTTAGTGCGTGATTTGTCCACGTACGTTTAAAAAAAAAATGTAAAAAAGACAGAAAATGTCTGAACATGAATTGAAGGAGTGCATATTGAGTAAACACAACCTGTAGTTTGACCTCTTAGACACCTCTGTGACCTTGAAATTAATCAAGGTTATTGAAACTGATACAGAAATGTAACAGCAAAAATTATCATCATGCACACCTTCAAATATCTCGCTTACATGACCTCAAGGAAAAATCAAGAGCCATGGACAGTACCTCATTACCACACAAACAGTGATCACTACGTACACATGCTTAAAAAAGCTTTTAAAACTTCCTCATTGAAACAAAGATGATCATATGTACAAGAATCCATGCAAAATCAAGACTTCTGTGTACCTGGAGGTCAGATTGTGAAGAAGAAAATGCTAAACAATCACATTTTTAAACAAGAAAGTACAAACACACAAATGCCTACTTTCTGTTCAGTCCATAACACATAGTTGCAAGTAGCTACAATACAACATAGTATCACATAGAAACCCCACAGGCTCTTAGTTTCTGAAAGAACAAAATTAGTCATGCACAAACTAAAAACCATTTAAGCATCAAACATGAAAAGGCATTTGAAGAAACATACTGAATAATAATAATAGTGATAGCAAACTAAAGCAATGCTTATTTAAATAAAATCAAGGAAAGGCAGTTTCCAAATAGATGTAACTTATGGAAGAAAACTGGAGGGGGAAAAATCACGCAAACATGTAAGACTGGAAAGTTGCGAAAAAACATTTTAATGTATAACAGCAAAACCTGAATTGCATTCCACTGCTCCAAGCCCCCCCCCCCCCCCCCCCAAAAAAAAAAACCCCAGTAGCATCCCAAACCTGTTTATAACCATAAATAAATAACAAAAAAAGGACCATAAATACTTTTCTAGGTCACATTTTTTTTTTCTGCCAAGAACAGACATGTGCACTGACAATACAAAGGATCTTAGATAACTGGGAATAAGTACACTCACACACACACCACACACCATGTCAAGGGCAATTAATCAGGAATAAATCTGCTGAATCTTATCACAGGCAGGAGTTTTTATATCCGTAGCTTGTTGGTATAACTTGGCATCTCCATAATTCTTGGCCCTCCAAAGCATATTCTCCTCTGCAACAAAAAGACAAAAACAACAATTAAATTTAGTAAAGGGAAACTCAGGAACAGAAGAAAAACCTCAGCAAAACATCACCCAACCAGCCACTGAATTCAGTGTCAGAAGATTTGCTGGAGTTCAGATCCCAATGTCGGGATAATTGTCAGCAACAATAATCTTTGAGGCATGGCAAGATCAAATCCCTGAAGTTGGCACGCAGCAGACACTGTTTGTGTACATAATAATAAGTCATGTAGCTAGAAAATGATTGTGCTCACAAACTGTCACCCAGCTCTTGCTCAACCTCACACTTCAAGCAGGAAAAAAAGTAAACTTAATTAGTCAATACACATACTTCTCTACTGAAACTGAACTATTTAATAACATTCTTAGAAAAAACTGTTTTTGTCTACCACAAAAATGTAAATTCCCTAACAATGATTTTTTTAAATGCCCAACAGTCATTACTCAATACATGAGAACAATAGTTATTAACGCCAGTGGTACTGGTAGCAACAATCACTTTCACTAATTAAAAGCCCATTAAAAACTCACTGTATGTCCTTTCTCGCCAGCAATTGCTTCTGAGTTGTGATATGTATTCCTCTTCAACCATGCGCTCTATCCGTCGTAATTCACCGCGGTATTCAATTCTAAAGTCTTCCTTGACGTAGTATGGTACTTTCAGGTTGTATGTCTCCCTCTTTACAGAATACTTCCTGAAAAACAAGAGCATACATACACAGAGATCAGTTTTGCATAGATATACACAGATCAGTTTTTCTCTACATTTTTGTAGATGGAGCTGTCTCACATGTATGTCTCCCTTTTACTTCCTGAAAACAAAGGCACAGACTGATAGATATACTGAGATCAGTGTTTCTCTACATGTTTTTTTTTTGATTTGGCACCCTCCCTCCCCCAGCAAAAGTAACTGTTCAAAGTAAAAAATAACAATACCAAGATTAGCGCAAACGTTGACAGAATAATTAGAAAATACTACTTATTATTTTCCTTTAAGTTGAACAATCTCAGAGATAGTAGTCATGGTCTTTATTTCAAGAAATCACATAGAATACAGAGCACTTTGCTAGATTTAAGATCCAGAAATGAATTATGCACCCCCCCAACAAAACAGACCCCTCACCATACAATCCAAACAACATCAAACACAAATTATTTCAAGACCCTCTGTCATGAACAAAAAATGAGGTCAAAATATCTCTTCCTCTGTTGTGCTTTTCAAGTCTCTCATATGAAGGAGAAGGGCTAAATAATGTTTATCTGTTCTTTTCTATCATTCACAGCTTTGTCTATTTCTCTGTAAGATTCACACATGTAGCTCTGAACTAGATCAGTCAAGAAAATGCTGAGGAAAAATAAAATTTTGCTCAATGTTTCTGATGCTGCTGTGACCCAGAAATTTGATCAAGGGCAACAAAAATGGCATAAAAATGTAAAGCTCATAGTTGGTTATTATCACATCATGTTTGAAACATCCCTCTTAAAATAACAGACTCCCAAAATAAGCCCATTTTAAAAGTTTTCACCAAATCCATAAATTATCTCCTCTAAGTCATCGACAGGTGTGAAAGCTCATCAAATGCACTTTGTGGTGATCTTCTTGATGCATATATATCATATATATACAGCAAATCACACAAAGTTTCAAAAAGAATAAGAACTTGCTGTGAAAGAGGGAAATAAGCGCACCAGAAACAAAACTTGTACTTACTGTGTGCGCTGTAAGTTGAAGACAGGATCACTAACAAAGAAACTGGAGAGAAGAGACAACAGGATCAGAAGCAGGATGGGGGCAAGCTGCAGGAGCAATGTTAGGCTGCTCTGTAACAAAAAAAAAGACATCAGGACATTACACAGAGGCAGGCAGTAGATCTACAGGTCACAACCGGTATTGCAATTTATGTATGAATAAATAAATGAACAAAACTTAACATGATGCATAAAAACTTTCGCACAAAAACTTGTGTGTTCACAGTGCCAGAGGCATACAGTACATAAATGTAGGCTTTCACAATCACAAGCCAAAACTATCAAATATATTCATACCAATAAAGTACACAATAATCCCCCCCCCCCCCCCCCCCAACCAGTAGTGTGTATGATATATCTACAGAGCTGAAACAGTATTCTGTAAACTGTACACTGCTCCACACTGCACTGATTCTCTATCAAGATGCTCCCTCAGAACATGGAGCTTCTATGTTCTTACAACATGGCAGAAAACACATATTCTGAAAGATGCTTTCATTATGTCCCTGTCAGTGTCACATACAGTGAATCCCACTCAAGATGGACTTCAATACAAAACTTGGAAGACAGTGACTCAGCAGTCTCTCATTAGACAATAGAAAAAGTGATTTAGAGATCCCCAATACACACTTGTTGAAGTGATTCAAAGATAGATAATTAGTTGTTCATGCCCAGTCAACCACAATGGTTGTATCAGGGCAACACAATTTAAAGACCCCAACTACACTCTAGATGAAGTGATTCAGAGACCCCCATTAGACTCTAGATGAAGTAATTCATAGATACCCATTACACACTTGAATTTTTTTATTTATTAATAATTATAAAATAGTTGTCTAGTGCCTCATTTCAAAATGATCCCTAATAGTTTCACAATGGCAACAGCATAGCACTATTCTCTGTTTTTGAACATACACACTGCGCTCTAGGTGTATGCAACTTTGAATGAATGACTGTAGCCTCACACAGCATGTTTTTTCACTGAAGTGGTGTACTCACAACACTGCTTGTTACACAGCTGTTGCCACATGCAACTTACTGCTGCTGTCTTGGTGCACATTCTGTGTACACCATATAACCAGTCATTTTATTAAAAGCCACATAAGTAGGGTGCACGTATGTGTTTAGCTATAACCTGCCACACGCACTTTTGGCAGAACGATCAGGATCTTGTACTTGTGCTACTGCAGTAACATGGGGGTAGAATGGATACCAAAATATGAGTCAGCACAGAAAACAAAATGCTCCTACCACTCCACCTGGGAACTGAACCTGTGACCTTTCAAATACTATGCAAAATGATTCAGATAGTACACTCTAGATTCAGTGACCCCCCATTACACTCTAGATGGAGTGATACAGATACTACACTCTATGTAAAGTGATTCAGAGACCACTAGATGCACAAAAAGTCAATCAGAGATCCGGTCCCCACTACACTCTAGATAAAGTGATTCAGAGATACCCACTGCACTCAAGATGAAGTGATTCAGAGACCCTTGCTACACTTGAGACAAAGTCAAGCAATTCTGAGATTCCAACTACACATGAGAGTGATTCAGAGATCCTCACTGTACTTGAGATGAAGCGATTCATATATATCCCCATCACAATCAAGATAAAATGAATCAGAGACCCCTACATGTGAGACAAAGTGATTAAGGTGAATCAAAACTGTGGATGCTAAGTGACTTGAAAATGTGAGAATATTTCAATTTTCAGGCCTTGTATGGTCATTCTCTCAATATGTATATTGTACGTCACAGACTTTATACTCCTTTGATTTCAAGCTCTATGGGGTGCAGGCAATTTGGTTTGCTCTTTACTAATGAAGATCAGCAAAAGGTTTGGTCACAATGTCATAAATATGGAGGCCATATGCCGGTAAGTATGTCACAATGCCAAGCTTTTGTTTTTTTCACGAGCAAGGCAAAATCATGAAATGTTCCGGTGGTAAAAAAGAAGCAAAACACTGACAAAGACAGTCCAGTTTCCATTCCCTGCAGCTAGTTTATGAACAGGACCTGTGATGTATGCTTGGTTCAGTTCCCCTTTAAGAGACCCCCATTACACTCAAGATGAAGCGATTCAGAGCTTCCCATACCCTCAAGATGAAGTGATTCAGAGACCCCAACTACACCCATGAAGGTATGATTCTGAGACATCCCATACACTCAAGATGAAGTGACCACCACTACACTCTAAAGTGATTCAGACCCAAACTACACTCAATATGAAGTAACTTAGAGAACTCAACTACATTCAAGAATAAGTGATTCAGAGACCCCTTGTTAGACTCAAAATGAAGTGATTCAGAGACTCCCACTATACTCTAGATAAAGTGATTCAGAGACCCTCAAAATGAAGTGATTCAGAGACTCCCACTATACTCTAGATAAAGTGATTCAGAGACCCTCAAAATGAAGTGGTTCGGTGGCCCCCTCTAGTCTACACTCTTGATAAGGTGATTCAGAGACCCCCACTACACTTGAGACAAAGTCAGTCAGAGATCTCCACAACACACTGTTCTTGTACTTTTAGCTCTCCTTAAGATCTGTTTCTGGTTAAGAACTAAAGAAGTAAGTAAGTAAGTTGGTGTTTTACGCCCAGTCAACCGGTATGGTTATATCAGGGCATAAGCTCTAAAGAAGCACTGTTGATGTTCCCAGATGACTTGCTTCAAGGGAGGTCCCAATGTAACTGTCTGTAGGTGCTGGGTTACAAGACTGAAAAGTAAATCTTGTGATGCTCCAGATGCAGATTCAGAATGCCACACAAACTAAAAAACACACACAATGCAACAACAGTCAGTGGCTTGAATTGCACTCAGCTGCCTTGACTACAGTGAGATACCCACTGGAAAACTGCTGTTCAAAATCATCACACAAACACAAAAAGTGGCAGGGGGTATCTGACACAGAAACATGCATGTAAAATGCTCACCCCTCTACTTAAGTCCAAGATAATGCAACCTTATGATGCAGTACAGGGTGAAAACAAGGCACTGGGGGTGAGCTCACAACGAATTTAAATATGGTATCAGTTGGGGGACCAGTTACCTATGAAAAAGAAACTGCCAACATCATATCAGTAAGGATTCAGTTCACTCACTCGCTGAAGTTTTAATTTTGAGATGTTAAACACAAACACAAAATTCTGCTGAGCTACAGACATTGAAACAAACAGATTATTCCCCATTTTTTAAACTCTGTTCAAGTACAAGAAAAATGTGACAAAAAGAGTGATTCACACCAGTGAAGGACTAACAGGATCAAAAACCAGTCTCCTTGTGACAATGGTCTCCTCCCGGACAAGGCTGTAGCTGGTGTGACAGACAAGGCTGTGGCTAGTGTAAGTGTAAATACACAGGAGATATTAAACTACTCATGACCTGCACTGTGGCAGACAAGGCTGCTGCTACTGTCAGTGTAAATACACAGGAAAATCAAACTACACATGACTGGTAGACAAGGCTCTTGCTAGTGGGCTGTAAGTATGAAGACAAAGGAAAAAGAAAAAGCAGACAGGGCATGCAGCCAGGCAGGAAGTACCCGGTGCAAGTAGAGAAGAATCACTGAAGCAAAGGAAACAGGTTCCGCTGGCATTTTTCGGGACGCCCCAGCCCTTTTCTTGTGACTTCGTCTGTGAGACTGTCAATCACATTAACAGGTACTGTTACCACATAACATCTGCAAGAAAACCCAACCTACCTTTAAACTTCTGTTTTTTTAGTGTTTTTTTTGGTACTATCCACTTTAAATAACTAATGTAGACAGGTCTCAACCTCTTCTGTCACATTGCTAGAAACCCATCTTGATTTTTCTTTGACTTTGCTTAAAAACATGTTGAAAACCTGAAGCATCTCAGTGATAGTATGTGTTAATGTAAAATAAAACCCTGATCAATCTGAGTTGTAGTTAAGTCTTGCATTCAACTGCAGGAGCTGGTGTGCAGCTGTCAACATGGCAGGGATGCTGCATATGCATCTATGTGCAGGAAAACAGATGAACACACAAAATCTCACCTGGCCCTGAGTGAACCTCCAAGTTCAACAACAAACAGCCAACAGCCCTGCATTCTAATGTGCAAATACATACATGTACTGTCTACTTCAAGAAGAGAGGAGAAAAAAAGAACACTGTATACAGGACCTTTAAATCATGCAACACAGGCAATGAGACATTATCAGTATGACTGCAGATAATTGTTGGTGGCTTACCTCTGACTGCTGGTCTCTGCCATTGCCATAGGAATAAGTGTAGTAATGGGATCGATGGTTGTGAGTGTGATGCCTTCTGTTTACATTGCCTGCAAGCAAGAGGACAAATTACACAGTACAGTCATCAAAGGGTGCTATCTCAATACTAAATTTAAAGAAACCAGAGTGACAGGTGTATCTTTTAATAATTAAGTTTATACATAGCAATTCAAGCTTACAAACTCAGCGCCAGCATGCCAGGGGCAATCAGGTTATATTTATAAACATGAAAATTGAAATATCACATGTACATTCCAATTCTGCATAGTGTCTTTTTTCATAGTCATTAAAACACAACATAGGCAATTTGGTATTAATTAGCAGTGGCATCTAATTTTCACTTCAATCGTACTTCATAAACTGTCTTTGTTAAGTTTCTTTATGTCTCCATTTCCACTTCTACTGCACAGTAAAAATTATTTCAAAATCGCTATATTCTGATGTTCATCCACATTTGACATTTATCCACATGGTAACACTAACAGTTGTACCATCATCCAGATTTCCCATGAAAATGGCATCACAAAGTTCCAGAATAATCAAACTTAAATAATATAGTCCCTTCCAAGGACATGGTTGACTAAATTAAAACATCACAGAACACATTTTCTTTGTTAGCAACAACAACAAAAGTGTTTCTTCTTTTAGTTTTACATGTTTTTTGTTGTTGACCAAAATGAAAATGAAATTGCTGTGGAAAAAAGTCTTGGATGTAGGCCATGAACAATGCAGTGCTGTGTTACCATACAATTAAAAAGGATCTGATTTTCTTTTTTATTTGTCATCATTTGTATTTTAAAAACCTAGACAGGTAAGAGTTTAAGGTGAGAAGTCACTGGGACTCAAAAACAGGTTTGTGTTATTCTGTATTTTATGTGATCTGTCCGTGTCAACTGTGCACTTTACAGCTAAAACTCTTTGTAAGCTTTTGGGTTTACTATGGTTTATCTGCCTAGGTAAATAACTGAGTTTTCTCCATCACCATCCACTCAAAGCACAGACGAGGTATAATTTGTATTGTATTTATGCGCCTAACGAATTAGACCAATTTTACAAATCAATTTGGGCAACTAATGCATGTGACAAAAGCAGTCTGTTGGTTCTTGTTATTCTCTTTGTCATCTTCAGTATCATTAACAAATGAATTAGGGGCAAGAACATGGAAATCCTGTTTTTGGAAGTACAGTAAACTGTGGGATGCATCTTCATATTATACTGAGTTCAGTAAATTGTGGGATGCATCTTCATATTATACTATGTACAGTATAATATGAAGATGCATCCCACAATTACTGAACTTCCAAAGACAGGATTTCCATGTTCTTGCCCATAATTCATTTGTTAATACCCATTTATATAACATGATTCACATACCTGATGGAAACCCCCCACCAAAGAACATATTGAAGAGCTCCTCTGGTGTTATGTCACCTGCACACAAAACATATCAAAGTTAGCGTACATATTTAGATCTGAAATGTTAATTATCCAAGCATGCTATATGCCAAAACTCTTCCAGTTCTATATATGAAAACAAAAGTAAATATTTTCCACATTTCCTCTTTTACCAAAAGAAAACCCAGCATCCAGTTTTTGCATTTGTGTATGTGTGTGTGTGAGCATGTGCGCGCGCGCGCGCGCGCGAGAGAGAGAGAGAGAGAGAGAGAGAGAGAGAGAGAGAGAGAGAGAGAGAGAGAGAGAGAGAGAGGGGGGGGGGGGGAGCTCAGGTTTATGCTATGTTCTAGTTTTCCTCTTCTGCTTCTAACATTTTATGTAAACAGCATCCATAGGACTGAATATATTTTCTTTTTTATATTTTGTAAATGCTCAGGGCATTGCCTTGAAAAAAGAAGAAGACATAAACATTATGGTATACATCCATAATTCCTTTGACAATAATAAAGTTATACATGATCCATCTTAATGCAGCCTTGCTTTGCTGCATCCTAAAAAAATGCTATATTGTCTCTTCCTGTGCTGGTTAGTGTTTTGGTGGTAACATCAAAGTAGTTACCCCAACACAAACACACCAGCTGCTTTAATGTATGTTGGTAATAATTGACCTACCCTCAAACCCTCCATGTGTGTAGTCTGCAGTGTGCTGTGAAGCCTGCTGCAAGTCTGGGCCATAAACATCATACTTTTTCCGCTTGTCTGCATCACTCAACACTGCATAGGCATTACCGATTGCTGAAAATCAGTGAAATATATGAATAAACACATGAATACATTCAACCAATATTCAGTGAAACAGATCTGAATTAGTCAGCGTGATGTTTTCAAACATCACTCTGAAAACTTCAAATTTTAACGGTCATCTCATGTGAAGAACCATCATTATCAATCAGAGGTCCTTTCCATAAGCCTTGAATGAAAAAAATGATTTTTTCTTCTTTTTTAAAAACATTCACACTAGTCACAGCACCTTCTGGGTTCATTTATGGTCTAGTTTTGTTAGAAACTCACATCTAACTTGGACATGATCACCAGTGCCACCATGTATTTGTTGTAGATAATCAATCATCTTAGGTGTAATGATATATTGTAAACAACTGAAGTGCTTACATATTATGAAAGAACCAAACTACCAACAAAGCTAATGACATATTACTGTGTACAGCCACCATACTTATTACTTCATGAGCCAAACTTTCTTGCTCTTCATTGGTAAAGAGCAAACTGACATGGCTGCACATAAAGGAACTCTGAAGCAATCAAAATACTTCTGTTTATAGAATCACCAACAAAATTGATATATTTGTGCACTTCTTACGATTTCAAGCCAGATCTGTCCAACGCGGAAAGACATCAACCTCATGCCTTGTTTCAAATCAACTTTGTTTATGGACTGAAGGTAGGTACTTTCGATGTTATAACACATTCTTGACATGCAAGGTGCAAACAGAAAATGTCACAAACAAAAGCCGCTATTTTTTAATCAATTTGCAACATCCACACATAATAAGTTGATAACTCAACACTGTCATTTAATGTTGTTTTTAATGTCTCCCACATCAATAAACACAATACAAATGAAAGGTAGACATTACACTGAAAGACCTATTCAAAATACTTGTTTGATAATGATATGGGCTGCCCTCAGTGGTATTGGTAGATACTGGTACGCAGCTTTGCAGAACAACTCACAAATATCATTGTTTGGGGTACCCTTCAACTTTGAATAAAGTTCTTACCTTTGAAAGCCTCTGTGGCCCCAGGTGCCTTGTTTTTGTCAGGATGCATCTGTAGAGCCAGTTTTCTGTAGGCCTTCTTCAAGTCACTCTCTGTGCAATCTTTTTTGACTTCCAACACTTCATAGTAGTCCTTACACCTCTTCACTCTGCATACCAGAAATTGCAAACCCATAGAGTTATCATTTTCATGAAAATGATGAATAGCTTAATTGTTTTGTTTTTGTTTTTTAAAGGTCAGTAGTGATTACAGTATACCATTCCATGTCCAGTTCAATGCATGTCCAGCATGCCAGAAGGTCACAGTGTCAATGAACTTCCTTTCTTTTTTTAAATTCCTTTTATGGCAGGAAGTGTAAAGTAAATGGCAATTGACTGACAAACCTATGGACTAATGGAGGCCTTTTATGGCAGGAAGTGTAAAGTAAACGGCAATTGACTGACAAACCTATGGACTAATGGAGGCCTTTTATGGCAGGAAGTGTAAAGTTAACGGCAACTGACTGACAAACCTATGGACTAATGGAGGCCGTTTATGGCAGGAAGTGTAAAGTAAATGGCAACTGACTGACAAACCTATGGACTAATGGAGGCCCTGTGCCTGGACCTAAAATTCTAAAGGTGTTGTGACCAACTTGGTAAAGTATTAATCTGCTATCACAGCACTAGTCTCCATCTGAAAGGAAGCTTGGAAGGAAAATGAAGCACGTAAGAGGGGAAAAATAATGTGACTGATGGTCTTCACATCTGAAATTAGTGAAAAGGATGTTAATGGCTGGGCAACAGAGAATGGTGGTTATACAATACAGGTAACTGGATTGTGAAACACTCAAAGCAGTCAAGGTATGAAAAACACAGTAGAAAGAACTTTAAGAAGTTTTATTTTCTGAGCAATGCAGTATGCACTGAATTGACTGATCACACTCAAACAAGCTATGGGCAGTTTTTCTAATTCAACTATACTGGGGTAAAGCGACAAAATGGGGTGGGAGAGGGCAGGCGGGGGGTGTGGAGGGGGGGGAGGAGAGGTGCTAAAAAATAATATTGATTTATTATAGTTTACCGGAATTATACAAAAGTCCACTAGCCCATAGAAATTATCACTAGACTGTGTTTGTTCCCCTAAACAGTTAAAGTCAAATTGTACAACAAATACATTTTTTATTAATGTTATTTGCTCACAATCATACTCTTTCAAAATATACATCGTACAAAAATCACACACACACACAAAAAAGGGAAGTAAACATGGTGCTTTACATCCACAAGGCTTTTAGCATATTAGGGATGGGGAAAAAAGGGGGGAATGGGGAGGGGGGGGGGGGGGGGGGAGAGGAGAAGAAGACATGAATATGAATAGCTCATCTGTGCACATTGACCCATAAAAACTGAACAGACCATCAGCCCTTGTCAAAACAATAATATTAAGGTGGGAACTCCACCGGTGTGAAGCAGCTTGTGTACTTCACTAATTACTGTTTCAACAGCTGTGTGGAGCAAAGTCACAGACTGTCCGCGAAGCAACTACTGAGGAACAAGTGAAGCAGGAATTGTCCAACTCTCTATGAGAGCCCTGCTCCATCTCCCTCTTCTTGATCTTGCCTGACTCTTGTATGCATGCATTACATAATATAATTATATTACATATAAATTTACCGTTTGACTGCTGCAAGCTGTTCTGGTGTGTGGTCTGCTGATGCATTCTCCTGATTCTCCTGAGCTTGACGACCACTGCCCCTTCGTTTCCGCACAGTTTCCTCACTGCTCTTTGATTCAGAATCAGATCCAGGTGCCTTTGCCTCACCATTGCTCTCTGTTAAGTCCTTCAGTAGCTCTGAATAAAAACATTCAAGTTTCAATATTCATTTTATTCTGCCAATCACAGTGTGTATACTTTAATTCTGGGTATTTCACAAAAAGGATGAACTTTTAATCAAGTAATTGCTGTACCTTCTGTGGGGCAAACATAACAACACACACACACGCACACAGAGGTGAGTCATAGAAAATCAAGTAGGGAGAGGGGCCTCCAACTCGTTGAATAATGCTATCGAAAACCTTGATCCGCTTTCTTGGTAACAAGTGCATAACTAGACGGCAGGCACCTTTAAAAACAGTCACTGGTAGATTACATGGATTAAAAAAGAAAGAATAAAAGACCGCATCGTGTGAGATTGCGAAGCTAATCCCATCAGCAGCCAGATGTCAACTGGGCTATACTGCTGCCAAGGACGCGTAATCAAAGATCTGGGACGGCATCGCTCAGTTTTCCTGCTTACTGACCAAACAATCAATGTAAGTAAGTATTCTTATTTTCATTTCAATCCAATGCTGGTCTGTTTCCCCAAAGCTGGATGGAGCTGAATTTAGTAAACTGGTCTGAATCGCTTTGTAAATGGCAAATTCCGCAAGTTTGGCATTATCTCCAAGGAAAAGACCCAGAAACGTACCTTGTGCCTTTTTCGACGGGTAAAGTCGTTCTGCTTTTCTCAAGAATTTGATAGCCTTTTCGGTGTGCCCAGCGGCTATACATCGCTGTGCAATAGCAAAACATCGCTCGCTCTCATCCTTGTTGCCGTCCATTTTGCTGATATTTAGGTCTGCCTACAGTGTATAAAAGGTAGCTTTTGATTGGCTTTTGCATCACATACGAAGAAAGACAACTGCGCAAGAGCAATCTTCCATTCTATCGTGAAATACAAGTTTTTGGATTTACATTCTCAGAGATGTCACTGGAAAATTGACATACGAAACGAAAGGCACAGAGGATAAAAGGACTTTCCTTCAAACTTTGAACCATAGGTCTGAATACCAGTTGAACGGCAAGATGAATGTATCCAATCAGAGACTGCCTTTCAGGAGACGAAGTCAAGCGAGGGAGGTAAGCACGTACACGTCACCCGAAAAGAAAACTATTATGAAAAGTTCACTCCCTTAGGCATTATCCCCACGAGTTCATCAACTGACCATCCTGTACCTCCAACCCAGATTGGTGTGAACTGTATAGCCAATTACAGAATAACGCTTCACCAAGCAGAGTTTTTCTCTCAGTTAGACGTGAAGACAAATACAACAACAAAATTCTCATAAAGCGCTATTCTCTATTCATTCTGAAGCGCATACCGCTGTGTCAGTGTCCCGCGCCGACGGTGTTGAAATAAATAAGCGTTCGTTTGAACCTTTTTGTGTTTGTTTTAGAACGCTAGCAGTCATTCTGTTTCAGATTTTTCTCTAACAAACGTGTTAAACCCAGCCACCATTGCGTTGTACAACTGATGTTGACAAAACCTAGCTCCCGTCAGTTGGGGAGCGGGGATAGCTCACTGAGTCAGTGGTGAGAGCGCCGGACTCGTGATTGAAAGGTCGCGGGTTCAAATCCCTGCTGGAGCGGCGGGAGAATTTTCTTCTCCAGGGTCAACTTTCTGTGCTGACTCTTATTTCGGTATCCGTTCCACCCCCGTGTTACCGCAGTAGAAAAGACCCCGGTCATTCTGCGAAAAGCGCAGCCCGGGTGGCATGTTACAGCCGCTAAACACGCATACACCTTGCGTATGTGGCTTTGCATGAAGTGACACGGTGCATGGTTGTATGGTGTACACAGAACGCGCCGAGACTGACTCTCTCTGGCAGCAGATTCTTGTGGCACCAGCCATGCCAGCGCTGTTGAGTACACCACTTCGGTGGATATTCAAAAACGCGCTATAAAAACTATTCACTCATGTAGAATCACATGCGAGCGCAGTGAGTCTGCTCTAGAGCGGAGAATAGCGCTATATAAAAGCGATTAATAATAATAATAATAAAACCACAGCGGTACAAGTACAACGGTATTCTACCGGCATAAACATAATCATCTAACAAATAGTAACTATTTATACGTATACATACTGACAAGGCCACACTCATAGTTCAGGAGCTGTGTGAGAGTCGAGGTGGCCGTCCTGGGCTGTCCGTCCTAACGAGCCTTCTGGTTTCCGACAGAACGTCACTGAGTTTTCAGCAGAGATCTAAAGCAGACAAGCGACAGAACGTCAGTTTTCAGCAGAGTAAAGCAGGCAAGCGACAGAACGTCAGTTTTCAGCAGAGTAAAGCAGGCAAGCGACAGGCAAGCGACAGAACGTCAGTTTTCAGCAGAGTAAAGCAGGCAAGCGACAGAACGTCAGTTTTCAGCAGAGTAAAGCAGGCAAGCGACAG
This sequence comes from Alviniconcha strummeri, assembly GCA_963584105.1. Taxonomy (NCBI): domain Eukaryota; kingdom Metazoa; phylum Mollusca; class Gastropoda; family Provannidae; genus Alviniconcha; species Alviniconcha strummeri. The sequence continues at coordinate 23,173,292 of OY757541.1, read as the reverse complement.
AACGTCAGTTTTCAGCAGAGTAAAGCAGGCAAGCGACAGGCAAGCGACAGAACGTCAGTTTTCAGCAGAGTAAAGTAGGCAAGCGACAGAACGTCAGTTTTCAGCAGAGATCTAAACTCGCAGACAAGCGACAGAACGTCAGTTTTCAGCAGAGTAAAACAGGCAAGCGACAGAACGTCAGTTTCAGATTAGCGGCAGACAGCGACAGAGTTCCAGACTGATAGTCCATGGGCCAGGTATCGAAACCCTCCCCCCCCCCCCCCCCCCCACCGGGGGATTTTTGGAGACAATGATTTTTGGATAGGTCAGTATGTGTCTTTTCAATATCTGCTTGTCTGCAAGATGAACTATTCTGCTTTTAGGGATTATCTGAGATGGTACATAGCAGCTTAATAGCATGTATTAAAATGGGCGTGTCCCCTACAACTCCGCCAAACAACAGGCAGCTACTACCATTCTTTGGACACACAGAAATACTGCACATGCTGGTATCAATGGGTAGCATTGCTCTTGCGGCTGCTGTCTTACCCAGGTATGGTGGCCTGAATTACGCGTGTAGGATTAATGAAGATAAAAAAAAAAAAAATGAACGTTGCATAATTTTGTACAATGCTCATGAAAAATATTGAACAAAAGTGCTTCATTTACCACCATATGTATCATGGCGACTGAGAGAGTCACAGAGAATGTTTGATTAACACCTGCATTAATGGATGACGTCACGGAATGGAATATACTCAAGTTCAAAAGTTAAGCAACCTTTTACAAAACTGCACATATGTTCAAATCTCAATACACTACTTCCACAAAACCGCTACAGGTGCTGTCTTATTCACTGGTCTACCTCCATTTAACCTGAAATCAGTTTCACAGTACTCTACACCCCATGGAAGATAGGCGAGAAACATGCCCGATGTATGTACGGGGGGGCGGGGATAGCTCAGTGGTTAGAGCGCCGGACTCGTGATCGAAAGGTCGCGGGTTCGAATCCCTGCAGGAGCGGCGGGAGAATTTTCTTCTCCAGGGTCAACTTTCTGTGTTGGCTCTTATTTCGGTATCCGGCTACCGATTTCGGCTACTGCAATAGCACGTAAAAGACTCCGGTCATTCCGCCAAAAGTGCAGGTGGCAGGTTACAACTAAACACGCATACACCTTACATATGGGGCTTTGCATGAAGTGACATGGTGCAGATATTCACCAAAGTGATTGTCCACACTGTCAATGATTTGAAAAATCATTATTGACTTTCTGAAATTGTTATCTGATAAAAAATATTTAAAAAAAATAAAATTAAACGCATTACTCTCTTTATTTCTTACTGTTTATCATTATAGCTTGGGTGTATTTTTCCCAGCCAAAGATACCAAAGCCGGTGCCATAGAAGGTTGCTAAACCTGAATGTCCCTTACTTTGAGTGTCACTTAATGCATGTCCAGCTTAGACATATACGTCAGCCTCAAACCTGAAGCTCTGTGTATTCTTGATAGTTATCTTCCTTTTGGGGTTGCTCCACCTGGATTTCAACCAGGTCTTGCGGCATGATAAAACAGTCTGTCCAGTATATATCCCACTTTTCCATTCACAGTATGCAAGCCATGGCCATCTGCTCGAGGAATGGTTTTAGTTGCCTTAACTGCGGAATATCAAGAGTGCTTGAAAGCTGGCCCTTTCGATGTGCATTATCAATGCATCTCTGCATGGTGGCATTGTGACTGTTCAACAAGGATGAGGTGTGTTGACACATTTTGTTGACATCTATCACTTATTTACCTCTACAGAGAAGATGCATGGAATGTTCCAGTTTCATTATTTTTCCTTAACGTGGTAATCTCTTTATCTCTGAACAATTCTGCCCATAACATACTGAACGATGTACTGAAAATAATGTTTATATGGTATTGTTGGAGGCTTGCTCTTCAATGGTTTTAATGTCTTTGATGGTTTCCTGGTGTCTGTCATCCTCTCGAGTGTAATCTCTCCGACAGGTGGCATGGTAATGAACTTCTTCTCAGCTGTTTTTGACACACATTTGACTAATGTTTTCAACATGTTGTTTTCTTGTGTTCAAGTCTTTTCACAAACAAGACATCTGTCACTGGGCAACAACTAGCATTGTGGTTGCTGACAGATTTGCTGTTCTCTCGCTTTTTGGAGGATCTTACATCACTCACTTCCGACGGGTTCTTTTGTTTTAAAATAATTCTGCAGTCATTCATAAAGTAGCACAATGTATGATTCCCATGCAGATTCGGTATATACTCATATATTTCATCCACCATATCAGGACTGGACCATTGCACATGTTTAAGTTATTTAGTTCTTGGATTTGTATACCTCATCAACCGCACAAGGTCACCTCAGGACAAATCACAGTCACAGTTTCTTACCACCAAAAAGCTGGCTCATTGTTCTACACAGAACACAATCAATAGCAAACATCCCAGTCAAAACAGTCAATAATTAGCACATGTCACTATCTACAACTGCAAAAGATACTTCGAGACAGATTCCCTGTAATGCATTCAGTACAAAATTAAAGAACAGTTGATCAGATCACAGGTATGTCTAAATCACCTTTTTGAGGCACAGTAACACACATTTTGGTGCCTATTTATATTCTGCAGGCACTCAACATGAGAACCTGCTTAAACCAATTGACTATGAGCAGTGTGACCTATTTTATTTCGCAGGCTAGCGCGGGAATTCGCTTCAGCCAAGACTAACGCAATTGAAAAGTATAGAGAGGATTTGGAAAAAAATGGAGGTGAATGGACCTGGGAAGCGGAAATTAGGAGAAGGAAGAAATTATGGCACTGACTAAGCATATTTGGCTATATTCTGTCCTACTCCGTGCTTTTAAGGGAAAACATTCGTCAGCTCTGGGGTTTTAACAGAGGGGACCTTAATATTTCTGCGTCCGCAGTGCCCAATAACAAGGACACATTTAAGACAAAGAGAAACGGGAAGCTACAACATATTAAACTGTTCAAACAGTAAAACAATATATGGAAATGGCCTTTTTTTGTCATAATAAATGAGTTGCTAAGAGACAAGGTCATCGCAATTTGGAATTCCATATAGTGCATTTATTAGAACCAGCACCACAGACACGAACAGCAACAGCTCACTTGCGGACAACCTGAACTGTGTACTTTGATGGTCAAGGTACCCAGAAATTACCATGTGGTAAAAATCCCCCCCCCCCCACCCGGGGGGGGGGGGGGGGGGGGCGGGGGGGAGGGGGGGTATAGGCTGGCTCATGGTCTATGAGGGGCCAATAATGTAAGTCAATGCTGACCAAAAGTCAGTTTGATATTGCTCTCTCTGTCTGTCTGTCTGTCTGTCTGTCTGTCTGTCTGTCTGACACACACACACACACACACACACACACACACACACACACACACACACACACACACACACACACACACACACGCACGCACGCACGCACGCACGCACACACGCACGCACGCACGCACGCACGGGCACACACACACACACACACACACTACACTACACTACACTACACAACACAACACTACACTACTCCCTCTCTCTCTCTCTCTCTCACACACACACACACACACACACACACACACACACACACACACACACACACACACACACACACACACACACACACACACACACACACGCGCGCGCGCGCGCGCGCAAGCATACCCGCACGCACGCACGCACCCCCCCCCCTTCCCCACACACGATGTGTGTAGGGAGATGGAGCCGGGTTGGTACTGTGGTAGGTGCGGGGTCGTTCGGTAGGTGGGGTCGGGTTGGGAAGTAGGGAAGTAGGTGCAGTGTCCGTTGGGAGGTTGGTGCGGGGTCGGGAAGTATGGTAGTGCTGGGTCTGGGGATAGGGTCGGGGTCGGGTGGGCTGGAGGGAGGGGAAGGGGGTTGCAGAACCGGGGAACGATGGTAGGGCACCTTCATATCATGAGTACAGGGAAGGTGGGTTTGGGAGGCAGAGGCGGGTAGAGCTGATACAGATGGCGTCAGTTGGGAATATATTTGTTTATGATAAAAGACGGTGGGTAGGGGCTGGGTTTGGAGTGTAGGGGTGGGGAGAGAAGATGGCGGGGTAGGGTCGAGACCACGAGGACAATTAGATACTCTCTGTGAATTAACGTCTGTGCGAAAGTGCCGGTTTCATTGCTTGTAGCTGAAGTCTGCAGTTCAGGTGTTGCATGTGACTGACCTATACAGTGCTGATAATGTCTATGACTGAGTTTCTTATACTGTTGGATTTATCTTTGACAGAGCGCACTGCTATTAATCGTACCAGCGATGGTAATGTCTACGACAGGTCTGAAGCACTGGTAATGACTGTGACAGATTGCAGTGTTGGTAATGTCTGTGACAGATTGAAGTACTGGTAATGTCTGTGACAGATTGAAGTGCTGGTAATGTCTGTGACAGGTCTGAAGTGCTGGTAAAGTGTGTAACAGACTGAAGTGCTGGTAATGTGTGTGACAGATTGAAGTGCTGGTAATGTCTGTGACATGTCTGAAGTGCTGGTAATGTGTGTGACAGATTGAAGTGCTGGTAATGTCTGTGACATGTCTGAAGTGCTGTTAATGTGTGTGATAGACTGAAGTGCTGGTAATGTGTGTGACAGATTGAAGTGCTGGTAATGTCTGTGACAAGTCTGAAGTGCTGGTAATGTGTGACAGATTGAAATGCTGGTAAAGTCTGTGACTGAACTCTACAGTGTTCGTCTGTAGTGAAGGCTGAGCTGTGAAACATCAATGGGACTGGAAGGAAGTAGCAAAACAAATCGAAGTTGATTTTTAAATTTCGTTTTATTAAAACTGCAAAAAAAAAAAACAAAAAAAAAAAAAAAACGTTCGCCGCGCAGAAGATGGTGAGCAGAACTTTGCCGATGAAAATGACCATGCAGTCGCCGCCACTGAGTAGTGTGCAGCAACAGTAACTGCCAGTGCCGTCTGATTTCTGTAAAGCTCACTGTGTCCGCCGCACCACAGAACTACCCTTCTCCGTCCAGTCGCTGAAATCGCGCTAATATGCTGGAAAACTTGTTCTTGGACGCTCTTCCCTGCGTGCTCTGGGTCCCTGAGCCGGCTTCGTCAGTTCCTGTCAGTTTGGCACCACTCTTTAAAAACCGGTCTATTCACCGGACCGCTGGCACTTTCTCCACTGCTGCCTTTCGTTCTTTCGCCAGGTCCGGAATGTGTGTGGATTTGGTCACGTTCAGACCCTTCTTCATTTGTGACACTAGGCGCTGTATGGCGTGCCTTCCGATTTTTTCTAGTACCAAACTTCTTCGGGCGGTGCGCCCTTCCTTCAGTGTTCTCGTTTTCAACAATGACCAAAGGGTCCACATGGACTTCCGACGAGTCAGCTTCCTCCCCCTCCCCATCCACGACCCCTCCTCCCCGAAATCCACCACAGTAATCCTGGGAATCTCCGTGGGCTGGATCTTTCGAGAAGGTCGAGCTGGTTTGGTACGCACCACTGGAGGTCTGGCGGCGTTCTGTCGCTGCTTGATCATTTCTTTAGGAATTGTGGCTGGGTGAGGGCTGAGACTGAGCACCGCGTTCTTCAGGCTCGTTGTTAATGTCATCGTTGTCATCGTCCTTTTCGTCGCCGTCTTCACTGTCAGACTCCATCTCCAAAAACACGTCGTCCTCAGTGACGGTCTCAGGTGTCCCGTGTCATCCACGATGGCCGACGCCGGGTCGTCGTGGGCGTGGGGCCGAGTGCACGGACGAGTGGCTGGAGTAGTTGGAGGCGTTCGACGCGTCGTCCTCGTCGTTAGAGCTGACATCCGGCGTGTCAAGGGAGCTGGAGGTGGTCACCATCATGCGGCCGTTGGTGACAGCCACGGGCTGCTGCTGCTGCTGCTGCTGCTGCTGCTGCTGCTGCTGCTGCTGCTGCCGACGTGTCCGCTGCAGCTCTGGAAAGGGATGGTAAGTAAGTAAGATGGTGTTTTACGCCCAATCAACCGGTACGGTTTTATAAGGGCGAGAAAGGGATGGTATAGTGTTACACGATGATCCTCTCTGCAAAGGGGGTTTACCCCGAAAATTCGCATGTTGTGTATTGTCATACAGAATAAGCGTTCTCTTTAACCTTTCACGTGTTTGGGTTTTGTTTTAAAACACTTGCTGTCATCCTTTTTTGGGAATTGTTTTATCCCGGCCTCTGAATTCATTTTTTTTTTGGAGGGGGGGGGGGGGGGGGAGGGGGGGGGGTCTTTTTTCAGCTTAGGCCCAGTCTTCATATTGCGTATCATACTTTAAATCACTACACTACGCAGCATTTTGTTCAAGGAATGAAAATATGATTTTCCTCCTAGTCCGAAAATGGTGTGTCTTAAAGAGCACTTACTAACGAAAAATAACAGGAACGAGATTTTCAATTTACCCAAAGGGACTGCAACAGCCACTAGCTCGGTTACCACCCCTTTCCCAGTTCACTCCCCTCCTCTCCCCTGAGTAGCATACCACTGACATCCACCAGTTACCAAATATCGCATACAACATTCACTTGTTATTTATAACATGTACCACACGTACTTTGCACATTTAGCATAATAATAAAGGCATTTCTAATGCACTGACCGAATCCCTCTATGATACATGTGTGAGGCTCAATGCGCTATAAATGAAACATTACAGCAACACAGAACCTAGTTTAATAATACGTTACATGTCTGACTCTATCCCTCTCCCCCCCCCCCCCCCATTTACACACGCGCACGTGTACACACACACGCACCCACGCACGCACGCACACACACACACACACACACCACACACACACACACACACACACACACACACACACACACACACACACACACACACACACACACACACACATATAATCTCAGTCGCAAACCCCTCGCTTTCCCTTCTCTCTCTCAGTCTCTCCGCCCCCCAGTAATCACCAGTGAATATGTAAGCTGGAAGCAAAAGAAAAAAAAAAGAAAAAAGAAAAATGGGGTGGGGGTGTTCAAACACACGCACGCACGCACGCACACATACACACACGCGCGCACACACACACACACACACACACACACACACACACACACACACACACACACACACACACACACACACACACACACACACACACACACACACACACACACACACACACACACACACGCACGCACGACGCACGCACACATACACACACGCACGCACACACACACACACACGCACGCACGCACGCACGCACGCACGCACGCACACACACACACACACACTCACTTGTGTATAACAGCTGCGGCGCTCCGTTTGAGTGACCTCTTCCCATGAACCACCGCCACCGGCACGTGAGGTTTAGGTTGCACCGCTGGCGCCACCTTCCGGCCCACACCGGAAGCCCCGGTGTTGGCCTGTTTGCGTTTCTGGTCCATTCCTAAAGCGCCGATTGCTTTGGCCATCTGAGCCGCCCTCATCACCGAAGACACTGCAACAGACGACGGCCACAGTGAGGACTGAAGGTGGAGTTTTGTTGGATGCTGTGAGGCTTAATTACCGTTGGATGGTTCCGATTCTGATTGACCCGACTGGACTGAGGCCTCGGCCGGCGTCA